>CM052707.1:94142819-94155342 GCA_028551405.1 Uromys caudimaculatus | reverse complement strand
AAACTACACCCTAGAAAAAGCAAGAAAGTAATCTTCTTTCAACAAACCCAAAAGAAGATAGCCACACAAACATAAAAATAACATCGAAAATAACAGGAAACAACAATCACTATTCCTTAATATCTCTTAACATCAATGGACTCAACTCCCCAATAAAAAGACATAGACTAACAGACTGGATACATAAACAGGACCCAGCATTTTGCTGCATACAGGAAATGCACCTCAGTGTCAAAGACAAACATTACCTCAGATTAAAGGGCTGGAAAACAATTTTGTAGCAAATGGTCCCAAGAAACAAGCTGGAGTAGCCATTCTAATATTGGATAAAATCGACTTTCACCCAAAAGTCATCAAAAAAGATAAGGAAGGACACTTAATATTCATCAAAGCAAAAATCCACCAAGAAGAACTCTCAATTCTAAACATCTATGCTCCAAATGCAAGGGCACCCACATTCATAAAAGAAACTTTACTAAAGCTCAAAGCACACATTACACCTCACACAATAATAGTGGGAGATTTCAACACCCCACTATCACCAATGGACAGATATTGGAAACACAAACTAACCAGAGACACAGTGAAAATAACAAATGCTATGGACCAAATGGATTTAACAGATATCTATAGAACATTTCATCCTAAGTCAAAAGAATATACCTTCTTCTCAGCACCTCATGGTACTTCTCCAAAACTGACCAAATAATCAGTCACAAAACAAACCTCAACAGATATAAGAAGACTGAAATAATCCCATGCCTCCTATCAGATCACTACAGATTAAGGCTAGTCTTCAATGGCAACAACGACAACAACAGAAAGCCCACATACACATGGAAGTCGAACAATGTTCTACTCAATGATAACTTGATCAAGGAAGAAATAAAGAAAGAAATTAAAGACTTCCTAGAATTTAGTGAAAATGAAAGTACAGCATACCCAAACTTATGGGACACAATGAAAGCAGTGTTAAGAGGAAAACTCATAGGACTGAGGACCTCCAAAAAGAAACTGGAGAGAGCAGACACTAGCAGCTTAATAGCACACCTGAAAGCTCTAGAACAAAAAGAAGCTAATAAACCCAAGAAGAATAGAAGGCAGGAAATAATCAAACTCAGGGCTAAAATCAACCAAGTAGACACAAAAAGAACCAACAAAACCAGGAATTGGTTCTTTGAGAAAAATCAACAGGATAGATAAACACTTAGCCAGACTAACCAGAGAGCACAGAGACAGTATCCAAATTAACAAAATCAGAAATGAAAAGGGAGATATAACAACAGAAACTGAGGAAATTAAAAAAATCATCAGATCCTACTACAAAAGCCTATACTCAACAAAATTGGAAAATCTAGATGAAATGGACAATTTTCTAAACAGATTTCAAATACCAAAGTTAAGTCAAGATCAGATAAACCATCTAAACACTCACATAACCCCTAAAGAAACAGAAGCAGTAATTAAAAGTCTCCCAACCAAAAAACAAAAACAAAAACAAAAAACCCAGGACCAGATGAGTTTACTGCAGAATTCTATCAGACCTTCAAAGAAGACCTAATACCAATATTCTTCAAACTATTTCACAAAATAGAAAATGAAGGAACACTACCCAATTCATTCTATGAAGCCTCAGTTACATTGATACCAAAACCTCACAAAGACCCAACAAAGAAAGAGAACTTCAGACCAATTTCCCTTATGAATATCAATGCAAAAATACTCAATAAAATCCTTGAAAACCAAATACAAGAACATATCAATACTATTATTCACCACTACCAAGTAGGCTTCATCCCAGTGATGCAGGGATGGTTCAATACCCGGAAATCCATCAATGTAATCCACTACATATACTCAAAGAAAAAAAACTACATGATGCTGAAAAGGCATTTGACAAAATTCAAAATTCCTTTATGATAAAAGTCTTGGAAAGTTAAGGAATTCAAGGTCCATACCAAAACATAGTAAAAGCAATATACAGCAAACCAGTTGCCAACATCAAACTAAATGGAGAGAAACTTGAAGTAATCCCACTAAAATCAGGGACTAGAGAAGGCTGCCCACTCTCTTCCTATCTATTCAATATAGTACTTGAAGTTCTAGCTAGAGCAATTAGACAACAAAAGAAGGTCAAAGGGATACAAATTTGAAAGGAAGAAATAAAAATATCACTATTTGCAGATGATATGATTATATACCTAAATGACCCCCAAAAATTCCACCAGAGAACTCCTACAGGTGAAAAACAACTTCAGCAAAGTGGCTGGATATAAAATTAACTCAAACAAATCAATAGCCTTCCTATACTCAAAGGATGAACAGATTGAGAAAGAAACTAGGGAAATGACACCCTTCACAATAGTCACAAACAATATGAAGTATCTGGGTGTGACTCTAGAAAAACAAGTGAAAGATCTGTATGACAAGATCTTTAAGTCTCTGAAGAAAGAAATCAAAGAAGATCTCAGAAGATGGAAAGATCTCCCATGCTCATGGATTGGCAGGATTAATATAGTAAAAATGGCCATCTTGCTGAAAGTAATCTACAGATTCAATGCAATCCCCATCAAAATTCCAACTCAATTCTTCATAGAGTTAGAAAGGGCAATTCTTAAATTCATTTGGAATAACAAAAAACTCAGGATAGCAAAAACTATTCTCAACAATAAAAGAACTTCTGGGGGAATCACCATCCTTGACCTCAAGCTATACTACAGAGTAATAGTGAGAAAAACTGCATGGTATTGGTACAGTGACAGGTACCAATGGAATAGAATTAAAGACCAAGAAATAAACCCCCACACCTACAGTCACTTGATCTTTGACAGAGAAACTAAAACCATACAGTGGAAAAAAGAGCATTTTCAACAAATGGTGCTGGTTCAACTGGCAGTCAACATGTAGAAGAATGCAAATTGATCCATTCCTATCTCCCTGTACAAAGCTCAAGTCCAAGCAGATCAAGGACCTCCACATAAAACCAGATACACTGAATCTAATAGAAGAGAAAGTGGGGGAAAGTCTGGAACACATGGGCATAGGGGAAAGTTTCTGAACAGCACACCAATGGCTTATGCTCTAAGAATTGACAAATGGGACCTCATAAATTGCAAAGCTTCTGTAAGACAAAGGACCCTGTCAATAGGACAAAACAGCAGCCAACATATTGGGAAAAGATCTTTACCAATCCTACATCCGATAGAGAGTTAATATCTAATATATACAAAGAACTCAAGAAGTTAAACTCCAGAGAACCAAATAATTCCATCAAAAAATGGGGAACCAAGGTAAACAGAGAATTCTCAACTGAGGAAACTGAAAGTGCTGAGAAGCATCTAAAGAAATGTTCAACATCCTTAGTCACCAGGGAAATGCAAATCAAAACAATCCTGAGATTCTACCTTACACCAGTCAGAATAGCTAAGATCAAAAACTCAGGGGACAGCAGATGCTGGCAAGGATGTGGAGAAAGAGGAACACTCCTCTATTGCTGGTGGGATTGCAAGCTGGCACAACCACTCTGGAAATCAGTTTGGCGGATCCTCAGAAAATTGGACATAGTACTACCTGAGGACCCAGCTATACCAGACCTGGGCATATACCTAGAAGATGCTCCAACATGTAATAAGGACACATGCTCCACTATGTTCATAGCAGCCATATTTATAATAGCCAGAAGCTGGAAACAACCCAGATATCCCTCAACAGAGGAATGGATACAGAAAATGTGGTACATTTACACAATGGAATACTACTCAGCTATTAAAAACAATGACTTAATGAAATTCACAGGTAAATGGATGGAACTTGAAAATATCATCCTGAGTGAGGTAACTCAGTCACAAAAAACCAAACATGGTATGTACTCACTGATAAGTAGATATTAGCTCAAAACTTTGGAATACCCAAGATTCAGTTCACAGACCATAAGAAGCCTAAGAAGAAGGAAGACCAAAATGGGGATGCTTCAGTGTTTCTTAGGGTGAACAAAATACTCACAGGAGGAAATATTGAGACAAAGTGTGGAGCAGAGACTGAAGGAAAGGCCATCCAGAGACTGCCCCACCTGGGGATACATCTCATATATAGCCACCAAATCGGATGTCATTGTGGATGCTGGGAAGTGCTTGCTGATGGAACCATGATAAGCTGTCTCCCAAGAGGCTCAGGCAGAGTCTGACAAATATAGATGCTTGCAGCCAACCATTGGACTGAGCGTGGGGTCCTGGATGGAGGAGGTGGAGAAGGGACTGAAGGAGCTGAGGGAGTTTGCAGCCCCATGGAGGGAGCAATAGTGTCAACTGGCCAGACTCCCCCAGAGCTCCTGGAGACTGGACCACCAACTAAAGAATACACATGGAGGGACCCATGGTGATGGTCACATATGTGGCAGAGGAGGGCCTTGTTGGCCATCAGTGGGAGGAGAGGTCCTTGGGTCTGAGGGTGTTAGAGACCCCTGTGTAGGGGAATGCCAGGGAGGAAAGATGGGAGTGGGTGGGTCGGTGAACACCCTCATAGAGGCAGGGGGAGAGGGGATGGGATAGGGGGGTCCCAAAGGGGAGATCTGGAAAGGGGAAAACATTGGAAATGTAAATAAAGAAAATATCCAAAAAAAATTAAAAAAGAATTATATGAGTTGTAGGTGACTTCTGACTTGTAAGGAGAACAATAAAACTTGGATGACAATGTTCGCCAACCACCTTATTTACTGAATGTTCTTTTTAAAAAGTTTCTTCATTTTTAAAATCATTTTCTTACAATGTATATAATGAAATATCTACCTCCACTTTCCCTTCAAATTCCTCATAATCTACCTACATGACCTCTTCCAACTTCAAATTTAAGAGACACTTTAAAGTGTGTGTGTGCATACGTTGTAAGATTGCCACTTTGGAGTTACAGGAGTTGGAGTTACAGGCAGTTGTGAACTGCTTCATGTGGGCACTGAGAAGCAAACTCAGGTCCCCTGCAAGAGCAGCACATACTTTTAACTGTGGAGTCATATACATCTCCACTTTTGATAACCGGTTAAGTCTGGTTAGAGCCGGCTATATGTGCATTGGTGTGGGGCCATTCACTAAAGCATGAAGAACCTATCAGAGGCTACCTTCTCAATAAAGCATGATTCCTTCTTCTCCAGCATCTTCTCATTATCAAGGACTCCTCAGTATTGGATGGGCTTGGAGATACTCTACCCTATGTATGTCACAGATTTGGCTAGCATGATATTGTGTAAGCCTCATGCAGGTAAACACAGTTGTGAAAGCATGGTTGTGATAGCTGTGTTGTGTCCAGAAGGTAGACTGTCGAAGCATCCCCTGCCCCCATACTCCGGCTCTTGCAGTTTTTGACCTCATCTTTTGTGATATTCCCTAAACTTTGGCGGTGATGGGTGAATACAGATGTCCCATAGAAGGCTAAGCACCAAGTCTCTCATTCTCAGCTCTTTGGCTAGTTATGCATCTCTCCATAATTGCTGCTCACTGCAAATGAAGTTTTTCTAATTGAGGTTGAGAGCACCTGGGGTTTATGGATGTAATCAGAAACATTTAGAAGAGCGTTTAGCAAAATACAGTAACAGGTTCTTCCATAGGACCCATGACCTCCTCAGCCATGGCATTACAATACAGGGCATAAAATGGCCCCCTTTGGAACAGGTCTCAAATCCAATCAGAAAGCAGTTGGTTACCTCATCATATTCATGGCACTGGTGCTCCAGTGAGCACATGGTGCCTGGAGGATTGATATTGTAGCATGCAGTATCTATCAGTGGGTATGATAATTGACATCTTTCTTCTCAGAAGCTTCTATAACATTTTTTAGCACAGTGAACCCAGCATGGAGAAAATGTCCTGTCCTACTGAGAAGTATTTCTCTATGTCCTGCAGTCAAAGTGTACAGTGTCTTCAGCCATAGGGTCTTAGCATGTGCTTACGGTAGGTAACAAAGGACAGTGGTAATATCCTGTGCTGTTGGAGACGTCTGAGGGCTCCCTGACTAAGAACTCGTAGCTAGGCGTCCATACTTTGCTTTGGAATTTCCATTTAATAGCCTGCATCCTATGGTAGTGATATTATCCTTGCATGGTAAGTTCATTTGAACTTTTAAAAATTGCACTTTGAAATTAGCATATTAACTAGCTTGTTTCCACCGACCTTCCCACGCATCTTCAGTTTTCAGTTAGACCCACCCACTGCCCCTCTTCCTTTTATAGATGCATTTCCGTGGTTTGAAAAGTGAGAGTTATGTGTCGCAGCTCTGCTTTTAGCAGACCAGGGTATCAGCATGAAACATTCTTTCAAATTCCATAGCCACCATCAGGATATGGTCTCTGTATCCCATCTGAGATATTATCTACCAGCATTTTTTTTAAAAAAAAGTTGGTTAGAGTATGGTTGGAAGAAGATAGTTAATTTATTTTAAATGCAGGTCCACCAGGTTCTACTCATGTGGAACTCTCAATCAGTGTCATGGGGGAGGGGGGCTTGATAGTGCTGGGGTCTGCGTTTTAATCAACAATCTAGTTGATCCTAACAAAAGAGTTCTGTGTTAAACTATATCAAGAGGCATTCCCTCCGGCTCCAATCCTGTATCAAGCTTCATTTTAGCCAGTCAAGTCTGCTTTTCTTCCACATTTACCATTTGCCAATGAAAAGGTAGCCTCAGCTACCATGTTTCCATTTTTAGACAACTCTTGACATCCCAAGAAGCTGTTTTGAACTTTGGACTTTTAATTTGTCAGCTATTCCTGTCCCCCCACACACTACTTTATCATGAAATATCTCTCACACTATAAACATATTTACATAAAGGGGTCCTTTGCAGAGATACAAAATGTAGTGTTTAGATTTTATTTTTTTAAATCACATCGCCAAGGATTCGTTTTCACCTCCCAGGTGGAGATACTGCTGACACAGGAAGAGCCTCATTTAAATCAATGCTTGGGGAAGCTCACTGCTCCAGTGAGCTCCAGACCCCAACGTGCCCCCAATTCGCCTTTCCCCAGGCTCTGCTTGTCAGCACCACTGCCACCTACTGCCAGAGATTGTTCTGGAAGGGCTGCAAATCAACCTCTCCTTGCTGATTTCATTCTTTCTCCTCTGAATGGCTGTAGTTGTTCACTGGCTGCCTTCCCTTGGCCACCCTTCAAATCTATTTCCGCAAAGACAGAACTTAGGTCTGATCTCCAAACCCTGCTTTCTTCCTTGGGGGCTTCCTGCTACCAGTGAGATGAAATTTTGATGCTTCATGATGGTGGCCAAGCTCTGTCAAGCGTAGCCCGGTTCAGTCTCTCCATCTTGTCCTGTCGTTCTCCCTTTATGCCCTGATTGTACTGAGCTAATCCTACCATTTAGTACAGTGCTGACTTTCACACATCACAGTTTTTTCTTCCTGAAATTCTTTCTCATTCCATGTTACCTGGTTTATTCATTTACATTCTTTAAAACTCAGACCACCTTCGTCACCTTGAAGAATCACCCCTGAGAGCATTAATGGAGCTCAACTCCAATCCTGCATAGCTCCCAAACATCCTGTACTTGTTTCCGTGGTGTTTCTTTGAATCCTTGTGTGTCTGGCATTAAATACTCAAAGTGTGGGTGAGTAGCAATTGCTTCTTTTTTATCTGTCCCCAGAAGCTACTGGAGTCCTTGGCACATGACTATTGTTCCTGTACTAAACTTGAGATGTTCTTCCCAAGGTTGAGGATACTAATTAGTATTAAAATGCACAAAAAAGCAGGTGTCCAGGAAGGAACTATAGAAAAAACCATGGCCTTGATAATCCACCAATGGGATAATTATTTCTAAATAATTCAGATGAACCAGAGTTGTTTCTGAAAGATGCCCAAACAACCAGTCAGTTCTTTGGAAACGTCAGCCAGTTGGCATCACGGAAACCCAAACATTCAACAAGTCATCCCTCTGGGCTCGTGGCATTTCAGCAGGTGTCTGTGAAGCCTGTGATCAAGGAATTACTGATCACATTTGTTTATTTCTCCTTTCTCCCCCTTGCCTTTCCTCCTACACACAGCAAACCTACGTTGACGTTTCTGCACCCGTGTAAAAACAGATATGGAAATGCAAGCACATTTGAGAAAACGCTCCAAACCGAGATAATAAACACAGAATCCATGGAAAATCCGACATATGAAAGGGTAAGTTGAACCAAGTTTCTGTGTAGCAGGGGCCCCTTTCAGGTTCTGGACACGTGGCCTCCCTGGCTGAATGGATAGAAAGTCTGAATGCGCAAGGGCAGCTAACAGCAGCCCAAACAACACGACCATTCTCACTCTGCTCAGACCATCGTTCCGAGGGGCCTGCTCGAGGGACGGACTCTACATGCTAAGTAACCCCTATTCTTCATTCATGTTGACTTGATGGCTGGAGCCAGGTGAAAAGACAATTAACCCAAACAGCCGAACTGAACGTGAAGCTTCACTAACGAGGTGGTTTGTTTTCTAATCCCAGTGGGCATTGTAAGACCCCGAGTGAGTGCTACTTTCTAGAACCGTGTCCTTTATGCAAAGGGAAAATTATTAAGGAAGATGGGGGTGGGCGGCAAAGGAGCCCTTTGGTGGGCTGTTTTCCACTTTGGTTGTGTTGTGTGCTTTCTTGCAGGCGACTTTTGGGCAAATACTGCATCTTCGGCCAGGAGAAGTTGGCGGAGTACAAAAGGGCTTTTGAAGCAGCGAGTGTAAATTCAGACTCCTTTTCTTCCTTCCTTCCTTCCTTTCTTCGCCTCCTCTCTTCTTCTATGTCTGCAGACCGCTCAGTGGAAATAATAAGCACCATTGCTTGCCATTGGCCTCCCATGAATTACCCAAACATCAAATGCAACTCGAGAAAGGAGGCACGCTTTATTCTCTTCTGCAAAAGTCTCTCTGCCCATTCTTTATTTACATGTTGGGAAGCTAAGCAATAGACAGCCCATCAACACACACACACACACACACACACACACACACACACACACACACACTCACGCACGGCCATTAAACAAATTAAAAGGGATGGCGCTGACTAACTCGGTACTCATGGAATCCTCAATTTGATTAGTCTGAGTTTAATACACAAAAGCTGAAGTAGGAGGGGCCAACTGCTCTTTAATAACCTGTACAATTAAATTATGTGGATGAATCTAACTATTCTGTGCTTCTTAACAGAGTCCTGTTATCTGATTACTTATAACAGAAAGTTGTTTCTTCCGCAGCGTTTCTGAGCATGCCCTGCAAGGCTCACTGTGGCTCGTTTATGTTCTAGCCGATGTTTCTTTCCCTTTTCTGGAATTGTTTTTCTGTGTCATGAGCTTTTTCTTCAAGAATTTTCAAACCATTTTAGCTTCTTGGGAGCTCTTATCTTTCAGTCCTCTTGAAATCGGGGTTCAGAAAAGGTAGTGTAATTAGGAAATGCTTTTCCCGTGGGTAGTTGTTCAAGTACATTTGGGGTGAGCTTTGCTTAATTGTCTTGATGTATTTTAGAATGTGGAGAGCATCCCGCTCTTTTCTTTATGGGGGAGTCACTCTGACTCATGACTCATGAGGTCTGGAGACCGGACAGATGGCTCACTGGCTAAGGATACGTAACACTTTTTCCGAGGATCAGGTTTTAGTTCCCAGCTTCCAAGTCCTTTAGCCTCTTGTAACTCCTGCTTCAGGTGATCTGAGGCATCTGACCTCCACGGACACACACACACACACACACACACACACACGTACAAATACACATATCAGTGATGATGATGATGATGATGATGATAAATCTTTAAAGGGACTGAGGTACACCACCAAACCTTAAAGGGCTATTGTTTCAGAAACTGGAATAGTGTGGCTTGATTTTCTAGGAATCAGGCTGCCAGGCTGTGTTTAGTTCTCTGTGTGAGTATTGCTTGTTTTAGATGGAGTCTTGCTATTTGCTCAAGTTGACTCCAAACCCACGATCCCATGTCAGCCTGCTGTGCAGATAAGATCATAGAATTGTGGGTGTTTGTGACAATGCCTGGATTACAAATTATCATTCTTTCATGTGGATAATATGTCTATCCAAGAATTATTTTCTCCCCCATTCTTGGACTAGAACTCAAGCCACCACATATGAAGCAGAAAATCTAACATCTCCAACCCTCCAATAATTCTTTAAAGAAACGCACCTTCTGTTGCCTTTACTTAAGTCACAGTGCATATTGTGGATGCCAAGAAGTGCTTGCTGACAGGAGCCTGATATAGCTGTCTCCTGAGAGGCCCTGCCAGAGCCTGACAAATACAGAGGTGGATGCTCACAGCCAACTATTGGACTGAGCTCCGGGTCCCCAATGGAGGAGTTAGAGAAAGGATTGAAGGTGCTGAAGTGGTTTGCAATCCCATAGGAAGAACAACAGTGCTAACCAACCAGACCCCACAGAGCTCCCAGGGACTAAGCCACCAACCAAGGAGTACACATGGAGGGACCCATGGCTCCAGCCGCATATGTAGCAGAGGATGGCCTTGTCAGGCATCAGTGGGAGGAGAGGCCCTTGGTCCTGTGAAGGCTCAAGGCCCCAGTATAGGGGACTTCAAGGGTGGGTAGGCAGGAATGGGCGGGTGGGTGGGGGAGCATCCTTACAGAAGCAGGGGGAGGGAGGATGGGATAAGTGGTTTCCGGGTGTGGGGGGGAACCAGGAAAAGAGATAACATTTGAAATGTAAATAAAGAAAATATTCAGTAAAAAAAATAAATTTATTTTAAAAGAAGTCTCAGTGCAGGCAAATGCTGTCCTAATAGAAGAATATACAGTTCAGGGAATATTCCCCCAGGTTACAGGGTGGTGGAGTAAAAATTGAACAAATGACACAGACACAAAGTGTGCCAGAGTATTTTTCCTGCTAGTTTCTATCGTCACTGCTACTGGGCTCTTAGGAAATCAGGACTACCTATCTCTACCCAAGTGCAGATGAGCAAAGAGTAGTGAATTGTGGAGGGTCGCTGTCCGATGCAGACAGTGGCAGCTTCTCGCTGGCACCAAAGCTCTGAGGATTCAATATGGCCTTCCCACTCGGCTGTCAGATTGTACTTCCTTTCAGTATCGAATACTTTGGGAGGGAAGAGTCCAGATGCCTGAGCCAGACAGTTTGGTGTCACTCTCAGTGTCTGTCCCTACTCGCTTTGATGGGGTTGGATGTGTTCTATACATCTTTAGGCCTCAGTCAGCTTCCTCAGAAAAAAATAATAATGATCCCACAAAAAGTTGCTAAAGATTTGAACGTCACTTCCCCCAGGCTGAGGGAACTTCCTAGAAAAGAGGACAAAGAGAATGTACGCACCAGAGGAAGGGGTGGGATTGTGGTAGAAAGTTGTCCTCCAGACATGGCGTGACCATGGCTGCTGGACTCTTGAATTCATCGTAGTCATGGAGGCCTGCATGAGATTGGGCATAGCAGCATACTCTTTTGGAGAGGATAGAGGCAAAGAGATTTTCTTCAGTGGTGTAGTCACTGATAAGGTGTCCTTGTTTTTGTAAGGAACATCTTCCCCATGCTCCTGTGAATAGTCCCAAAGAACCTCATTGGGTCATATGAAGAAATAGAAAGCTAAATGACAGCTGTAAGATTATACAACCAGGACAGAAATGTGAACTTCTGCTTCCTCCACTGCTGAGCACATCCTATGTTCCTGTAACCCAATAGGTTCATATGTGCTTTTCTGTCTCCTGAGTACTATAACCCTAAAATGGGAGTGGTAAATCACAGGCTGGATATGAATTATCTGATTCTTTAAATAAATGTACTTATCTTGTTTGCCATTTATACACTACATATTTCTTTTTTATTTTTTATTGATTTTTATTTATTTTTGATACTTTATTTACATTTCGAATGTTTCCCCTTTTCTGGGTCTCCTCTTTGGAAACCCCCTATACCCTCCCCCTCCCCGCCTCTGTGAGGGAATTCCTCCTCCCACCTACCCACCCACCCATCCCCATATTCCCACCTTGACATTCCCCTTTACTGGGGCCTCTGGCACCCTCAGGCCCAAGGGCCTCTCTTTTCTCCCTGATGGCCATGGAGATCATCCTCTGCCACATATGTGGTCCAAACCATGGGTCAATAGATGTGTATTCTTTGGTTGGTGGTCCGAACTCCAGGACGACCGAGGGGGGGAGGTGGTTCAGGCCCATTGACGCTCTTGCTCCCTCCATGGGGCTACAAATACCCTCAGCTCCTTCAGACCTTTCTCCAACCCCTCCATCTGGGACCTCACTCTCAGTACAGCAGTTACTGTTAAGTGAAACTTGGACATTCTGAACTTTTGGGCTAATATCCGCTTATCAGTGAGTACATACCATGTTCGTTCTTTTGTGACTGAGTTACCTCGCTCAGGATGATATTTTCAAGTTCCATCCATTTGCCTGCAAATTTCATGAAGTCATTGTTTTTAATAGCTGAGTAGTACTCCATTGTGTAAATGTACCACATTTTCTGTATCCATTCCTCTGTTGAGGGACATCTGGGTTGTTTCCAGCTTCTGGCTATTATAAATATGGCTGCT
>CM052707.1:94102636-94142319 GCA_028551405.1 Uromys caudimaculatus | reverse complement strand
TAATCCTTCCGATCCATGAGCATGGCAGATCTTTCCACTTTCTGAGGTCTTCTTCGATTTCTTTCTTCAGAGACTTGAAGTTCTTGTCATACAGATCTTTCACTTGCTTGGTTAGAGTCACACCAAGATACTTTATATTGTTTTTATTGGATATTTTATTAATTTAGATTTCAAATGTTATCCCCTTTCCTGGTTTCCCCTCCACAGACCCCTTATCCCATCCCCCATGCTTCTATGAAGGTGCTTCCCCACCCACATACCCAGTCCCACCTCACGGCCATGGTGTTTCCCTACACTAGGGCATTGAGCCTTCACAAGACCAAGGGCCTCTCCTCCCACTGATGACAGATAAGGCCATCCTCTGCTACATCTGCAGCTGGAGGCATGGAGATGTGTACTCTTTGGTTGGTAGTTCTTCCTATGGGGTTGCCAACCCTTCAGCTCCTTTAGTCCTTTCCCTAACTCCTCCACTGGGGTCCTCTGCTTCAGTCCAATGGCTGGTGGCAAGCATCAGCCTCTGTATTGCTCAGGCTCTTTTGAAGAGGTCATGCTAGAGGATCTATGAGATACCATGCCACCTAAACTCTAAATTGAAAGAAGTCTTCTTTGTAAGGTATCCTTGAGCTCTGAAATAGTTTGCTACCTTATATACTACTATGCACACATATATGTTCACAACATCAATATATACTGAATCAAAGTGAGTACATTGGTGTCCAACTTATAGAGAAAAAGAAAAGGGTTAGAAATGGGAGCAGAGGGGTAGGAGTGAGCATCTCATGCAGTGAGTACTTTGTGAGGAGAATGTATCTACTGGAATACACGAACTCCTGGATTCAGTCCCTGGTGTGGTTTAAGTTGGATGTGGTGGCAAATGCTTGTAATTTCAGCATTTGGGAGCTTGAGGCAAGAGTGGCAAGAGTTCAAGGTTATTCTTGGCTACACACATAGTTTGAGGCCAGCCTGGGCTACATGAACCCTCACCCCAGAAACAAAGCAAAGCAAAACAAAACAAAATGAAAACAAAGTTAGGGAAAAGAACTACAGCTTAGTTGATTGCACTAGAGCCTGCCTTTAGTCTCTGTCCCTTGCAGCATTTGGATACGTTGCCACTGGCTTTAACCATACAGAAATCACATATACATCCTCGCCATTATCCTCAGCTCAAAGAACTTGTTATTTTCTTACTCTAGTACCAGAATTCTTAGAAATTCTAAAGTTCCCTTTTATGCTTTCTATACTTCTCAGCATGACTCACTGCTATAGACATAGTCTTCTCACTTCTCTGTTTCAAAGAGTGCAAATAATCCTTCCTAGGTGGCTTTTCAGGATGCATATCTTCCAAATCAATGTCAACCTTTTTTTAAAAAGGCTTCCAATGTGGCAAATAAAAACATAAAGTACCCATCATCCCTATTTTCCTCTTAATCCCCAGTAAAGACACACATCCACAAATAAATTTAGGAAAATTCAAAACATGGAAGTTATATATAATTAAGCCATAAGAGAGGATGGGAGCTGTTGATAAAAGATCATGGTATTTATACACACACTTATACACGTCCTCTGCCATATGCCTGAGGTCAACAGTGAAGGAGAGGCAGCTTGTTGCTTCCACTGAGTTTGGCTCAAGCTCCATTGTAAGGTTACTCTCAGAGGTAGGAATATATCAGGGTTCAAGTGAGTCGAAAATAAGATTCTGCTTAGAGACATGACTGACGTGTAAGTCAAGGATCTGAACATCATGGTCAGAGCCTAAGTAGATGGGGGCTAGTACGGGGATGTTAGGATAAGCAGGCTGACTGTGGACATGACTCCCATGAAGATGGAGCTCAAGACACTTTGCCAGATTTGCCCGAAGTTAAGAAAGGACTTTGGTGATGGCAACTTGAGGCTTCATGTCCATCTTGGAGAACTAGGTTGTGTCACAATGGATTAGTACTGAATCTGTGCTCGAGAGAAAAGTATGGTTTAGCAGATTATACCTATGAAGGATGGTGTCAGGGCCATGCTCTCAAGCGCCATGAATTATTTTTTCATGTGAACTATGGTTTCTCAAGATTGTAAGCACCTGATGCCAGAGATGGGTCTGGATTTACCAGTGCTGTTACCTTTGTTGCAGACTAGGCACAGAGTAGGTTGAAAAGCTAACTTATGAGATTTTTTTTCCCAATGGAATTTATTAAAGGAGACCAGGAAGGAATAGTCCATCCATTTGTTCTACTACTTGAGTCTGTGGCTTTGTCAGCTGGTGTTTTCACACCGTCTTTGGACCTCAAAGATCTGCTATTGCCTTGAACATACACTTGTCTCCTTCATCCCATCACAGATGGATTTCAGTGTGAACTCTCAGAACACTCCTTTTCCCCCCAGGTATGAACTTCTTCCAGCAAGGCTGTGTCACCTCCTCAAACAGTGCCAGCAACTTGGGACTAAGCATTCAAATATCTGACTCTGTGGGGGACATTTTCTCATGTAAACCACCATAGGAAGCCAAAGAGACTATGACTCAAACCACACAACATGTCACTGGGATCTGGGATGTGCACTAAGACCAGCCAAAGGAACATAAATAATTATACTTCAATACTGTTTTTCCAGGTCTGTGGTCTGAAGAAAACCTTTACGACACATCCATAGCAGCATTTGAAATGTTGAAACTCTTCTTTTTTAAGGGCATTTAATTAGTGACGGAAAGCGAAACAGACTTGACAACTTACGGACCGGACGAAAGACACAATGTCTTGAAGAGGTGACACCTCTTCCTGTCTGTTGTAATCACTGCTACCTATGTTCTGCTCACAAGCAAGGTTAGTCTGAAGCCCAAGATGGGAGAGCCTTGGTGCATAGGGGGTAATAAAGCTTACTCGAAGCAGAGGTGGTTTTGCTCCTTGAAGCTCAACTTGTATCCCGGAAATAACGGGTTGCCTGATTCCTTCCACTCACTGAACATCACACCTCAATCTGTCATTGATTGGGCCTAGATGAAGCTCCCCTTCCATGGAGCAGGATCAATTTAGCCAATTTGTCTGACTTAGATGCCGCTGAGATCCGTTCCTTCAAGTCCAGGATTGGCAAAGGGGCAAATGTTATGCATTATTCTATTTAATTAAAGTTGCTCCTTGTTCAATTAGTAAAATTCTTTCCATCGTTGTCTGACAGTTATGTAAGCAAAAGGAACCTCTGATAGACAACAAATGTCAAATGGTGCTACTAAGCCAAAAGGGCAGCTTCTGGGGTGAAATAGGATTTTTTCTCTCCTTTAATAGAAATGGATTTCAAATATAATTTGCTGTTGCTATCTGGTGAAAGGCCATCTCTCCCCATGAATCTGTGGGATGCTGAGAGGAGCTCCATTTCCTTCCAGAAAGCCATGTTTCAAATTAACTTGTTCAGATGCTAAGTAGAAGAGCAGCCATGCTGACAGAAGAACAATTACTTTCTCTGGGTCGCCTCCACGCGGGTTCACTCAGCTCGCCTTATGTTCCAAACCTTGGCTGGGTCTTCGACAATGGTTCAATATTGTGCAGGCTGAGTGATTTTATTTCAGTCAAATTGGTAGCACAAAAGATGAAAGGCTGGTGATCCTGTCATGATGTGCCAGGTTTATACAACCTGCCTTGTGAGTTAGTGACGCTGGGAAGAAAGCTGAGAAAGACGGAGCAGGGTTTCATTAGATGCCTGTTCAGGAGTCTGTGTGAACTCTCGGGGGCTTCTGCACATATGTTCAGGCACATCTGGCTGGATATCTGAGTCCCCTCAGAGCTGTAACTGAAAGTGTCTTTAGGTGCAAGGTCCTGTTAGCTAAGGTTCCTGTCTCTCCCCACATCCCTGGCTAGCCTTACAATGTAGGTCCTTGGGGGAGCTTATGGCTTGAGTATTCTTTTGTGCTGTTGTCTGGGGAGGCCGCAGCCTATGCTCTGGGTACTGAACTTAAAGTAGAAGATGGCATGGATGGGGACAGCAGAGTGGTCTTACATGCTAACTCCACACTCTCAGTGTCAACACAGATGGATCAAGAGGTGCTGCCTCTTTCTTGAGTGCTGCCAGTGCCAACTCTCAGGGAACACAGAACAAAGGTACACACTGGATCTTCACATTTTAGAATGAGCATAATCAGTCTTGCTCCATGTACAAAGCACAGTCAATGCTGGGGAAGAGAAATAAACCCTACCAGCTGCTCTGCACTGGAAGGGGAAAGGAAGGGATTTGGGGGGGATGCTGAAAAGTTGTCTCATTTCTTCTGAAATATGTGGGAACAGATCCAACAATAGATTCCTACAGAAAGAGAGGGCAAGAGGGCAAGAGGGCAAAATATACTGGTAGATAGTCAAGTTCAATGATCAGCTTTCTAAGGAAGACAAACTCAAGCTATTCTTGGTTGCTAGGTACATAAAGTTTTTTATAAGCCAGCGGGCAAATCTGTGTGCATTGACTGTTTTCCATGCCAAGATTAACAAGGTTTCAAGGATTCAGGAGGTATGGTCACCTTGTCAAGGAAGAATTTGGTTATGTTCCAGAGTAACTAAAGGATAGCTTTAAAACCATATTTTCTGAGAAATTGGCAAGCTAGAATGTTATTTCCAGTAACATCATTTATTATTGTAAACTGACATGTGCTTCCGCTTCTCAAGTACCATCCTCTGAAAAGTGAGTTCCAAGATATTAAGAAAGTGTCTCTAAGTGGCATAAATACTATAAATACAATGCCAAGTGTGTTTTCTTCCAGTACAATCTTTTTGAGACATTAGAATGTTGTCTATGAGATTCTCTCAAAGTAGGAGAGGGTAATTTGTGCCTTCAAAATGTACTTGATTCCCTTTCCTTTTTCTAGTGAGTGATCTGCACAGTGAGTGTTCGTCAAAACACAATTTGAAATGTGGTAGTGTAAAGTCCCCAGGACATGATTTTAAATGATGTAACTTGAAGCCAGCCTTTCCATGTGTAACTATGTGGGAGTTCTAAGATCTTCCTTCTAGTTGGGATCCAAACATAAGATACCCAATTTTCCTCAACACTTGGGGATATCGAAAAGGAACTTTTAGAGCTAAAACCTCAGCAACAACAGCAGCAGCAATTCTACCTGTTCCTGAAAGAAGGTGGCAGCCATTGTGTGTCATGGGACTGGGTTCTGCGATAGTGGGACAAATAGCGGTGGACCAGAGACTGAAGGGCAGCAGATGCCACACTCGGCATTTCACACAACGTCGAGGGTAGACTTCACAGTTGCTCACTGAGGCTTGCCACTACCATTTTACAAACACGGAAAATGAAGTTAAATACTTCATATTCCACAGTTTGATTGTGTAGTCAGTGGCGAATCTAGGAATCAAATAAACCTAGATAGTGTGTCTGGAACAAAGTGTTGCAATGTGACTTTTAGCCTCGGCACTGTGTTGACAATTGTAGATACCATGGCTCATCTGGGGTCACGCTGTCACTACATCTCTGAACTTTATTTTCACAGATGGATGGAAATCACCAAAGTACAAAAGAGACTTTGGTTAAAATCTAATTGCTTTTTGGAGGTATAAGCTGGAATTCAGTGAGAGTTTTGGATGTCAAGTGGCTCTTCAACAAAGGGTTTTAGGGGTAAATGTTGAGCCTTGAGTTTGAAGTATCCTTTAGAGTTCTTTATTGACTGTTGCATTTCTTACAAATGGTGACCCAAAGTCTCAGACCATTTATTCTTACATTGCTGTCAGAGCAATCTTATAAGTTATCTGTAAAATGTATAAAACTTATCCGTCTTTCACTATTTAGGCAACAAAGGATAGTTCTGGAAGGTTTTGATAATTGGGATTTTATACACTTTTCTAAAATCGATTCTACTTTGTTTCACAATTTCTGAAATAAGACCAAGGCAGATTTTGAGAGGAGCTAATTTTTTTTTTTTAATTTAATATTTTCCTCCTACTCTTCAAACAAAGGAAGCTCGATGGTTATTCCCACTTATTCTTGGGAAACCCTTGGCACCGATACCATATGAAACACCGTGAGGTAAACACGCCAGTTGAATCCTGGCCTACCATTTCACCTCAGGGTGCCTCCTCCCAGAGGAGCACCTTTGGATTAGCCAACCTGGCTGGTAATGTCGATTATAGTCTCAGAGTCATATGGTTAGTGACTCAATCAGCAAATACTAAGGAAAGTTGACTATACAAACTCCTTCTGGAGAAGGTATCTTAAACATATGCAAAGTAAAAATGACGAGTTCCTGCTATCAAAGAGTTGGGGAGGTGATATAAATATTTAGATTCCTAGAATACATGAGGAATATAATATATGGACATAATGAATTGTCAGAAAAGAAAACTCTGAACAGAAAGGGAAAATTAAGTGGATGATAGTGTTTGTTGAAGAAAGAATGTGATTTTTTAGATTAGGGGGCAGATGTGACAGGAGTTGAAGAAAATTCTAGCTCAGAAGGCTTGACCCAAGTAAAACAAAAGCATGGTCAGAAATAGTCGACACATTAAGAATAACTCATGAATGGCTTCGAGGTCACTAGACCACAGACTCATTCATAAGAATACTGGAAGCTTCTTGAATGTAGGAGACAAATTTCTGGCTCATCATTGTAGGTTGATCATCCGATATATAGCACACTTGTGAGAGAGCAGGTTAGCTACTTGATACAGAAATAAATTAATCCACGTGGTCCCCTAGCACTGGTGTAGCAGTACCTTTTGTAAACACGGGCCATTAGAATTTAGATAGAGGCAATATGACCTGGGTGGAGAAGAGTTAAAAGGTAGAAAGGCAAAGACAGAGCTGTTTGTTTGAAAACCGATTGTATCAACTTAACTTTGATCTTTATACATCTATTCTTAAAAACCCAACAAGAGCCACATTGACAGTATCAGGTATGGCCCTCTGGGACTCTCTCCTGTCTCTTCTCATGCCTAATCCTGCCCCACTATTCCCCTCTCCATCCCCTCTCCATCTCGTGCAGTAGATATTAAATCCAATTTTCAACAAGTGGTTGACTGCTTCCCTAACGTCTGTGTCACTATTACACTAGTGGGCATAACTTGCAGGCAGGCTGTTATTATAGCTCAGGGTTTGTGGCTAGGTGAGATTTAGGATTACCTTTCATCTGTGGTAGCTTATAGAAAACATGTTTTAACACTATGAATGCAGGCCAGTAGTAGTGAAGCTTCCAGTTGAGCACCAGCTTGATTTCTGAATGGTCTATGCCATACATTTGTGGTGTCTTCAAGCAATAGAGTCTAATTCCCTGAGACTAGATAGGTCTCAGGCCCCAAGGGAAAGCCTATTATTATTGTTCTATTAAGTGAGCAGAGCAATACAATGACTCCCAATGAAGTACCTCTATAGCCACAGACCACTGTATTTATCACTCAGCCCTCATCAGACAAGCCTCTTCTTACCAAAGATGCAGCTAATACAGAAAACCCACAGCTGGACAACATGCAGAAGGTGAGAGGTTTTGGAGTGCTTCTGTCTGAATAGGATGTCTTCATTACACATGTGATCTATGAAGAAGAGGAGGCAGAATGATTCTCAGAACCACAGGTAGTAGATGAAGGAGACAGTATCTTCCAAACGCAATGGAAGAGATGCCTGTATGAACTCATAGAGACTACACAAGTTCAAGCCAGGCAAAATCCAAGCATAGAGGAGGGGACGTGGAGGTAAAGTTGCACCCTTAACCAAAAAGCTATTCACAAATGATGGCTTTTGGGAGAGATGAAATTGGTTAGATAGATGAAATAGATGAAATAGATGACCCTGGATATATCAACCACACTTCAGTACAGGCCCCATTCTCAGGAAAAGTTGGATACCACATATCAGACCCAATTTTTTTCTGTGGCTTGTTTTATTTTTTTAAATGAGAGAAACTGAGGTTGAGTAGATAGGTAGTGGGGGATATCTGAGAGGAGAGGGAACAGGAAAGAATTAATAGTGTATATTGTATAGTTGGCCCTGGCCCTCACTAGCTGAAACGCTGGGGAGAGCGGGCCCTGCCCCTTCCTGACTGCAGCACTGGGTGAGCTAACTGGGCAGTGCTGGAGAGCTTCCCCTGGTAGCATGGGTATGAGGGAGCTGGCAGGCTGACCAGCTCAGCCACCACCCAGGCCCAGATCCAGGGCTTTGAGTTGGGCCACCCCAACATCTACCTCATCTGTGAACTGCTGGAGTGTGTGAAATGGCACGTGTGCAACAATAAGATCACGTGAGATCTAATTTTGTATCTGATTCAAGATTTTTTTCGTAATGTAGATAAAATTATATTATCCCCTGTCCCAGTACCTGTCTCATTATTTTATTTACTATACTTGATGAAGCTCATCAGCTTTAGAATATCTAAACCACCAGTCTGCCTTTTGTTCTCCCTTGAGTGTTCAAAAAGCAGAAGTTGAAATTAGAACAGCAGCATATTGTCATGCTCTAAATCTCTCAGCTGGATGAATATTGACTTAGGAAGATAAGGTTTTTTTTTTTTTTTTTTTTTTTTAATGGCCCACAGCCTGCCGAGCCTCTAGGAAATGGGAAAACAAGTGGATTTCCAATGAGTGAGATGGGAGTTGGCAAAGCAATAGCCTTCCTGGCTCAGCAAACAACGGTACTGTCCCACAAAATAGGCAACTGGGGGGCTGTGAGAAAGGACAGGTTTTGGCACATAACATATCTGACTTGGTCCATGTCAACTTGGGTAAATTAATTCAGATCTCTCAGCCTCAGTCACCCATCTGCAAACGAGAATAAGTCATATCTCCCTAGTTGGGGGAATATTAGTGATAATATGTGATGTTCACAACACATAACAGGTGATTAAAAACATAAAAAAACCCAACCCTCTAGCTACTATTCTTTGTGACTGACGCTTGCCACAAGCTTGAAAATAATTTCCACTTGTTTCTTAATATCCCTTTTGGGAAACAATCAATTGGAAATTTAATAAATTGGGTTAATTAATTATAGTTAATAATTAATTAATTAATTAAATAAGAATATTAACAATTAATTAATTGATTAACTAATTGGAAATACAATAAAAGACCATAACCAAGCAAATATGTCTTAGTACAAATGGTAACAAAATGAAAATCGTTTATAAGATGCAACTTTAAGATCATATTTTTAAAATTTCCATGCCAAATAACAAGCAAGTGGTTTAAACAAGTTGTTTAATTTTAGTTTTTACTTTGTGCTTGAGTGCTGTGTTTATGAAAAGAAGTGCACCCAGAAACAAAGGATTAGTGAATTGTCCAGTAGGTGACACTTATGCAACTGCCATCCACTCTCACCTCTAAAGGTGACCACAATCCTGACTTATAGCCTCCAGACTTATTTGGTCTCTTTTTATGCTTACACAAACTGGAATGCTTCTGTAGCAAGAGTAAACATAAGTAATGGTTCTAAGCGGCTACAAATGCTGTGTGCCCCATGGCCCGGGCACACAGCCTGCTCTGGAAAGGATGAGTTACCAGATCTGGTCTGCTTCAAAGGAATAAGCGTGAGCTTCTGAGCACATAAATACTGCCAGGTAGGGCTCTGGCAGTATTAAATCATAATTATTAGATCTGCTAACCTCAAATAAATTGTGAATGATGATTATAAAAATATGGATAGCGGAAAATCAATGAAAGAAGTAGGTTGCAAAGAGGACAACTTGTGTGTGTGTGTGTGTCTGTGTGTGTGTCTGTGTGTCTGTGTGTTTGAGAGAGGAGAGAGAAGAGGGTTCTTCATTTGATCTCAGCCAGAGGCTGAGAACTAAGAAGTCACTCTTACTATCGTCTAAACCATCTGCATGTACAATAAAGCATCCAGAGGCTCAGTGTGAGGGGAATAACACTCAGCTGTTGAGGAACTCTAAGGTTCCGGGCTCACCACTGAGTGACTTGGGCAGCCTTGGGGGCTTCTATAGCTCATGCAGAAGATTGGGAGGAAGGCTCAGTCAACAAACTTAGGACAAGCCTTTACTTTTCCCACTGAATAACAGCAGTGTGCCTTTTCCATGCAGCTTGGGTTTTCACCCCGAGTGGAAATGCTGATCACTGATCTCTAAACCCTCCCGCTCAGATGCCAGTTCCCATACTCTTATACTGTTTTCCCAGGGGCCTGGAGGAAGGAGAAACTACTGCCAAGAAAATCATACAGAGGGGCGTTCTCCAAGCCCGATCTTAAAGGGCCAGCACATAAGACGGGGCAGTGAGAGTAACAAAGAGTGACTCGTGTCCGTTGATAAGTGTCTTCCTAGACAATGTCTTGTTCTGTGCTAATATCTACAGTAGACTACAGAAAGGTGTGAATTCAGAACTGTGAAGAGGGAAACATGAAAGTTTCCAGCTTTAGGAGTCAGTTTACTGACCAGGCTCCCTCCCCCCCCCCAACCAAGTAGGAATGGTATGGTGCTGGTGAGTCCCATTTCAGACATGAGATTAAAAGTGCAGCCAAATAACAATAGACAGCTACAAATGTATAATTGTAAATTGAACGCGTTGTTCAATCAGAGATTATTTTTAGCCAAGCGAAGAAAACGAATTAAACATCAAATCCGTTCCTTGTTTTGTCTGAGTCTAAGATTACTGTCTTGTGGGAAATGTTTCATTTTTCCTTTTTTGAATGTAACTTATCCCTGATATTTAAAATAATCAGGAATGTGAAAGAATAATACAGAAAACATCTGCTTTTTAATACAGGAAACAGTTGGTATGTTGATGGATTTCTTCTCCCTCTATATTCTGGTACCAATATCAATGGTGCTTTAATTTGCATTTTTCAAAGTAGTAATTTGATTACTAATCACATTGAAAAAATATTTCTCCAAATAACTTTTGATAGTGTTTGAAATTAGGCTCAGTCCTGTCATCCGGTGTGACCGGGCCACTCCCTCCTGTTGTGGACTGCCCGCTCTGCACCGCACTTTTTAAAACTTGCTTATTTTTAAAGGTTACCGTGGGTTTTTCTCCCCAACTCCCGCCAGAGTATGGTATTATTTCTATGAGAAGGTGGTTTGTGGCAGCTATGGAACTTGGTGAATTTTCACAGACTAAATCTAGCTGACTTCGATTAACAAACAGGCCGTTGCCAGTGCCCCTTAGATATTCCTTCCGCACTTTCACAGCTTGCTCTCCCTTTTCAAGAGCTATCATCTTGATGTCAGTTACCAGAAATTGTATTTTTTTTTCTCCTTCATACTTTTCCTATCATTGCAATCATTTAGCTTGCATTTGCGTGTCTCGTTTCATTTATCAAAACCGCTTCTCTTTCTGTGATTCAATCACATTTTAAAATCTCCAATACAGTTTAGAAACCCAATATGGAGTTGACAGTATATTCTGTCATTGTTTATGGTCTATTCTGTTGGCGAGGTTCCAGACCATCGCGGGTACTGGTGCTATGACAGAGCTTAGCACATGTTTTCTGGTGACTATATGCATGAGTTTCTGTTGGGCAGATGCCTAGGAGTGAAACTGCTGGCTAAGAAGGGATGAGTATATTTGAATATTACAGATATTTTATAGTCTACCAAAATAGGTTTTCTAATTCACCACTTGTTGCCAGTCTTTTAATGTTCTAGTAGTTAAGTATCCTTATCAATACTTGCTCTTTTTGACTTTTTTTCATATTCTGGTTGGTACCCAGTAGTGTTAATTGAATTTCTCTGATGACAAATGAGTTTGTGTGCCTTGTATTAAGTTTATTAGCTACTGTATACTGTCTTTCATAGAAGGAATCTCTTATGTCTGTATGGAAGCTTCACCTGTCAAATAAAGCTGACTGGCCTATAGCTGAGGCAGGAAATAGAAGGTGGGAGTTCCAGTAGAAAGAAAGGATGCTGGCATAGAGAGAAGCACAGAAGGAATGGTCCTGGGGACCCGAAGGAGGTCAGACATATGGAACCCGAGCAGAGGTAACCAGCCATGTGGCAAAACTGAGATCATAATACATAGGTTATTAACTTACGAGCTCATTGGGGAACATGCCTAGCTATAGAGTCTAGGTATTTGTAGATGTATTTGAGTCTCAGAGTCATTGTTCGGGGACCTTGGGGCTGGGAGGAGAAACATGAGCTTACAGAAAACACATCACAACAGTCTTTTATAATGAATGTTTTGAACTTCTAAACTCTTCTTTCTAATCATATTTCCACTATTTCTTTATTGAGTTTCACATGCTCTTCTTATGTTTCAAATGAGTCCTTTTTGGATCTACGCAAAGGTAATATTTATTCTCATCTAGTTGGCTTTTAACTGGGTAATATAACATAATTTCATCATAACCATGTCTAAATTATTCAACTATATTTATGCTGTATTATAAATATGTTAACTGTATTTAACATATGCTTAATATAACCTTTTAATAAAACATAGTTTAATCATCATATGGTTTTAAAAAGATGATCTCTTTTTAAAAGATCTATTTTATTTTTAATTATGTGTAAACATGTTGGAGGTGGCTAAGTATTGCATAACATGCAGACAGGTGTCTGAGGAGGCCAGATGCATCAGAACCCCCTGGAGCTAGAGTTCCAGACAGTAATGAACCAGGGCATTTTGGTAGCAGGACCAAATTCAGGTCCTCTGCAAGAACAGCAGACATTATTATCTGCAGATTTTCTCTAAGAGCTTTTCTGTTCTATCTTTGACATCTAAGTCCGCAATGTATTTTGAATTTAATGTTCTACCAAGGTAAGAATTAAAACACACTTCTGTTTACTGAAAATGACTGCTAAATTGCTTGTCTACCTTGGTTTTTTTGAAGCTGGGTCTGTTACTACCCCAGAGCTGATTGCTTTGGCCGGGCAGGCTGGCCAATGAACTTCAAGATCTGCCTACATTCCTGTCCCCAGCTCTAGAGTTAGAGATATGGACCACCTCAGCTTTTATATGGTGCTAGGGATGCAATCTCAGGTCCTACTCATCTCAGTGTAGACAATTTATGGACTAATTTCTAGTGGTGGCATGTCCTGAGACAATCTATATGACATAAATCGGAGTGAAAGTTTTCCATCATTCTACGCACAGAAAAGTGTCTCCAAACAAGGATGATCTTTTGGAAGCAAAGAAAGATTTGTTTTAAGCTTAATCTCCTTTTTTCTGCTTCAATTGGACCATTCAAGGTACATGAAGTCAAGGAGAAGCAAACATTTCAGGGTGCAAGAAGCCAGGCATTTGGATTAGTTGACTCACTATAAAGAAACTTGACTTTTAGGATAAAGAAGAAGACAAATTATGTTCCAACTAGTCCAATGCTACAGTTCTGAAGTTTTACTATAAGTCTGCACCAACAAATGCTGATAAAGAAACTTCTTTTATGATAATAACCAATAGGCAGTATTTCTCTGAATGTATAGAAACATCAGGTAGCTTGTTCCAGAGTTTAACCCTGACTTTAGCAGAATGAGCTAGGGTATGATTTTTTTATATGCCCCAAACCAATGTTTGTTTAGTTTCCTCCATGGAAAATGAACTCATTGTCTACTTTACCTACATGAGAAACACATAAGAGATTTTGAGACAATATACAATAAATGTTCGTTTATTTCTTTGTTGTTTCGATATGGCTCACTTTATGAAGTGATTGTTACTATTTATATCTGCTTACAAATTGAATTGGCTAAGGGGAGTCTCACTTCCACTGTCTTACTCTGTACACTCAGAGAGCAATATCTAAGAACAGAGGAAGGAACTTAAACAGACATTCCTGATATAAGTGTAGGCATCCAAAGAAAAGGTATCTTCTGTTCAAAGTCTTCACGAAGGCTATAGCATTCAAATAAAGACCACAAATTAAATAATTTGGGGAACAAGGAACATAAAATATAAAAGAACTCCTATTTGCAGATAATTTCTAACTACCTGTTTGAGTTAGTTTAGATGGGGGCAAATAATATCATAGCAAACTCAGTTTCTACAAATTGAGTCTTTTAAAGCATACTTAGAATTATTGAAGTGTTGTGTATTTAAGCCATCTATATTTTGGTCTAGAATGTGTAGTAAGACGTTCAAAAGGATTAACTTTTGATATAGTCAATAAAAGATTTTTTTTAAATAGTAAGAACCTTGTTAAGACTTATAGAGTGTCCTTTCGACAGCTCATGTTTGATATTTGGTCGCTGGCTGCTCGGCTTAGGGTTTAGTGACTGGATACCCAGAATTCTGACCAAGTCAATGAAATAATTCTTTGATGGATTCATAATATGAAAGCACTATTGGGAGGTGGGGCTTAGGTGAATGAAATACGTCATTGGGGAGCCATCGGAATGGCATTTCCTGTCCCTGGCTCCTTCCTGGGTGTCAAGAAGTTACTACTGCATGTCTCCTTTGTTTGCCTACCTCAGGTCCAAAGCAATGGGTTCATTCAACCGTGGACTGAAATTTCTCAAACTGTGAGTTAAAACAATTTTTTTTTAGTTGTTTGCGTCAGGTATGTGTTGTGATGATGAGCATACTTACATAAGACTCAATTAGCAAGACCCTTTAGTTTTAAGAGATTAATATAATTGGTTTTCTAGCACACCCACACAACAACTTGGTGATGTCTCTGATATACAACTGTACATCTCTACCTCTAAAAAGCTACAATGACAAAATCATTTCCACCTGTATTATCACCCACTATCATATATAGAAGAGGGAATGACTCCACCATCTGCCCTTGTTCTTTACAAATACAGCGGCCCTCTTTTGTCTGACTACTGAGGAAAGAGAGGGCTGTGGCCAGCATTTGTTTTTCCCATTGTTTCCCATGAGCTTTGTCTCGACATCTCCACTGTAAGAAAGATTGAACCACAAGGTTGGTCAGGCTATTTTGGCGACTCACTCGGGATCCTTGAGTAAACATACTGTCTCTGAAAATTTTACCTCCATTTTTATCCTGGGCATTTTGTTCTGCCTTGTAATGTTTGAACAAGGTTTTTCAAAGCTAAAACAGATGAAGGACCAGAGAGCTGAACATGATAAACCCATACTGTACAGATGGACACCAGCCCCGTACAACTGTGGCTTTGCTCAAAGCACTTTGTGGTGTTTATTATTATGTACTATAGTGAAAGGAGAGAGCTAGGGGTGTAGATCAGTGGGATATATTCAATTCTGAGATACAAAGACAATTGGCACGGGGGAAATGAATCTCTGCTTTACCCCTGGGTCACAGCCATGGATCTGTGTATAGAAAATGGTTCGCTCATTGCAAAGGCCCGAACTTTAATTTGGTGTAATGCAAGCCCTGCATCATACAAAGTGTCTTTCATCACATGGACCTGAAAGCTCTTTAGAAGCATCTGAATGGAAAAAAAAGATTGTTTAAAACAATAAGAGCTAGGGGCCAACCTAATGGGGGAAGAAGTTGGCTCACTCATTTCCTCTTTTCAGGCTTAATTTTAGCCACAGACCAAAGGAGTACATACATGCTTGTTTTCCAACTCCCTTTACACGTCTTCTCCTTTGCAGAAATTCCTATGAAGACTTGATTTATACAAATAGCGGACAACATGCATTCCAAGCTGAGTTAGGTAGCTACAGCTTTTGTACTCAGAGCATTCTCTAAAATGCACTCCATGAACAAACCTTGACTTCCTAGAAGGAAATACCTGGATCGGGTGCTTGCCGACCTACTGTGTGCACATCTAAGTCACAGCTGCATGGCATCCAGGCTGAGGTACTCTGGGTGACCTTAATGGCTTTCCATGAATTTGGTGTGCATTTTCTCACCACTACCCAGGGGCAAACAAGTCTCAGTTTCTCCTGTCACACCATAGAAAATACTAATCTCAATTGATAGATAATATGTGTTCTTAAAAACTGCCTTAACCTCATATATAAAAAAATATATAAGAAGCAGCATTGTTCTCTGACTCATAACAATGAAGCAAGCACGTTTTAAGTATGCAAGATGTTTCTTTCCCTTACAAAATATAGAAGGTGGTATACATTTTTCTGAAATAGTATGTGACATTGGTCTGACCTCATCCATTTAAATCTATATTGTCTTCATCTGTAATAGCTAATAAAAAATACCTCATGAATACCATTTATTATAGTTTAATCATACATGCAATACAGGAAGAAACAAAACCAGGGGCTGGCGGTTTAGTTCAATGGTACAGAGTCTCTGCTTTGCACTCTCTAGGCTCAGGTTCTAGGACAAGGAAGGCCTTGGATTTCATCCTTAGAGGGGACAAAAACAATAGCGCAAAACAAAATCAAAACCAAAACAACACAAGAAAAACTTTACAAATACTTGTAATATGTTTTTATTAAAATAGTCATTTTAATAGTCTAAGAATTGTATGCATACACTCAGCGTATTAATATACTTTGATCCTTCTTCTGCTTTGAACTCCTGCATTTCCCCCCTTATTCTCCTCACTCTCAACTTTATGTCTTTTTTGTTGTTGTTTTGGGTTTTTGTTTTTGTTTTGTTAACTTCCTGAGTCAGGTTAGTTCTGCCCGTATACACATCCGTGTGGGACCGTCCTCTGAAGCATGGTCACCTAGCAGGGGCCACACCTCAGGGGCCCGGAGTGTTACTGCCTTTCCTCTCGAGGGCTCTCTGAGATTGTGATGGAGATCCCAAACTGATTAGAATGGAACTAGAAAAGTCAGAAGTTTAGAGATCAGCATTCAGGGCACCAGTGATGTCTCTTCTCTTTCTTGTATCCAATCACCTATTTATAAATGTATTTTAATGTTTGAAACAATTAAGATATAGTAATAATTAGCACTGTTAAACATAAGGCTAATTGTTTTTAGTTTTATTGTTAGTGTGTGTGTGTGTGTGTTTGTGTGTGTGTATGTGTGTGTGTGTGTGTGTGTGTGTGTGTGTGTGTGTGATGTGTGCTAGGGGGTTTGCACACAAGACATGGACATGCAGAGGTTAGAGGACAACTTTGAAGAGTTAGTTCTCCCATTCTACCTTCATGTGGGTTCTGGGAATTGGATTCAGGTCATTTGACTTGTGTATATCAGCACTTTTACCTGCTCAGCCATCTTGCACGCACACGCGCGCGCGCACACACACACACACACACACACATCATATATGATATATATATGCATATATAGTATGCATATACATATGTATATACATATGCATGCACACATACATATATATATATGCATGCACACATACATACATATATATATGTATGTATGTATGTATGTATGTATGTATGTATATATGATAAGATGATAACCAAGAGTAGAAGTAACAGAATTTAATTCTTTGGGAAGGGGGGTGAACACTGTGAAATATGCAATTAATTTATTTTTCTGACTATTTAGTAGGCAGTGCTGATATTCATAGCATTTTGATTGCTTCTCTGATTCTCCACGTGATGTGTAGCTGTGGGAAGACATGGTGCCCGCTGAAAAGAATTCAGGTAGAATGAAGTCCGGACGTGCTCACGTGAGTATGCTTTAGCCAATCAGATTTGGGGCCTCGTGAATCGGAAGGCTCATCAATGCTTCTTCAGTAGCATGGTGTCTTTAGACAGTTCAGCTCAAGGAGTGCTATGTGTTCTACACTAAGTCTGAATTTCCCAACGAGTCTCTCCTTTCTTCTCACAAAAGTTCTAATTAAGTTACCCACGTGACTACCAGTCAGGAACTCTAACTACAGACAAACAGATAATGTGATGCTTTTGTTTCAAATAATGCGAGTGCCGTGTAACTTTTCCTTCATCTTTTAGCATCGTACAATTTCCTAAAATATTGCTTAGCATCATTGCTTAGCCTCAAAAGTAACACGCCCACTTGGAAAACTCTTTCCCACTCCTTTGCGGTCAGAAAGATGATACCCGCATCTATCTTGCCTGGTCTCTTGTGAAATTGGAAAATTTACTCTCTGCCTCTGTGGTATCTTGTTCCTCATTACGGGACTTACCTTATGTTCTTCAAATAGGGCTTGAGAACGGGAAAATATTCTGGGACTTTCCTCAGTCTGGCTAAGGTGACAGCAGAGCCACAAAAGCGTGGGAAGAGAAAAGCTTTGTGTTCAGAGCCAGGGTCACTGACAAATGCTCTGCTTACTTCCCTTCTTTTCAGTCCTTGTTTTCTGTTTTGTTTTTTGTTTTTTGTTTTGTTTTTTTTCCTCCTGGCAATAGGATAAAATCAATGTAACTTACTGAAAAGCATTTCAAGCTGCATTCCTGTCTTAGTTAGAGTTTTACTGCTGTGAACAGACACCATGACCAAGGCAAGTCTTATAAAGGACAGCGTTTAATTGGGGCTGGCTTACAGGTTCAGAGGTTCAGTCCATTATCATCAAGGTGGGAACATGGCAGCATCCAGGCAGGCAGAACTGAGAGCTCTACATCTTCATCTGAAGGTTGCTAGCAGAGTACTAGGTTCCAGGCAGCTAGGATGAGGGTCTTAAAGCTCACACCCAGAGTGACACACCTACTCCAACAAGGCCACAGCTACTCCAACAAGCCACACCTACTCCAACAGGGCCACACCTTCTAATAGTGCCACTCCCTGGACAGAGTATATACGAACCATCACAGTCCCAAAAGCACAGATCTAAAACCTCTAAACCCTATTCCTCCAAAGCGACATCTCTAAGGTTGGTTTTCTTTCAGTACTCAGCATATTCTGATGCTGATTATAGCAGGCATTAAGCTGTCAAGCTGCTGCAGGAGCACCGGGCCCTTGTGTTAGCACCCTGGCCTATGCCGCCTTTGGCTTCTCCTTTTGATCCTCACAATAACTGCATGACAATTATGGTCATGACTGTGGCTGACCTGGAGTTTGTAACTTAGGCAATCTGGAATTACTCAGTGTTTGATTGGTCTTTGTATGTATCATGGGCCCCCAAATATCTGTATGATGGCATTAGATTCTTCAAGTTTTTTTTTTTTTTTCCCTTGCTAGAGGAAAAACTTAGAAAACAAAACCAAAACCAAACAAACAAAAAAAACAGGACTCTGGGGCGAGGATCAACTTCTCAACACTATGCATTTTTCTAAGACTTCTAGCTCTGAGTGGCATCTAGTGTCCTAAGTTACTGGTATCCATTGACCCCTCAGGCCAGCAATGTCACTGAAGGTAAACCCACATACAGACAGCTTGATGGCCTCCAGACCTTCGGGCTTATTTTGCTCTTACCAACTGCATATATTTCTACCTAGTAATTTTCCAATTCTAGATTCCTCAGACCAGCCATGTCATGAGCACTGAACCCTTCAAATGTGTCTCCTTTCATGGGTCATGGCATTGAACATGCTGCCATTGGCTTGGAAAAGAGGACGCCCCACAGTGTCTAGCGTTCTGGACTTGCTTGTTCAGACACAGAGTGGCTCCAATACTCCCACAGGTTTCCTTTCTTTTCATCCCCTGTGGTGAGAACTGGCAGAGAGTAAGCTTTCCCCCCATCACGTTCCTGTGTAAAACGTGTTGTCCACGGGCAGATAGTTCTGAACCAGCCCAAGTCCCTAACCTCACCCCCTCCCGCGGTTTCGTGTTCAGATCAATGAAGCTCCCATGCAATGCAGAGTTACATACTAAATGGAATTGCGTATGCCTTCATTTGGCATTCAGGGCTTTGTGGATTAAAGTATGTATGTTTACAGTTCAGGTATTAGCTATCGCTGAGGGGTGGCCTGCTGCACTGGCTAAAGTGACTGTAACATTTCCTGAACATGGAGGCTACCCTGCTCCTGAGACGCATATGGTTGGATGCACACAAAAGGTCCACGTTTATTTCAAAAGCAATCTCTGTCCTCTGTCTCTCCTTCTCTTTCTGGTTTCCACCACCACTGAATCAGAACTGTTATTTTATAGTTTATTTCAGAGGGGTGGGCAGCATGGGGCTCTTAGGTCTTTCCCTTTTTAAACGTTAATATATATTATATATGATACATGTATTTCTAAAAAATTAAATTTAATATACATATATATATTGAAAACAAGTAAAAATATTACACACCAAAATGAACTAAAAGGAAGCTTTTAAAAATGAAATTTCTCCACCTTTCTCTGTGACTCTCTTTCAAAAAAATCTTAAGTCTGCAGCCGTTCGGCCCATAGAAAATAATCTAAGTTTATTTATTAAGATCTCTGGAAGCATGCAAATGAAGTGACAACCTTGATGTACTACCTTGCCTGGGATGGAATTTGCCAAAGAACTCCAAATTACTACTCTGAACTCTGAGGTTTTAATTTTTATTTTTTTATTTTTATTTTTGTCTATGCAGGAGAGAGCTTGAAAATGGAAAGAAATAAGAATTTATAATGTTTATCCCAGAAAGAGTCCACTTGCAAGAAAGCAATGATAAAATCAATCTCAGTCTAATTCTATCCCAGGGTGTGACTTTTACTATTCTCATTGATTTTAGTTTATTAAAAGCAACGATAAAGTAATAACACTGGCATTATTATATTATATTATATTATATCATATTATATATAGCTACAGCAGCCCAATCAGACACATGGCTCAGCTCTCACATCCCTGATGCACGTCCTTCGTTTCCGAATGTAGCAAGTGAATGCATGCGTCACTAGACGTTTTAAGACGTGTGAGGTTTTCAGTGTTCATTGTGTGTTACATGTTGGAACCACAATGTGTATGCATCCTTCCCTAGTATCTTTCAGTGAAAAATTTCAAAATACACACAAGTTGAAAGAATTATTGAGTAGCTAGCATATACTTAGTCGTATGTGCTACAACTAAACGTTTTCCATATTTGGACTCCTGTAAAATCTGTTCTTTTGCCTTTCTATCGGGTCCTTTTATGTTTTGATGCATTTAAATGCAGTTGCCGATACAGTAGACTGACCCCTGAACTCTGCCCACAGACTACACACTTTAATATTGCCCTGCAGCTTGATTATTTTGGGGGAGACACTCCACCTTTCCCAGAATTCATTAGAATTTTTATCCTGATTTCTTCTCGTTCCTAGTTTTAAATTTTTAACCCATTTTGCTTCCAGTTTCATTTATTTTTCTCTTTATTTTTCTTACCTCTAGTTCTGTGTCTTTTCTCTAAAATCCTTACAAGTTGAACACTATGGCAAGTACTAAAAAGTGGCCTGTGCCTAGTTAGGATTACAAAGCTTCCAGGCAGCTACACCAGGGAATTTAAGAGCGTGAGAGGCAACAGTGTGGTCCACTCTTTGTTGTGGTACTGAAAGGAGACCCTGAGTCCTCTCACCCTGCTGAAGGTAGTTCAGGCAAAAGCGCCTTTCCCATGTACGCCATGGTTTAGAATTCAAGTGCGTGCCTGCATTCAGATTTTGAACCCACAGCAATTTTTTAAGCATATTTCACATTTGTCACGACGCGTCGTATGTGTGTGGAGCTAATACATTGTGTGTTGTTTGTGTGTGCGTCACATTTGGGACCCCTGTGACCTACAGTTCAGCATGGGGTTTGTCCCCAAGCCTCTTTAGACTGTCAGCATTTTTTAAAGTTTGTTTTGTTCCTTATGCTAATAAAGCTTGTCTCCCGCTTCAATCAAAGCATATTATCTCTTCTTTCTTCCCCCTCTGTAAGCAAGGCGGCAATCTGTTCTGTTTAAATGCCTCATCATCCCTGCTCCCCCATCCCCGGTCCCCTAGATTTTCGAGATTGTTGACTATGATGTAACAGATGGCCCAACAGACCTCGGACTCTTTGCAGTGTTGGCCAGCTTGGCTCCGAAAAATAGCAGCACTGAAGTAAGTATTCCCAGGCATGGGACGCTCATGAATTTTAACTCCTCTTCAACAAAGGAATTCAAAGGGGTAAGAGGCAATCTATCAGGAGCAGAGGCAATTAAACCGGGATGTAGGTTGGCATTCTGCGACTGAGGACTCCCTTCTCTGGTTCTGAATATTTAGACGAGATTAGATCAGCCTGGCTTCCATTCATCTCTGCCCTGTCACAAGGTATCAAAACAATAACGTGACTCAAAAACAGAAGGCCGTGGGGCTTTTGCTCTCCATGATAAAATGTTTGTGTTGTTGCAGAGAGGTCCATGGGGGAAGGGACAGAAGAGTCCCTCATCTTTCCAGGGACAACCAGGAAGAGGTCTCCTTGTTTCTCTGGTTTTCTTATCCAAGGCCCTGGATTTTAAGATTTTGTTTGCCAGGAGGCTGGTTTAGAGTCTGGGCTGCTCATGCTTTTGATTACTTAGGGCATAAAAAGCACCTGCAGGCCAATGGCATGAGAAGACAGAGAAGCTTGTCTAGGTTTTAACTTGAAAAGTACAGAAATGGACAAAGAAGAAAACAGCTCCACCCCCCCCCCCCCCCAGTCTTACCGTTATAGAATGCACTGGCAGATTCATTTCCTGTCTTTTATTTATTTATTTGTATAACACTATATGTTTACACTTGGAACCACACACATATGTGATTGCATTGTCTCTTTAGAAATGATTAGACAGCTACATAACTGCTTTGCTGATTCAGCAGCCAAACCTGTCTAGCAAGTCCACGTTCATGGACAGCCTCAGGACTTCAGAGTAAGTCCGTATTCATGCCTGAGTTTTCTTTCCAGAAACATCTATCATAAAGTTTTGGTCACTGGGAATCTCCCTCTTTTTTTTTTTTGTTTTTTTGTTTTTTTATTTGTTTGTTTGTTTCTGCTTTTGAAGTCAGCTGCATATTAAGCAGTAAGAAATGCTCACTCATTTCCTTTTTCTCATGGGTACAGAACAAAATGGAAGAAATCCTCTTTGTACTTACGCCATGATTTTGAACATCTCAGAATTGTGAATGGATTCCTGTTGTTGCTGTTTTGACAGAGTCCAAACTGGTTGGTCTCAAACTTAATATGGAGCTGAAAATGATTTTAAATTTCTAATCCTCCTGGTTCTACCTCCAATCAAGGTGTGGGACACGACACCTGGTTTATTTCTTGCTGGGGAGCAACCCAGAGTTTCTGGCATGTTAGACTAACACTTTACCAGCTGATCTGTATCCCTGGCTCTTGAAGTTATCTTTAACATGGAAGAATAACTGTTAATTAAAAACAAAAACAAAAACATTGTTTCCACACAGCATGGGGTGGGGAACTCCTATTTCATCCAGATACTTGGAGGTATCACTGACTCAATAATATGCTTTTTTTGAATGAAGATATGGAGAGCAAGGGAATTTAGGAAGAGATTTAAGGTTATCTGATGGATTAGGAGCACAATGTGTCCCGGGAGCTCTGTGTTGGTGTCTTTCTTTGAGCTCTAAAATGAAGCAGGGTGTTCAAAGAGATGTCTGTTGGGTGTTGAGCACAAGACTCTGAAGTATAAGAAAAGTATGAGAAAAACTCCTGCAGTGTTGGAAACCTACAGGAGGCCAGATGAATGTCCATGGTGTCACTGATAATCAATGGGATAACATCACTGTGCTGAATAGTGTCACACTGCCTAGCTGACAGTAATGGAGGCAAGAATTCTACAGAGGTAAAGGATTAACCTAAGAGCAGAGTTCACCTCTGTGCGAATGTTGAAGGACTGAATCACTAAAGAATGACAAGGGAAGAGCGAGCTGAGGAGAAGGAAACACAACATGTTGACTCCAGGAGAGTGCTATTGCATCAGCTAAACTCAAAACTGGGAAAACAAGGAGGATTTTTACCTCATTTTTCACAAAAAGCACATTTTTTTTTCTGATTTGTTTTGTTAGAGAGACTATGTAATTCTCAGGGAATTAATTTTGAATGAGCATATCACAAAAAAAAAAAAAAAAAAAGAAAGAAAAGAAAAGAAAGAAAGAAAGAAAGAAAAGAAAAGAAACAAGCCCAGCGTTACTCGTCTTTTTTTGTTCTTGGTCTAGGTTTCAAGGATCAGGCAGAAACACAGATAACCTATGCTGAGATTCTTCATGATAAATGAGATAAAGCAGGACTTTCTGGATGTAAGAACGTCTCACCATCTTCTTCACTGCCAAGATCACTCTCTGCCAGCACTGATATAATGCACTGTGGTTGTTGATCTTGTCAATTTGACTCTGTTTTAGAGTCACCTGGGAGACGCGGCTCTGAGGATGGCTGTCTGTGAGGACTTTTCCGGAGAGGCTTAAAACTTGGGGGACAATAAACACTTGAATGTGTGTGGCACTATCTTATGGTCTTGAGGCTCAGACTCAATAATGAATGAGAGAGATGGGGGGGAGAGAAGTAGAGAGAGATCGAGGTAGACAGACAAACAGACAGAGCTCAATAAGTGCCAGCTCTTTCTGTTTCCTAGTCCACTGAAGGGTTAAGAGGTAATGGGTCATGGATGGACATTCCTCTGCCCTGCAGCCACCTGCCTCTATACCTTTCCTTTCATAATGGCCATGAGCCCAAATCAATCTCACTTGCTTTAGCCAGGTATTTTATCACAATAACTAGAAATTTAACCCACAGCACCACCAATAACATTACCCCCACAACCACAAGCACCAACCCTGAAACATCATCCACAACTACTTTCATCATTGCCAGAAACAGTTTTGCACCCTTACTACCAACAATAGCAACACTGTTACTCCTTCATCCTCATCAACAGCAGCAGCAGAAGCAGAGGCACGCTCTGCCAGTACCATCCCCATTGACAGTACCTGTCCCTCATCACTGTAATTCATGGTAATAACTTTAACTCTTCCATACCTACAACATTGCCTCTAGCAACAAGGTAGCATGCTCTGACACTACCACACCTCCCCATCAAGGTCACCATTATCCTACCCAACAATGGTATAGCACGTCAAAACTTCATCAAACATTATTCTACAATGACAAGCACCACCTCACCTTAACCAATGCCCTTCCCCTAGCCAGCAGCAATACTTGGTAATGACAACTGCCTAATTCTCTGAGGAAAAAAAAAATGAGTGAAATCTTTATAGACTAAGTTTCTACCGAAAAAGAAGATTTTAAAATGCTGGTTCTGATGATTCAAAGGCTCTTAGAAAAAGCAAAGATACAGGATTTTAACTAAACAAAGGATGGTTGATTAAAACAAGGGGAAATCGGACAAGCTGTACCATTTATAATAAATAAAACATGGACCCTCTCAGACTATAACTTTTGCATTGGAAAGAGCAAGAGCTTTAAAAACAACTTTGATTAGGAAAACATGGTAAATTTATAACTATAAGAGCTAAGACTGGTCATACTCATGAATTAGAATTTTATGTATTTGTATATGCTTCTGTCTCAGTTCTCCTAACTAGGAGAATAGAAATTTTCTAATTATGAAGAATTTTATTTTCTCTGGTTGTTATGGACCCTACAGTATAGGTTCCACTTTTGACAGTTTTCAAATGGCATGTCCTGAGACAATCACTCCAAATAACTCATGTAGCTAGCAGTAGCATACAGATCACAAGTACATAGTTTTGTATTCTAATCTGCCTTCAAAGTCAACTAGAAAGCAGTTCTACAATGGACCTAGAGAGGTCCAGTGCTGAACATCATTCTGAATATCTTGGGATTGTGAGTGGACTTTTGTTATTGTTTTGACAGAATCAAAACTGGATGGCCTGAGACTATGTGGCTGAAATTATTTTGAACTTCTAATCCTCCTGCCTCTATCTCCAATACAGATGTAGGCTATCATACCTGGAATATGCCCTGCTGGAGACGAATCCTGAGTTTTCTTGCATGCTAGACTAACACTTTACCAACTGATCTGCATCCCTAGCTCTTGAAGTTATTTTTAACCTGGAATAAGAACTGGTAAATCCAAAAATAACGTTGTTTTCATGTAGGACAGGAACTTATCTTGAGGACCTGGCTCTCATCCTTGATGAATTATTGACTAGTTTGTGGGTTGGAGGGCCATGAAATGAACCACTTACATTTCCCTGAACTGTAGTCCTACACAGACTGAAGTAGCTGCAGAGAGCTGACAGACAAAGGTAAGACTCATGGGGCCTTCCACATCCGGTGTCTCATTATGGTGACAGGATCAATCCTCTCATCCACGCACAAGATCATTCTGCCCTCTATTAATCATATTTTGTTGCCATAGTGAAATATCTTATATTCGTGTGTGTGTGTGTGTGTGTGTGTGTGTTTATAATTCCAGCTACTCAAGACACTGAGGTAGGAGGATTATGAATTTGAGTCCAGCCAGGGAAACTTAGCAAAACTCCATTTGAAAAAGCAAACAAAATGAGAAAATAGTGAAGAACCTGAGCCAAAACAACTTCATCAAAAGGAAGCTTATTCAACTCACAGTTTTGTAGGTTCATGGTGCCTTCGTCAGCTCAGTTCTAATGGAGAAGGTGGTAGGCTACAGAGATGAATACAGGAAAAAATAGTTACCCCTCAAACCAGGAAGCTGAAAGCAAGAGGTTTGGGGCCAGGCTTGTTTCTTTGGAGCAAGCTTCTTGTTAGAACCAACAAAGGCTCACATGAGAATTGCTTTAATTCTTTCCAAAGCCAAAATTTCTGATAGTTCACCAACATGCAGTTAGGTTCTCTCTATTAAAGGTTCCATTATCTCTTAATCATGCCACTCCAGGGATAAAGATTCCTCCACATGGACCCTTGTTGGCACACTAAATGTACTTCAGCAAGATCTCAGCCTTTATTGGAGGCTGAAGATAATTCTGCATTGAACTTGATTTCTGACTTTTGACATTCCCCTTTTCCCGTTTCCCCCATGAATGTTGTCTTTGAGTACCAATGACCTCATGAATATTGTTTATTAGTACTAATGAAGATGACCTCATGAATATGGTCTGTTCCTACCAATGACCTAGCTATTAAACTCTTCCTCTCTGGAAGAACTTACCTGGACCCAGAGCCTGATCTTCATGCTCAGCCTCAGAGCTCCCTGCTAAATATTAGAGGTGGTGTGAGAATCAAACTAGGTGGTCCAATAAAATCTTTTTGGAAATCGTGGTGTAAGGTTCTCCTTTCACAATCATGGAGATTAAAGGCATATGTAGTGAGAATTTTGGTTTCTTAAAAAAAATAAAAACAGTTATGTTGTGTGAATATGTTTTTGTTTTAATTCCAGGTGTGGGATAAAAGGCAACTTTACAGCAGGTGATTATGATTTGTCTTCTACACTAGCAGAGGTGTGATTCTTCCCAGCTGCAGATAGTTTAATTCTGGGGACTCTGGAGAGAGCCTCAAGAAGGCCTGTGGCAGCTGCTGCTCCCTTCTGTTGTCTTTGCTGCTGGTGGTCCCTGCTGGTTCCTGCTGCTGCTGTTTGCTGTTGCTGTTTCTGGTTTGCTGGACTGCTGGGTATTCTGACAATCAAGATTGGGCTTGCCCCAAGGAACTCAACAACCTTAATCAGCAGGAAGTAGCCTAGCCAGGTCTGAGCCCTCTTTTGCCTCTAACCTTCTTTCTCACCTACCTAGTGTTTGACATTGGAAAGGATTAGGGTGGAATAGGAGTTGGAAGAGAGGAAGAGGTATAAGAGTCTTTGAAACCTCCACCAGAGAACTGCTGCAGCTGATAAACAACTTCAGCAAAGTGGCCGGATACTCAACCCAATAAAATAGCTAAACAAATACGCCAGCAGGCATGCCATTGTTTCAGCCACTTAGGATGGATTCATGAAGTCAGACTCTGAAGGTGAAGAGACTTGACTTAGAAACCCTGCTTACAGATAACTTTGTGACATTGGGGGAGTTGCTTTACCTAACTTCCTCTAAGTTTTGCAAAATGTAAATTGAAGACAACAATAATGAAGTTCACTTTGGGCTGCTGGCAGCCATCTTGAACTGGGACTGCCATGGTTTCTTCTCATAATTCTGATCTATTCTCTTCACAAATCTCTCAGCATGCTGTAAACAAATAAACCAGCAGAGAGGTACATGGAGGTTTACAAGCCAGACCTGCTATCATTAATTCCTGAAACATCTCTGATATCCTTAATATTAACTTTAGGTAAAGTGTGTACATTTCATCATGGATAAAGCTCACTCTTAACCAGTATGTAATCCCATTCTTATGCCATAAATTTCAGAAGCTACTGGCCTTGCTGCTAACAAAGTCTATGCTTCTTTGAGGATATTTGTCACTAATACACTGTACTCTGTATAGTCCTGGACCTCTCCTTAATCTCACAGCATCTAGCAGCAGGTTCTCACATAATGAGACATTTTCCTCCAAAAAGTAGGTGAAGGACTTTACAGAGAGGGTAACTAAGAAAAGCGGAGCTATGTTGTCTATGTCTGGGTGGAGTAATTATGAAATGTCATGCCCATGCATTTCCATAGCTATTCATGGTCCCCATTCTTGAATCATCAGTACTCCACGGTCCTTGTTTCAGGCTTGCCTCTCTCCATTTCCTACACTTTGTCCAAAGCTATACAGATCTTCCAACACAGGTTCTCAGTTAGAGCCCTGGTATTTGGCTTTCCCTTGCCTGAGGCACTCAACTCATACACAGGATTAGGTTTTACTCTCCTCCATGTTTTTGCTAAAATAATGTTTTATCCTTGAGGCCTTTCCTGGCAAATCTGTCAAAACTTATAACTCTCTCCTCAAACACCCCTTCTCCTTGGCACATAGCAAGTGCTCAATAAATTTTTGTTGAGTGAATCAGTGAAATGCGGTGGGTGAAAACTTACCTGAAGTCTCCCATTTAGGTCATAAAAAGTGAATCAAAAATGTCCTTGTTCATGTAGAAAGTGGTTGCTCTGCATGCTAAAAATATTGACACTCCTTCAAGAACCCTGTCCTATGAACTTCTTCCTTTTTCAACATGAGTTGATAGTTACAGACAGAACAGACAAAGGAGAACCAGCAAGATGGAAAAGCTGAGTTGTCTGTACTGCCGTGGCTCATCCCTCTGAGGGCTCAAAGATTTTCAGACCCCAGCTTCAGTTCTGATCATCTCCTATTACCAGCGAAGCATCTCTGTACTGTGTTGTGCAGAAATCTCACATGAACAGAAAACTGCCATGCACAGTGCACTAGTCGAGACAGGGATGAATATATACCCAAGAAACAAATAAAAGATGGAGTTTTAAAATGAGAAAATGTATTTTTAATCTATCATTTGTGTGGTTTGCCCAATCTTAATAATTTCTAAAAAAATCCCTATTTCTCTATTCATTTGCCCTGATGTTCACCTGCTTTGTCAAAAGTCCAAAACTGAGTCTCTTTTTGATATAATTTCCATTTAAATGTCTCTTAAAAGTTCTTGTTAAAATGCTTGCATTGTTCAGATCTCTCATCGAATTAAAATGTAAATTACTTGGTCAGTAAAATATAGTAATATAGATATTAAAATCACAGAAAAGTGCAGAGTTGGGTTCTTTTCTTCAGTTTGTATCAGATTTCTACCCTTGGGAGTAGTAAGTCTTGACAAGGATCATTTGGGTCATACTCCATCCTATGAAGTACCTGAGAGGGAATGAGCTAAAGATCAGGTTTCTGTAGTGTGGGACCATGGTACGAAGCATCTGGAGACTGCTGGCCAGAAGATCTTTTCCTTCCTAGCATGTTGCCCCAGTCCTACCTGTTCATGTTTGGGTAGGAATTAAAGATGCATTGGACCCAGGGCGCGCGAATGCAAAACATTACAGCTTTCCTGGATCTCAGAGAAGCTTCAGGGATCCGCCTTCTCCTGCATGTGTCTCTTCTAAGACATGGTTTATTACAAAGCCACAGGGAGAATTTCTACTCAGCCTGTACCCTAGGGCCCAGTCTCCTTCTCATGCCTTCTCTGAATAATTTGCCTTCCTTGTTTGGCGAAGAACCATGTCTAGCCATTTTCAAATGAGAATTCATCTTTTATTTGCATAATTAAATTCAGGAAGAGATTATTTTCACTTCTTTGAAGATTAATTAGTTCTGATCACTGTCTAAATATGATAAAAGACACACAGTCCAATGGTGACATTGTGATTGACTTTTATCCTGGTTTTTAAACTTATACTCCTAGAAACAGGGTGTCTTGGAAATGATTTGAAAGCAGGTTGTAAATAAGCCTAGTCTCCTATGTATTTTAATAGACTTCAAATTTTTGGCCCTATTGAGTGTGCTATAAATTTTTGATTTTGACCCCAGAACAACTGTTCAATATGCTACTAACTTTTGAAGCCTAAACATTGACTGATTATTTATTTTAAGAAAGCATCACTCATTCCTTCTGTTCCTCTACGAACATTCAACTGTCTTCAAGTCCAGGTTTCTTTTCAAAAGCAATTTAGTAACTATTATAATGTTATACTATAGTGTAATATAGTAATTAGCATGGTAGTATTAATAATATGATAGACCAGTGATTATAATTATCATAATCATCCTTGTTATAGCAAGCATAGACTTTATAGTACTACTTATCATTATAGTAATAATAAGATAGAAATAGATGCTATTCATATTATTCACTTCTTTTTAATTTTTATTTATTTATTTATTTATTTATTTATTTATTTATTTATTTTGGTTTTTCGAAGCAGGGTTTCTCTGTATAGCCCTGGCTGTCCTGGAACTCACTCTGTAGACCAAGCTGGCCTCGAACTCAGGAATCCACCTGCCTCTGCCTCCCAAGTGCTGGGATTAAAGACGTGCGGCACCACTGCCCGGCTATTCACTTCTTAAAATAACCAATTGTGTTGTTTTTATTATCCCCATACTGTTGATTAGGAAAAGGAGGCCTGTGGAATTGTGATTAATTGTTACATTAGGGCATTAGTACCCCTCACCTGCTTGCATCTAGTGTTGGGGATTTAAGCATACGTAGCTCTAAAAGGCTCTTGACCACTTTCCTTGCTGTCAACACCATCCATCACACCCCTCTGGAAAAGGAGGATTCTCACATATGCATATGAGCTTTCTGCTCATTCATTCTGTAAATCCACTTCTCAAGTTCCATTCAAGGGTTCCCGCCTCCCTGAGATCTTCCACAATGCTCACATACAGAATGAGTGACCCTCTCCAGCACTCCTATTGTACGTGTGTGGGACTCTATTACTGCTCGTATCCCACCGTCCCAGGAAGGAGGCTTGCCTGTCTCTGGGGACTCAGCTTTCCACCGCAAATCTTGCCCTGGCCAGATTTGTGTTGCTTGGGCAGATATTGTGTTGGGGCAGAGAAATGGTTGTATAACTGACTGTGGCTTTTTCATTTCTCTGTCATCCATTTTATCACAGACCTCAAGTTCCACTAGGACCCTCAGCTGACAAGTCGGGGCATGACCAGATTTTCTCAGAAGTCAAAGCCCAGGGCTGTGCCACCACACCATGAGTCATCTATCAACAACAGGGACAAAGGTCAAGTTTGGATTAAGGTGGTAAAATCAATTGCCTATCTCTCCACATCATGAACAGTGGTGACCTGGGGTGAAAGGTCAGAAATAGTGACTCCATGTGAGTGTCCACACACATGAGAGTTATGCTGTTGCTGCAACAATATCTTTATCCTTTCAACTACTGTCCATTCAGTGTCTATTCCAGATATTAAGCTAGGTGCACAATAGATTTTAAAATAGAGGTCAAGTACAGCTTCATATGTCAAAGACCATGTAGCTGTCTGCTAGAAAGATGGGCATTGGACAAGAATTCTGTTCTCTAAAATTATCTGGATCTTGTAGCTCACAGGCCATTATGACTTGGAGACTAGTTATCACCATTCAGTTTATGTCACTATGGTATCTGTTCTGAGACTACAGCCAATTACACGTATGAGTGCGTTGCCACTGTGAAGGACCAAAGTGAATTGGAAAATTGCATCTACAACTTATACTCATTAAGGAAGAATCGAATCCTCTCTTTATGTGTACCTCAATGAACATAGTGGCCAGGGAGATGGACATTTACTAAGCCTGTTTGAATATTAGCTGTTGCGAATCATATATAAAGATGTGTAATTTTCCTAAGATTGCATAGCTGGTTAGTGAAAGCTATAATATCAATACATCTACAGTAGCCACAGGACCCCAGTGTTCATATGTTCTTTACTGCTCAGTGTTAGGAAGAGATGAAGGGCTCAGGTAAGTTAGACATGCCAATAAAATTGAGTAAAACAGAACACTTTTATGATAGAAGGTCACCTATTAAAATTACTCTGGAGTCACCCCCATAGACTTTCCGGCAGCTCTTCCATCCCAGGTCTCCAGTTACTCCCAGAGATGCTCTCCATCGGTCGCTGTCCTCACTCCCGGCCCTCTCCCACACCCGCTCCCCCCACACCTGATCTCCATCCAGTTCTACTCTGAGCCCCTCCTGCATCCAGTTTCCCCCTTTATCTACCTCCTATGACTATCTTATTTCCCCTTCTGAGTGAGATTCACATATACTCTCTTGGACCCTCCTAGTTACTTAATTTCTTTGGGTCTGTGGACTGTAGTATGGTTATCCTGTACTTTATGGCCAATGTCCACTTATAAGTGAATGCATACTGTGTGTCTCTCTCTGGGTTTGGGTTACCTCACTCAGGGTGATATTTTCTAGTTCCATCCATTTGCCTGCAAATTTCATGATGCCTTTGTTTTTAATAGCTGAATAGTACTCCATTGAGAAGATGTCCCACATTTCCTTTATCCATTCTTCAGTCAAGGAACATCTAGGTTGTTTCCAGCTTCTGGCTATTATAAATAAATGCTATGAACATAGATGAACAAGTACCCTTGTGGTATAGTGGGAACATCTTTTGAGTATATACCCAGGAGTGGTATAGCTGGGTCTTGAGGTAGAACTATTTCCAATTTTCTGAGAAACTGCCAAATTGATTTCCGAAGTGGTTGTACCAGTTTGCATTCCCACCAGCATGATAAGACCTATAGAGTCAACTAACCTGGGCCCATGAGGGCTCACAGAGACTGAACTGCCAAGCAAAGAGCATGACAGGGCTGGACCTAGTCACCTACACCTTTGTAGCAAATATGTCGCTTAGTCTTCATGTGGATGCCCTAACAATTGGAGCTGAGGCGGTCTCTGACTCAGTTGCCTGTCATTAGACCCCCTTCCCTTCACTGGACAACTTAGTTGGGCCTCAGTGTGAAAGGATCTGCTTAGGTCTGGATGTCCCAGGGTGGGGCTTTTCCTCCTCTGAGGAGAAAGGGGAAGGGCTAATGGGAGTGAAGGATTTGTAAGAGTGGGACTGGGAGGAGAGGAGGGATGCGGGATGTGGTTGGGATGTAAAGTGAATTTCAAAAAAATTACTCTACAGCCAGATGGTGGTAATGCATGCCTTTATAATTCCAGCACTTGGGAGGCAGAGGCAGGCAATTCTCTGAGTCTTAGACCAGTCTTGTCTACAGAGTAAGTTCCAGAACAGCCAGAGCGACACAGAGGAAATAACATATCAAAACAACATTAATAATAATAATAATAATAATTAGAATAGCAGATAAAAATTGAGACTTTGGAGGCAAATTGGGAAAGCCACATATTTTATTGGTGGTCCCTGGATCAAAAGTAGACAAATGTATACATTTAAATCATAAGAAATGTAAATGATTTCCTTTCATTAATAAATCTAAAGCATAACTCATGATAACATATAAGCTAGCATTTTCTTAGTTCAATATATTTGCAGAGTGATAATGTGACCAAGGAAAAGAAGCTCTAACATACACAAAGAACACATGTTTGTCCTGGGACCAGCTCTGGCTGCTGCTGCTTCTCAGGCCATTGTGTCTCAGAAGCCGTGGATGAACTTCTAGGAACCCTTTCCTACACATTCTTACTTTCTGAAAGACAATTGCATTCACCCATCCATCCATCCATCCTTCAGATGTGTCAGACACTGAAATAAAAGAGAGAGAGAGAGAGAGAGAGAGAGAGAGAGAGAGAGAGAGAGAGAGGAATGATGATATTGTCATCTGGATTTTCCAAGTCAAGCGAGGAGGAAAGCCCATATACACTCATTTTAATGACAGACTTAGTATAACATTTGTGTGTAGGCACGGATTCCTTCAAAGCTCTGGGGCTAAGAAAACATTATCTTCTCACCATCATAAATTTATACTCCCAAATTACAAATTAAACAACGCCAAAGAACTTAACATGTCACCGTCCTCCGGATTGGCAATTCAGAAATAACACAGCAGGTTGGCATTCTGAGATTCGTTTGATACACAAGGATGATGAACTTACGTTTTCCAAGATCACAAGGCTAATCGGCTAGGAAGTAAAGTTTTGAAAGGCCAAGGTTTGAAGTTACAAATCAGAGCTGTACCTTGACTGCCTTAGTAAGACATAGCTGAGGGAAACAAACACTAATCCATAATTACTTTTATAAATCATTCCTATAAGATTAAATGAAACCCTTTAGGTCATTCTAGATTCCATTTTATCTTAAATGTTAGATAGGCGTGCATGCAGACCTATTCCGAAGACCAAACAAGCCTGTTTAGTCTCAGCATTGACTAGAGATAGTCATCTGCTGAGAGATTATTGTACTTGTAGCAATTCTACCAACTTCTCTGAAATGCATAACTTCCAAATTGCATTACGTATCCACCCAAACTACTCGTGATCGATGGCAAACACACATACAAAAGAGGAGCCAGACTCGACTCCACCTTTCCCATTTCCATAACTCTACCGTAAGCAGACAAGAATACCAGCTACAATTGTTTGGTTGTGAGGAGGAAGCAGAAAAGAAACCCGAACAAAAGCTCTGTCACTCAGCCTGTGGCCTGTCCACGACTGCAGCCATTGTTTCAAAGGTAAGACAAAGTTTAAGAATGATTAAGCACATAGTTTGTTTAGATCCACACCTGCACCTTCCACTGAAGAGTTAAGAGCTCACAATTCTCAGACAAGAAGAATCCAATTGAGTTGGGGACAACACAGTACTGTGAGCATGAGATCCTGTTAAGAGTTGGGCAAGTTTGGTGGGAGCCAGACTCCCACCAGCAATATGATCTCAATCCAATAACTCCAGCCTTCTCAACTATTGCTCTCAACTGTGGAATAAAGATCAAAATGTCTTCCCTTAGAGTGAAGACCAGAACAGATAAATGGCAATCCTACACAAGGGGGCGTCTCAGCAATGGCGGGTCCGAAGTCATCTGTGCTGCGTCTGTGGTAGCACAGGCTCATACCTACATGGAGCCTATGCTATCACTTGGATTGATGGGCGGGCTTTGTTGGCAAAGCCCAAATACTGGCAGCATTGTCACTATTTTATTGCCAGCACTTCTGGCGTTGGAGATTTGGAGACTAGAGGAGGGAAGGGCACACCTCCATGCCTATAAACAGCTGAACTTTTCTAGGAATTCCTTTGAGATCTTGGCAAATGCGGGTACCTTTCAGGAGGTGAAGGACACCCTTGTCAGCATCCCCATTTGGGCAATCAAAATTTGCCCCGCTTGGCTATCCTTATCAGTGTGCAAAGTTATGCCCACAGGCTGATCAATTGTTCCACCGATGTTCTTTTATAACCCAAATACCAAGTCCACAGCCTTCTATGACTGAAATCATGTTAAGGTTGCTCCCCAAATTTCCTAGACCAAAAGACCTATACTTTCCAGAGAAACTTGTCCCAGGTTTGTGCTTTCTAAGAGTAAATCCATTCACACCAGGAAAATCTGAATATAGTGGGTAGCACTGGAGAATGTCCTTGTCATTTTATAAAGGCCGCTTTGTACATTTGAACTGATCCTTGGATAGATGTCTTTTAAAGTAAACACTTAATATGTCAATCACTGCATTAAGTCTCTAACATATTCCAAATATCACCTTAATTTATTATTTAATTCATTCTTAAAGCAACTCTTAAAGGTGGGAAACAAGAGTATTTTCACAGGTGGGTTCCATGGCTGGAATCACTTGTGAAAAATTCACTAACTTTCCTATGCGTTCTAACTAAAAATCACATTGACAGAGTTTTTATTTTTAATCTACTTTGGTATCATATGGCTTCCTAAGATGTCCTTTAATAGCATCACATGCCAGAGGAATGAAAATAGCTCAAAATTCTTAACATCTCTGCGGAGGCTTTGCTCAGCTTGATTTGGGGTAGTGGGAAGCAAGTACTCTCATAAGATCCTCTTGAAATTTCATGATGGAGACAAATAGATCCTCAAGATGACTGTGTGTCTTTAGAAAAGATGACCTAGGAATGACTCAAAGCTCACTGCAGGTCTACAACTCAGGTTATGCTGAGAATATTTGCTTCCACCGCACCTGGGAGAGAGAAGTAAGAACAGGGGAAATTGATTTAGAAATTAGTCATTTAGAGGTTATTTTTTTTCCTGTTTTTTTTCTTTTTTCCAAGGTAACAGGCAACTGACTAAAAAGAAAAGGCATCTCCACAGCGTGTTTGGGGACTTTATCAGTGAAACCGAAGTGAGGTGTGCAGGTGTGCAGTTCTTATCAACGTGGTCTCGACACATCGAGACACAATTATGCCAGGACCGAGCACTCATGTGTGTTTGGGGTGCCTTCCCCCTCCCCCCACCACAAAGCTTGCAAGTTTTCTTGCTTACTTTAGTAAACACTGAGTCACTTCCATGAACCCTGATTGATAAACAAACTAAACAGCATGCCCTAGGCTAGACAGCTCTGCTCTGTGTTAATGGCAGGGGAATTTAAGCAAAGACTGAAAGGGAGGTCCAAGCCCTTGGTCTTCCACTGCACTGAATCTGATTTGTCATGGATTCATTATGCTTGTCAATTTGAAAAGTGTTTATATTCGAATCCCTTGCTTTTCTTTTTTTCACTCAAAAAGGTAAATGTATAAAAAGTCCAAGAGTTTGAGAAAGCAAGTGACTTGCTCTGTTGGGGAGCAGAGGCAGTGAAGTTTGACCTGTGGTCCCCCACAGTTCCCTGTGCATTTGTCTCTGAGGAGTGGGGAAGTATTGTTGGTCAGGCTGCAGTGCCAGAATGTGGGAGGTCAGCAGAGCTCATAGATACCCAGGTAGAATTTCATGTGGTTCCAGGCAATGCATTTTCAAGACCACCAGATTATGAAAAAAGCCTCTTGCCTCCTATTCTAGGGTTATTCTCTCTGGAGCACCTTCCACCTTCCCCAGATGCATAGCAGCTGATCCAATAGCTCCCCTCCCCCCAGCCGCTTTCCCCAGCAATTAAAAAATGATCCATCTTTAAAATATGAGCCATAACATTTTACTTGAATATATTAAACCTTTACAATTGCATGCCTTCTACTTTATTAAGACATTTTAAACAAAAATAGAAAACCTATTTTTTCTTACTAGAGGGGAAAAGAACAACCAATTGTGATATTACACACTAGTTACAGAAAAAAATGCAACTTGAGAAAACTTTGACCATTGACTGCATGATAGCATCATTGCAAATGCCCTTATTTATTGAAAAGTAATCTATAATAGATTAAACATACAAGAAACCTGATTGGGATTGGTATTTCCATCCCCAAAGCCAATGTAATGGTTCACAAAATGAGGGCTGTGAGGCACACATTTGAAGAATCCCACAGTATATATAAACAAAACAATGATTTTTATTTAAAAAATTAACATATTCTAAGTGCCTCACATTAACTTCTCTTATTTTAACCAGAGGCTCTCAATCTTAATGTTCCTGACATGTGGGGCTGCAGGGTGGTTGCTGGAGGTTCTGGTCATTCTAGTCATTGTAAGGTACTGGGCAGTTTGATGTTCTTTACCTCCATGCAGTCACTGACAGTAGGACTCACTTAGTTGTGGCAATAAAAAAATGGCTCTGGACATGACCACATTCTGAGAACTGTGGCTTTAAAAGAAGAAAACTCAAATTCTGTGAGCTCGCTCCCATTTAACTCCCCAGACTGGGTGGGACATTTTTTGCATGAAAGATAATGGGGTTGTTTGATTGGGTATGAATTAAGAGATGTGCATGGGCCTGGTCCCCAAATGCCTTTCTTAGTTGTCTTCCCTGAAATCACACTAAAATGTTGTTTTCCTGGGGCTAACCATTGGTTGGCTGTTGGCATGAGATTCTTTAAAGGGGCATGGACTCTGGATGTAGGAACTCTATCGTTCAGCCCTCAGTAGGACTCTGCTTTCAGGAGACTAGGGTAACTGTCCAAGAGGCCAGTGCAAGGTAAAAATTTCACTTGCTCACATTTTTCCCAGCCTGTTTCTCAACAAAAATGACAAGTCAAGCCAAAGACTACATTCCCAGAGTGTAGCTGTCTTAGAATGCCAGATAGCTGCAAGCTGTCATCACCCAGCCGGAGTACTCCGAAGGTTCATTAGCCTCTTTCTCCTTAGGGTTGCATCCAGTAATTCAGGAGCAGACTAGGAAACACAAAAGCATCCAAAGTGAGCAAGCATATAGAACTCTGCACAGTGAGTGCTAGAGAGAAGCATGCAGAGGCAGTGAGCGGGGTGTGGAAGATCTGTAGCAAACCTCACTGGGCAGATCTGAGAAGACTTCCTGAGGATGTGCAGGGCTGGGTATTAAAGGACAGGTGGCATTTTCTCAAGAGAGGATGTTGCTGTAGAGATTGCAGCAGTGTACATGGCTATCAGGAATATATAAAGTTGGAGTTTCAGAGATCGGATCCCAAGGTCTGGGGCACGCGAAGGACTTGGTCTGAATTTCATCCAAAGTCTTAGGGACCCAATGAGATACTCTAATCAAGAAACAATCCAAGTAGCTTTCAAAATGAATACGGCAAAAGTTACAGTAGAAAGGAACAGGGGCACTAAGCTTGGTTCCTCCTTTTTTTGTTTGTTTGTTTTCTTTTTTTCGAGACAGGGTTTCTCTGGGTAGCTCTGGCTGTCCTGGAACTCACTCTGTAGACCAGGCTGGCCTCAAACTCAGAAATCCACCTGCCTCTGCCTCCCAAGTGCCAGGATTAAGGCGTGCGCCACCACTGCCCAGCAGCTTGGTTCCTGTTAATTGCTAATCATTTATTTTATATATCAGGACTACATTTGCCCAAACAGCCTTGACCAAGCCTCATCCCCTCTGGCTTGTCTACCTTACATAGCCTAGAAACCATGCCGGCTTGCTTCTCAGCATGACTCCAATGTTACTGATTACTTGCTAATGAAAATTTAAGCAGCATCACATTTTGGAAGGGGCAGTTGCTGCTTGACCTGAGGAATTTGATAGGTTAACCAAAGTGAAAGTGCATCACTTTCCAATCAGAAGGCGGAACCCCGTTGAAATAGTCAGTTTTCCATGTGGTGTCAAAGTCAGTGCGGAGTCTCCTGATAGCTAAAGTAAGTAAAGTGGTGGTAATAACCGTGAATTCCTTGGGGTATATGGCCCTTTCCAGCATTTTTGGAAAGAAGACATGTAGCAATGGCCAAGTAGGGCTACCTGGTGTCAGCCACTTTCAATCTATTTGCATATTTGCTAGTGATGCTTCCAGACTATCAGCACGGTTTATAAATAAAATCCTTGCCAGTCTCCCTTCCCAAGTGCACAAACCAAGTTTAAATTCAAATCATTCATTTCTGACAGCCAAATATGTTTTAAATAGACAACAAAGCAATAGTTAACTGTTTTATTGTGAGGAGTCAAGAGATTTCAGTTTTTTGACCTCCATTTCAGTTTTTTGCACCAGTCAGAAACGTCAATGACCTTTTCCAAACCCAGTTTAATTATGAAATGTTTCAAACATTAAAAAGCATTTAAAATACTGTCCTGAACTTTACCCCTTATGTAGCATTAACAAAACACTTTGTCCAACTACTTCAATGCTTTGTTTTAAATAAGGTGCATTAAAAAAATAATTTCCCGGGCGGACGGGAACCTCAGCTTGGGCCACAGGGCTCCACAGCTAATTAGCGCCGGGACAAAGATCCCTCTCAGGAGCTTGGAAAAGCCAGGAGAGGGCCAAAGACACGCCCCACAGCTCACCAGGAACTGCCCCGAACCCGAGAGACACAG
>CM052707.1:94035500-94102136 GCA_028551405.1 Uromys caudimaculatus | reverse complement strand
CTGAGGACCCAGCTATACCTCTCCTGGGTATATACCCAGAAGATGCCCCAACATGTAACAAAGATACATGCTCCACTATGTTCATAGCAGCCATATTTATAATAGCCAGAAGCTGGAAACAACCCAGATGTCCCTCATCAGAGGAATGGATACAGAAAATGTGGTACATTTACACAATGGAGTACTAGTCAGCTATAAAAAACAATGAGTTAATGAAATTTGCAGGCAAATGGATGGAACTTGAAAATATCATCCTGAGCGAGGTAACTCAGTCACAAAAGAACGAACATGGTATGTACTCACTGATAAGCGGATATTAGCCCACAAGTTCAGAACGTCCAAGTTTCACTTAACAGTAACCGCTGGGACTGAGAGTGAGGTACCAGATGGAGGGGTTGGAGACAGGTCTGAAGGAGAGGAGGGAATTGGCAGCCCCATGGAGGGAGCAAGAGCGTCAATGAGCCTGACCCTCCCCCTGGTCGTCCTGGAGTTCAAACCGCTAACCAAAGAATACACATCTATTGACCCATGGTTTGGACTACATATGAGGCAGAGGAATCACCTCGATGGCCACCAGGGAGAAAGGAGAGGACTTTGGGCCTGAGGGTGCTAGAGGCCCCAGTAAAGGGGAATGTCAAGGTGGGAATATAGGAATGGGTGGGCGGGTAGGTGGGAGGAGGAATTCCCTCACAGAGGCAGGGAGGGGGAGGGGATACGGGGTTTCCAAAGAGGAGACCTGGAAAAGGGGAAACATCGGAAATGTAAATAAAGTATCAAAAAAAAAATAATAATAATTTCCCCTCTGGCTTTTCCAATCCTTACTCCCCCCTTCTCCTCAGGACTCCCCATCTCTGCCTTATATTTGGCTGAGGGACTCTGCATCTGCTCCCATCAGTTGCTGGATGAAGTTTCTCTGGTGATGTGCTCTGGTCCCGGCATATCCTGGAGCCGTGACAACCTGTAAGTTGGAGGTTTTGTGTCTGGGTTGATGTCCCGATCCCTCCACATGTGGCCTTGCCTCGTTACAGAAGTAGCTGGCTCAGGCTTCATGTCCCCCATTACTAACAGTTGTAGCTAGTATCGCCCTGTGCTAGACTTCTACCTCACTCCTGAAATGCCCTCCAGTTCCGGTTGTTTCTCCCAGGTTCTCTTCCCCCATCCCCCACCTCCTGCCCTCCTGTTCTTTTCCCCCACTTGCCTACAGGCCACCTGCAAAATCTATTCAATTTCCTCTTTCCAGGAAGATGCTTGCATCCACTCTTAAACCCTCCTTTTTGCTTAGCCTACTGGGTCTGTGGATGGTAGCATGATTATCCTTTACCGCTAATATCAATGTATAAGTGAGTATATATCATCTTTGTCATTCTGAGTCTGAGTTACCTCACCCAGGATGATTATTTTTCTAGTTTCATCCATTTGCCAGAAAATTTCATGATGTCATTTTTTTGACTATTGAGTAATGCTCCATCATGTAAATACTCCACGAGTACATGTCCTACAGAATCCAGTGACCAGGGCTCAAGCGGACTCACAAAGTCAGTAATCCTGCATGGGTCTGACCTAGGTCTTCCACATATACGTGGTTGTGTAACTTGGTGTTCTTGTGGGATTCCTAACAGTGGGAGTGCGGGCTGTCTCTGATTCTTTTGTCTACTGTGGGACTCTTTTCCTTCTACTGGGTTGCCTTGTCCAGCTCCGATGTGAGAATGTGTGTCTGGTTGTATCGTAGTTTGCAGTGTCATTGGTTTATGCCACTGGAAGGCCTGCTCTTTTCTGAGGAGAGGTGAAGGGGGTGGATCTGGGGGAAAGGAGGAGTGGGGTAGGAGAGACCTGGGGAAAGAGGAAACTACAGTTGAATGTAATATATGAGAGAAGAATAAAAAGGAAAAAAAATCCACACCCAATGCTCCTTCCTTACTCTCAGAAATAACCTTTCAACCCCCAAGGCTGCTGGGAAGTGCGTCTGTGCAACACTCACTCACATCAACAGCATCTCACTTAGGATGTCGTAAGAATTCAAATAAATGATCCATACGTAGAGATGCCCAGGGCCACTGAGATGATTTAACACACGAGAGTGATTTTAAGCAGGGCTGAAAACCTGAGTTTGAATCCCAGAACCCACAAGTGGACAACACTCACACACACACACAAAAGTTTGTTTCTGTGCTCTCCATTTTGTGGGTTATTTTTTCATATATTCATCAGTAATATCTAATGTTCATCAATCTAGCTTTATTTCAACTGTCTTGTGATTTACCTACCAAGTGATGATTTTAGGGTGTCTTAGTTAGGGTTCCTATAGCTTTGATGAAACACCATGACCAAAAAGGCATGTTGGGGAGGAAAGGGACACTTCCACACTGCTGTTCATCACCAAAGGAAGTCAGGACAGGAACTCAAACAGGGCAGGAACCTAGAGGCAGGAGCTGATGCAGAGGCCATGGAGGGGTGCTGCTTACTGGTTCATTTTTCATGGTTTGCTCAGCCTGGTTTCTTACAGAATCCAGGACCACCAGCCCAGGGATGGCACACATACCATGAGTTGGGCCCTCCCCCACTGAGCACTCATTGAGAAAATTCCTGATGGCTGGATCTCATGAAGACATTTTCTCAACTGAGGTTCCCTCCTCTCTGATGACTCTAAGTTGTGTCAAGTTAACAAAAAAACCAGCCGGTAGATAGGGTCACTTGTGTATTGATGGTGTATGGGAGACTGTCTTAGCATGCTAGGGGCAGAAGGGAAAGAATGGAAGTCAGTTAGATGTGATCCCATTTTGTCTGCCAGTTTTTGGAGATAACCTTGTGGAAGGACAGCAGGTGGCCTTTAGTGATGAAAATGGCCCTCTCATTGATGGCTGGTGAGAAAATAAAGACCTCAATTTTATAATGTTAAAGAACTTGACGCTGCCCATGGCCATGTGTACGGAGTCTCTAAGTCCAGAAAAGAACTATAGCTCTCCTGATCTCAGCCCATGAAACTCTACACAAAGAATCATATCTAGACTTAGACCTTTTTTGGTGGATGAGTGACAAGTCTTTACTATGTATCTCAGGCTAGACTTGAACTCACTGTGTAGCTCTGACCTTGAACTTATAGAAATCCTCCTGTTTTAGCTTCCCAAGTTGTGAGTTTATGGAGATGTGCCACACTGCCCAGTTTATATGTGGACTTCTGTTATATACAAACTTGAGATAATAAATGGTGTTTTCAAACGATGCTGCTATATCTGTGATAATAGTTACATAGCAATCAAAAGTTGGTATAGAGCTTACCACTGTAGATGGAGACTAGCTGGTGATGGTTAGGATCCAGGCCCAATTCTCTATTTAATGTGGAGTTTTTTCACTTCCTTTTCTCCAACCCTTGGAATCCATGCTGTACCAGTTCCAAGCTTAGGCCTTGAGAAGTCCTGAACACCTGTGATGGTTTGTATATACTTGGCCCAGGGAGTGGCACTATTAGAAGATGTGGCCCTGTTGGAGTAGGTGTGGTCTTGTTGGAATAGTGTGTCACTGTAGATATGGGCTTTAAGACCCTCACCCTAGCTGCCTGGAAGCCAGTATTCTGCTAGCAGCCTTCAGATGAAGATGTGGAACTCTCAGCTCCTCCTGCACCATGCCTGCCTGGACGCTGCCATGCTCATGCCTTGATGATAATGGGCTGAACCTCTGAACCTGCAAGCCAGCCCCGATTAAATGTTGTCCTTTATAAGACATGGTTATGGTGTCTATTCATAGCACTAAAACCCTAAGACAACAGCCCTACTCCAGGAAGTTTCCATGTGAGAAACTCTAAGCATGCCTACAGCAGGATAATAGTACCTATGGGAAGACAGACAAGTCATCTTACCTGAATCCATCCATGGGCCAGACAGACCTTGATCGCAAACCCATGAGTTAATTTAGCCAGCACCATAAGAAACACCCAGTTGAGTCCACCTCGCATTGCCAGTCCATATATTACCCACTAAATCTTGGAGTACTTTATTAGACAACCAACGTAACTTTTTCAGATGCACTAATTCCGAAATACGTTGTGAAATATCCATGTATGTTCGTCAATAAGTTTGTATTTTAGATCTGGATCACAGGGGAGGGGGTAAATTTTTAGATAGAGATTTAGAAATGATCAGTATAAAAAAGCTTTTGATATCAAGGTTGTACTTGTGAAATTTTCTTATTTTCTAAAAAAGATTTTAATTATATGACAATCACAATTCATGATACTGTTCTCCATTTGATTCTGCTAATTGTTTCCAAGAGGCTGTCATGAAATAAACAATTAAACAAATGCCTTAAAAATACCCTTAACCTCTAGGATTTCCCTGATCCCAGTTCTTTCATATCACATATGTTCTGTCCTGTACCAAACTCTATATTTTATTTGTGTTCAAAAGAAGATGGATCATTTATATAAACTTCCTCCCATACAAATCTCAAGGGATATTATGAAAAAAATAGGCAGAAAGACTGTGAAATCCAGCAGAGGGGGGGGGGGAGATGTGAAATACTGTCTTCTGGACATAATGGGACTATAGCTGTTACAGGAACTTGTAGTAACTGTACTCACTTGCCCAAGCTCAAGCCGGACAGAATTCCAGCAAGGGTGGAGATTGGTTTCTCAGACCCTCATCCCCCTAACCCCAGCTGAGGAACTATTGGTAGCTGATGATCCTTGGGAAGAGACAATAACATGCCACTGGGGTCGGGATGGGGTGAGGTATGACTGCTGGTAGGCTCCCCTTCCAAAGTGAATGGGCCCACACCCGTACGCATATAGCTATCACTGATTGGTCTCAGCTAGTTATTAAATTTAAAGAAAAAAAAAGAACATGAAGCTGGGAGGGAGATGTGTTTAGTAGCTCTAGAGGGAATGAAAGGGAGGTAGTAGGGGTGACTATGATCAAAGCACACTGTGTACATGTATGAAGTTTTCCAAGACAAGAAATAAAAGGGAATTAACTTCTTACTGAGTTCATTTAAGGTGTTGTAAAGTTGTAATCATTCCTTTCAGAATGAGATGTGTGGGGGAAAATATTTAAATATGAGCTTTCACTAGATCATTTCCACATTTATTTTTCTGTAGGTTGGTAGACTACCCCAGCCAATGTAGATATCATTTCCATGCATGCTGTGTGAGTCACTGGGAAAACAATAAACCTACCTGTGTCATGTAATACAAATGACAAGATTTTCCCTTAGATCTTTGTGATAACCCTATTGAAATGTCAATTGATTATCGATCTGATGAAAATCTAGAATCACTGAAGAGATAAGCTTTTGGGCTCATCTGTGAGGGGTTATCAGGTTTAGATTAATTGAAGTGGAGAGGTCCACCCTATCTACGTAGGGTGCTATTCTATGCCCTGAGATCCTGGACTCAATAACAAGGAGAAATCTGGATGAGCAGACATGTCCATTGCTCTCTGCTTTTTGGCTATGGGCATAATTTAGCTGACTGTCTCAAACTCCTGTCACAATAGCACTGTCACCATAATGCACTGTGCCCTGTAACTGGGAAGCAAAGTTAAACCATTCCTTTCTTAGTTTGCTTTTATCAGGCACCTGTCACGCCAATGAGACAAATAACTCATACAGCTCCGAAACTGGCACTAGGATTATTGTCACGTCCTCTGTGGGGAAATGGAGACTCCTACTCCAAGAAGATGCTCAAAATCAGCCAAAAAGCAGTGCAGTCCTAGATTTTGAACTACTTATCACATGCCTGTCCCCATAAACATACTCCATACGCAACTCATGTCCTTTTCATCATGAAAAGTCTTACCAATGCACCCCCCCAAACCTCCTTTAAAAAGATTCTGTCCTCTTCAACATAGTTTGTATGAATTATTTGACCCTGTCTAAAACCCTTTGGCTACCATACCACATGGCTCCAGAAATAGGGCAGAGCCCGCCTGAATTATGCTTTGAAATGAGTCACGCTAGCCTATCTTGTCATCAGAAATGGCTACGAGTCTTCGTCTGCCCACAAACACTAATTAATTATCATCTAACTGTACTGTCAACTCTGTTTAATTTTGAGTGAGACCAGTTGTTTATTCCTGGGACCAGCCAATAGCAACAGAGGAAGGTACTCATGCATGCCATTGTCCGGGTGGCTCTGGGCCTATAGCAGCCCAGTTTAATGGTCATTCAGAGCTCATTAGTGAGCAAACACATGAGGAGTGACCGCTCCAGTGCCACACGTTGCAACTAATAGCTCCGCCAAACAGAATCATTTCTGTTTCTGCCCACTTGTTGTGAAATTCTTTCAATGTCAACAAGTGGTCCTGTTGGCAGGAGCCCTCCATCTTCTCCAGCAGTTTTATCCGTTGCTCTCCTAAGCCAGACTTATGTCTTCCTCCATTGTCCAGACCTACAAAGGAGCCTGAGCAATCACAAAGCCTTCACAGCCGTTCATCATCAGCTCACTGGATCTAGGGGCAAGCCTGCCCACCAAAGTCTGGGGTTGGCCTGTGAGTATGGCCTGGGATATGTGACAGTAAGATACCACCCCCCGTGGCCCCTGCCTTGGGGATCTGGATAGCCAAGCTAAATGAAACTTGAGGCCCTCATTCAAGACAAAACCAAATTTACAGGAAATATACAAAATCAGGCTATGAATGTACGTTTGGAGGTTGGCTTCGTTTTCAGTCTCACCATCTAGTGCACTCTGCAGAGAAGGTGATGGGGGATTACTATTGAGAGCAGTCATTGTCCCATCTGCATGCATGAAGAATGGAGGGCTGTTTGGCACATTTCATTGGGGGGACTTTAAAATGCATAATTGAATTGTTCAAATCAAATTTAGGGGCCCCTGTCACAAATCATTACCTGTCTTTCCTCTATCTTCTCTCTGCTCTTCAAATGAATGCTGCACACACTGGCCTCCATTAGCTTAATTTGGTTGAGACATTTTCCAGCCCATATTATGAAAATGAGAGAGAAAATGTTGGCCGGGGGACCATCTGTAGAGTGCTGTTGTTTAAAAAGAATATACATTAATTTTGTATTTCCTTGCTTTTTAAAAAAATTACTTTCTATATAATTTTAGATACTTGTAGAAACTAGTGCAATACATTTCTCAGATTACTGCCTTTGATTTAATAATTCAGGCTCATGTTTCTATTCTAGGATAAAATTAACAGTTCTCTCTCTCTCTCTCTCTCTCTCTCTCTCTCTCTCTCTCTCTCTCTCTCTTTCTCCTGCTATGGGGTTTCTTTGTGCAGCTCTTGGTGTCCTAGAACTCCTTGAACTAAGAAATTCACCTGCCTCTGCCTTCCTAGTGCTGGGATTAAGGTGTTCTCCACCAGACTCTGCTAAAATTAAAATAATAAAAAGTATTCTCAACTTCAAACTCTTAGCACAAAATCTATATAAAAATGTTAAGGGTTCTTATTTGTTGATCAATGTCTCCCTTAGTGAAGACTACCATGTATTGTGTGTAGCGGTATGTCTTTGCTCATATTTGCAGGAGGTTTTGTGAAATTAAACCATCTCACACTACACCAGCTTATTAGACTCAATTTTTAATTCATCAATTGATTCTTTCTTTAAAGTAAGCCATTTGCCAACTTCTGGGTGAGTGACTGAAAATAAAACTAAGACAGAAGAAGAAGAAGAAGAAGGAGGAGGAGGAGGAGGAGGAGGAGGAGGAGGAGGAGGAGAAAATGCATTAAATGATCATAAAAATTCAATTTAGAATATCTTTTAAAAATACATTTTAGAAATTGTACTAATCCTATAAAAAGTGTACTTTAGTAGCAAACTGGTACAGTGGTGATTTGTCTACCAAATTCTTATAGTGAAGCTGGGAGATAGCTCAGCTAAGCAAGCATGAGGACTCGGGTTCAAATCCCCCACATAAAAAGATGTGTGATTGTAACCCTGGAGTTGGAGGAAAGGGGTGCAAAATAAATACGTAAGCAGTTCTGCGCACAAGTATTTAGAGTGAACAAATTTAATAGGTGTTTATGCCCATTGCTCAGTAGCCACTTAGAAAAATACACCTAAGCTTACTTTTAGATTTCATTCTTATGAAACCATAATTATGGCCATGTAGAAGCTGGTCTGGGTGTTGAGGGAGACAGCCTGAGTCCCCTATGTGCCAGGGATGTGAGAAGCCTCACTACAATCTCCCACACTCAGTCAGAGCCACAGTGACCCAGTGGCCATGCCTTTCTTGTCCTGGTGGACTTTATCCCAACAAAAAGCTCCCCTCTCTTGAGTCATTTCTATCAGATATTCTTTCACAGTGACCAGGAAATGAACTAGAAGATCCAAGAAGGAGAAAAATAGTCAAAGATAAAAATCTGAGAAAAGGTTTAGGGCCAGAAATATTGGTGAGTGGTTGGGAATTCATTCTGCTTTTATAGAGGATACGTTAGTTCCTGGCACACACGCTATGTGGCTCACAGCGACCTCTAATTCTGGCTCCAAGAGATGTCACATCTCTGCCTTCCTTTGAGCACTGGCCAACACAGACATACATGGGTACATATATTTGAAAATGAACATAATTATTAAGGAGGAAAGCTCTACTTGTGGGGACAGGATGGAGTGGAGCAGCCAGAGAATGTCTTAGGCAGAAGGTTGGAGACTAGGGTGGAACCATCATGGATGTCAGATTAAGTGCTTCTGGACAGAAGGGTAAAGCCTTGTTCATGCTATACTAAGATCATGGAGCTGGAGCAGCAAAGCAATGTTGGCCACTCGGATGTCCTTGTAGTAATCTGTGCAAACAAACCAGTTGCTTATGTTATTTTGTAACTATCGAGCAGGTAGACTTGGAAATGGGTGTAGGGGGCTACTCCATGCTACTCCAAGGTCAACTAATAACTAAATCTCCTTCGAAGGAAGAGTGTCTCATTTGAGTTGTGACTTGCTGTAAAAGATGACTTATTTCACCTTTGGAGTTCTAGGAACAGTGTCTCTGTAATTTGATGTCTGTTAATATAGTGGTGACTGTTTTCACGATGTAATATCAAAAGAAGTAGAAATTAAACTTAACAGCTAAGTTAGATCACGAAGTCTCAAGTTCATAATAATACCTTCTCATGTGTGTGAGGAACTTGAGCTTAGTTCTGCCTCTTGTTTGTGGCCTGCATTTTCAAACTCCATCCAGGGAAGAACATCTTCCCTGCAAATGATGGCAATAACCAACTCATTGCTTCATGCTCTGTCCTACAATCACTGAGACCTGTAGCTAGAAGAAGATAGAGATGTCCTGTGTCCAGTAGCTGCTGAGGGAAATAGAATGTTCTTCATGGTACCCCCAACATACGCTAACAATCAGAGAAAGTCAAGCTCAATCAAAACCCACTTGTCTTAGTTAGGGCTTCCATTGCTGTGGGGAGATACCAAGACCAAAGCAACTTTTTTTTTTTTTTTGGTTTTTCGAGACAGGGTTTCTCTGTATAGCCTTGGCTGTCCTGAAACTCACTTTGTAGACCAGGCTGGCCTTGAACTCAGAAATCCACCTGTCTCTGCCTCCCAAGTGCTGGGATTAAAGGTGTGCGCCACCACTGCCCGGCTCCAAAGCAACTTTTATAAAGGACATTCAATTGGGGCTGGCTTACAATTTTAGAGGTTCAGTCCATTATCATCATGGCGGGAAGCATGGCAGCTTTCAGGCAGGCGTGGTGCTGGAGGAGGAGCTGAGAGAGTTCTACATCTTGATCCAAAGGCAGCCAGGAGAAGGGTTTCTCTGCAGTCAGCTAAGAAGAGGCTCTCTTTCTCACTGGGTGGTGCCTGAGCATAGGACCTCAAAGTCCACCCCCACAGAGACACACTTCCTCCAACAAGGCCACACCTTCTAATAGTGCCGCTCCCTGTGGGCCAAGCATTCAAACCCATGAATCTATGGGGGCCGAACTATTAAAGCCACTACACCCATACCATCCAAACAACAAGACCCTGCTTTCTTCTGTCCACTTTCTTCTTTCCAGTGCTATGGCTACTTCCCATCATCTCATCTGTCACAGGCACCGCTGGGGATGTCCAGACTCCGGACCCTCTGCCCTCAAATATGACAAACATAGAAGAAATGACTTAAAGGAGACATCTCTTCCAGTTTTATAAGAAAGCAACACTTTACAATCAATGATAAGACTCGCCTCAGGACAACAGTGACTTCAGATGAAACACAGTGTTCTCGGCTGGGTCATTAAAAGCGAAGGGTGGATGAGAACTCCGTGTCTGTGAAGACAAGGGCTCTCTAGCCTTGGTAACTGTCACAAGGGAAACAAAAATCTTTCCCTTCGTTATAGCGCATGTGCTGCAACTACATGATCTAGCTTCCAGACAAACCAGAGATTCACATTTTCTTTTCTTAGCACAGATATTTTTATAGGTGAGATTTTTTATTTCTTCTGTATCTTGTTCCTGTTTGGTCCTTTACCCAAACCAGAGAAAATAGCTCCCTGGCCATTTTTATAATACTCAATACAAAACAGAAAATGAGAGAAGGTATAAGAAAAATAAAAGTGTTTTGTTAACTCCAAGGAACATTTTGTTCTTGTATCCTTTTTTAAATTTTTGTTTAAGACAGGGAGCAGGGGAGAAAAAAGCTTCAGAGGAGTAAACCTGAGACACTGATTCAAGAGCCAGACAGTTCAATGAACAGGATAATCGGGGTAGTTTTTGACAGGTGCGGCTGCCTGCCTATAGCTGGCATATAATCATTACCATTTTAATAAGGCTCTAATAGGGGGGCTGATCATTCAATGGGGTGTGAGGATCCTAATTCAGCTCCCAATCCCACATGAATGTGCTAGAATTTGCAGGCTTTGTTTTCTTCTTTTGTACCTCTGAATGCCAATAATTACTGGCTATAGATTCAAAAATTCTTAGAACTGGAAGCTAAATTAGCTCTCCTAATACTGCACAAGAATGTCAATACTCATGAAAAAGGAAGCAAGTGGGTTTTTTGTATTCTTTTTTTTTTCACACTTGTAGGCATTGTGAAGACCAGCAGTTGAAGTGGGCTGGCTTACAGCATGAATAATGACATTACTGTCTCTCTCCATGAAGAGCCCTCCCGTTACAGGAACAACAAGTTATCCATTGGCCCGAATAAGATGTCTTCTCAAATCACACTTTGCTTTTTAGGGTTCTGTGTTTCTTATGGTGAAAGAATCTACACAGTATTTCGTAACTCCTCTTTGAGATATAGATGTTTCCCTGAAAGAGAACAAAATCTGCTTTAACCTTAAAGCTCATCTCCAAAGAGTGTGTTCATAGTCAAGCTACCTGCACCATAGGTAGACTTACAATTGTTGTTATTGTAACGTTGGACACCATTATTTAGACAGCATAGCATGTGCGATGCTTTCTTCTGTGGTTTATAATACTTTATAGTTCATTTACTGCTTCACTACTTCTAGAAACAGGGTGTGATTTTTTAAAGGGCCATTTCAGAGGCTTCCTGAGAAATCACATATTTATTAAAGTCATACAGTCAGTATGTGCTGGGGCAAGAATTCAGTCTTCCTATAGAATATGATTGACTTCAGTTTGCACTTCTTCTGGGTTGCCACTGTCTTCTCCCAAACTCCCCAGACCTGTACACTTAACTCAGGGGTTGGGGTAGCTCACCCCAAACTTCATAAATGTTATAAGTTGTCATAGCCATTTACTTCTTCTTTGTCCCCAGAAATGTACCTCTTTAGAGCTATGAAACCTAACTAACATCTCACTCTGGTTGGTACCCAGAATAGGCTTCTAAACATGCTTTGATTCCCTCCTTTGTGCACAGGCTTCCCTAACTAAGAAAGTAGCAAAATGGTGAAATGGCAGGCAAAATATTCAGGTGTCGTCAGTCATTATAGACGATCTCCAAAATGTCGTTTCTCTGCTGATAATATGCTACACTGTATGCCTTGGGACCCATGCCAGAAGATACTCCTGTTGGCCTCTATCAGTGTGTGGGAGTAGCCAAGCAGCAGAGGCTTCTGAAATACCATCTTGTATATATTCTCCTTAAGTCAAAAGTTCATGTACATCACTTTGTGATGTTCTGAGGTTCTATGTACCTGTCCTTAAAATACAACCTATACTGACCACCATTGTCAGGTCTTGGATTTGTGACATACTTCAGGGCACTTCTGACTAAGCGATTTATGGTTTTGGAAATAAGAATACTGAAATTCAGAGAGCTGGTATCTTGACTAAAGTCTTGCAGTAGGACCAGAGACTCAGCTCCAATTTTCATGATGCTAAAGACTTATTTTGAATCAATATCACTGGGAACCTTTAACACACACACACACACACACACACACACACACACACACACACACACACACACACACACAGAGACAGACACACAGACACACAGACACAGACACAGACACAGACACACACACACACACACACACCAGCATCCCACCCTATATAAAACATCATCAGATTAAAAAAAATAAATAGGACTTATTCTTTAATGAAAGTTTGGACTCTAACAGCTTGCCAACAGGTAATCTGAATGGGAAGAAGATATATTATTTAAAAGATGTACTGAATGATATATTAAATATTTGTTTCCCCGAAATATCCATGCCCGACTCTATCACTCAATGCAACACTGCTTTAGGAAGCTTTTGATGTAAATTGCCTGAAAATTTCTCAGCTAAAGCAAATATATATGTGTGTGTATGTGCACATATCTCAAAAAAAATCCATATTTGCTTTCTCAGTTTGTATAAGGATCTCCAGAGCAGCTGAGGGCAGGGTTATATATAGCTCGGGCTCACTCATGAGTTGTTGTCAACATGTCAGCTAAGGCTATCGCCATCTGACTATTTGTGTGGGGCTGAAAATATGTTTGGAAGTTGGAGCCTTTCCATGGCTGTCCAGGTGAGGATTCAGCATCTCTTCACAAAGTTGCTTAAGTCTTCTCACAAGAGGATAACTACTTCCCTAGAACCTTGGGACTTAGTGCAGCAGGTGGATATTGCTGTTGTAATGTCTCTAGTAACCTTGCCTTGGACGTCACATGCCAAAGCTTCGTAGATATAGTCGGTTGCATGGGTCAGGCCCATTCAGTGTGTCTCAGAAGTAGCAGAAGAAAATCACAGAACCTTCTCAGAGCTCTTACCTCAGATTCCATGACAGAGGCCCCTAAGTTAGCATTGTCTGTGGTGGGAACAGGAAAGAAGGCATCTCCACACAACTGAGTAAGTCAATGGCTAAGTCTCCAAGTAACAAGCAGAGCCCTGGGAAAAGCTGCCCAAGCTGTCTCTAAGTGGGTCCTGCTAGTGTCCCACCCAGAGCAAGAGAAGACGGAGAGCCCTGTTTCTCATGTTGTCATCTGACCCCTGCTACCTGCTCTTCCTAACAGCAATGAAGAGCAGAGCTAGAGTGGACCCTGTGCAATTCACCTGTCATCTTCACAGAGGGGTATGGAATATCATGTCACCAACTGGGGAAAATGGTCAAAGATAAAGGGTCATCTGGATACGGTGGTACACTGTGATCCCAGCCATGGGGAGACTGAGGCAGGTGTGCTGTTAGTTGAAGGCCAGATTAGGGCTGCATAGTGAGACGCTGGGAGTGAGAGAAAAGGTGTCCTTAACAGGGACTTCTTAAACAGGGCTGTCATAGAACTTAGATCATGGCAATTGCTCAGTAAGTGTTAAAATAAGCCACAGTTGTGCTCTCATAAACCAAAACAGATAACTGGGTTTGTTTTTTTTTTTATTGTTGTTGTTTACTAATTATCCACCTTAGAGAAGTTCCAGGATCAATCAAGAATTCAAATGTCAGACATTTTCCCTCTATAACATTAAGATTCCCCAAAGTTACTGTCCTCCACTATGATCTAAGGCAGATTTCTTGTTTTTAATAGAATCATACAATTCATGAACAGATATTGTTAGTAAGTCGGTAGGTTTTTTTGTTTTTTGTTTTTGTTCTAAAACAAGAGCCGTAGGCTACCTTTGTTCTTTCCGTCTGTATAATGAGTTGGATGTACATTCTAAGGTTATGTAATGTGTTGCAGTCAAGAGCTTAGAAAGCAGAAACAGTCATGGACTTATCAATGACATGACTGGAAGCATCTCAGTTTGATAAAATCCCTGAGTTTTCCACTTGTGTGTTGGATGGAAAGAGACCTCAGTTGCCAGCTTTCAAATGTTTGAGTTTGTGGATATGACCTTTAGTGGCAAGCTACAACCTCCCTGCTGCTTCCAAATCGGCTGGACACAAGGACATGCAGTAAAATGAAAGGCTTAGAAGGAAGGCGGAGAAGCAGTCTTAGGTGTCAGATGGCTCCCATGAAACACAGGTCAGATAAAGCCGTCAGGGTAAGCGAATCAGAAACATATGTATTAAGTTTCCCTTGAGTTATTTGGGTTTCAGACCCACAGGATTAAGAAGTGGCTGAGGCTTTCCTTCAGTTGCACAGTGCCCTCCATTTGCCCCCCCCCCAGCATGTTTTGGGGGAGGTTTAGTCAACCCTCCATAGCTCTGAATATTCTCCACCTGACCAGGTTGTACCCCAAACTTCCAGATGTCTCTTGTTGCCATGGTAGACTGAGGCTAGGATGTAATCTATACTAAAGGGGTGATGAGTTCCTTGGGATTTAATATGAACTAGAAATAATTCTCTTGCTTCTTCTTTAACCTGGGGGCGGGGGGAATGAAACATCTTTTTCTCTACTGAGCTCTGCTCTGACAATATTAACCTCAGAAATATTTGTTAATGTTAACAGCTTATCATCCGGACTCATTAAGTAAAGTAACGTTTAGTACCTGCCACCTTCAGTATTTGATCGTTGTATTGTGGTTAGAAAGGACCAGTGGTTATCTGAAATGGGTATCAGGGAATGTTTCAACAGGCTTCAACTACACTATGAAAGTTTATTCTAATTAAGAAATTGAATCTTAATATTTTAATTTAATATCCTTAAAAACCAAGTCAAGGGAGGAGAAAGAGTTTGGTGTCCAAAAATCCAGCCATGAAAATGTCTGCTCCGAAGAACCAACGTTCCACGTGCTGAACACATCCAGATTAAATTTGAATTCAGCAAGGTTTGGAGACCGTTCTCTCCGGAGCCCAGAGAAATTGGCAAATCGGCTATTAAAAACTAGGACTGAATTGTTTTATCTGTGTTGTCCTTTGTAATTAGGCTGCTGAATAAGAGAGGTATTATCACACCAGGGTTAGTGCCAGAGGATTTACCCAAAGTTTTACAAATGGGATGCTAAAGTGGCCCCGAACAGGTGCACACACAAAGACCAAGGAGGGGGACCGTAGAGGGTGAAAGCTGAGGCCTACTGCTTACAGCCACATAGTAAAATTAATGGTTTCTGTAAATGAATGGCACGGTTAGATTACCATTGAACTTGTAAAACTAGAGGAAGGAGTTTGATTCTTCATTACACTCCTTTTTCTCTTTTTTAATTTGAGCCAAGGAGGTCGACCTTAATTGTCGTTTTACCTCAAAAAGGAAAAAAAAAAATCTTTTCAGTGGACCAAGTGCAGCAGGCACGGTGGCTCCTTAGAAGGACCGCGCTTTCTGGAACCCTTTCCTTTTTCCTGTTCTGCTCACGTGACTCATGAATGCAGTTCGACTGGGCTCGAATTTGAGAAATTACTGAATTTAGAAAGAAGAGAACTGGGGATAGCTGCTGCCTTAGAAACAACAGGAAAGACCCCAGTGTTAGCAAATTAAAGATGAATACTTTAGGGTCTGTGAGGTGCTTCTGCGACTAAAGATGCTCACCACTAACGTAATGACCTGGACTTCATCCCTGAGATCACTATGGAAGCAGAGAAATCACTCTTGTAGGCTGTCCTCTGATCCACACTCACACTATGGCATATATGCGTGCACGCGCGCGCGCACACACACACACACACACACACACACACACACAAATACATGACTGTTAAACATTTCTTTAAAACAGACTTGTGCTTTAAAATTTATGATTCCTGATTAGAAACAAATACACAGGAACTTGTGGATCTTAAATATTTGCATTGTCTGCATTGGACTCAAGTAATTTATTTTTTAAAAAAAGTACCTATTTTCATTGTAATGGTACTTTCATCCATTAAACACAGATATACAGCTTAATTTTTATGATTTACTTACAAACGGAAAATGCAAAGTGCCAGGTCACTTAGCTTTGAAATTTTCAGCATTTCGATATGTGATATGACAGTAACTCCTTCCTCTTTCTACCCTGTTGTCACCATTCCTTTGCTCAGCTCTCCTGGAAATGGGAAAGCACACACTCACTACGTGGGCATTTGCGCACACATACCTACCTATGCAGTGAATGTTGGAGCCTCAACTTTGCAGAGTTAGATCCCAGGAACTCAGGAGTACCACAAGTCTTGAGGCCTTCCCCTGCACCACGAGTATGACTTTAGTCAGTATAATTTATAAAGAGTGAGCCCCTGAGACTGACAATGTCTCAGGACGCGTTTAGCAATTGTTAAAATTGATGGCATGACCATTGTGCTGACGCATCTCAGTTGGTTTCTCTTAGAGCTAGGCTAGTCCTTTACATACAAGAACAGAATACAGCATGTAGGTAAAACCTGTGTCCATGAAAGGAAGTCCAAGAACTAGATATGCATGCTGAATTATATACCAATATAGATGACCTACTAATATACCAATCAACTGACCCTGTGCACAACGGGGAGTCATTGGTTATATAACTATTTGAGAAAAAACTCAAAGCAATTGTAAACATCTATAGTAAGACTTACAGTTTCATATAGAACTTGAAGAAACTAGAAGCTCTGATTAGTATTCGTTAAGTGCTTGTTTCATGTGTTCTGCTACACACATTTTGTACGTTATGTTGAATTTTCCAGGAATCCTTCAGTAAGGTTTTTTTTTTCCTTTCTCCTTTTCTACATGGGGAACCTAGTGATCAGAAAATTGAGAACTTTTAAGAGATATACCAACTGATAATATAAGTGGCTTCACAGAGAGTTATGGAATGACCGAAGATCTAGTTCACTCTGCTGCTTTCTATCCTATTTCAATAGACTACACAGATCTCCATAGGTATTTACGGGGGAATTGGTTCTAGGATCCCTGTGGATACGAAGATCTGTGGATACTCGGCCTCCTATTTAGTATGATACAGTATTCACACAGCGCCAGTGAAATCGTTCCTCATAGTTTAAATCATCTCTAGAGTGATTTAAATAGTCAATGCAAAGTAAATGATAGGTAAATAGTGATTACACTAAGCCGTTCAGGAGAGAATGACGGGTTAAAGGTCCTGACATATTCAGGTGGAAACATGTTTCCTATTATTTTTTGATCTGTGACTAATTGAATGTGTACTTGCAGGACCTTGGATAGGGATGAATCATTCAAAATCAAAAGACTTCGATTGTCCATTTCCTGGAATGTAGAAGCTTTAACTTCAATTCTTTATGTGAAATTAGCAACCAAGGTTTCACACACCCAGAAATATGGTGCGTTTTAAAACATAAACTGGTTGTGACACACAAACTACATCAGACAACCAACAGCAGTTATTTAAGGATGAGTTGGGTTTTCACTAAAATTCCAGCAACAACAAAAAAAGCTACTCTGTCTTTTCCCAAGTTTCCCATGAATAAAATTTGAATTTGTATGGATAATTATCAAAATAGAAACCTTGAAAAACCAACCTTGGATATCAAATTTAGGGCTGTGGTGGTTATTTGTAAACAGATTTTAATAAACTCTATTAATTATTAATATGACCCAGTCAGCTCCCCAATAACCAAGGCAGAGTTCTATGGATTATATAATCAGCTCTTGCACAATTCCTGGGGGATTATCTCTAATCTGTATTTCTATTCAATAGACTGTTAATTCCCAGCTATGTTCCCCAAGTACTTGCTGTTTTACTCTCTCCTGGGTTACTTCTGCTCTGGCAGTCTGTCCTGGGAGTGGAGGGGGGAACACTTTTCACTCAGGCACATGCTCCTGATCCACCATGACTAATGGAGACCTCCTAGTCTCTCCTTATTCCTTCTCCTTCACTCTCCTTCTCTTTGTGGTCCATACCTGTGACCCCCAGTCCTGTAACTAAAACTCGGCCTCTTCTTTTCTTCCCAGTAGCTTCTCTTCTTGTCTGTAGCTATTTTATTTAACCAATAGTTTTAAATTGGGGAACAAAGTTTATGTAGCACCACTTGGTGTATGTGAGGATTTATTTGCTTGATGGGGGCCACCAGATCTTGGGGGCCAGTACTTAGCATTTGAATACATAGCAGCACCAGACCAACCCATAGTTACTTACTTTTGTGTCTTCACCTGCCTATTTTCTAACTTATATTTTACATTACGCCCTCATTATTGTGACCATGTGTCCTGAAACTGGCTGTAACACTCTATCTGAAACTCCCACTGGACACTTACACCAGCATCTTCACAGAAATCCAAAAGATCGCCTGCCTGCCTATGTGACTATGTGGTTAATTTATAATAGTTGCTGATAAACTGTCTTCTGTACCAAGTTCTGTGAGTTTTTATTTACGTAAATACTTTGTGAAAACCATATGGTGGTAACAACTTTTTGTTACTTTATTTCTTTTTTCTGTCTTCGTTAACCTGGTATATTTTGGACTGAATTTAACAAGTAAACTTTTTAAAGGATGAGAGTTCTCTTAAGGATCAGTAGGCAAAGCAGATGCTCAAGAAACTTCTGTTAAATGAGGAGTTATATGACATATTGACATCACTCTAATTATTTTCAGAATTGTCCTGGTTTGAAGGATAATTTACATAGTAACTTGACATGATGTCTGAGCCACTGCTACTAAATACATCTCTCACACTGCTAGAGATTATTTTCCCCTCTATAGAATCAAATGGCTCAACTAGATATATTCTGTCTTTTCTTCTCCATTCAGTAAACTTGTTGATTCTGGAACAGTCCTTCTCCATCTTGCTGTCACTTAGATATACTTTTCACTGGGTGGATACATAAAAAAAAATCATCTATGCAAATAAATCAGACTTGGGGAGGAGGAGGCATACCTACACTTGTGTCATTGATAAGAATAATTATATATATATATATATATATATATATATATATATATATATATATATAAAATTATATATAAACTGTAATACAAAATATGCCCTGGTGAAGAAAATTATGCTAAGAGGAAAAAATATTGAGTTCAGAAAAAACAAATATCTTATGTTTTCTTTCCTATGTAGTATCTGGAAGGGAAAGTACACGAATCTCTGAGTTCCAGGCCAGTCTGATATACAGAGCGTGTTCCAGGACAGCCCGGGCTACGGAGAAAAGCCCTATCTCAAAACACCAAACCCAAAACAGCAACAACAACTGATAAAGTGTATAGAATGCCTAATTTACTTGGTAGGTAGAGATGTCTATCTACATGGGGACATGTTGAAGTTAATGGCTCACCTCTGAAAATCATTTTCAGAGGATGAATGACCACTAAGTGTTTCTGTAGGTTATGATAGATATCAGATACTTTGCTCATGTGTGATAGTTAAAAGAAATGCTAACAAGATGCCAAAGATAAATGTATACAACTGAATAATTCGAATGCAAACTGTGTCGGAGGCAAAATATCTCATTGTGGTTATAGAGTCTGATCCTATGGATGCAAACCCGGGCGCCACCCATTGTTAGCCATCTGACTTCAGGCAAGTTGCTTATGGAATCTGAATCTTAGCTTTATCCTAGTAAAATTAGAACAATCATTATTTCATAAGATTTCCACATGTAACAAATGCTTAAATCATTGAGAACAGTATTTGGCATAGGAAAAATTATAAGTTTTGTCTATTACCATGTTATTAGACATAAGGAAGCAAATATCAGAGAAAATCAGATGAAAACCAGAAATTGCTGGAGAGGGGAAGATAAGATACAGTTGTGGAGATTATTACTTTTCACAGAACTGGGGAAATTTGAATTTTTTTTATATTTACAGATAATTTGAAAAAAAAACAAGAGCTAAATATGAAGTAACATAAGATTTTCTTTTATGGTGCAGTGTGGGATGGAGCAGCATTTGTTGACCCATTTGCAAGTTTTATGAAAAATAGGGCAACAAGAATGCGTGTTTTCAGACTGTTGGTACTAAAACACGACTCTTGAATGAACCATAGCTATTGATCAATAAAAAGGCATCAAAAGATGGCAGGGAACTCACAGAATGCTTACTCTAATGCTTGAAAATGAAGTATGAAAGGGTGCCACGCCCCACACCTATGTTCTGAGTCACACCAAACCCATACGGTGGAACTCTATACCTCTGTCGCCAAATCTGAGGTTGCCACCACCTGACCAGGAAGAGTTCTTCTTCCCCCAAATTATTCTGTGTCACTGTTTCAAATAACACTCAAGTGTAAACAACTGTGTAGAGAAATTGTCTGGTATTTCTACTCTCTGTAGTAGGAGCACTCTATTTCTCTCCTAACATGATGAGTATTCAGGACTGGTAGTAGACATCTGGAGAACATAGCCTTTAAATAGACTTTAAGGAGTTAAATATATTACCTGTATGCATATCTGGTGAACTTTTTTCCAAGCGGGAGTCGGCAATGTAAATTCTCTGAAGCACGAATACGCCATGGGGGTTCTGAAGAACATTAGTGAAGTTATTTGTGGGAACGCCTGCTTACTACTTTGCACAGAAGTTCTTTCTTTGTTATTAATTTACGATGACGCAGTTTGGGCTTCTGTTTGGTAATATAGTTCATTTGGTAATATGAGTTCGTTGGCTTTTATATCCTTATGAAAGAGAAAAGTATTATTTCCCATTATTTTTAACTTGAAAAATGACTTGATCATAATTATCCCAGACGATTGTTCGGGGGACTCTTTGTATTCACAGACTGTCCTGGGAGTCAAAAGCCTGTATTTGGCTTTGTTACTAATACCGCCAAACAATCTCCACTTTGACAGTAATCTCTTGCTGAAATGGAAAAGGTTTAAGCGCTTTGCTGTCTAATGGCTGTTTTATAAAAATGAAAGAAGACATGAGCAGCAAGAAGATGTCTTCAGGAGCAGCATAGGGAAGCGCACTGGGGCTGACCTCTGCTTTTAAACCAGATACACATTCCTGTAGCTGAGTCATTTGAAGTTTGCTCCATGTGGTTTAGTGTGCAGTATAAGATGTCAAATAAAGCATAGTATAGAATGTCAGTGTCCTTTCGGACAAAGCAACTTCTGAATTTTCAGAGGGGACAAAATTACATTCATCTGAATGGAAATACCCACTGTTGAAACCTTGTCTTTTGACCAAATCTTCTCAAATATTTCGAGATTTAAAACAGAGCACGAAAATAATACCTGTAATCAAATGCTCTTACCCGATGCCTGTCACTTCGTAGACATAAGTTAACTTCCTAAGGGAATGCATTCAGGGTTTTCCCTTTAAAGGGTTAACCTCATTGTCATATAAGCTTAGTATAGCCTATGTAGCCATCCCATAGATGACTGCAGTCTAATTTCCTTAGAGACAACGAAACTACTTTTGTATCCTATTTAGCAATTAAATCATAACTCAGGACACACTTTTAAGAAATGGAGATAAAGATGAACTAACACAGGCCTTGCTAAGGGAAACAGGGCATTTAGAGAATAGCATCAATACCATGCCTTCTATTCTTCTGAAACTTGGGACTTATAGCTTTCCACTAGTAAGATAGATGTGAAATACAAAATAAAAGCAAATAAATATAAACAGTAATGGAAGCAAACTGATGAGCTAATATTTTGCACACATTTTCTAGGTGAACTGAGGCAAATTCTTTTTTTCCTTTTTGAAAATTATTTTTAAGTTTCATTTATGTATATGGTGCTAAAATATTTTCCACCGCATTTCCTTCCTGCAGCCTCTTCCATGTCTCCCCACTCCCTTTCAAATTCATGACCTCTTTTTTATTTAACTATTATTGCTACTTATATATATATATATACAAATGAATAAATATATAAACGTAACCCACTGAGTCTATTTGGTGTCTTTCATATGTATATGATTTTAGGGCCAACCACTTGGCATTGGATGACCAATTAGGAGGTGTATTAGTTAGGGTTCTCTAGAGTCACAGAACTTATGGAATGTCTCTATATATTAAGATAATTTATTGTAATGACTTACAGTCTGTAGTTCAACTAGCCCAACAATGGGCAGCTGTGAATGGGAAGTCCAAGAATCCAGTGGTTTCTCAGTACCACCAGACAAGTTGTTTCGCCAGTCTTCTGCATAAGCTGGAATCCTGAAGAGGTAGGTCTCAACAGATGTGCTTGCAAGTAAGTGCAAGCAGATGAAGAAGAATGAGTCTTCCTTCTTCCAATGTCCTTATGTAGTCCTCCAGCAGAAGGTATGGCCCAGATTAAAGGTGTGTACTACCATGCCTGGATTTGGTACTTACTCTGTCCCAGGCTGGCCTTGAACTCAGAGATCTGCTTGCTTCAGTCTGCTGGGATTAAAGACATGTACATCTTTACTACCATTGGCTGGGGTGGATTTCTCCTAGCTGATTATGGCAGGGTGCCCTAGAGAGCCTGAAATGTTCATTTCTTATATTTTATTATTCTTTCTAAATAAACTTATTTAGATTTTTTTATTTATATGCATGAATGTTTGCTTATATGTACCAAGTGTGTGCCTGATATCAGAGAAAGTTAGAAGACGGTGTTGGATGCCTTGAACTGGAGTTATAGACATAGTTATAGCTAAATAGATATAGCTGTGATCACTATGGGAGCTGGGAACCCATGGTCCTCTGCAAGAGTAACAAGTGCTTTTCACCACCGAGCCACCTCTCCAGCTCCTGATGCTACGTTTATGAAATTGAAGGACTGTTTCAGAACCACCCACTTTAGGAGATGCTGTACAAGATAACTCTTATTTCTTTAGAGGGTTTTTGTTTTATTTCAGTGTTAGTTAATGGGAAAAGGGGCAAGAGAATTTTCCTTCTTAAATATTGCCCAGTCCCAGGGTGGAGGGGTCAAAGATAATGGTAGTAAATGTTATAGGAAGAGAATAGATTGTCTTTTCATTTGTCAAAAAGAGATTTGTGTGCATGCAAGTGTGTATGCATGCGTGTATAGCATGCGTGTGGGCATTTGTGTATGCATGTGTGTTTTTGTATGTGTCTGTGTGCATGCTTGTGTGTGTGTGTGTTAGTGTGTTTGTCTAGTCACCTTTTCTTCTTATAAGCCCTCTAGGATTCAGCTATGGGAGCTCTACTCTAATGACCTTATCAAATCTAATTACTTCCCAATGGTTTACTATAGTAGTATTCTATTTACTAATACTATAAACATAAGACTTTGGGGAATCAAAATCCTGTGTATACTCAGAGAGGAAAATCATTTAAACTATAAGATTCATTGATCCAGCACCAGGCAGTGAAGAGGGGAGATGTGATCTTTCTTCATTAGGGCAAGCAATGTGGGTGGTTTCTGCTTCCATCTCACTGGTCAAAACAACTTGGTATATCCAGCAATAAAGATGGCTAGGAAGAATAGCCTCTTCTGAGTATCTATGTGCTCAACTAAAACTTAGTCAACTTGTTCTTGCGAAAGAATCAGAGAATGACTGGAGTGTGATAAGTGAGACACCTTTGGAACTCTGGGTCCTAGCAAACTCAGAGCCGGAATGGCTAAGGGTCACAGTGAGTTAGGAGGGGACCCACACCCACATGTGCCCCATACTCACACATATACAGACAGCACTGAATGAAGTCAGTGGGTTGAAAAATAAATTAAGAGGAAGAGTGGTCAAGGGATTGAGGAAGCATTGGAGTAGAGAGGTTGAAGAACTGATTTGATCAGTAAACTTTGTATGCATGTGTGAAATCTCGAGCAACTCAAAAAAAAAAAAAAAAAAATGAGAGGGCTATTTGTCTCAAGCACCATGACAAGCCCTGTGCTTCTACAACATCATGGATGCCCTCGTTTGTGACTAGCAAGATTTGTCTATCTCTGGAGCAGCTGGTATTTGTGGGTGTCTGTTATATCTAGATTAAAAGAGCTGTCACAGAGAATCCTGGGAACCTATAGCCATGTCTATATGTCTCTACTTAACAGGAAGAAACTTACTTCTATATAAAATGTTCTTTGAAGCCCTCAGATATATCTACATGAGATCTCTACAATAGAGCACCGGTTCGTGTATACACATAGTAGCTCAGAGCTCGTGAGCTTTCTGTTCTAATTAAATGTAGTTGCCCTTGGACTACCAGACGCGTGAGAGTTGAGACAACAATGCAAGTGAATCTTAGCACTTCATCCTCACAAAAGAAGACACAAGGGTCTGACCCAGTTATTATTTATTTTTGAACTACTTAAGAGGGAATGCTAACCTCTGCATGTAGCGTGCAAAAGCAGAAGCTTAAACTCTTGAGAAGTCGTGACTGTCTAGTGTAATAATGCTCAAGAAATAGCAAAAGGTGGTAAGCTGGCTTGCAAATTATGCTGGGGAAGATCATGTTGCACAAGGAGTTTCAGGCAAGTGACGGTCATCACTGACACTTTGACACTTATCCTAGGAGGTCCAGGTGTTAGCAAAGACTGACAGAGCCATGCTACTTGCACCTACATCCTCATTATATTGGTTTTCCCCAAGAAATAAAGATAAGCCCCAGCCGAGTTGACCATGAACATTTTTGTGGGAGAATTTTCTCTGAGGTTTTACCTAAAGAAAGCTTCAATTATCCTATCTGTGGTCTGAGTGCAAACCACAGGTTGGTGCCTATGTTAGGGATTTTGTCTCAGGATTATGACTCAAACCGAGTCAGAGGCATAAGGAGTGGCCCCTTCTGCCACGTGGATGAGCAGGAAGGAGGAGGGAGGGGAAGGACAGAGAGGAATGATGGCGGCCTGGTGGTGATGGTGTCTTTCTCTGACTGTGTCTCTTTCCTCATTCTCAGAGAGTGCTTCTGCCTTTACCCAGTTAGAAACATCAGAGATGAAGAAGGGCATAGGGCATCGTTTCAAGCTCCTGAATAAACTAGCTAACACAAAACAAACTGCCCAGCTCTACGTATGATGAGGATCTAAACTACTATTTCAAAAGCAAGTGATTTAAGTGTGGATGTTTGCTTCTTAACGGGGATCAACTGGCTTCATAGTTGTTTCCTCAGTAGATGAGAAAGAATCAGGCATCACTGCTACAATTTTCCTGCACTCTGATGTGGGCCAAGCACTAAAGCAAGTTGATTTAGCCGTTAACTTTACTCACCTCTTGAGAGATAAAGCCACAAGCAATTCATAAAATTTTATCATAAATCCAGCCTGTGAAAAAACGTCCTTTCTTGTAATATTTTTAGTGACACGAGTAAGATCCATGTGTAAAACTTTTGAAAGATCACCGGCTATAGATATTTTACACATATACACACGTACATTTGTGATCTTCCCTAAGTACACAAAACTACACCTCTTTTCTTTGAACTATTGCTGCCGGGCAGTTTGGCCTTTTATCATAGTTGTGATTATGTGATTCTATGTATACCTTTATCGAACTTTGATAATATATTTTCTAATTCTCCTACTAAGTCAGTGGGATCAACAGCTCATTTCTATCATCCATTTATCTGAATATAGACCTCTATACATGCACATATATACACACATATGAAGAGAGGCAGGGAAGGGAGTCAGAAAGTACCAATGGGATGCAGAAACAACTGGGATTTGAAAGTCAAAATGGAGTTGCAAAAGAGGCTGCCATTGGCAAAGTGGCTCTTAGAATATGCGACCCATCTTAGCACCCGATCGAGCTGAAAGCCTTTTTATGTATTTCTGTTTGTGCCTCTCAGCAATAAGGAAATAAAAATTGGAGTTTGGAGTTGCAGAAGAAGCACATTAGTAAGGGCCCTAGGCTATAAGTTGGGATCGGAGCAGATCTGACAGAACCTTCTAAAACCTGCTTCTCAGCTTTGAAACAGATCACTCCTCGAGCACAGAGCGCTGTAGTCACTCCACTTCCAGAGGACACAGGGAACTCCTTCAGAGAAAGAACACCTCATCTATAACTCTGCAGATACCTCAGCAACCAACATTATTTTGCCTGGCATACTAAGAAATCAAACAAAGAGGAAAAGAGGTAGAAAAGACCCAAGAAATACAAAACAGCTCAATAAATATATTCAAGATAATATATAGCAAGATGAAGAATTCACAGGAGTCCTAGAATATACCTTTTAGAAATCAGATGAGAATTCTAAGATTGCCACAGTCAAGGTTGAGAGTTCAACTGACAGATTTAAGACTGGTTTGAAAAACACAAGAGAGTAGATAAAATAGATTATAAGTCACAGAAAAAATCTAGGCTGAGTCACGGGGAACAAAGAAGAATTTTTAAAACACACACACACAAAGAAAACAAAAACAAAAATTAAAAAAAGAAACGTGTAGATAGATTAACAGTAAATATGAGGGAAGGTTTTAGGTAACAGAAGAGAAACATGTGATGTTTATAGAAAAGCCACTAGGAATGTAGAAGAAGGGGCCTGACAAGGTGAACCACTAGATAAAGACACTTACAGCAAACCAGAAATCCCGAGTTTTACTGCTGAACGCTTCATGGTTTAAGAAGAGAACCAACTCCTGAAAGTTGTCCTCTGACCTCCCCATCCTTACTAACACACACACACACACACACACACACACACACACACACACACACACACAGACTTTCACACACAAACATACAACACACACAGACACACATATACAGACACAGATACACACCAACATGTCATACACAATAAATGTAATAATTTTTAAAAGAATGAATAATGTTTTCAATCAAAAAGCTTAAAAGGCCAGGTATGGTGGCTCATGCCTTTAATCCCAGCACTCCAGATGTAGAGGCAGGTGGGTCTTTGTGAGTTCAAGGCCAGCCTGGTCTACAAAGAGAGTTCCAGGACAGCTAGGACTGATACATAGAGAAACCCTGACTCAAAAAAAGATGGAGGTAACGACACATTGTATTTTTTTAAAAAAACACACTAGGATGGAAGATGAATTTTTAACAGAAAGATGTCAGCAGATGAGTAAGTTGGGGGATGTTGAAATCAAACTAAAAAACTTGAAATGGAAAATCAGGAGTACCACCTGTAGGAAGATGGTATACATGCACTGTATACGTCTTATCTCACTGAGGACAGCTAAAATCCTTGTGCATTAGATGTAAGGTGGATATGAAAGGACACAGAGAGAAAGAAATCAAAAGGTCAGCCCAGGGACTGAGCAGAGGCAACTTCCTTGGGGTATCTTTCAGACTTGAGTAAAGATGCCAGCCATCCAGAAATGCCAACAAGCACAAACAACAAAACCTCTCTAGCTGTGGACTAAGGTAGGGAAAACTAGCAAGATTTAAAACAAGAGATAACTGCTCTAACCATCAAAATTCAAACCATAAAACTGTGACCCCAGTCTTGCCCAGACCAGCGAAGCTCGAGTGGCAAGCCTTGTCATCCACTTTGGGCTCTACGCGAGGGTCTATGGTAGATTAACCAACGAATGCATTAGTGACCTAGAATGTGTGACACTGTATAATAAAGACACCTCCTTTCTCACTCCCTTTGGCATTAAACAAAAGCCTAGCAGGTGTTGACCACCTTTTATGGGCTTCACCATTTCATTTATCCCTTTCTACAGTTTTACTGACTGATGACTCCTGCCAGGGACTGAATCAAATAATCCAGGTTGTTCCTCTTCATGTAGTTCATACACAGAACACCGAGAAACATGCTCTAGAGAAAAAAGAAACCAGGGAAGGAGGTCGGAAGTACAGGGACAGAGGGTGGGTGCTAAGAAGGGAGTTTGGAGACATAATCATCTGAGAAGGTTAGATTTGAACAAAGAACTGAATAAAGGAGTTCAGAGAACCACCCACGCCAATGCCTGTAGAAAAGGGTTCTAGTCTGAGAAAACAATAAATGCGAAGGCTCTGGGGTAGATGTGTGTTCATAAAAGCAGCAAAAATAACAACAACAACAAAAACAAAAAAACAGCTTTGGGGAGCTCACGTGAGTTTGGGTCTAGGTACATTTGCTTTGAGAAGACTTCGGTACATTCAAATGGACACGCAGCAGAGGCAGTAGTTGTGTGATCCTGGAGTTAGGCACTAAGGTCTAACTTCTTGATGAGTTTTGGATATGTGAACACAGATGCTGCATTTAAAGACAAGGGGCTGGAGGAGACTACTGAAACAGGAGACATCCAAGAGCCAAGCCTGTTCTGCATGCTATGGGTAAATAGTTCCGGTTAACTATAGCTCCTGGGAAGTGTGGCTCATAAGGGATGAGGATGTTGAAAGTAAGAGAGGAATGCGCAGATCCCGTTGGCTAGGCAGCTGAGGGATGAGACGAGCCGGGAAAGGAGCATAGTGCAATGAATCCAGATTCTCCCAATGTTATCAGGAGCAAGGCTGTGAGTTTTGAGACTGGCTGCTTTCTCCATTAAGTGATGAACTTCGTTTCCTCATCCCGTGAGCCCAGGCTGGCCTTGCAATTAACATTGATTGCTATGAGACATCACACCACTTCCAAGCTTAAGTCACAGGAGATCTTACCAGAGTCTTCTCTTTCTAGGAATCCTCCCTTGCTACTATGGGAACCAGCTGGGCTGGCTTCCTGAGGAACTGCAGGCCGGGCCATGAGGACAAAGAAGAGCTGGCTTGACTTGAGGCCATTTGAGATGAACTAGCCTCCAGCTGACCCCGCATCACACTGTGAGGCTTGCTTGAGTGAGCCTAGCCAAGTTGAACGGGCCCTGCCTCAGATTGAGGGAACCACATTTTCAAACCACAGTGGGGAAAACCAAGTAAATGGGTGTTATTTTAAGCTACTTCTTTTGGGGGTGGGTTGTGAGTACCAGTGCTTAATGAGTAACATTTCCTTATCTTATTCTTCTCCTGCTAACATAGGCTGCCTTCTCATAAATCTAACCAGTCCCCTAAATCTAACCAGTTTTCTTTTAAATCAGAAAGTGGCCTCCTGCTTTCATTGGGTCACCTCAGATGCTCAGATTCACCCTCTTGCAGTATTTATAAGTACACCTTATAAACCTTCTTCATGTGCTAGGAGGAAATGGGATTTTTTTTCAACAACTGGAGCAAATGGAGGAGAGTTTAACAAGGCTTGAAGTGGTAAGAGTGAGCTTTGCATAAACAACATTTCCCTTTTGAAATTAATCACTGACTGCTAGACAAATATGAACTGTACGCCCGTTGTGTACAGTATGCTCTTTTGATAGAGAGCATTTGTTTTTCCGTTGCAATGATTCATTAAGAGGAACTAGGGAAAGACAACGGACAATCATGAGACAGAGAAGAGGGAACGGGATGAGTGCATGGGCAAACAGCAAGAGTGCAACCACCCCCATTTCTTTATCCACAGCAGGCATATTAATCAATCCCATACTCCTCCCTGATGCTCCCAGATGCCGTCTTCATGCAATAGCCCTTAGTTCAGTCTGTTCAGATCCTGAAATGTAGCCTCTTGTTAAATCTGCCCCAGAGTGGGCTAGAGCTTTTCGCAACTGTTTATATTATTCTGAACAAAGGGGAGCAACTGTTTTAAGAATCAAGTGTGGATGGAGCCCTCACCAAAAGACAACCTGGCTTCCCTAGCAAGGGATGTTCCTCAGGACAAAAGGGTAGAAGAGACTACAAACGGAACCAGTTGATAGCCCTTTTCCCTGGGATCTTTCCACACTGAACTGTTTTCTAAGGAGGGATAGAGGAAAGCCACCCCTTGGAAGGTCATCTGGGCATTTATATTTCAGTATGGCCACAAAATTTGTTCCCTGTTTTAAATAAACTCTTTTTATAGTGTTTTGATCTGTGGCTATTCCTTGGGTACAGAGGAATATATATATATTGCACCCAATAATTATAAGAAGGTAAAAAGATGTGTGTTCATAAAAGCAGCAAAAATAACAACAACAACAACAACAACAACAACAACAACAACAACAACAACCAGCTTTGGGGAGCTCACGTGAGTTTGGGTCTAGGTACATTTACTTTGAGAAGACTTCGGTACATTCAAATGGACACGCAGCAGAGGCACGAGGTTCACGAGGACTTCCCAGAGAAAGGACATTTTGAATGTTTGTTCATAAAGAAGATAGTGAGGAAGAAAGACACTGTGTGACGTTGGCACATGCATAAAAGCAAGGGAGAAACACCAGGGAAGCCTCGGCCCAATACTCTGTGTTATTCAGAGAGGGACCAGATACATAAAGACCATCTTAGGAGGGGAGATTGGACAGAGTATGCATGTGTCAAGACCAATACACCTTGCATTGAATTACTATCCCTTCTTCAGAACTGAAAATATCAAAAGCATGCTTTGTTTCCTCTTAATAAAATATCCACACACTAAAAGGTTTGCTGAAATGGCAAGTGCTTTGCATACATTACTCATGTGACCACGCCCCCAACCACTGAACTAGCTAGTGTTTCACACATGTTACTCATGTGACCCACAACTGTACTAGTTACTTATAGCTCTAATTTACAGATAAGCAAACTGAAGCATTGGACACTTACCTGACCCAATGTAACAAAAGTGTGACCGATGGAGCTGGGGTGTATACGTGGGTTACCTAGTTCCACAAGTTATCTGGGGATAAGTGCACGGGGTGAACTCTTTCCCAAGAAAGAGAAACGGAGTATCAAGGCAGCTGGTATAAACTGTGAGTTCAATGACCTTTTCTGAAAACAGAGACCTCTCCTTCTTGCCTTAGTTTACGAGACGGTCTTCAACACCCTTAAATGGACATCGAGCCCTATTTTAGGATGGTGCTTGGTGATGACACTTTTAGTAGTGCTTGACTAGCCTGTTCAGCAGGCACATGGCACAATGCTCACCTCTTAACGTACAGCAACACCTTCTGGCTTTATACTCAGCCACTGGAGAGGATCAGTAAGGTTGAATAACTTGCAGAGAGTCACACAGTAGAGGTCTAGAGGCTGGCTGTCCCCACCCCAGGGTCTAGTAGCCCTCTTGCATCTCCTTCCCTTGCCCTTGTCCTATACAGGTGTTGCCTCTCCACCCGCAGACTGGCCTCATCCTTATAGAGATGTAGGGATGGGTGCTACCATTGCTGGCCCCTAGTGACAGCTTGCTTCCTTGCTGCTCCCCTGCAGTGGAGGATGGAGTTGCTAGGCTCTGGCTGGGCTGTTTTGTGCAGTGACCAAGGGCACACATTTTCTTAGACATTCAGCCTGAATAAGGAGCTCGGGCCTTTAGTCTGTGGCTATGGCACAGAGAAAAGCTAACTGACCCAGAAGGGGTTGAACTTGTGACCTAGGCTGCAGAGCACTGGGCTTCACCCTCTCTGGCCCTGCACCTCCAGGGATCTATTTGATGGGAGTCTCATCTTGCATTTTAAATCGTGAGGCCCTTCTCTTCCATGCCCCCTGTGCACTGTAGAAGATTAAGAAACCAAGATTCATGCAAGAGCAGAGAGAGAGAGAGAGAGAGAGAGAGAGAGAGAGAGAGAGAGAGAGAGAGAGAGAGAGGAGAGAGGAAAATAAATGGTGATTTAAATTCATGCCTCCGGACGCCCAGCTCAGCAGCTGAACCCCTCGCTTCATCTCTGCCACCTCCGTTCTGTGATTTATTTCAGGCAATGGCCTTCTGTGTATGTGTAAAAATCCCCCTGAATGCTTTCCCCTGAGGGCGGTCAGTGTGTCCCTCTGAAGTTTAGCGCCAATGCCGATGGGCGCAAAGGGATGGAAAAAGGACATTTTCAAGTCTCCCCGTGCTTGAAGCGAAAAGGAAGAAAGAGAAAAAAAAGTTGTCCATTCCCCTTTTTCAGCCCTCACACTTCAAATGCTAATGCAAAGTGTGTTGTCTTGGGCCTTGAATAGGTCTAAAATGCTCTAGTTTGGAAGTATTTGCATTCCCTTCTGAATAGGGAGGCAGCCAGCGTAGGGGATTAGGGCTAACACATCATCTTCTTCCTGAGAAAGGGAGCTGACAGGCCTGGAGAAAATGGACCGTAAGGAGGGCAGCTTTTCCACATACTGACTCTGGTTCTTTTCCTTTCAAAGTACAAGGCTTGCAATAGGAAAAAATACTCTAAGAGAACTGAAAAATAAAGCTGGGGGGGGGATCCATAACCTTACCCCATCGTTCTAAAAACAATGGACATATTTTTCTTCCCTCACTCATCAGCACATATGTATTTTCAAAACCTGAAATGGTGTTCGAAATTTCCATGCACATTTGAGTTTATATCATTGCTGCCCCTTTTAGATTTCTGTGAAGTTTTACGTCTTGTCCATGTTGGCTCCTTAATGGTCCTTTACTGTCAGTAATGTTTTCTCCTGTGTATGAATAAAGATTTGTTCTTCTGTTATTTCCTTAGGATCTATTTCTAAGGAATTTGAAGCTCAAAGGATGTGTATGTGGGGTGTGTGTGTGTGTGTGTGTGTGTGTGTGTGTGTGTGTGTGTGTGACACACACTTCACACAATTTGTGAAGTACCAATTGAGAATGAATTCAGAAGTGTATGCATTTTTTCAGGTTCCCTTCAGACAGTCAACTAAATAACTTGGAAGTTATCTTTACTGAATATCCAAGTTTCTAATATGTTAACTTTAGATATAAGTTCTTACTTGATATCTTTTTCCTATCTGTTTCTTTGAGGTCCATTTCTTGATCAATAGTGAGGATTAAACATTTGTTTGTTGTATATTCACATTTTCTCTCGGATAAACTACCTGTCTGCCCAGATATTCACATGTATTCTTCATACTCTTTGCCCAGTTAGAACTTCAGAGTACAGCTTCATCCATAAACTAGAATGAGTCTGCAAAATTATAACATGATCTCTGTCTCTGTCTCTGTCTGTCTCTCTGTCTCTCTGTCTCTCTGTCTCTCTCTCTCTCTCTCTCTCTCTCTCTCTCTCTCTCTCTCTCTCTCGTGTGTGTGTGTGTGTGTGTGTGTGTGTGTGTGTGTGTGTGTGTGTGTGTGTGTGGCTTTTTTATTGTTGGGTAAACACATTTGAATCTTTATGGGTTTAACCCATTCGTTCATTTACTTGTAAGTCCAACAAATGTTGTATATAGACTATTGAGTTGTAGTGCCAGCTCAGGACACTGGACCGACTTAGCCAGAAGCTAAAGGAGGAGTAACTGGTGAAGGGTAGAGACAGTGTAAGAAAGAATGAAATAGAGCATGTCCTCAGCCTGACAGCCTAGATTCTAGGCAGCACCCTCTTTGTCCTGCTATGGAACCTGGCAGCCAACTACCCACTGAATCTCAGTACAAGAGCTCTCTGGCCCCTGCCAGAGAGATGGATGACAGTGGCTCATTCCTTTAGCTATCTTTTGCTTGTCATAATGTTGTATGTACTATACTAAGTATTTGTTGCTTAGGAAATCTGCTAAAGACCCTTCTGCTCTGATGGGTAACATCTTATGCCTGTAATCCTAACACCCGAGAGTCTGAGGCAGGAGACTCTTCAGCAAGAAACCAGCCTGGGATAGGCAGAGGGGTCAAAGCTACCCTTCCAATACAGGAGAGACTGTCCATCTCAAGGGAAAACAAATGAACAAATTTCTCTCCTGATTTTTTACTGTCCAAAATAAAATATGTTATCAGCTCTGTGGAAAAGGCATTTTTCACAACCTTGTACTTTCAAGATTTATAGACCACCCTGAAAACATCCAGCTCTAGTTGGCAAGAGATTTAGGCACCCTTTTTCGTCCTTGAATGTTACGGTTAAATTTTGTATGATGCCAGAAAAATCCATTTTCTTCCTTAGCAAAATGGCAAACATGAGATATATTTTTAAAAATAATGTTGTATATAATTAGTACTTACAATAGGGGTTTCGAAATCTTGCCCAAAGATCTTTATAGGTGAAATAATTGCTCACGCACTCTTATCTGTCCATGTGAAAGTACAATTCTTCTCTTAAACTTTAAAACTTGTCTAAAGGCATTGCAGAAATCACGATTTTTGTGACTGTGTGCATCATACATATTATCTGCTTGTATAGGTTTCCTTTATCTACAGAAATTTCCTAAAGCAGGCATATGTTGTCTTGTTATAACTGCAAAGGATCAATTCAAGAAGAGGGATAAATGAAAAAAAAAATAGATAGATAGAAAGGCCATCCCAATGCTTGAAGTCCCATGTTCATGCTATCCCTGCCCCACTTGCTCCTGCTAAATTTTTACAAATCTCTATTTACTTGCTGTCCAGATCTCCCTGGACTGACAGATCAAACCCGTGATTGTGTTTCCATTGTGTCCGTAGAATACATAGTTTTCTCCCAGGAATGCCAGGGTATCTATGAATGTCTCTTACTCTCAAGGAAATATAGCAAGAAATCACAGCAGTTGGGAGTATGAGCTAACAGTAAGTGACATAATCAAGATATATAGAACCAAGTGAAGAAAAAATACTGAGAAAGACAGAGTAATCTTGCTCTAAATTCAGCAAGCCTCCCAATTGTTGTTGTTATTGTTGTTTATATATTTACAAATTTGCTTAGCTTTTTTTGTTTTGATATAGAGACTCATATAGCCTATGTTGACCTTGAACTCACTATATAGATAAAAAGAATTTCAAACTTCTGATTTCCTTGCTTCTCTCTCACAGAGCTAGGATGCAGGTTTGTGCTTCCTTGTCTGGTTTATATAGCTGATTGAACCCAGGACTTCAGACAGGCTAGGCAGGGGCTCATAATGCATTGCATCCCTGGTGCTAAAAACTTTTACAGAATAAAAATAAGTACAGACATTTACAGAAATTTGACAGAGCAATTGTATGTTTATTGGATACATTAATCAAAAATCTGGCCTTGCATTTTTTATGGTTTTGTTTTTAACTCGCCCATTGCATTAGAGGTTATGGGCTTGATATCTTGCAAACACCTTTGTGTATGAGCATTTATCTGAAACTCAAGCCTGGTCCTTTACCCCGGTAACACTGAGACAGAACCATCTGCATCCATCTGTGTGTCCACGCATGGTTGGACATCCTCTCTATAGAAGAGTGGAGATGGAATTCCCCTTCTGTTCAGTCACTGTCAGGAAGGGAAGTTCTTCCCATGAAGCCTTGCCTCTTCTGTCTGTCTCAGAAGAAATCTTCTGCCTTTATATATTTTTGGGTGTGCGAATGCAGGCTGACTGGACATCATCAATCACTCTTAAAGAGTTTAGACCTTAATAGCAAAACAAATAGCCATTGCTAACCCCAAAATGTCTATAAAATCCTAAAAAAAAAAAAAAGGCCAAAAGATACACAAAATTTTAAAGATATGCTTGCCAGAGTCTGTTACTTTTCAAACTTACTTGGATGGAGAAATGACTCAAAGGATACACATCCCACTTCCATATTCATGTTGTAAACATCCTATGGCACAAAAGGAGATTGACTAAAAAGCAAACTTTTATAAGAAATTATATAAATATATTATGCATCCATTTTATTTTATATGTCATGTAACTTAATAACAAAATGGTATTAAGGAAACATAATGATTACTTAATTTATAAAATATTACTATTTTTATAAGAATAGATAATGGGACTTGAGAGCTCTAAAAGGTAACCAAGGTTCTGACAGACACTTTAGAAATGAGCCTCATGGAATACTGTAATTATTTATTTACAAAAGATTTCTATTCACAAATTACTTCAGACTTATGCTATTCCTCCTGGTTCTTTTTTAATATAGTTTGGAGGGAAAGGATTACCTGTGTTTTCAGGCTGCCCTAGCCCTGTAATATATGTCATCAAGGGTGCTTGGAAGGCTTAATTCTGACAGTAAATTTGGCACAAAAATCTAAACAAAGTAAGAACAACAACAAAAATGTTTGGGGGGCAAACATCCTATACAGAAGGAAGGGCACACACAGAGGCTGAACCGGAAGCACATCCAAAGGTCTCTGGTATCAGCATGAAAGGTTGAGTCAGGTGAGCAAGGAGGAGAGGAGAAGCTGCTGAGTTCATGGTTGCAGGCGGTAGGGACTTGGGAGGATGCTGGAGGCCATTGTGAAGCTTTTCTCTGAGTGAGATAAAAGAAACTTTCCTCCAACTGGTTAAACAATACTAAGAGGTCAGCCTGAAATCATATACATACAGGTAACATTAAACAGACTGAGCAGGTGTTTGTACGTATATGTTTAGGAACACACACACACACACACACACACACACACACACACAAACACACACACACACACACATGCACTATAAAAAGAGGTCAAAAGACTGAATTTGAAAGAGAAGAAGGGGTAAATAGGAGGAGTTGAGAGATAAAAAGAAAGGAGAGGTGATGTAAGTTTATTTTAATTTCAAAAAGCAAAGGGTTGAAATTCAAATACTGAAGAAAGGAAGGAAGAAAAGAAGGAAGTTCTGAGGAAGATTTCAGTCAAGGTAACATGGTCCAACTTTCCTCTTAACAGATTCAACCAGCAGAGGGTGGGTGGGCCACAGAGAGAAGCTCACTTGGCAAACAGAACATTTTAATAGTAACAGTCAGGAAGAGGTGAAGGCCCAGAGCAGGCAAGCTGCCGTGGCAGGGCTGAGAAACAGTTCTGCCGAGAAGCAGCAAGCTGTCTGGAAGGGTTTTGCTTTGTAACATGAATGGCGTTGCCATTTTTAAGGTTGTGAAGGAACCTATGGAAGCAGTTGGGTTGTTGAGGGGCACAGCCAGGGTTTTAGTGTGGACACACTCAGTATGAAAACATGGTAAGGTTTGTGATGATGGTTTAGTAGGTAAAGTGCCTGATGTGAAAGCATGAGGAATTGAGTTCAAATCCTTAGCACACACATAAGAAGCCAGGTTTGGTGGTGGTGTGTGTCTGCTAATCTAGCCCTGGTAGTGGAGCAGAAGCAAGGAGCTCTCTAGATCCCACTGGTTGGCCAGCCTAACCAACTAGTGAGCAGTGGGCTCAATGAGAGGCTGTCAGAAGACAAGACAGAGAGCCAGGCAGTAGCATAAGACAGCTGATCTTCACCTCCCTGCACACACATACAATGAGCATCTCATACAGAAAGGGGAGAGAGAGGGAGGGAGGGAGGGAAGGAGGGAAGGAAGGCAGAAGAGAATCATGCAGAGTAAACTGGAGATGGCACTGCAGAGTACAGCTTTCCTGAGCTCATCATTACATCATCACCCATGGTGGGGAAGGCCATTTTAGTGATAGCCCTGTTTTTGAGTCGACTGTGCTCCTTGATTTAGGGCATATAGGACTGGAATTTAGGGCATATAGGACTGGAGGCCAGAGCAATTTTATACATATATTCTTCAGCCCACCTGGGAGCAAATAAACTCTGAGAGAATAAAGTCGAAGACACATGAGGGAACTTGGGAACGGCTTTACCCCAATCTATCCTTGAGGTAAGTATGACTCTCTAATATCTTGTCTGAAGTTTCTGGGAGACCCTGGAACAAAAGTGCTCCACTAAGTTGAGCCCAGATTTTGACTGACCTATAGAAGCTATTGTTGGCAAATGCATGGCATTTAGAAAAAAATGACAAGCCAGAACAAACACAACATAAGTTTCTAAGATCCAAGGGAACAGTTGTGACAGGAAAATGTAAATATGAAAGTAGTCGATGTATATGCCATATTTGAAGGCATGGTATTGCATGAGCTGGGAAACTGCACGAGAACAAGAGGCAGGACAGAGCTTGGAGACTTTGTGTCTGCCTTGGGATGTTGTCAGAACGATGAGAAAGCATGTGAAGGAACTCTTACAAAGGAATACATTTAATTGAGGCTAGCTTATTGTTTCAGAGGTGTAGTCCATTATCATCATGGCAGGAAGCATGGTGACAACCAGGCACGCAAAGTGCTGGAGAAGGAACTGAGAGTTCTGCATCTTGATCTGCAGATGGCAGGAGACTGCTACACTGAGCATAGCTTGAGCATAAGAGATCTCAAAGCCCTCCCACAGAGACACACTTCCTCCAATAAGGCCACACCTCCTAATAGTGCCACTCCCCATAGGCCAAGCATTCAAACACAAGTGTCTATGGGGACCACTCTATTTAACTCACAACAAACACCAAGGACTAACATTCCCTACCCCCCCCCTTTCAACTTCCACAGCATGTAATAATTTAGCTTTTAAAAACTGGACCAGTGTGGATATCATAATGGTCTTGGTCCTGGATGTCTCTGGTAAGTCATGTTTATCTCCAGCATTTAAGAATTGTTCTGTTTATTCAACCAGTGAGAAAACCCGGATTTGGTAATGTATAGAAGCTGCCTCTTGTGATCCCCACAGATCTAGTCATTCACACCCCCTTCTGTTTCTGGAGGTCTGTGCTCTTCCAACTACTCATCTTGTGACTTTTGTTTCCAAATGTCTTACCTATATCAACCAGAACATAAAAACTTAAATTTGCAGTCAGCAAATAGTTACTGAACATTTTAACCCAAGAAATAGGTTAGGCTCCTACAAATTCCTGAGCTCTTCCTATTTGGCAACTATTACATTATCTAATTTAATACCCACTGCAGCTTTAAAATTTTTTATTCTTTAGAGAATTTAATATAGTTACATCATTTTCCCCTTTCCTTTCTTCCCTCCAACTTCTCTTCGGCCCCTCACTTCCTTTTAAATCCACAGTCTCTTTTTCTTTATTATTGTCACATACATATGAATATGCATATGCATATAAAATACAACTTGATGAATTTATTGAGTGCTGCCTGACTGTATGTGTTGCCTTTGGGAAGACTGATTCATTCATTCTCTCTCTCTCTCTCTCTCTCTCTCTCTCTCTCTCTCTCTCTCTCTCTGTCTTTCTCTTTCTCTCTCTTTCTCAGCAGTCATTAATTGATTACCTGTAGCTCTTCATTTAGGGGTGAGACACAGATATCCCCTATCCACATTGTCATGTCAACTGGTGTCAGTGAGCAAGTCTTGCTTGAAGATGGTATTTCATAAGCATGGCTTTCCCATAATGTATAGAAAATACTACCTTACAACAGACATCCTGGTTCTCTATTACAATCTTCCGGGCTCTCTTTTTTAACCTAAATCTTTAACCTAAACTCTTCTACACCTGAACCTCAGGCGTAGGGGTAACGCAGTACCAGTGGGGGCTGGGCACTCCATTGACACTTGTTTCTTACATTTTAACCAATTATAGATTTCTGTAATGATTTTCATCTGCTGCTGTTGCAGCTGCAAAAAAAAAAAAAAGAAGAAGAAGAAGCTCCTTTGATGAGGAGTGAGAGCTACATTTACCTGTGGACATAGGATGGGTATTTAGAGTGCAATTGTAAATTATATCGATTTAGGAAAATGACAGCAGTAGGTTCTCCTCTAAGGTTCATGACTTCAAAAGCCATGTGTAATTGTGTAGTTTCCTCCTATTAAGTGGACTTTCAATCTAACAAGAGAGATATTGGTTACCCCCAAGATACAAGTGCCATTATTGCACCTTTAGGGATACCTTGCTGTCTGTTGTGTTTATAAAAAGATAGAGAAGAGATATGTTTGGTGGATGTGTAGTCAGGTGTGGGGGAAGGGGGTGTCTCCGTGAACCCATCCTGAGACATCCCTTCCCCCTGAGAGACCAGCCATACGCCCGCCTGGTATAGTACAGAATAGAGTTTATTCAGGGCATGGGGAGGGGAGTTGAGAGAATAGTAGAGACAGGCAGTGAGAGAGAGAGAGAGAGAGAGAGAGAGAGAGAGAGAGAGAGAGAGAGAGAGAACAGGGAAGTAGAGGCCAGCCATGAGCACATGGAGAGAGGGGGAGGGAAATGGAGAGAGATATCGGAAGGGACAAGAGGACAGAGTGAGAGCAAGAAGGCAAGAGAGCTAGAGAGAGAGAGAGAGAGAGAGAGAGAGAGAGAGAGAGAGAGAGAGAGAGAGGAGGGGCCAAGTAGCCCCTTCAGGTATACCCACCTGGCTATTGGCAAGTAACTGTGAGGTGGTGTTGCTTAGACAAAATGTTAACACTGTCCTTGCTGTTGTTGCTGTTGTTGCTGTTGTTGCTGTTGTTGCTGTTGTTGTTAGAGGCATCACTCCTGGCTACAACTATTGATTACTTTTCACTCTTGGAAGCTTGCTTCAGATACTATGAGAGCCGGATCTCTGGGAGGATGCTTCCAGGTCACTATCACATTGATTCCTCCAGGTCCTGTGTTAGAAATGCAGCGTGGCCTCAGCAACTGAGCCTGAGCACCAAGTGCTGGCAGGCAGCCAAGGTGAAGGCAGCGGCCTATAGTGTTTAGGGTAGCCTCTTAGGCTTGCCTAACCAACAGCTCGAAAGGTTTCCCCAGCCTGGTACTGGGGTTTTGGTTAGATAGTCTGTGACCCTTGGGAGGAGCATTATGACTAAGTGGCATAACTTCATTTAAACTCTATAACTATTATGAACAATTTTAGGTACATGAAATAATTGATTCCCTATGGCTTTTTCAAACACATTTAGTGTTGTTTATTCTCTCTCTCTCTCTCTCTCTCTCTCTCTCTCTCTCTCTCTCTCTCTCCCCTCCAGAGCACCTGTAGGCTGCCAGTCTTCACAGCTCATTACAGTAGAACTGTCACCCCTTTGTACATATGTAGCATACCTTCTTGAAGCATTTAAATAGACGTATCTAGAGATGTGTGTGCACACTAGAAAGAAAACAACCGTCAGCGTTAATCATAGGGGTGCACGGTTTCAATATGTGCCCCCATGGTCCCCAGTTTGGGTATGGAGTGTTCACCATTTACCTGCAGATGAAATTTTCTTCAGGGATGTGTATGTCTACGGGAGAAAGGTAAACTTCCATTAGAAATTCTTTCTGGGGTTACTCTCTCCTCTCTTTCTTTCTAAGGTGCCCTCCCCTCCCCCCCCGGGCCCCCCTTCCCATGCCACAACCTTTCCTTCTTCACTCTTCCCTCCTGCTTTCTTTTCTTTATAGCAGAGCAGTATCGTAAAGGCATACCCACAGGGACTTTGTGCAGGTTGAAAGACAATCACAAAGAGGTGATTGGGATTCATACAAACAAGCAGAAATGAGTTCCCCAAAAGTAGCAGATGGTGGTTTTCAGATACTCCTTTGTTCAGTTAATTTGCAGTGTGGATTGTGAAACATGCCTTTGCCCCGTAGATCTCTGCCCTCACCCTGTCTACATTATATCACAGCTCATCTACTCGTGGAGCAATGCACACCACACTGTACGCATACTCTGGGGTTGGACTGTGTTTCCAACAACTAAAAACATACAGAGTATGTATAGTTTAAAGAGATATATCCATCAATCCAGGAAACAGATAATTCTGCAGAAAGCTTCCGTGGGTAGCACCTAAAGAAAAGAATGCGCACAATCACAATTTGGCTTTGTCACCAGCTTTGTGTCTAGAGACAAGTTGGTTAATCTCCCTCTCCCTTGCCCTCAGTTTGCACTTCTATTAAAATAGAGATGACAACTTTCTTGGATTTTTTTTGATATAAAATATGTATCACATGACCCTGTTCCTACTTCCTGGAACATTATTTGCCTAAATCTACAAGAAAGTACCATCACATCCTTCAGGATTTGCTTGGATAGTATCTGTTGAAAGAGAACCATATCTAGACCCCTCTTCATAAAACCGTACTGCCTTCCACTCCTCTCAGATTCCCAGCTCCCTTCACTCTGCTCTTTGCACTGTATTTATCAGTCCTTAGTTCCTGGTCTCCTGCACTTTCCCCCCTGTAGATTCCGGCATCTCCTTTTATGTGAGGGCTATGCCATGTATACTTTACTCTCTTAAAGAAGGCTGTTTCCCCTCCTTCATTCACACTGCTTTCCAGCAAGAAAGTCGTGTCCTTCCAAAAGAATGATGCTATTTCTCAAGCTGAGATAACTTTGGTACCCTGGATTTCTTTTTAATAAGAAATCTTTTAAAGCTTACGTTCTCCCAAGAGACAAACCCTTGCAGGCTGATTTTTCTCATGCATTGCTATGCCACTTAATTTAATCATGTCATCTTATCATTGCTATACACACTCTCTGGGGACCTTGGGATACCCAGTCATGCCCAGGGCTTTGAATTCCACCTGTCTCAGTCTCTTCTCGTCTTCACTCTGGTTCCAGTTGGACAAAATAACAATTTCAAAATGGCAGAGCCACACTGATGGTGTCCAGTTGAGATTTAAGGAACTATGGCAAAATCTATCAACTTGAGCATCCAGTCTTGGGTTCAAAAACATTTCCTTGTGCCTGTATCATGCATGTCATAGCTCTCCTTCATTTGCTTGATGGACACACCTTTTTTTTCCCCTTTTAAACCACAGAACTTATTAGCTCTGGAAGTTTCAGAATGCTTCACTGCTAACCATTTCTATTAGGAAGAAAAAATTCCTGGGTCCACTTATTCAGTCTAGAGTAAACAAGGCTCAAATTGAATCTACTTTCCTACCATATGAGATCAAAGACTAGATAAAAGATGTGTAGACAATGCAAATGTATTTTCAGTGTTTCAACGTTGCCTTCATAAAATGTGACCGCTTTCCCCTTAAGCAATGTGCTCCGTTTTGAGATATGTTAATTTAATTAGAACTCGGCTGGTTTTGCTTTAAAAAAAAAAAAAATCTGAAGAGCTCACTCCCAGAAGCCAAATGCTGCTGTGGTATTGACACTGCCAGTTATCAATATAATCAGATTCATTTATCAGACGTTGCCTGGGTACTGAGCTAACTAGGAGACTGAATTATCTCTGTCCCTCAGGACCAGATGGTAAGTTCCTGTGAAAGTGGGGCTATTGCTTCCCATCATTACTGGGACATTATCTCTACACCTGCCACAGCCAAAGGAATAGGCGGATAAGGGAAGAATGGTGACATTCCTCTCACCAACCCAGCCCCGAGCAAACACTTCACAGTCAGCCGGATGGGAATCCACAAGAAGTGTCAAAGTTACCATCGCTCTTGCTTACAAAGCTTATGGGACCTGAAATCTCTCAAACGTTGACTCTATCTATGCAAAAGGAAAACTCAGGTTAGCTGTCATTTCCCAGCCAGATGCTTAGTAAGTCTTTCTTCTTGTCCTTATGAAACGGCATGGGTGAAGACAGGGACAAAGTGGAGCATGCTCATAGGTAGGTTTACTAGCGTGTTCATAAAGGAAAGGCTTCGCATCAGAGGGGGAGGCTTACAGCTACTGTGTAATGTTTCTAATGGGGAATGAAAAGTTTAGCCAGAGTTCTACTTCTCATCCTGAAGGGATTTTTTTTATTTGCATGTATGTATATTAAAGCACACACAAAATTAAGGGTAGTACATGAATTATATATACCTTACCTACCTCTGGGTTATAAACAGAAATGATCCACTGATTGTCTTGCCTTCCTATCTATGAAGTGTTGCAGAAATGGAAAAGTCGTGATCTCCTGTCTAAAGGAGCCAATATTGGAAAGGGGACTTAAGTTATAACTTTGATCTGGATAACAGCCCATACTATTTAGGAACACTTTCTGGTTTTGGAAATTTGGGGTGGGTAAACAGCCTGCCTTTCAAGCCTGAGGATCTGAGTTCAGAGCTCCAGAACCGGTGAAAAACTGACATGATTGCACACACCTGAAATCCTGGACTCCTGCCAGCAGATGAGAGAGACAAAGAAATCCCTGCAAGCTCCTATGACTGCTAGTCCAGCATATGCAGTAGGCAATAAGAGACCTGCCTCAAGAACATGACAGGTGAAGACTGACACATGAGATAGTCCTCTGACCTTCACATGTGCCTCAGAGCACACCAATACCCAGTCTCTCTCTGTCTCTGTCTCTATCTCTGTGTCTCTGTCTCTCTGTGTATATCTCCCTCTGTCTCTGTATCTTTGTGTCTGTCTGTCTGTCTGTCTGTCTGTCTGTCTCTCTCTCTCTGCCTCTCTCTCCCCCTCTCTGTCACACACACACACACACACACACACACACACACACTGCCATGTACAGAAGAAGTTATTGTGGTAACATGTTTTAATAATTCACAAATCTCATCCTTTTAACTAAAAAAATAACCATAGGACACTTTTGGAACTGCTAGAGCACAGATCTGGGGAGTTGGTATTTTTTTTGAATTCTTCCTATAGTACCCTACCACTAGAAGGCTACTGTCCCTGAGCTTTATTGATTCAATAAGATAAAACATACTTGCTATAGGAGGGAAGCTGGTCTGAGGGAGGCAGAGAGATGTAGTTTACCCTTTGTTTCATCAATGACTCACCGGTGGAGTGTGAGAAAATTACATAAACTCCTGAACTTCATTCTTCTCCTCTGCTGAAGACGGGAAAGGATGCCTAATTATTCTTTGTATGAATTCCATATGATGTCACATTTTCAAAGCCCCAAAGAGAGTACATAGTTATAAGAATGTCAAAATGAAGTGAGGGTCAGATATTTTTATGTAGACAACCCAGTCATTATCACGCAACAAGTTAACGGGAGGACTGGGAGAGACCGGCATCCTCCCAAGCTCAGTCCTGGAAGTGTTTAACTGTTTTAAAGGTCACATGTAAAATGACACTCGAGAGTTTCTAGGATATTAAATTGTTAAAAAGTCACTTATATGGCATGCTTCTCTCTCTGTTAGAGACAAATAGCACATTGGATCAAACAACAGGACAGGACAAGTACTGAAGGCTGCTGGGAGACTTTATATTTGGAGGTAGGTTTTTTTTTTTTTTTTCTTTTTAAGAAGGATAGCTCTTAATCAGAGTCCATTCTCCATTCAAAATAATCTGTGAAGACTGGCATGAAAATGTAGATTCCTAATTGAACAAAGACAATTCTTTGCAGATTGAAGTACGGTGGTTAATAGCTCTGTGGTCCAATTACCTCTAGACGTCTATTTCAAATGGGAAACTGGAATCACAGGCAAGTTAGCCTTAATTGAGAGAAATGGCTGAAATTAGACTTTTAGTATCTACTGTACCATCACATATGTAGGACATCTTTTCTCCTGTATCCATGACAGTGCCTTGTTTTGATGTCCTTTGGGGACAACAAGCTATGGTGGTAAAAGAAACAGCCCTTCCTCAAAGCATGCAGACACCTATCAGAGATCTAAAACTGAATACATTGAAATGAAGGAGGGGAAAAGCACATTGTTTATTACCGTCATGTGTGTCAGACTATGCTCACAAAGTCAACATGGTGTTAGTTCAAGCAAGACTGTCCCTGTTCCTAACCCTTACAATGTTTCTACTTATGGTCTAGTTTGGAAGATAGTGCTACCATAAATACATTAGCCACCAAATCCAGACAAGACATGACATATTAAGAAAAAAAATTATTGAGCTGGGTGGTTGGTGGCACATGCCCTTAATCCTAGCAATTGGGAGGCACAGGCGGGCAGATCTCTGAGTTTGAGGCCAGCCTGATCTACACAACTAGTTCCAGGACAGCCGAAGCTACACAGAGAAACCCTGTACCGAAGACAAATAAACAAACAAACAAACAAAAAACAAACAAAAAAGAAAGAAAAAGAGAAAATGATTGAACAATACTTCAGGGCACATTAAGTCTGTACTTCTGAGACAACTGATGAGAGATGAAGAAGGGTCTCAGTCGAGGAGTTGAGTTGGGAGAGACAATTGCTGCCCTCGGGCCCTTCTTCTTCACTTGCATCTGTGAAAATATTGCCCGGTTTCAAGCAGTGTGTTGCATTTGATCCTCATTCCTCAAAGCTGAGCATGACAGGTACCATCAACTCTGTTCCAGAACTGGAGAGATGAGATCCAGATGCTTGCTTAGGGTTAGAAAGAAGGAATAAGGAGCTGGGATTGAGCCTTTATTAATAAGTAAGGCTGTAAAACGTCACTGGAGGAATTAGAAATGACTTGAATATGAGCGTCACAATCTACCATCCTTTACCGGGCCAAAGGACGTGCCCCTTTGCTTTTGATTTTTTTATGTCCCTTAGTTTTCACAGTTGACAGAACCGATGCTGTTTCTCCAAATGTCCTTCAAACCTCATGGATGCCAAAAGCAGGACTTACAGATAATAACATGATAACGGGCTTCTCACTAATTGCCAGCGTTTAGACCTCATATTCATGCTTCCTGACCCAAACCTTGTGCTTTTCCTGTCACCAGGAGAGTGATCCTTGTCTATTTCCACCCCTCCTGCTGCTGACTCTAGAATTCACCCATTCATAAAAACCATTCCCGTTGATAACGTGAAACCAATTCGCTCTGCCCCAGAGCTGACATTTTAATGCAAGATGGATGCATGGACCAAACAAGCAAAGAGACACTTGACGATATTTAACTTTAGTGGGAAAAAATGAAGCTTTAGGGGTTTGCCACGGGCAGGGAGGCTGCAGTCCTAAGGACCAGCCTCTGTGGGGGCTGCACTGAGAAGGTGCTTTCCAATAGACACCCAAAGAGAAGGTCTGAAGCTGCAGCATGTGTGTTTCCCGGAGGAAGCAGCAAACAGCCCTGAGCTGCGTGCTTCACAAGACTCTGTGGATGGGCAGAGAGATGAAAGAGAAGGTCAAAGAGAGATGGGCAGTCAGAGCAAAACCACGTCCTGTGATGGACAGAAGGCTCTTTTTGAATGCAATATAGAAGCAGTCCCTTTTAGTGAAGGATTCTCCCCTCTGCCTCACCTCAAGGACAGATGTGGCATGAAGTAAAAAGTGTCCAGACAGCCACTTAAGATACAAATAGTACTCACCACGGAGGTTGGTGGCAATCGATAATACTGGCTTAGGCCAGAGCCATAGGGACACTGAAAGACAAGAGCTCAGCTAGCTCTGTTCCTCCCTCTGCGTCTGTCCTACCCAGATGCCCATGTTCTTGGAGATTCTAAGCAAGAAAAAGCCCTCTCCAGTGAGAACTGAAGGGGTGGAAAGCAGCCCTGGGTGTTATGATGTTCGCATCTCTCTGCAAAGAGAACCTGATGCTGGAGACAGAGCTCCCTTGTCCCATACTTGGGTCAATGCAGCTGTAGTCTCACCTTGAAGCTGGGCACTACCAGATTGCTCCCAGGTAGCAAATGAGTGAGGCAAACAGCTGGTTTGTCCACACAGGGCTCTTCAAACAGTTCTCCCACTGCCCAGAAGTCTTTCTCTTTCTCCTGCCATGTCTCTCCCCTTGTTTCAGAAGTCACAATGGTCTGCAGATCTCTGCATTTACCTCTGCTCTCTTTTTACTTCCACTTTCGTCCTCCATAAGTCTTTCCTGTCAATAAATCTTGTATGCCAAGTTCCTTTTTGGCATCTGCTTCTTAAAGGACCCATACTCATACATAGAATCTGTCTCGCTAGCCTTACATTTCAATAGTTTTCTATTTTCTCTAATATGTTTCTTAGAATCCCATTGGACATGCTCAGTTATCTGCTTTAGCCAGCAGGATAAAAACGATAATAAAGTAAATATAAACAGGGTCCTTGCTGTGTGCCATGGAGAAGTTGCTGGAAGTTTCTAAAGTCGAACAGTTTATGTGTAAGCCTATTGTGTGATATTGTAACAAGAACGCCCGAAACTAGGTGATTTGTGAAAAACAGACATTTGTTTTTCCCACAGTCCTGAAGACTGGGAATCTAATGTTAAGTCACCTTCAGGTTCAATGTCTCTAAGATGGCACCTGTCACTGTGACCTCCAGAGATGAGGAGCTCTGTGTCCTTCTGTGGTGAGAGGCAGAAAGGCAAGTGTGTCCAATGCTGGGAGGGTCCTCTTTGATAATCCCACTCATCATGAAGAAGCCTTCCTGGGATAATCACTTTTAAAGGTCCTTTCTGTTAGCAATACCTGAATTGGAAGACACCACATTCAAACTACGGAAGCTAGAAAGTGAAGGAGCAGGAGTCGGACTCTATGCTTCTATTGGATCGATCTCAGAGGAGGATCCTTCTATAACCTTGTTCCACAAGCTTCATGTTTCTTGGCTGTCAGCAGATCTTGACTATATGTTTGGCACTCAGCAGGAAACTTGGATCCAGGAACTGGAAGATGGGTCTCTAGACTCCATGGTTCCTACAACTTCTTAGGGTCACGAAATCCTGCCTGTCCAGACAAGAACTGCTGGCACTGCTCATCAACTGTCATCACACTTTATCCTGAGCTCTTTACGAATTTTAAGTGACCAATGTTTCACAAGCTATCGCGTGCTGAGGGAAAGAGCCCTTAGCTTGCATTTGAAAACCTAAGGAACTAACCTAGTTAGTTCCAGCTGTAATACTAAGGGCGCCATGATATTTTCAGTTGCAAGTCACAGAACCTCATCTAGTCTAACCATGGCAAAGAGAGAATTCCATGCTATTCACACTTAGAAGACCAAAAAGTAACCCCAGTTCTCTGTGACCTGGGTCCCTAACTCTAATCATTTGGATGCCAATTCTTACTGGAGTTTCACCTCTGACTTCTCACAGTCAAGAACTATGACCTGGAAGTATATATAAGTCAAATAAGTCTTTTCTCCCCTAATTTACTTTTGGGCAGGGTGTTTTATCACAGCAACAAACACAGAGAAAGCCTGTTGAGGGATTCTACTTCTGGTTTGTAGAGAGGTCTCATCTTCCACATGGTAGAGTTAGGGAATCAGGTTTTCAAATTATTTTGTCTCATGAGTCCATCATCTTTAAATGCTTTGCCATTATCTTCATATCTGTCAATAATGCAAGGTGACATTTGGAGATGGGGCCTTCAGTGAGTGCTCAGTTAAAGCACAGGCATCAAAATGAGTTCTGATCCAGCATAACTGGGTCTTTAAAAACCAGGCAATTGAGACCCAGAGACAGTGTTACAAGGGGGTGACCATGTGAAGACAGAAAGCTGAGGGCCATTGTGAAGCCAAGGAGAGAAGGTTGGAGCAGCTCTCTGTTGGAAAGTGCCTTCCTCCATACTGAAACAATTGCTGGAGGAGGAAGGAAGCTCAGAAGACTCAGAAAGTAAACAGACTTCAAATGTCCAGGAAGTATGAAATTTAGTAGATTCACAGGACCCGTCCCCCAAAGCAGTGACCAACTGCTAGGGGAGGAGACTCTAACCGCTCAAGTTGCAGAGAGGAGATTCTTGGGCCTATAGAGCCACCTGCAAATCATGCAGAGATCCAGGGACAGAGTTTTCATGGATTGGGGCCTGCATATGGGTGGGATTGCTGATTCAGCTGCTTTTCGTAGTTCCCTACTCCTGTAAGTAACCCCAGTAAAAAGGTTCCACCAAATTGGACTTTGGTAGAATCCTTCTTTGGCCGGTTGTGGGCTCCCTATCTGGAATGGATAGATATGTATGCCATGTCTCCCCAGCAAAATTGTTACAGAACATCTCTCTTCATCTCCCTCTTAGTCTAGACTTCTAGCCTCCAGATTTTTACTGCAATGTGCTGCTGTTGTGTAAGCTACCCAGTGTGTCCTGGCCCTGGCCTTCTATCATTCATCCTAGGCTTCCTTTAACGAACCGCTCCCGACTGTCAAGTGGTTCTTCTCTAGCTCACAAATGACAAAGACTAAGCCATCAGTCTGTCCAGGTCTGTAAGCATGGTGCCTGCTGTATAGAAGCAGGCCGGAAGACCTTCACTAAAGCCTTTCTGAGGAGCTGCTCTACTGACAGGGGGTGAACTTAAGGAGAGTGATGCTCATCTTCCCAACTTACAAGGCTTTGCTGTCATCTTCATTCAGTTGCTGATGGAATGTGACAGTTGGAGATGGGGACTTCACATGGCTGCTCAAGTTGAGAAACTCCTGGAGAGAAATCAATGGCATGAAAAGCCAACCGGAGAAACGACAAGAAAGGGGGTGCCAACAAAACATAATTTGAGTACCAATCCTGAAGCTGTATCCTCTGCTCATTTGCATATATGCTAAACGAATTCTTTTCCATTGTTTGAATCTGTTTGCATGTCTTTCAAAAGCAATGGAGTTTTAACAGAAAGATGTTGCTAGCTTTGCCAAAACTTAACAATCCCCTGTCTCAGGTCACGGTTTTGTTTTTTTTTTTTTCTTTCCTTCTTTGCTCTGTCCTCAATTCTCCATCTGGAAGGTCCTCCCCTCCTGCACCTGTGGAGAAACTCCTGCACGGGGTTGAGGATTAAGGAGGATTTACACATCTCATCTCCTCAGTTTACACCAAACTTGAAAGGGAAGGTAATCCTAACTGGATCTCTTGCAGACTTCCTTTTCCACATCTTTCTTTTACAGGCAAGTTCAACCTCAGTTCCAGTGTGCCAAGGACACCTTGAAGGGAAGTTGTTAGGGAAACTTCTCTCTTGATTGATCTGATCAGTCTCGGTACTGAGTGATTAACATTGGAGTACAAAAAGAAAATTGACAAAATGAACTAACGACCTACTGTTCTCAAGCGTGGCCCCCTTTTCTTTTCTTTTAGAGAAAATATATAAAATTGAGTGTAAAGATTGGAAAATTAAAATACACATGTAATTTTACTCTTGGCCATGAAATTAAATACACCAAGCAGGACAGTGAGCTGAGCTGTCTGTGGTCCTGAAAAGATGGTGACTAGAAATATGGATATTTTTACTGTGTATTTTTTATATGTTGTAATGACATATTTCACACTCCCATAAATGTCAGCCTTTATATTGTTATACATATGTAAGTAGACGGGTGTAAACATTGTGCATGCCTTGAATTATTACCAAACACATGGAAAGAGTGATTTATCGGACATTGCAGAAAGTATATTATGTATTAACCTAGATAATAAGGTAATAAGTAAATGTTTATATTACATTCCAGCACTCTGCTAAACTCTGAAGACAACAAATGTTTCCCTAGCTCTCAGGAAGGATTTAATATATTTTTTGTCAAACTTGGCTTAAATGTTGGTTTGTATCCATACACATCTCTTTATCTCAAAAACTTCTTCCTTCTCTCCTCCAACAATTATGTCTAGCTGACAGTATACATTCAGCCATATTATCTTCCACAGGGCTCTGGGCAGACAAATAACAGGGGCTACATTTGGGAAACAGCAACAGCTTTCCGCTGTACACAGAATTAGATAGCTTCATTGTTGGACACCCAGAGTTAGAAGGAAAGACCCCTGTGGCAGAGTGGTCAAAAGCAGATCAGAAGAGTAGCTCCTTTCAAAATGGGAGAGGATGCAGCCCAACTCCCCACGGCTGGGCAAGGATAAATGAGCAGGCAGAGAACAACGTGAAATAATACTACTAATAAGACTGAACAAGAATGCAAATGAGTACGGCTAATAAAAGCCCTCCGTGGGGAACAGAGAATAAAGATGAAGCCCCTGTTCACTACCCTGCCATTACCCTAGTCTCAAGAGCACTATAAGGACTTTTCTTTGGTCACCATTAGTTGCTCAACACCTCTTGTTTCAACTGCCTTCTAACATCTCATCGTGAAGCCATTCTTGCCAAAGAAGTACAGAGACTCAAACCAAGCAGGTTTTCTGAACATACTTGCCAGCAAGGGTCCCTTCCGGGATCTGTTAAGACTTAGGGCAGCCTGTCTCTCTCTGACTTCTCCTTTACCTAACTTGTTGGAGTCCTTTCCTGTTTTCCCGCTGTATATTTATAGATGCCTGTTAACTGCCACGGATCTCCTGGTTATCTTCTCCCTACACAGCTGGGGGCTTTTTAATGACAGTGACTATCCCTTTAATCTCTGAATTCCTGGAACGGAGGTCATGTGTGACCCGTGGACCTCTGACACAGGCAATGATTTAACGCAGTGGTTCTCAACCTTCCTAATGCTGCAGCCCTTAAATATAGTTCCTTATGTTGTGGTGACACCCAACCATAAGTTATTTCTTTGCTAGGTTGTAACTGTAATTTTGCAACCATTATGAATCGTAATATAAATATCTGCTAGGCAGGGTATTTGATATGCTACCCCCAAAGGGGTCGCAACCCACAGGTTGAGAACCACTGATTTAATGACTATATTGTGAACCTCCATCCTTCTGCTTTTTCAGTATCTCATTCCCCCTCTAGCAAAAATGACACTGATTTACTTTTAAGAAGCTGACATCCTCCCCTGCCCCATGCAAGGCCAACGTGACCGTATTTTAACCCTGAGCAGGGGACCACAAATGTTAAGGGCAGGGTTTAATAATTTTGGTGATTGTGCCCAAATGTCCCTAGCTGATGATGAATGGTGAGTATCTGGTGAAGGAAGGGAGATGAGGTAGAAGACAGCACATGGGTTAAGTCTGCAGAGACAGCTAGACTGTGTCATCCCAGCTGAGCTGCAGACAGGGCATAGTAAACCCTGGGGTCTGGGTACCTCCTGCCTTCTTCATTAAACAGCTTTGTATCTGAATGGCTGCTTCCTTGCCTGGACTATTTTGGTACATCTATTATTGGCTCCCATTTAGCGTCTGTTTATTTAAATCTGCTTTCAACGGGAACATAATTCTCTTGATTATTGGTTGATGCTGCGACACAGTAGGAATACAGATAATTGTCACGGTGCACATTCTGCTGGAAATGTAAAATTATTATCTTTAGAGCTGTTGAGTAGGGTGTTTGAGCACTAATGTTATACAGCTTGGGCACGTGGAATTTGTAGAGCACTAATTTGTTGGCTCCCTTGCCTTCCTCCACTGGCTGTCATCTGAGCCTCCCCAGGGTCCCAGGCAGACACCCAACTCCCTGGAGCATCTATTCACTCCCAATGCGGGAGAGAAGGTCACTTTCAAGCGCTCAGAATATTGGGGCTTCCTTTGTGGTTATCAGAGACCCAAGGGTTGGTTGCGGATAAAAATCCCATCCTTGCCCCTCACTTGCTCAAACTTTCCTTGCTTTTCTGGGACTGCCTTACCCAACCACAAAAATCAAAGTGCGTGGGCTGGCTGCATAGCTCAAGTCTCACACAGCAAAGATGGAGGTTAGAGTGGAGGTTAGAGTGTCCGCGGTCTCCCCACTGTTCACCCCTCCAATTCCTACCCCCTTCTCTTTTTCCATCCCCCCAGTCCCCATCCCTTTCTCCTCACCTGCTCCAATCTCCCCAACGCCCCCCCCTCGCTTACCAGCCTCCGCATACCTACCTCCAGCTGTCAGTTCCCCACCCCAAACTAGCTGCCTCTTCTTTTACAAGCAGCATCACTAATTGCTTTTTAGGGTCCCTTTTCTGCTCTCTGTTCAAAATTCACTGGGCGTTCCCAGCCCCTTTTATGCTACTTTTTCTGAATCTTTTCAGCCTCTTTTACAAACTTAGCACTTTCTGTGCCTCTTTTAGTCTTTAGGAGAAGAAAGAGACTTGAGAGGGTTGTTTTTTTTTTTTTTTTTTTTTTTTTTTTTTTGGCAGTAAAGCGTCTTCTCTGGCACCCCTCCCCCGCTCCCTCCCTCCCTCTGTCTCCACCCCCACTCCCCGCACAGCACACGCATTGGCCCTCCTCCCACTGAATGGGGCTTTGTGCAGGGAATTTCCGGAACATAGCCCAGTGCCCAGGCCCCAGTGTGAGGAGAGGAGGGGCCCAGCCTGCAAGGAGACCCTTAAGCCCACCCCATTACCACGGTCACTGTTTGCCCCGGATTCTCTAAAAGGCCTATTGTTGCCCGTTGCCAGGTGTTCCTTAGCAACGCTTGAGCCAAGCTGCCTACCCTATTTAGACCCAAAACTTTTCAATGGCCTCCAAACCCCGTGCTTGTCAGTGCTGTAGACCGCTCCTCAGACAGCCTTAGAAGGGAGGGAGAAACCAAACCATCCCCCAGCCGTCTGCTTTTCAAATATCTGTGTTTAAGGCTGCTTTGGGGTTTCTTGTCTTTTGCCTAAGATCAACAGGCCAAACCATCACAATTAAAAATTCTCTCTCCTAATGCTTCGGCTCCTTCTTTTCCCCCTCCAACTTCCACCCCCACCAAGTCACAGACCCCACTCTAACTTAATATTCAGCCAGGACTGGGTTTCATCATATTCTGCAAGAGCCTCATGACTTTTTTTCTTAAACCATTTCCAAGGAAATTGCTTTATTGCTCTAGGACAGTTGAGTGTGCTTGTGTGCAGGAGGTTGACCCTCCGCTCTGCTGGGGAGGAAGGTAATAGAATCACAGAGTCTGTGTTCCAGGAGGAATCTTGATGATGGTCCCAGATGAGGGTCTGGAAGTCCAGATCCCGGAATGGTCTGGCACGTCTCACCTAGTGATTTACAAACAGATGGGGGATTCTGGACCCAAATGCCCCTGACCCCTAAGCCTTAGCTTCTCTGTACTCCACTGGGATGAAGTAAGAGAAGCAAGCTGTAAGAGGGAGAAAGGAAAAAAAGAGAAAAGAAGAAAAGAAGCTGTGTGCCTCACAAATGAGAGAGAGAGAGAGAGAGAGAGAGAGAGAGAGAGAGAGAGAGAGAGAAAGAGAGAGAGAGAAAGAGAGAGAGAATGGGTCTTGGTTTCCCAGGCATTCATGAGTTTCCCACTCTCCTACCTAGACCCTAGGGATAAAGCATGTCTTCTAAGTCATCCTTTATGGTTTGAATATAAACGGTCTCTCCAGACTTGTGTCTGATACCTGTTCCCCAGGCAGTGGTACACTATGGGGAAGTTCCGTAGACTTGTGGAAAGTGGGATCTTTTTGGAAGAAGTGTACCACTTACAGGTGGTTACTTTGAAGGCTGTACCTGGCCCCCAGTCCTCTCTTTGCTTCCCTGACTGCCACATGCTCCTGCTACCATGATGTCCTGCCCAAATAGGAGAGGCCAAGAAAGCATACATTTAACCCTCTGAAGTAGCAAGGCAAAATAAGGAGCAAACAAATAATATGCCCTTGAATTTCTCTTCATCTACCTATTTCCCTCTGTCTTAGTCAAGGTTTCTACTCCTGCACAAACATCATGACCAAGAAGCAAGTTGGGGAGGAAAGGGTTTATTGAGCTTACACTTCCACACTGCTGTTCATCACTAAAGGAAGTCAGGACTGGAACTCAAGCAGGTCAGGAAGCAGGAGCTGATGCAGAGGCCATGGAGGGATGTTCCTTACTGGCTTGCTTCTCCTGGTTTGCTCAGCTGGCTTTCTTATAGAGCCCAAGACTACCAGCCCAGGGATGGTACCACCCACAAGGGGCCCTCCCCCCTTGATCACTAATTGAGAAAATGCCTTACCGCTGGATCTCATGGAGGCATTTTCTCAACTGAAACTCCTTTCTCTGTGATAACTCCAGCTTGTGTCGAGTTGACACAAAACCAGCCAACACACCTTCTGAAAGTTCCAGGCGTCTCCCCAGACCCTGAATTGTACAGAACCAGATGCAGCACGGTAGAGGGTAAGAGCCATTTAGCAGCAAAGAGTCTCACAGAATTGTCATTTGGTGATAGGGACGGAAGGTTTTAGTGGCAGCTACAGGGCATGCAGAGGAAAATTCAAAGCAGTTCCCTTTGCTATCTTGTCCAGGATGATCTGGTGCCGTAGGTCCTGGCTCTCCCCTCTTACACAGGTCACTATCGTTCCTTGGACACAATAAGCTTCCTCTAGTCTCAGGACCTTGCTCTCTTCTCTGCATTGATAGCTCTGCCCTTAAAGAGACTGGATTCATCTCCACCCCCTGTGAGTAGATCATCCCAGACTCACACTCTACAGGTTCTGTTTTTCTCTTGGTCTTTTGAAATTTCTATGTTTGGCATTATACACATTTAGGATTTGTTCTTATTTATGAGTCATGGCAGCTATAATCCTATTCCTCATCCTCATACAGTTTTCTGTGTTGTGTCTGTGCCGGGGAGTTATTTCCTTTGCACTCGTCGGATTGGACAAACATTTAACCATCCTACTTTTATAAGCATCGGGTGCAGGAGCCACTCCAGTGAGCAGGTACCAGAGGGAGGGATGGGAGAAAAAAGAAGTAGAACCATTTGGTTCGTGCACTATGAAGAGAGGCAGAAATGGAGTAGGAGGCTAGTAAGGAACAGCCTGATGTGAGTAGCCTGCTCTACCACCAGAGGCTATGGGGAAGTCTCCCATCCATGCTGTCACCAAGGGACATGTCCATGGCCCTGCAGCAGTACAGGTTTATGTCCATGTCTTGGGCACATGTTACCACCAAAGCCAAGGAGATGGCTCTTGTCTGGGCTGCTACCTACAGCCATGTAGATGTGTTAAGGCTGAGCAGAGATGGCCCCACCCGTCGATGGCTGCAGCACTAGGAAGATCCCATCAATCATGTTGTGTACGTGCAGGAGAGATGCTGCAGAGCTGGTCCTGGTAGCAGGGATGCAGGGGGGCTGGCAGGCAGACCAACTCAGCTAGTACCCAGGCCCAGTTCCAGAGCTTTGACTTAGCCCATCTCCAACATCTACCCCATCTATAAACTGGAGTGAAGGGGCCAGTCCTGCTAAATTAAAGCTGCAGGATCTGCAGGACACAGAGCAACAACAGGATATCCAAGAGGAGTCCTGGTGAGGGTCCAGCATGGAAAGTGTGGCAGAGGCCTGAGGCCTTGAAACAAACCAAGGACTCATTGCAATGAACATTTGCAAGCGGAGCTGTTTGGATAAAGGGTTTGGTTTTGTTTAGGGCAGAGGTTGCAAGGGCAGAGGACATAGAGGGATGGGGAGATGAGTGGGGTTGGGGTGTATGATGTGAAATCTACAAAGGATCAATTTTAAAAAGTTTAAAGCAAGGGAAATTTTAAAAAAGAGCTCAGACCACAAGGAGTGAAATGAGTGGGCAGAGAGGACAATGCTCTTTGCTCCCTTTGGGTTTCAAGCCTGGCCTTCATGTTACACATTTCACAAGGGTCTTTGAAAGGTCTTTATAAATATCCTCTTGCCTTTAATCTGAGCACTCAGGAAGCAGAGGCAGGGAGATCTCTTTGAGTTTGAGGCCAGCCTGATCTACATAGCAAGCTCCGAGACATCCAGGACTACATAGAGAAACCGTTCAAGCAAAAAACCTTTGGCTTAGGTTGGTGTGGGGCCGGAAACCACAAACCGTCAGTTTTCTACTCAGTCCTTGGTCAGACCCTAGAAAGTTTCCTAGAGCCAGTGTGTGAGCTCAAAGTGGGTTTTTCAACATGCTGTCTTGGAATTCTAAAATTTCTAAATACTACTAGGTATGTCTGCCAAAAAATAAAAATAAATCAAAAGTTCATTGAAAACAAAAAGCAGGTTAGAAGTGGTGGCATATCTTTAATCCCAGCACTCAAGGGGCAGAGGCAGGCCAATCTCTGAGTTCAATGCAAGTCACTTGGCCTATATAGTGAGACTTTGTCTCACAACAAACAAAACAAATAACCTTTCCTGACAAAACCACCCTAGGTTAGAGATCGAGATGGATGCTTTCAGCATACCCACTCACACAATGCACTAATTTAGCAATTATTTACTGAATCTCTTCTGTGTGCCAAGCACTGTGCTATGAGTTGTAGGGGCATTTTCTCCTTGTAGCTGTTTTGTGTCTATCAATTGGGTATTAGGGAATCAGATACATTCATTGTAATAGGCATACATAAAGGAGTAATTATTAGTTAGCCTTTATCAAACCAATTGATTATTCGTTCTTAACAACACTACAGGAGTCCTATGATCTCTCTTGTAGGAAGGGTAGGTCAGTGGAATGGTTTAATTTCCCACTGTGCAGTGCTAGCTGATTTGTTGCCCATCCAGCACCCCCCCCCCCCATTTCTTTCTTGTGGCTACAACAGGACCTTATTCTTTTAGAACTGAGCTCTCCTATTCTGCATGGTTCTAGAATTGACTGCAATAGAGTGGCCCACTCTGCACTTAGATGGTAAGCAGACAACATTTCCACAAATGTCCGCCACTGAGCCCACGGACCCAGTATAACTGAGAGCTTTTCTCTGTGTGTTTCCACCTCAATAAAGTTAAAAAAAAAAATTAAAAAAAAAAAAAAAGACTGTGTGATGAGACCAGATGCAAAGGTACAACGTTTTGTAGGCAAGAGAAGTTGAAGGTCCCCAGGGATCATGAAGGCTGCTGTCACTGACTCACAGTGAAATGAGAAGTTGGAACTATAGGGCAGGCAACTGGAGCTCTGATAAGGAAGGTCAAGGGTTATGTTCCTGAATATCGTCTAGATTTAGATGTGGGAGTCAAACCAGGAGTTTAGAGTTTATTAAGGAAGAGTTCAATACCAGAAAGCAAATAAGTCAGCAGCTTGCAAATGACACCTGGACAGTTGCTTCATATGCTGGGTTGTTATCTTTGCTAACTTTGTAGGCCAGTGATAAGGTAAACCCAGTGAAGGTGAATGGCAGCTAACAGCACCAGTTCACAAGTGCAGACCCTTGGAGGGTATGGTTTCTTGTTTTACAAATTTCTTGATCCGGGCTTGAGTTGTTAGCTTAGTCATTAATGGACTTGCTGTGCTAGTGTGAGAACCCAGATTGGATCCCTAGCACTCCCCTCCAAAGCATGATCTGGTAGCATGTGTTTCCAACCCCAGTGCTAGAAGAGCTGATCAGGTGGCTCTCTGGGGCTCCCTGGCCAGCTGGCCTAGACTACTTCCTAATCCTACAAGAACCAAAGCACAATGAAGACTCTGTCTCAAAAATCAAGATGGGGTATCCACTCTCTCTACTCAATATAGTGCATGAAAGCTTAGCTAGAATAATAAGACAAAGAAGAAAATAAAAAGAGCTGCAAAGAGGGAAAGAAGGCAAAGCATCTCTATTTTCAGATGGTAGTCTATACCTAAGGGACCCTAAAGACTCCACCAAAACACTGGTAGACATGAGATATACTTTCTTACTCAGCTCAAGCTTCCAAATAACAGATTTATATTTCATAGTAATTTGCTACAGCAACATTACTAAATTAATACAACCAAATCTTCTAATGATTTCAACTGTGTAGACCTGTCTTATAACTCATGACTTGAAAAGCTCCATGCTGATATTTTCCAACTCAGCTTGCTTCTCAGTGCCTTCCTCACCCTTGTTCCTGTCGTCTTGTTGAGCGCAGCCCCATCTACTGAAAGCGGCATGTCAAGGAACTTAAAGAATCCTTTGGTTCTTTCATTCATTGTTTCCTATGAAGGATGGCTCCATCATATCCTCTGTTTAGCTACTGAATCGATTACCCTAGTTCAGATCCTTATCACTGAGATGTAGACTACCCAATAGCCCCATCACTGTCTCTTTCCCAACCAGTCATAGTCAATGCCAACAAGGTCATCAGGGACAGCTAAGCCATTCTCTTACAGAGAATACGACCTAGTCTGCACCAGCATATCTACAAAGTAAAGTCCAAGCTTTAAAGTGCACATGCCTCACACACAAGCACAAACAAGTATACGCATGAAGACAACCACAAACTATTACTCCAGCTCTCCTGTATTCTTCAGCATACAAGCCTCTTCTAATCCTCCATTGTCCAATGTCAGTATGATATTGCCCCCAACCTGTCTCTGTCCACATCCAGAGTAAGGACTCTGTTCTGTGGTTCTACACATGCAATCCATGCTCACCTGTGGTATTCATCAGCTCTACTGTGGTCTTTCATTTAGGCATCTGCGCTCCCCACTGAAAGGTGAGCTCTTTCTTTGTTTTAATAACACTGTGGTTTGCTTCATCTCTTTTTCTCTTAAACACCTGAATTCCAGCTTGTTGAACTTGGAGTTACTCCTGTGAAAGGCCATGGGGGGGGGGGTTGGATCATCAGTGGCTTTGTTTCTTGTTTCTGGCACACATGAAGGGGTATAATTTAGCAATAATGAATGAAACTAACTTTCTCTTGCATAAGTACATAACAATGCACTTTCCTTTTTAATTGATTTTTGTGTGTGTGTGAATTTCATACCAGGTACCCTAATCCCACTCATCTCCCTATCCCTTTGTATCCACCCTCTGCCCTTGCAATTTACCCACCAAAATAAAAAATACTCACTGTGGAAGCTGTAGTGTGTCACAGTATGTCCCACAGGATACCCATCTGTCCACACATTTTTACTTGCAAATGTTCATTGCAATAAGTCATTAATGAGGCTTCTGGCTTCTGCTATACTGTCAATAGGGCTCCTCATGGATGGATATGCTTTTGTTCCCCTATGTCATGGAGATACAGCAGCTTTGGATCTACAGGACCAGCCCCTTCGTGCACTCCAGCAGTTCATAGATAGGGTAGATGTTGGGGTGGGCCAACTCAAAGCCCTGGATCTAGGTCTGGGTGGTAGCTGAACTGATCATCCTGCCAGTTCTCCTGCATCCACGCCATTAGGGCAAGCTCTCCAGCACTACCTGAGCAAGCTCACCCAATGCTGCAACCAGCAAGGGGCAGAGCCAGCTCTCTCACTCTCATTCCCTTGGGGCTGGTTCACTTGCAAGCAGCATTATTGTGCTGCTCAGATGAGGTGCAGGGCCCTGTCTCCTAAGTACTGCACACTATGAGGGGCAGGGCCAGCTCTCCTGCCTGAGGTAATTAGTAAGTGGCAAGGGAGACAGAGGGCATCTCTCCATTGCCCATGGTGTCAGGGCTGGCTCACCCATGCCAACAATTGGCTTTCTAACTTCATGGCAAGAGATGCCTTCTAAGTTATTGGACCCTGGGATAAATATTCCAGTCCTTATAGGTTTGGGGTTTATTGACACAGAATTCATATTTTTCCTTCATAGATATGTTTTCATGTTTAGTGAAATCCATTAGTTACCTGTAGAATACTAAATCGAATAAATTCACGTTGTTATAATTTTCACTGATAAAGTGCTTTCAAAGGTTGAAACCTACAAGGCAGATGTTATTCAGGAATTTTCCATACACTTTAGATCCTCAGACCTACCTCATCCAGCATCTTCTGTGAATTCTGGAGCATTGTAGAATGAATGACCCAACATTCGAAGAAAGCGACTAAGGTGAAAATTTGAAGTGGCCAGATTCTTCTTGGAGTGCACAGGACAAACATTTACATTAAGAAGGCAAGGAAATGAAAGGTGAGAGAGCTGCTTCCCTGTTCGTTAGTTGTTAGTTGGCGAGTCAGTCAGTCAGTCAGTTTTCATCACTATAACCAAAACATCTGACAGAAACAACTTAAAGGAGAAAGGATTTCTTTTGGCTTGTGGCTTTAGAGGTTTCTGTCCGTGCCCATGCACTAGAGCAGAATGTGCTCAGTCAGAACTTGTGGTAGAGGAGCTTCTTCATACTGTGTCAGATATGAAGTGGGAAGAGAGGAGTGGACCCAAGACCAGGCATAACCTTAAAAGGCATACTTACAGTGACCTATTTTTCTCTAATTAAGTTCTACTTTCTAGAGTTTTCAGAACCTTACAAAAATAACATCACCAGCTAGAAACCAAGCATCCAACACACACATTGGTAACATTTTGTTATCAACTCATGGAAATATCCAAACTGAAATCTTGGGGTGGGGGGGATATGTCTACTTTTTAAATTGATTTAACATCATATCTGCTATGAGTCAACTTTCAAATAAATTATTATTGCATTATAAATGTGAATGCTTTGGGATCTAGGGAGCTATCTCAGTTGGTCAAGTACTTACTGTGTAAATCTTAGTATCTGATTGCATCCCCAGCATCCATGTAAAAAAACATGTCATGGTAGTGTGAAATCATCATCCTATCCATCTTCAGAGAGACAGACATAGTGGATCTCTATGGCTAGCTGGCTAGCTAGCCTAGGCTAATTTTCAAACTCCAGATCTCAGTGATCCTGTCAGAAGACAATGTAGATGGATACTGAGGAAAGACATGCACAGTTGACCACTGGCCTCCATGTATATACACGTACATGGACACACACAAGCATTCATTCACACAAAGTGAAGAACTTCCACGTGTGTGTGTGTGTGTGTGTGTGTGTGTTGTATCCTGTAAAAGTCACATCACACTTTGATTTTCTTTTCTAACACTGTGATGCTCTCTACTGACTCCTTGACTATCATAAAGGGTAGATCTGCTTTGTGTGAAGCTATGCTGTGAGTCTAAAGAACGAGGACAAATGGCGTTAAGGCATGGAGTTAAGAGTTATGTGTCCTGAATCTGTGTCTCTGTGTTGTTGTTTCCCAACAAATCAAAAGTACAACTAAAAATAACTAAAAATGAGGACACTGGGGAGAATACTGGAAGCCTAAAGGAAAAGCTCATAATGTTCCAATTATTTGTTAGAAAACTAGCTCTAGAAAGACAGAAGAGGGAGGAAATTGGTAGACTACAACGTGCTCCTGGAACTTATTATTTCAAGCTTACAGGAACCAATTGCTGAATTTTCCTAAACTGTATAGGTCAACTCTTTTAATATGGTCACAATGAAAAATTACATGAAATACAGTTACAACAAAATTAGTAATCATTTTAAGTAACAAATATTTAGAACTCACTATTCTCTGACTATGTTTTGTTACGACCTATGCCATGTATTAAATCTGTGCCTACATGGTGGGAATGTTATGCTGACGGTGTACCACTATTCATCACTTTCCAATTTGGTTAGCAATTCCTTCTGGTTGTTTAAAATCTGCTGTGGCAGGAGGACTGTCTTTTATGTGTCATGACGAATTATGTGGCTTACGATGCTTCCTTTTTTCCAACAATGATACTTATTAAATATAGTCTGGTCAGAAATAAATTTTGATCTTATGGCTACAGGAATATTTACCAGAACAGTTACTGGGTCTGATGGGAATCAGAGACATTTTCAAGTCCATAATGTGTGAAAGGCTGGAGGGTATACTTTAGATACATCATGTCACTTGATAATCTTCATACAAGCCTATTAATATTGGTTCCATTTCTACAAACAAAGAAAGTGAGAATCTAAAATAAAAGATACCAATTCATTCTGCCATTTACTGCTTTTAGTGGCAAGGAGAGTCAAAAAGAGATGTCTTCAATCCATAGTGGTTTTAATTTAAATAAGTAGTCAAAGCACATGAAGAGGGAAATTTTTTTCTTTGTTATGGAATGCTAATACCAAACTAGCTAAATCAATAAGAAAATATATTGGTTCCTATAACTATAAAAGGCCAGAGGTGTATATCTACCTTGTGGTTCCATATAACAACTCCACCACATTTCTTTTTCATCTGTTGGCTCCAGGTCCTCTGACCTCATCACTGTAGCAGCTTTGGGCCTCACCTATGCTTATAACTGCATCCAGATGGAAAGTTACCATTGCTTCCCCACAGATAACTCTTCAAAAAAACCTTCTGCGGTGATTTGAATAAGAAAGTATCTCCTTAAGCTCATATATTTGAATACTTATTCTTCCCAGTTGGTGGAACTATTTGGAAAGGATTAGAAGGTATGGCTTTGTTGGAAGAGGTAAATCACTGGAAGTGGACTTCGAGGTTTCAAAAGACTCCAGTAATTTCCAGGGTCTCTCTCTGCCTATGGTTGTGACTAAAGATGTGAACTCACAGCTTTCCTTCACTCTGCTATCATGGATTCTAACCCTCTGAAACCATAAGCCAAATTAAACACTTTGTTTTATAAGTTGGCTTAGTCATAGTGTTTTGCCACAGCAATAGAAAGATAATTAAGCTATCTTGCTTAGTTCTAAGGCAAATTTGAGTTGTAAATCAATAAGTGAGGTATTCTCTAGGATCATAGAAAACGATTCACAAAATGCCTAAATTACCAGTCAACTATCCATGTTCATCCCTGAGGGTGAGACGAGCATACTCTATGGTCATAGGCTCTTGAAGCAGAGAAAATAATGTGACTATAAGCAAGGTTCTTGATTTTTTTCATATTAATTAAGATGGACTGACTATATTTAGTCTCTTCTTTAAAACAACCACCAAATAAATAAACAAATAAGCAAGCAAATAGCTAAATAAGATTAATAGACAGACAGACAGATAAAGATAGATAGATAAAACAATGATTCTCTAGATATAGAACATCTCAGACAAAGAAAGGCAGTGATCCAGCGAAAATGAAAAATCAAAATGATAAACTCTGCAAATGTCCAAACTTCATTCTAGTACCCAACTCTGAGCTGTACTGTGAATAGTACGAAGTGTGCAGATGATGCTTGTCCATATCTTTGAAGGCTAAATCTGGGAATCTGAAGAGACCTAGGCAGCCAGACACGGACAGCACACAGCACTAGGGATGAGATAACACCACAGAGAGAGAGAGAGAGGGTCATAGAGACGTTCAGTGGCTATCCCCAGAATCATCAGCAGGATGCTAAACAGTGCATAGTTCTGAGAACATACCCAACACTTTGGAAAAAATTACCTGAATGAATTAAAGCAAACAATGCCCAGGTCACACAATGCCAATAATAATGAATCTTATCAAACACCAGACCTAGAAATCTCATTTATAGGGCATCAGTTACAGTTCTAAAAAGAAACATAAAATGATTTGCTTAGACTAATTAACCCTAGTTTAAAGGAATGACTGAGTTTCTAAAATAAGAATCCCCAATGACTCTTAAAGTAATTTAACTATATTCCAGATCAGAGCTCAAGAATACTTGTAGGAACACAAGATCATCTTGCACACAATAGGTTAAGTTCAAAATAATTCTGGTAATTTTCAAGCAAAAATTACCAGGCAGACATGCAAAGAAACAAAACAATAACATGAAAAATCGACTATTCAAATTGACCCAGAAATCTCATCGCTAGAATTAATAGATGAATATATTAACATAGTCATAACTATATAATTAAAAAATCCAAGAAAAGTTGTACACGTTAAATAGAGACATATGAGAAAATTTTAAGCTCAATTAAACTTACAGACATAAAAATTAAAATGCCTCAGGTGGAATGAAAAGACTAATCATAGCTTATATATTGACGATTACAGGATGTGAATGCAGAGCAATCAAAAAGATCTTAAGGGAAAAGAAAAAGGAGAAGACTACACTGGATGAAGCAGACAACAGTGAACGCAGCAACACATATAGTTCCATGTATGTAAAACTGTAGGCAGTGGAGGGTGGGAACCTAGAGACCTTATAATGGACTAATAGCAAAAAATGCTCAAAACCGAAGGAAGCGGTAAATTCATAGATTCAAGAATCTCAACAAGTCTCCAGCTAGAAAACATGGAGAAAATTACATAAGAGTGACGTTATGATCAAATTGTTTAAAACAAAGGATGGGAATAAAATCCTAAAAAAAAAATCAAACAGGAAGAAAGGTTTTATAATGCATGCAGAGAGCAAACATAAGGATAACATTATATATTTCATCAGGAAAAAAAATACATGTGGTAAAACAAGAAAGTAACATCCTCATAGGACTGAGGGGTTGGGGGAGAAGGAGGGAGGAAGACCCTCCTAACTTAAAGACATATTCCTGGTGACAATAAATTTGAAAAACAAAGGTGAAACAAAGGGTTTTGCAGACATAAAGAATACTCAGAGCTCACAGTCAGTCAGAAAAAGAACATAAAAGGGAATATCATAAACAGACATAAGTTATACCAAATAAATATCTTGATCCACCTAAGAAATTAATAGCATCAGAATTAAATATATGAGAAAGAAATGTGTGCACAGGTAGCAAGGATCCAGCATGTCTTATTCACAGGCTTCTTTTTGCCAGGGATCAATCCACATAGAACTGGTGTAGTGTTCAGGTCTTAGCAGCAGCGTATGCCAACTACTTCAGTATACCAGTCCCCAAAAGTGTGCTCACTGTGAGGTTATTTAGTTTGTTGTTGCTAAAACATCATGTTCCTTTATATGTTAATTTTACTTGAACTTGGGAACCTCCTGCCATTTGCTCGGATCCTTCAAAATGCTGGGATTATAGATATGAACTAACATGCGCTGCTTTGTGGGATTCTCTTCTCCTCAATGGGCTACATAAGCACATTCTAGTGATGTGGTTGATTGGGCTGCCATTGAAATTCCCAAAATGGATCCTCCCAGCCCACCTTCATCTGTTTGGGATTTGACCTCTTGGTGTGGGACCAGGAACCCCCTAGTTTGACCCTTTCAGTTTTTTAAGCTGGTCTCCATTCTTTTAAAATTCCTACCAAATCACAGAATAGCTCTCTACCAGGAACCTCAGAGGTTCTACCAGGAATCTCACATGTGTGAGATTCAGAGACCTCAGAAGCCACATACTTAGCTAGGACCCAGAGTGGGCAACAAGAAACCAAAGAACAGAATACCTACCCAGTAAGGATGAGACCATATATCTAAACCAAGAAATACTTCAGTTGTCATAACTTCAGATGTGGATCAAGGACCTCCACATAAAACCAGATACATTAAATCTAATAGAAGAGAAAGTGGGGAAAAGTCTCGAACACCTGGGTACAGGGGAAAAGTTCCTAAACAGAACACCAATGGCTTATGCTCTAAGATCAAGAATCGACAGATGGGACCTCATGGAATTGCAAAGCTTCTGTAAGGCAAAGAACACTGTCAATAGGACAAAACGGTAACCAACAGATTAGGAAAAGATCTTAACCAATCCTATGTCTGATAGAGGGCTAATATCCAATATATACAAAGAACTCAAGAAGTTAGACTTCAGAAAACCAAATAACCCCATCAAAAAATGGGGAACAGAGCTAAACAGAGAATTCTCAACTGAGGAAATTCGTAGGGCTGAAAAGCACCTAAAGAAATGTTCAACGTCCTTAGTCATCAGGGAAATGCAAATCAAAACAACTCTGAGATTCCACCTCACACCAGTCAAAATGGCTAAGATCAAAAACTCAGATGACAGCAGATGCTGGCGGAGATGTGGAGAAAGAGGAACACTCTTCCATTGTTGGTGGGATTGCAAGCTGGTACAACCACTCTGGAAATCAGTTTGGCAGACCCTCAGAAAAATGGACATAATACTACCTGAGGACCCAGCTATACCACTCCTGGGCATATACCCAG
>CM052707.1:93950189-94035000 GCA_028551405.1 Uromys caudimaculatus | reverse complement strand
GCAGAGGAGGGCCTTGTTGGCCATCAGGGGGAGGAGAGGCCCTTGGGCTTGAGGGTGTTAGAGGCCCCAGTAAAGGGGAATGTCAAGGTGGGAATATGGGAGTGGGTGGGTGGGTGGGTGGGAGGTGGAATACCCTCATAGAGGCGGGTGGAGGGGGAGGGGATAGGGGGTTTCCAAAGGGGAGATCTAGAAAGGAGGAAACATTGGAAATATAAATAAAGTATCAAAAAAAAAAAAAAAAAGACACCAAAGAACAGAATACCTACCAGTAAGGATGAGACCATATATCTAAACCAAGAAATACTTCAGTTGTCATAACTTCAGATGTCTATATCTCAGTCCAAAAGCACAGACATGGACAACCAAGACAGTATGCCTCCTCCAAAAGCTGGCAACCCTACTTATTGTTTTAGGCTCTGAGAAGAAGCAAAAAGACAAGGATTCTGAAATAGCAATCATGAATAAGTTCAAGGACCTTAAAGAGGACATAAATAAATGCCTGAATGAAGACCACGAGAACACAGTTGAATGAATTAATGGAAATAGTTCAAGATATGAAAGTAGACTTAACAAAGATATAGGATCATTAAAGAAAATCCAATCTGAAATAAAACTAGAAATTAAAACCTCAGGAAATCAAAGAATTTCAGTTCTTGAAGACTAGATAGAAGAAATGAATACTCAGCAAACAAACAAACAAACAAACAAACAAAAACAAAAATATGTTAAACCTAGAAACATTTTCAGGCACATGAGCAAACCTATAAATACTTGTAGAGGAAGGAGAAGAAACCCAAGTAAAAGGCAAAAAATTATTTTTAGCAAAATCATAAATGACAATTTCCCCAATCTAATGAAAGAGATGCCTATCAAAGTACAAGAGGCATACAAATCACCAAATAGTCAGAACCAGAAAAATAACTCCCCATGACACATAATAATCAAAACACTAATCTACTGAACAAAAGATATTAAAAGCTTCACAAGAAAAAAATCAAGTCATTGTAAAGGCATGTTAATTATAATAACTCCAGACTTTTCTTGTAGAGCCTGAAAGCCAGAAGCATGTGGATGGATATTCTACAAGTTCTAAGAGACAACAGATGCTACCCCAGAGAACTATGCCCAGCAAAACTACCAGTCACAAACTGTAAAGATAAAAACAAATGTAAGCAATTTCTGTCCGCCAAACCAAGCTCTATAGAAGCCACTAGAAGGAAACCTTCTGTCTAAAGACAAAGTTAACTATATCCTAGAGAATATAGGAATAAATAATCCCAGATCAGGTGATCAAAAGAGAGGGAGAAATACACCAAAACAAACAAAATGTCAGGAATCAAAGCACACTACACATTAATAACTCTCAATACCAATGGTCTCAATAGCCCAATAAAAAGACAGACTAACAGACTAGGTTAGAAAACAAGATCCATTTTTCTGAGTGTCAAAGAAACACTCCTCACTATCAAGGACAGACTTCACTTTAGGGTAAAAGAATGAAGAAAAGTTTTTTCAAAGTCTTGAAAAAAGTTACAAGAAGATGGAAACATCTCTACATTAATAAGCACAAAACACAGATCAACTGTTGCCTGGAATGAAAAAGAAACCTAGGCAAATGGAATAATTGCAAAAGAGCACCTGGAATACTTCCAGGAAAATATATTCATTTTCTTGATTGTGATGGTGATATAATATATATGTGTGTATATATTAGATACACACACATATATGTGCATATGTATGTGTGCATCAAAGTTATAAAATGGTGTATATTAGCATATGCAATACCAACTATGTTAATCATTTCTCAAAATTATTTCTAAAAAGAAGTTAGCAAAAAAGAAAATGGGGAATTGAGTTTTCACTAGCTAATGAATGATACCAGAGACTGGATTTTCTCCAAAGTCTTGTTGCTAATGTTGGATCCAATATTACAAACCTAATCTATTTCTTCCCACAATCACAATCTATTCGAGTGACAACTTGAAAGACACAAGTGTTATCTATTGCAATTGCAATAACAATTCTGTATAATGAACCATCCCCAAAGTAACATTTGTTTTTGGTCATTCATCTGCAGGCCATCTAGATGTCCAATGATTGACCCTGGGTGTGGCTGGCTTTGGTTCTAGGGATAGAATAAGTTAATTTCTGCTTCATAGAACTCTTAAGGACCTGGAATAACCAGAAGTCAGAAAATTCTCTTGACTGTGTTAGAAATACAGTGAACAATATCAACTTGAACAAGAAAATTTAGCTTCTGTTTGCAGTATGTCTAAAAATGTCCCATTGAGCAAGGCAAGAGAGCTTACTCCTGGATTGGTAAGTAGAGAGGCACATGTGGCCTCTGTTGGGAGAAGCTCAAAAACCACATGATTTAACAGTAGATGAAGAGTGAGGAATTGAGTAAAATAATGCAGCCTACCGAGAGCTGACCACTAAGAGAAAAAGTAACATTTAAGTTTTTTTCACGATGCTTACGGTTTGCAGAACTGGATAGGATAAAGGACAATCACTTATGTAAGACAGGCTCAGATAAACTCAAGAGGTGAAAAAGATGACTGATGTAAAGGTGAAGGTACAGAAAGCAGTGTTAAGAGCAAGAACACAGAAGTTAACAGTATCCAGGCTTCTATAATTCCACTACAAAAGCTCCTCATTTCTATTGACGAATATTTTCAACCTCAGGGGAAGTTCTGAGGCACTTTAACTATTTTAATGAGTTTTATTCTCAAACTGAGGCTGGAGTTGGAAGTGAGAAATTCAGATGAAGCTGAACTCGAGAGATTTTGCTTCCAGGATTATCAAAGGTATCTTAAAGGTGTGTTCCCCAACCTGTAATGCTATTTGGAAGTAGCATATAACATAACATATGTAACTATTGGAAAGAAGTTGTTGGCTGTTTTGCTTTGATTTTAGAGACAAAATCTTACATATGTAGCTTAGGCTAGACTGGAACTCTTTCTGATCTAGCCTCCCAAGTGCTAGTATTATAGATTCATGACATCAACTCCAATGACAGTATCAACAGAATCTGTTCGTACTACTTCTTATAACACAGATAACTTTCTTTAGCACAGACAGTGGTCCTGGGCAGGATTAGCTCTGTTTGAATATATGCAGTAGAAAATGTTATACTTTGTATGTACTGACTTACCTATGTAATTATGGCAAGATCAATGAGCCCTGCACAGATACTAACCTTTGTCTATGAAGATAAAAGTGAGATTGTGATAAAGAGAAAAAGGAGTAGAAGCTGATCACTAAGCTAATGAATGAGGGATTCTTCAGGTTATTAATAGAGGTAGTCAAACAAGTATCTCCTTTGTCTTGCCCTTAGTCAGTCAAGTTGAAACAGGTCTGGGGAAACCAGCCATGTGATAATTTAGAACTACCACAGAGAGATGTAGGCTGTACAGGTCAAAGCATGTAAAAACAAGCATGAGCTAATGTTGACCTTGTCAGAGGCCCTGGAACCTCACAATGCCTAAAACAGCCCATAGCCTTCTGTCTTAGTGAGGGTTTCTATTCCTGCACGAACATCATGACCAAGAAGCAAGTTGGGGAGGAAAGGGTTTATTCAGCTTATACTTCCATGCTGCTGTTCATCACCAAAGGAAGTCAGGACTGGAACTCAAGCAGGTCAGGAAGCAGGAGCTGATGCAGAGGCCATGGAGGGATGTTCCTTACTGGCTTGCTTCCCCTGGCTTGCTCAGCCTGCTTTCTTATAGAGCCCAAGACTACCTAGGGATGGCACCACCCACAAGGGGCCCTCACCCCTTGATCACTAATTGAGAAAATGCCTTACAGCTGGATCTCATGGAGGCATTTTCTCAACTGAAGCTCCTTTCTCTGTGATAACTCCAGCTTGTGTCAAGTTGACACACAAAACCAGCCTTCTACTCCCAGTTAGGAGCATCCAAGATTTCCATGGTAGGGAAAGTTTCCGTCAAGGGAGAGTAGGTCTGCTTTGTTGAGCTGTGAAAAAAATATGAATTGAGTTCAATAATCAAGCCAAAAACGAGGTTCTATTTATTAGGAAAAGTCAGGGAAATTGTCCTGGCTTCAGAGGCATGTGATTCTATTGCACTCAAAATAAAGTGCAATTTTAATAATTGGTATTAATTAAAATATTGCTCTTTAAAAATGCTTTTAAGTATCTAATTATAGATCATCTTGCAGAACTCATTATGGACAGATATCAAGATAAATGCGGTATAGGAATAAGCTTATTCAGTCTTTGTAATAGTTCTTTGACATAGAGGACGTTAATAGCTCCTTCTTACAAAGAATTGGAAAGTCAGGCCTTAAAAGTTGATAGCATGTGTCTAGAGTCGCATAGAACAAAGTCTCACCTTAAGCCTGCCTAACTCCATGCAGTCTGCATTTCTTTCTACTTCATCTTTCTAGGTGTTCGTGAAAACCACTGAGAGATGCATTCGCTAATTCCATTTCATGGAAGAGAGACTTCAACCACCAATCAAGAGACTTTTTCTCCATACCATCACTCAGTAGAAAAATGACTACAGAAGATCATCGGCTGGCAATGCAGACACATGCATCAGGGTAGGAAGAAAAAAAAATGTCTAAAATCATGTAGAATTGCATTCAATGCTTACTGCTCAATGTATTAGAGCGATTTCTCAGGATCTCAGGGCTGTGAAGTGAAACCTTGTTGCCTCCATGAAAGGGTGATTTTAAAGACTAAATGGAAAATCCACACACCCGAACCTTACATGTTTTCATTTCCTTTTATTGAGAATGTCCTATGTGCATGGTTATATCTGTTCTCCCATTGCCTTTTCTTATCCCTCTCCCACTCCCAATAAACTCCTTCCTGTCCTCAGCAAGTCCCCTTCCCCCACCTACTTTCACTTCCTTTACTTTGGGAAACTACTAGTTTTCTTTAGGGTACCTTGGATAGGCACGGGTGGGAACACTTACCTCAGCATAGACAATGAGACAGCCATTATATCGGTGAGGGTGATAATTTCTCCCCCAGCAATTATTAACTGCCACTGATTGTTCTTCAGGGATGGGTAGAGCTTCACGAGTCATCACACATTTAAGATGGAATTTTGGCAAGGACTTAAATGTTTTCTAAAAAAAAATAGACAAAGCAACAGAAGTCCTTGGCATGCTCACCAAAAGAGAGAATACAAATAAGATGAAATGGGCAATTACAGTAGACACAGCAGAAATCAAGAGACTATTTAAGAAATATTTTTAAAAACTGTATGTTGATAACTTGGAAAATTTAGAAATAATAGGTAAATTTCTAGACACAGATGACCTACCAAAGTTTAACAAAGAATACAGAAATCTAAATAAATGAACCACAGGTAGTGAAGTGACAGAAGTAACTAAACAGAAGCTTCACAACAAAGTCAAAGGGTCAGACAGAAGACCTAACATTGCTAATCTTCATTAACATTCCATAAAGTAGAGATTTACAAGTTTACACTGTGACACAGACACAAGGGAATAGGAATATCAGCAATCAAATGTTTACAGATTAGATTCAACAATAGCAGAATAATATACAACAGCAACAAAACCACAAGCTAAAGCAATAACAAAACGAGGACAACGAAGTCTGACCAAGCAAAGAGGTGAGAGACAAAGCACTCAAAACTCTCTAATAAAAATGACAAAACATTGAAGAAATCGAAGATGCCCGAGATGTTTGTGGGTAAGGAAAAGTGGTATTACTATAATGATCGTACTGCCAAAAGGGGTATGCAGGGTTAGAGCAATCGCCACCGAAGTTATAATGGCACTCATGTGTGACACAAAAGACTCCAAATAACCAAACCAGTACTGAGTAAAAAGGAGAAATACTAGAGGCATCAGTCTCCACACTTGAATTCAAATTATACTGCACAGCAATAACAACAAAAACAAGGTGGTGTTGGTCTAAAAATATACAAGGAGACCAACAGAATGAAAAAGAACCTGGAAATACAGCCAATTGTTTCTTCACGCGCGCACACACACACACACACACACACACACACACACACACACAGAGAGAGAGAGAGAGAGACAGAGAGAGAGAGAGACAGAGAGAGAGAGACAGAGAGAGAGAGAGAGATATATTGAGAGACTAAAACATGTATTGAATAAAAAACAGTCTCTTCAGCAAATGATGCTGCAAAAACTAGATTTATACATGTTTACACATATAAAAGGTTGAAACTAGATTGCTATATCTCATGGTAAATAGATAACCCAAATTGGATCCGAGTCTGAAACCCCTAAAAGAGAACACTGCAGATATTGGCACATGCAATGATATCCTGAGTAGGACTCCAATGGCACAGGAAATGAGAACAGCAATTGGCATACAGGACTACATCAAGTTAAAAACAAAACACAAAGGAAAATGAACGAGCAAAAAGCAACATGTTAAAGACTATTGTCAACAGAATGAACACAGCACCTATAGAATAAAGAAAATCTTTGCCAGCCATTTATTTCAATGGGGACTAATATCCTGTATATATAAAGGACTCAAAAATTTAACAACAGAAGGGCTGGTAATCCAGTCAGCAAATGGGAAAATGATCTAAATAGACACTCTCAAAAGAAATAAAAATGGTCAATAAATACATGGGAAAGTTTTGCTCACCATCTGTAGTCATAAGGAAAACAAAACAGAAACTGTTGCAATTCTGTCTCTGTTAGGATGGCTATCGTAACACTTGCTGGGGAGGATGTGGAAGGAAGGAGAGAGAGCAGTTTGGAATTTCTTCAAGGACTCCAAACTGTAAGTTCCTCACGGTCCAGCTATACCATTCCTGGTATATGCTCAAAGGAAACAAAGTCAGCATGTATGGAAGATACCCATGTGCCATGTTTATTGCAGTACTGTTCACAGTAGCAAAGCTATAGAATCGGCTTAGGTTCCCATCTAAAGATGAACAGAAGAAGGAAAAATAGAAACATGTACACACACAATGGAGCATCAATAGTCCCAGCAATACAGTGGTTTTGCTTTAGTAGTTTTGGTATCTTGTTAATCACAGCTGATTTCAGCCATAAAGAAGAATAAAAACGTGACATTTTCAGAAAGACAGATAGAATTTGGGGCCACCATATTAAATGAAACAAGGCAGGAGAAATGTTGTATTTTTCTGTATTGTATTGTCTATTTCATTATAATTGTATATTGTATTGTATATTTCATTGTAATTATATATTGTATTGTATATTTCAAAAAAGAAATATTGTATGTTTCACCTCCTATGTGCTGTCTTCCCTAAGTATCCCAGGAGTCTAAAGGGATGTCACACATGACATGGTACAGTTGCACCTCAAATAAAAATTAGAGCCAGAAAAGATCTGCTAGGTCTTTTGCTGGTCCACCCTTCTTGCTTTAATCAAAAGAAAGATGTCCTGAGTGTAGTAAAGGAACTTTTAGGGAAGAGCAGAGTAGACTGTGTGGAAGGACTAAGGGTAAGAGAGGGCAGCTGGGAGGTGAGGATGGATGGAGCATCACAGTCAACTCTTGTAATATGAGCAAGTGTACTGGTTGGTTTTGTGTGTCAACTTGACACAAGCTGAAGTTATCACAGAGAAAGGAGTTTCAGTTGAGAAAATGCCTCCATGAGATCCAGAGGTAAGGCATTTTCTCAATTAGTGATCAAGGGGGAAGGGCCCATTGTGAGTGGTACCATCTGTGGGCTGGTAGTCTTGGGTTCTATAAGAAAGCAGGCTGAGAAAGCCAGGAGAAGCAAGCAAACAAGCAAGCCAGTAAGCAGTATTCCTCCATGGCCTCTGCATCAGTTCCTGCTCCTTGACCTGCTTGAGTTCCAGTCCTGACTTCCTTTTGTGATGAACAGCAGCATGGAAGTGTAAGCCGAATAAACCCTTTCCTCCTCAACTTGTTTCTTGGTCATGATGTTTGTGCAGGAATAGAAACCGTGACTAAGACAAATTGGTACCAAGAGTGGGGTATTCCTGTTACAACCTGACCATGTTTGGGGGAGGACTGTGGAAGGACTTTGGAACTTCGGGCTATAAGATCCATTTGGTGTTAAGAGCTTTGTGGGATGTTGTGTAGGAGCTTGGAAGATAATGTTGAGAACAGTGCAGAAAATGGAGGCCTGGCTTGTAAAATTTCAGAGGGAAGATTAAAGACTCTTATCAGGGCCATTTCTATTTTGATTGTAAAGATTCTATAGTTTTGGTTAGCTGGGGCTGAAGAAATCAGCTGTGATTAACAAGATACCAAAACTACTAAAGCAAAACCATTGTATTGCTGGGACTATTGATGCTGGTTTGGTTAGCTGGAGCTAAGAAATTGGTGGTGCTTAAGAAGAGACCAGCATCATTGAGGTGACATCTTCTGGGAAGTGTTTTCTGAGAGCACAATGAGGCTGTGTTCTAGAGATAGCCAAGGTTGTACCTTGTGCTGTGGCAGGACTTGATAATGTGTAAGAGTCATCCAGGTGGTACTGGTTTTGAAGGTATGAAGGAGTCATGAAGAGCAGCTGAGGCCTGGGCACTGTGAGAGGCTGTGGAAGGCCATTGGTGAAGGTGCAGCCTCAGTTGCAATTCCAGGACTGAAGGGGTCATGCAAAGGAGTTGAGGCTTGGCACCATGAAGAGAGCCTATGAGAAGCTGTTTGTAAAGTCTAGTTGCAGCGGAAGACAGCAGTGTTTTGGAGATGCCAGTACCATGAGATGACCACCAAGAACAGCAGCAGCAGTGGAGTACAGGCATCTGGAGCCATGTGTGCTACAAAGGGCAGAGCTGGAGAAGTGACTCAAGCCCTTGGAGGAATTCAGAAGATCGTGAGTAGATCCCAGACATTGGACAGTTGGAATTAGATTTTGCTTTTGATTGTGACTTTGCCCTGATATATATTCCCTCCTGAAGAAAGAAGGTATTTTAGTGGAGCCCACAGTTAAGAGACTTTGAATTTTTAAAGACTTTGAATTTTAAGAGATTGGATGTTTAAAAGGAACTGTAATGTTAATATGTAAGAATTTGTAAAGACTGTGGGACTTGTAAAGTTATTTAGATCTTGGGGATGATAAGGAAGTAAGGGTCGAGCCTTTTTGGTGATGTGTTTGTGTGTAAAGTTGACAAGGGGTCAATTGTACTGGCTAGTTTTGTGTGTCAACTTGACACAAGCTGAAGTTATCACAAAGAAAGGAGTTTCAGTTGAGGAAATGCCTCTATGAGATCCAGCTGTAAGGCATTTTCTCAATTAGTGATCAAGGGGGGAGGGCCCATTGTGAGTGGTACCATCTGTGGACTGGTAGTCTTGGGGTCTATAAGAAAGCCAGCTGAGCAAGCCAGGAGAAGAAAGCAAGCAAGCAAGCCAGTAAGCAGCATTCCTCCATGGTCTCTGCATCAGTTCCTGCTTGAGTTCCACTCCTGACTTCCTTTTGCGATGAACAGCAGCATGGAAGTGTAAGCTCAATAAACCCTTTCCTCCCCAACTTGCTTCTTGGCCATGATGTTTGTGCAGGAATAGAAACCCTGAGTAAGACAGCAAGTATAAACATGTATGATGATGAACTAAGTATTAATGACTCTCTTAGGAATCGATAACCTCTCTACCTAGATCAAATGACACAATCCTGGCTAGAACTTATTAACAAATAAGGAAGGCCCAACTTGCTGGAGGATGGTGCCATAAAGATTCTTTGGGTGGGCATTATCAAGACTTTCCTATGAGTTTTCCAATGTGAACAATGAATTGTTTATGTTAGCAGTTGAAATATAGTCCCTCTAAAACTGTGTGCGTGCGTGCGTGTGTGTGTGTGTGTGTGTGTGTGTGTGTGTGTGTATGTGCTTGTGTGTTGAAATTATTACTTCTGGTGCCCGTGTATATGAAGATTTGTAAACTAGCCTTCGGATATAACCAGGCTACAGGAATTCAGGATCCAATGAGTGATATCCTTATAAAATGAGAGAAATTTAGACTTACCCAGACAAGAGAACACCAGGTAAAGGCAGAGTCAAGTATCAGAGTAAGGTGCCTCTGAGCCTGGGGTCACCAAGTACTGCTGGCAGTTATGAGACGCAGGACAGAGGGGCATAGAATCAAGTTTCTTTAAGAGCCTTCATGTTGCATGTAATTAAAAAAACAAAACCTCTCCTGGTTCACAACCATCCCCCAACCCGGGAAATCTGGGAGCTGTTGTCCACACTCTACCAGCCCCTCTTAGCTAGATTTGCCCAGCCACCAACAATTGCCCTGCCCACCTTAGCTCCACGGATGAAAAACACTAGACAGTTTAATTATTTTAAAACTAGCCAGATCGCATAATTGCTGGGCTCTTAACAGCTAACCTGTTTCAGCCAACTGCTGGTGGTGGAGGCCGCCATTTCTGGTTGCCCTAAGTCCTTACATGGTTGTTGTCCTCTAGTTCCAAAGCCTGGTGAAGCCACCTCCTCTCTCCCAGCTTCTCCCTTTCTTTTCCTCCTGGCACCCAGAAGTCCCACCTTTTTCCTTTCACCCAGCAATTGTCTTCGGCCTTTTTCATTGACATGCCCAAGAACCAATTAGGGAATCAACACCTCCCTCTACACCTTTATCCTCCTTTGTGTGGCTAGACTGCAGATGTAAAGCTGTGGCAAAATACAAGATGGTAACACAGTAAAGTTGAACAGGATCAGTGGGACTGGGTTCCACTCTAGTGGATCCTCAGCTCCAGCTTGAACTTAGTACATGGACATGAGTGAGAGAGAATTAGTTTTCTAAGTTTATTTTTTTATTAATGTTGTATCACGTCTCTGATAACTGAGTGGCCCTGTGTCCTCACAAAGGCAACAGAGATGCATCAGATGCTGGGTTGCGGTTTATTGCAGTTGATCAGATCATGGTGCTAGATAAGGACCATGTCCTTCCTGCCTGTTCCACACTGTTTCTAACGGAATCTAACCTGTTTCTTCAGAAAGAAAATGAGAATGAGGGTAGATCTCACTACAACGGAGGACCCCTATTAGCAACAGTGGAACTAAAGAAAAGACGCGTACAGTTTCACAGCATAGTGAAAACCGGCTGAGCCATTTTGGAAATCATTTTAGTAATGCACACTAAAATGAAAAAAACGTGTATGTTCCATAAACCAGTAATTTTGCCTTTCAATGTCTAGCCTTAAGATAGATCACAGATGTGTGGCTAGGTGATATACCTAAGGAGATGTTTGCATGAGTGGACAGCAGTGTGTAATATACAATGTATAATGGCTGTCTCTAGAAACTAGATACAACTTTTGAAATTTTCTATAGCTATTTTCATTAAGCGTGCTGTTTATATCACTAATACAGTTCTCACCCTTCCTAATGCTGCAAGCCTTTAATACCATTCCCCATATTGTGGTGACTCCCAACCATAAAATTATCTTCGTTGCTACCTCATAACTGTAATTTTTCTGCTGTCAGGAATCATAATGTAAACATCTGATATGCATGGGGCCCGATATGCCACCCTCAAAGGTGTTGTGACCCACGTGTTGAAAACTGCTGTCCTATACATAAATAAGACATGTTTAATGGACTGTTCAGGTGTTTTTAAAGATAAATTTAGGATAATCTGTAAATGTGACATCACACATACTTCATAATTCATATACACATTAGATTTTTTGAGAGAGCAATCCACTATAATTTTATTTTACACTACTTCATTAGACTCTTGAGAATTTTATACTGTGTTTCCAACACATCCACTCAACCTTCCCCAACTCTGCTTAACATGGTCATCTGCAGGTTCACCCATTTTTCTGCAAGTGTGTGTGCTGTAGCTTATTATTCTCTTATTAATGTTTATATGTAGGTGCATGCATGAGTCACTTTTGGATGAGCGTGCCAAATATGCTGAAGAAGCATTTGAATGGGCAACTGGGGAGTAGCTGTTTTTAGAAACCCGTGTTTCCCTGCTCAGGCACCAACCTCAGCATCTCAAGGATCATCTAAATGTGCCCATATTCCCTGAGCTCTGCACAGTCCTGATCTCCATTGCATGGCCCGTGCTGTGCGGAGAAAGCTGTGCATAAGCCATCATCACCTGTACTCTGGTTGACCTTTACTTGGCTTGACAGCATGAATTGTAAGATTGCTTTCTGTGGTAACAAACAACTCCTGGCAAAGTTAGGATTGGAATAGCCCTCTTGTTCTGGATCAGCTTTGACTGCACAGACAAGACACCCAAGAACCTTGAAAACCATGGCTGCATGGGCTGCATCCCAGACCAAAAGGTCAGAATCTCTGGAAATGGGACCAGATCTCTCTATCTTTGTGATTTCCCAGGGTGCTTTTCAGCACAATGGCCAGGCTTGAACACCGTGCAGCTGCATGATAAAGTTGCCACCAGTTATCTAAGTAACTGAAAGCCAATTAGTTTCAAAGCGCATGACAGTACCAATGGACTCATAGACCACGGGGCCTTTGCTCTAGCCAGAATGCTTTCCCTTCAGACAGATGCTGGGCTGACTCCCTGTCTTCCTCAGGTGACAGCCAAATCACACTGGCCACCACATTTCATAGTGCATTCTACCCCTAAGCCCTTGTCTGTGGCTTGGCTGCTTCTTGCTAGTGGGTTCTGTCTTTTCCTTTTACATGGTAGACAGAGAATCAGCTAGCTCCTCTATTTCCTTGGTCATTGCATCTCTTTAGAATAGAAGCTGTCTGAATGGAGGGGACTTTGCTGTCCTCCCTAAGTACCGTCAGAGTCTAAAAGGATGACACATGTGAGAAGGTGTAGTTGAACACAAATAAAAACCATAGGCAGAAAAGACCTGCTACATCACTTGCTCCTCCAACCTTACCATTGCTCTGAGAACAACACAGTCTAGAGACTATGTCTAGAGAAGGAACCAATGACACTCACAGAGCTGGCAATGGCTAAACTGGGACTAGACCTTCCCCTGCCTACTGCAGGCTCCCAAGAGAGCATCCTTTCACCATCCTGAGCAGGGTTCCTGTCCCGCGTGTCCAAAAAACGGCTACAAATAGACAAGCCTTGGAACACAGCCTTTGTTTCTGCCTTGAACATTCAAGTAGAGGACATTATTCACACTAGACATGAGTGTACCCATTTTGAGCTTTGAAAATACCACTAAGTGAGTTATAGAATTGCTCTGAGCCTAGAGAGCACATGGAAAGATTTTAGTTTTAGCTGGTTTTTAAAAAATGTTTTTTTTTGTTTTGTTTTGTGTTGTGTTGTTTTCCATAATCTGGGCTGAAATAAAGAAGCTGTGAGATCTAGGCTTTGAATTGTGTAAATGAGCCCACTGGTCCCTACACTTTTCAGCAAGATAAGGCCAGAATGACATTTACAGAAGAGCCTGGCTATCTCTCTAGCAATCCGGCTCCTATGCAGGCCCCTTGGTAACAGCCTGGCAAATCCGCAGAAAGAATGCAACTGTACAGTTTGTGTGTGGACTGGGGAGTTAGTATGGCTTCCAAATTGTCTAGCAGGTCATTAATCATAGGCCAAGATAGGCCATCCCAGCAGCCCAGAGTAAAAGCACCCTGTACAATGCCAGCGAAATCATGTTTAACATGCAGCTTTTGGCAGCACAGATATGGAGGGGGAGAGAGAAGGGGAGAAAAAAACCATTCCCCTTCTAGGAAAGAAAACTTCTACTTATCTTTGATTTGCATTCAGTCCTTCCTCAATAGTCCTTAAGCCTGTTATTTAATTCATTTTGGTGCCAGGGTTCATCACAAAGCAAAAACCTATGCAGTCTGTGACCTTCAAACCCCCTGTCTTTTCTTGTCAGTTCTATGTCATTTGTGCAGTTGAACTCCACCAATTTGAAATGCTGACCTCTTCCGTAGACAACCGTATTCTCCTTCGGTGAAAGAAAAGCCCTGGGCCGACAAACCACTCAAGCGGGAGATGGCAAGAAAAGAGAAAAGTGGTTGACTCGTAAATCAATTTCCACAGCCCACCCAAAACACACACACACATTGAATTTGTATAAAATTTTTTAAAAAATTGCTGAATGGGTTGATGAAGAGGAGGCCTTCAAGAACAAATAAAAAAATAATATGAATTGGAGTCAGGAAGAAAGGAGGTAGGAACTCTGTCCCTAGCCAGCTAGAACACTGTGGGGGCCCCCTCTTTCTTTACACCTGGGCTCTCTGGGTTTGTTTGAAAAGAAAACGTTAAACATAAAATGCAGAAGCAAGTTTCTTGTCACTGCCAAAGAGAACAAAAGAGAAGTGTTTTCAGGGAACCAGAAAAATAGGACTCAAGTCATTGAGCCTAAGAGTTGATAGTACGAGGCTTGGGGTGTGAATACGACCCAGGTCATAGGTAAGTGTTCTGTGAGCCTTGAGCACATGAACCAGTATTTCCCATTGCTAGGCTTTAACTCCTGCCTGCTTAAAATGTAAGCTTTTGCTGGAAATATGTAGATGTATGTAACCATTTTTCTTATACTCCCACCATTCGTCAGTTAGGAGTTTTTCCAGTCATTGGCACCTATCAATTGAATGCACTGCCATTACATTAAAAATCTACATGCATTGAAAATCGCCTGTGTGTCTGCACTAGACACCGAGAATGTAAAATACAGTCCCTTCCCTAAATGTCCAACAACTTAGTGTTCAAATAAAATATAAAAGCCACCTCTTACATGGAAAAGAGTCATGAGAATAGAAATGAGTCTCTCCCTTAGCACACAAATCTGGTTCCCTTGAGCTTTCACTCTCTCATCTCTTTATTCTTACTACTAGGCTGGGTTTGACTGAGAAGATAATTTCCAACTGAGATTGCATTCTGCTATAGATTATTCTTTCTGTTCCCTCGACCTCCTGACTCTAAAGAGTTAAAAAGAATAGTTCTTTTCTTGTGCTTGTGAAAATTGAGTTTCCCCATTATGAGGCCCAGTCTAATGAACTCTTTTATTTCAGTTACTTTCAAGATTCATGCAACATTGCTAGACAATTAATGAGGATTCACAAACTGTTATAGCTGAGTAAGATAAAGCGTAGTGGAGTTTCTGGCTCCCTTTCTTAAGGGGCATTGTTCCCCACGCTACAAAATGCTCATTGTAAACTCCCCGTGGCCACTATGAAAACACTCTCTTTCTGTCTCTCTCTCTGTCTCTCTCTGTCTCTGTCTCTGTCTGTCTCTGTCTGTCTCTCTCTCTGTCTCTGTCTGTCTGTCTCTCTCTCTCTCTCTCTCTCTCTCTCTCTCTCTCTCTCTCTCTCACACATAGACATTCTGACAGACTATCAAATAAAAGCGATTCTAGAAGTTTGTCTGAATTTGAAACGAAGTTCAAAGTTCCCTCCCTTTGACCATCTCTTCCTCCTAGAACAAAAGGAGGACAAACTATAAAGAAGTTAGGGTATACAGTGAGAGGAGAAATAAATAACAACAAACATGTGCGTGTATCAGGGGCAATGGGATTAACTTGTTTAAACAGACTTCCGAAAGAAAATAATGTTTGAGGCACCAGATCTGTAAAGAGAATATTTACATAAAAAGAGACAAAGAGAGGAGAAACAAAATGTTTGCTATTTCTGGGGTCAAAGGTCTATCAAAATGGCTGGAGATCGTGGAGAGGGCTGTATCCAGAAGCCAGGCCATCAAAGCCCTTCTTGACTGCTCATTGGGATGGGTGTATCATGAGCTCTAGAGTCATGCTTGTGAGCTTTCCGCTGACCTATCTAGCATGCTGCTCAGGTTCATGGCAAAAACTTTCACAGTCATAGCAGAAGCTATCATGGCCAACAAGAAACTATGAAAATGTCTAAAACCAAGAGATATGACAATATATGATCCCACGTTGGTGTCATTCATGTAGTCTCTATGTTTTTAAAGTATTCTGGTGGCCACAGTGTGAAAGGCAGGTGGTAGAGAGACAAGAATAAGGAGACTAAGTAAGAAGCAAAAGCCCTAGTAGAAACTATAACTTTCTGAACAAAACCAGAAGTAATGGGTTCAGAATACAGGAGCAAAATGTAAGAAACCTAAAAATGCCTGGAGTCAGATAAATAATTATTTGCTGGATTATATATATAATATATAACTAATATATGATATAGGATATATAATATTATAAATATATACATATATAATATGTGTAAATATATTACATGCATATATATATATAATCCAAGGAAAAAACTATAGAGAAGTTAGGGTATACAATACAAGGAGAAATAAATAACAATAAAACGTATGTGTATATCAGGGAGAATATTATGCATTTTTCCTGGGTTTTAAATTATATGCTAATAATATTTCCTTCAAAATGCAGATACCTTCCTTGACAAATATCTCTAAATATGAAATCTAATGCCTATAATTATTAATCTAGGTATGACTGTAATAAATAACCTCAATATTTTTCTCTGGTTTCTAGAATTTTGAGACATCATACAAAAATTCTTCGAACTTAATGTTGTTCACTGGAAAATGGATGGATAAAAATGACAAATGACTTGTGTTTCTGGCTGAAAGTGTTGCCTGGATGGAATACACAACAAGACTGGGAGAGCAAATTGATCATTATTCTTGCAATAAAATTTTTTTTTCTGAGCCAAGTGGCTGTTTGTGACTGTTAAAGTAAGACCTTTAGAAATCCTAGGACTGGGAAAATAGGAAAATTGTTGATGTTTATTGCTTTGGGTTTGGCTGCCCAGCATCTGTATAACCCTCCTTGAATATTAGCAGAGGCTAGGTATCCATTTTCCCAGCCTCCTTTACGTCTATGCTGTAACCAGCAAGGACATCCAGCCCTGCCTGAATGGGGACATGATAGTAAGTAGGACAAAGAAGCAGGAACAGGAGAACCTGTTGGTGTCACAGTGCCACACAGGGCTATGGCAACCATCCCATCTGGCTGGCCTCACCGTTAACATCCAGTGCCTAGTCCTGGGGTTAGTATTTGCAAACCTTCATGTCCAGAGACAAGAGGCAGCAGAGACTGTAACCAGATCTGTCTAGTCTGGACGATAGATAGTTTGGGCTGCCTTGAAGCCTTGTTTTCAAGGTCCATATTCCATCGATGGATTTAGCATTTAAAGTAATTCTATAATGTAGCCAAAGCTCTTTTTCATTTAAAGGACAAAGTTTCTCTTACTTGTGAACAAGTTTTTAAGTTAACTTTTCCCTATTTGTTCATCAGTTGTGCTTCATAAATCATCTTCACACTCCTCCCCCTCCTCCTCCCCCTTCTCCCCCTCCTCTTCCCCCCTCCCCTTCCTCCCCTCCTCCTTCTCTTCTTCTGTTGACAGTTCTGTGAAGTATGTTTATATGTCCCCTCAACAGGTGAAGAAACTGGGGCTGTGTGAGATTAAGCCATCTACCTCTTCAGGTCAATACTAGGTTTCTTTTGATAAAATTAGAAAATGCTATTCTCCTATGTTAAGTAGGCAGAAGTCTTTTTATTAGCATCATGCTCATTGGTTGACCTATGAATTAAACAAATCACTTATTTTCAAAGCCAGCAGAGGCAAGGGCTCTGCTAATCCTTACCAGAGTCATCTTTTCTGTTCTCTTTTATTCCTGTCCAGGTGGCTTTATTTTTCATCTGAAAATGTCATCGCCGCGTCATTAGCAGTGTGCTGCTACCTGAGTAGGAAGGCTCATCCCCAGGCCATATGGCTGAGTTGAATCTACATGGTCACGGTGTAATCCCGTTGAAATGGTTTCCCTTTGCAATCAAAACCGAATTTCACACTCTACCAAGATGGGGACAGCTCTTGTCTTCCCAGGAGTAATATAGATCTCCCCAGGCAGCCAAGGCCAATGGAACCGGCTTTCTTCTCCAGGCTGGCAGCATGTGGGGGGCAGGGCTGGGAGGTCAACTTGAATGGGAAGACGCTTGGAGGAGGGGAGGAAACTCCAGGGGAATCAGAATCCAAAGCAATTCTCTTCATGCAGTTTCTGTGGGTGACCACCAAGGATGTATGAATGTATAGAATAGATATGAAACCTTTTTTGGGATAGGTGGCTTTTCTAAATGACTCAAAGCTGTCATTTCTAGAGTTAATTATTTGGTATAATACCCCCACACAGAAAGGTTGAGATGACTAGCCGCCCATGTGCCGATCTCTCCTCCCATTTATTCTAGTGTGTCCCATTCTAGTTACCTGTGTGAGAGTCACTAATCTGAGTAAATGTGACTCCAAAGTCAATGTCTCTAGTGCAATAAGACAAGCAGAAGAGAATGAAATAGCTCTTTTGGGTGTTCAGCACATTTGTCATGGCGATTTGGCATTTGATTGCATGTTAAGATTTTTTGTGTCACATAAGGACATCCTCACACAAGTATGCACTGTACATTGAGCATATTGGCTTTTTTCAATAAGCAAATACCAATTGGCAGCATTGTTTAAAGATTGGCAGTATGTAATGGTTTGCATGGAAGTTGACACAGTGCTGATGGAGTCATAATTGATTCAAACTTCCTGAATCCCAGATGAGAAAATAAATTCAGTTCCCTCTGACAGTGCAGCTTTCCTTCTATAGTCTTGTCCTGAGGATAGAATGAAATTGGTTATAAAGGACATAGCAAAAGAGGAAGAGAAAGAAGTCTCTGCAAAAATAGATGAGTGGTGAGGGTGGGCTAAGCCCATGTTCAATCACCATTTAAAGTCATGTAAAATCACCATTTAAAAGGTTTATAAATATAGGACCACAAAAATAAATGTAATAGAAATTGTGGAATTACCAGTCATTCTTAGAGAAGCTCTCTCCTGCAGCAGGTGGGAACAGAGAGACCCACAGCCAGACATTACACAGAATGAGAGACCTTGGAACACTCACCTCTAAATGGGATGCATGGATCAAATTCTTCCCCTGGGAGCTCAGGAAACCCTGCAGAAGAGAAGTCAGAAGATGTGTAAGAGCCCGAGGACTCCAAGATAACAAGGCCTTCTAAATCAACATAAACAAAGCTCATAGGAATTCATGCAGACTGAAGCAGCATGCACAGGCCCTGCATGGGTCTGCACCAGGCCCTCTGTGTTCATATTATGGCTTCCAGTTTAGTGTTTTTATGGGACTCCTAATGTGCAAATGAATGAGTCTCTGAATCTTGTGCCTTCTCTTGGGCTTTTTTCCTTCTGTTCGTTTGTCCTGTCTAACTTCAATGTGATAGTCTTTGCTTTTTATCTTATTATATTTTATTTTGACATATTTTCTAAAATGGGTGGATAGATGAATGAATGAATGACAGAAAATGTAGCCATCGGAGTAAAGGTTAACAACTGAACTGTCATTATACCTACTGGGAGAAGGAAAGTTCATTTTCTCCAACAGAGTGACATTGAGTATATCAGCCCCCGCAGGGCAGCCTGGACTTCAGGAGTTCAGGAGTAGTTGACCAACACATATAAAAGGCTTCACAGCTTTTTGTGTGCTTTTATTTGGTTGCAGTTTGGTTGGTTTGGGGGGGGGGTATTACTTTGTTTTCTTGGTTTTGAAGAGTTCGGTTGTATTGAGTTTTTGTTCTTTTGAGAAAGGACATAAAGTTGGCTAGGGAGGGAGAGGAAGAAAATCTGGAAGGATTGAGGGAAAGAGAAGAATTTGATCAAATGTATGAAAATTATTTTAAATAATCAAAAATGCAGTAATAATTTTTTGGAATTACATATAATTTTGAGGACACGCAAATAATTATGCAAGCCAATATTTTAAAGTTTCAATTAACTTCATATGTTTAACATTATTTTTTAAAAATCTACAAAAAATTTCTCCCTGCTGTCTATGCTTTGAACTTGTCTGATTCTTTTTCCCTTACAAGCAAGTACCCAGGGTTATATCAAAACTAGATGACATGTTGTCATTTTAGAAGATATCTGGTGCTAGATGAGCTACTCACAGATGTCATACAGTAAATGTCCCTAATTTATGTGCCTAGTAAATGAGGGTGACTTTGCTGAGGGTGGGAGACCAGCATAAGTCGGGCACCTTCTAGGTCACCTGCAGCAGGAGGAAGTGGTTCCCAGAAATAGATGCTTCTACTGCTTCCAAGTGATGCATCCTCCAGGGAGGGGCCATTGCTGTAGGAAGAGGAGGGATGAGGAAGCTGGAGTCCTGGAGCAGATCTGGCTCAGCTTAATCTTCCCAGGGCTGAAACATTTGGTCACTGTGGTTTCTCATGGTTTTAAAGAGCTCACCACTATTTTGTCAGGCCCAGGATTGATATGATTCGTCAAACTCTCTGGTATCCATTTGAGATGTCCTAGGTAAAATGCCTGTGTGGGAGAGGACAGAGTCTTGCTCAGCAGGTCAGCCTTGATTTCAAACATTACTCTTATCTGGGAGTATTCAGACAATACATTTTCTTAAAGCAGGCTCTAATGCCTCTATTCCGCCATTATTTTGGCCAGCAGTCCACTAGATGATTTATTGTGAGTCTGGAATGCTTTCCCAGAGGAGAAGGAAGAAGAGGAGGAGGAAGAGGAAGGAGGGAGGGAGGGAGGGAGAGAGAGAGAGAGAGAGAGAGAGGCTCTGATATCCAGAAACTAAAACATTACAAAGTGATATAAAACAGAGAAGCTGAAAACTTTGGCACAATTAGTAAACATATATGGGATCATAAATGGTAACTCTGTTTACCCTTCCTGTTTGTATTGATGTTTGGAAACTGAAATAACTGATCTGTAGGTGAGCAGATCAGCATAAATCGGGCACCTTCTAGGTTACCTTCAGATTCTGATGAAGATCTGGGACCAAATCTAAAAGATGTCACCAGTGTCTAATGTACTAGGAATAATGCTTACCTCCTAAATCTCTATGTATAGTTTTCTGAACTAAGCAGAGGCCCTCCTGATGCCTCTGGAGGACATCTATATTCTGACCCGCTCTAAAACGCGAAGAGGAGGGTGAGGATCTCAAGAGGAAGCAAGAATAGCAGCTGATCCAAATGCCCAGTGTTCCTTTTCTCCTAACAAAGTAGTCACGTCATGGGGCTTCAGTAATCTCTTCCATGAAACAGGTTGACAATGACCTACCTGCCTTGCTGAAGAAAAGTAAGCAAGGAACAAAAATACAGGAAGCCAATGACTGATCTTGACTTGGAGGCACTCCCTAATACTCCAACCACAGTCTCGGTTTTAACTTGAATGGTGTGGGTAGTGTGGACACCACAGAACAGTGGCACCCTTGGCAACATTGCGTGCCATTCAGCTATAATTCAACACATGTGTTTCATAGATGTTGTTGAATACATGTGTAGAACATGCTTTCTTGATACATAAAAATAAAAGACCGACTCTTATGTCATTTGCCAACCAGCCTTCCTGAGCGTCTATAATGTGTAGATTTTATGAGAAGCAGGTTCGCAGGGTTTATTAGACTCTGGTTTCACCATGGTCTGCATATAATCATTATTATCTCCACTTTTTCAAATGGGGATTCATGTGATAACTGGTGGTCCCTGGAATCCAACTTAGATCACTCAGAATCAAATATCCATCAGAACAAAATAATGCTCAAAGGAGATCCCAATGATCTTTCTGAAGAGTTCCTCCCTCCCTTCCTTTCTTTCCTCTTTCCTTCCTTTCACAAGTTCATGACTGGCAAGTATCCTGTGCCAAATCCTATTCTAAACCAGGGAATATCCTCAAGTGTTAATTAGCTTCTTCCTTGCCGAGACAAAACACCGAATAGAAACAATGTAAAGGAAGAGAAGGTTTATCTTGGCTCACAGTTTCATGGATCCCAGTCAGTCATGACAAGGAAGGCACTGTAGCAGGACTAACTTTTGTCTATGGCAGCAGGGCACAATGCCCTCAAACAGGAAACACAACTGTGTCAGAAGTGAGAGTGGCCTTTAACTCTGAGCTACAATCTTCTATCTGCTTGACAGACCCTGTTCCAAAAGCTTCAACCCTTCCCAAACAGTGCCACCCACCAGGAGGCCAGTATTCAAACCCTTCCCAAACAGTGCCACCCACCAGGAGCCCGGGATTCGAGCACATTTTCCCGTGGTGGGGCACTCTTACATTCAAACCATGACACATGGGACATTGTGGAAGATGGCTAAGAATATACTTATGTACTGGTAATGTTTTTAGAAGCACATGCTCATCGTATGTTCCCTGTATCTTAGTCCAGAATCAAGAAGCTGGATTATGTTGGAATTTGGAGTTGGCAAACCTGAGTTCAACGTCTGCCTCTGCCACCACCTGTAGCTATGGCTGTGGATAAGTTATATAGAGTCACTGTGACACACTATTTTACACCTAGAAGGTAATTCTAATATGTACTATATGCTATAATAATATACGGTCTTATGGGACTGCTCCAATCATAAACAAAATACAATGTCCGGCACTTGAAATACATTCAGTAACATGATGGTCTATACCTTTAATCCTAGCACTGGGAGGCAGAGGCAGGTAGATCTTTGTGAGTTCAAGGCCAGTCTGGGCTACATTAAGAGTTCCAGGACAGCCAGGGCTACGCAGAGAAACCCTGTCTAGAGGTGGTTTGGAGGGGTGTGAACAAAACAAAAGAAAAATAATATAGTCTTTCATCCATATTTTAATCTTCCTTTTATAAAACAAACAAAACAGGGCTGCCTCACAGCCTTCCTGGGCGAGAGCTGTCTACCTATGGACTCTCTGCTGTGACCTCTCCCTGGCACCTTAAGGAGAAAGCAGAAGCTTCTCCACACATCCCCACACACCTAGGCTCTAAGAGAAACAACGCTCCTGTGGACTCCAGCTCCTTTGGCTTGCAAATCCTTGCTCCTTTGGCTGGCGATGTGAAGGGGTGGAGGGCCAATTCGCCATGGCGGTTTGTATGTGCAGCATGTCTGACAGGCTGGGAGAGGAAGGCGTTAATGTTTTCTGACAGGCGACCCCTAATTGTGGGAGCTTTTCTTCTGGGGCTTTCTGTGAAATTCTGACTTAGGCAAGCAGCATAACGAAGCGCTCAGGCATTGAGCAGGGCTTGCCCTACACTGAGCTGGGGAGCTTGGGGTGGGGGGTGGCCCAGGATTATTCATGAAGACTTTTCAGCTGGTTTTGTCTTTTAACTAACCTTTGAGTTTGATCAGAGGGCTGGCCGGCCTCCCCCTTTCGCCAAAGGCCCTGCTGGCACCTGGACAATGGAGACAGACTGTTTTTCTAGTAAAGAAAGATAGCTGGAGGAGGGTGGGGGGCGGGAGACGAGGGCGAGCTGTGTGGACTCTGAGGGGAAGGGACACACCACCATGACTTCTGTCTGGGTCTTCTGGATAGGAAAGGTTGTTGACAGAATTCTCAACCCCCTAACACTGAAGCCACCGTTCTGTCTGCTGCCTCTCCACTCTCAACAACTCTATCTCACACAGTGGTCCGATTTTCCCCTTGGCGTCTCGAGTGCCCCGCTTTTCTGCAGCAGTCTTCCCTTGCTCTCTCTTCCCCTCCACCCACTCCCTTCTTCCAAAGGGCTTATTGCCTGGAAGCTGCTACAATGTAGAAATGTGCGATTTTGCTGTTGAGATTTTAGACCGGAAATGGTGGGGGCGGGGGATAAAGAATAATTGAGAGGAGGATGGAGAAAGACGCTAAGGGGGAGATGTAGTCGACGACAAGGAAGTTTCAGAAAGATGTAGCTGAAGTGGTTTGGTCCTGGAACTGCAGAAGGGCAGGTCCACGTTGTGAAGTCTGGAACTGGGGCTAGGTCTTTCCGTAGGGACGGGATTTGGGAGATGGTCACCAAGTGCCCTTTTCCGGTGCTGGACAGCTCAGACTCAGTGCCCAAACCTCTACACCACACTTTGTAGAAAGTGACTCCCTTAAAGAAGCGTGGGTTGGCGGCTTTCCCCCAGCTCATCCCCAAAATAGCCCCAATAGCCATCGCATCAAAGGTGGCTTTGTGAGAGCCTGGCCGCCTGCAGATGGGCGCACGCCAGACTTTCTGGGAGCTTTTCCCACTGGACTCTGCAACCTCTCTCCTTCATTCTCGGTGCTCTTCTTCATTTCTTCCTCTCCCTTTCCTCTCTCCCTCTCCCCTTCAGTCTCTCCAATCTCTCCTTTTCCTTTCCCTCTCTCTACTGTTTCCCTTAATCTAATTCATTCAATTTGGGCCTCACCTTCTGCCTATTCATCCTTTTCACTCCCCCCTTGCGAGCGGGTCCCCATTCTGCCCTCCTTACACCTGAGCTTCTACCTCCCTTCCCCACTCCCTCTGGATCAGGTAGCCCCGCGAGTACCCCGCGCACGCAGCTGACAGCGGACGCATGCCTGCAGCCAATCAACGCCCGGATGCGCTGCGGCTTGAATAAATCATTAAGCCCGACACGCGCTCAGGGCTAGCGCTGCGCACTGCAACTTGCTTCCTGCCATTAACCTACACACCCTCTTTTGTAACAACCTAATCTTGCATACAAAGAAAGAACGCATATAACTTGGACCGGCGCTAGACTCCAGTCGTTCTCACATGCAACATGGAAAGAGCATTGGGGTCAGAAAATCTATTTGCTTCCCTCCCTTTGCCTCTATAACCCGGAATTTCTGGAAGAAATTTGAAAACAGTCATGTCTCGACCCAAAAGTGGAGGGACGTTCAGAGACTTCAAAGCAATGAGGAAGAGGAAATACACGCGGTCACTGGCTTTAGAACACGGGAAAGGCATTCTTAGTGGTTTCTTTTTTTTTTTTTTTAATGCATATATTGACTATTCAAGCTATGACAACGAAGTCCTAGAGATGCCAGCTATTTACCAGCATTTCACCACTGTCCATCCCCCTTTAAGTAAGTGCTTGCTAATGGCCATGTGACCGGTGGGTGGCTCCACCTACTCCAGCCTTTGCTTACCCTACCCAGCACCATCTCTCTACCAAGTTCAAAAAGTTCAGTGGGAAAGGAGACAGTTGAAAGACAGCCATTGGCAGTTCTGAGGCTCTTTCATTTGGTATTCATCCCTATTAAAGGTATATTATACTCCACTGCCATCAAATGTAAAACTGACTTCTTTTCCAAACTTGCTGGTCATCGCTGGTCTAAAGAGATGGAATAAGATTTTCCAGAGATGATGCTGGAGAGAGTTCATGTCAACCTTAGAAAGACTCCTACTTGAAAACCCTGAAAAATCTTCCACGAAAGTTATCCATCCATTTGATCATGAGGCATGATGGTTAAGAAGCAGTCAGGGGCAGCAGCAGATTTATCCGGTAAGGGGCAGATGAGATGGGTTAAAAAAACTGAAATACATATGGGTGAGGGCAAGTGAGCCTGGAGGGGCAGCACCTTAGCAGCAGAGACCAGTAACAATGGGAAGTCACTGTTAGTAACTTCTGAGCCTGCAAGAGGAAAGACTGTATTGAACATCGGAAAAAAAACCCACAAAACAAAAACAAAAACAAAAAACAAAAAAACACAACACAACAAAACAAACAAACAAAAAACCACAAAAGTTGTACTAGTGGCAGAAACAAGTTGACAAGCTGTGGCCTTGGACCAAGGAGCCTCCACTTCCAGAGCAAGTGAATAAGAAAATATGGATACCCCCAACCCATCTCTCTTCCAACTCTGTGCTCTTCTGGTGCCTCTCTCTGGCCAAACCTAGCAGGAAAGCCAGAGAGCAACAGAGCGCCGGTGATGAACTCTATGTCAGCTTGCACACACAGGGGCAGAAAAAGGCAGAGAGCAACTCCAAGGGTTAAAGGTAGCAGAATGTGACATATTAGTAGAACACTGCAGACCACCCGGATTCTTTTCTCCAAACAATTGTTTTCAGGCACCAAGGTGTTGATGATAAACAAGACCTAAGCATGGTGCTTACTGCTGCATGCATGCGTCAAGTCACAGCAATCACACAAAAAGCAAAAATACAGAATTTTCACATTTAAATCCTAGGAAGAAAGAGGAGGGTAAGTGACTGGCCTGTGAAGACTGGGTGATGGGGAAGGCTTCCTGGGGTAACGGTGCAAGCTGGAGATTCTAAGAAGCTTTGATTCTGCTTTGACTCTCAGATATTGTTCTGTGTGGATTGTTGGTACAAATCCAGTCCAAATAGTAATTTAGATAAGTTTGGTTAGTTGTCAGGATAAGTAGAGTAGGAAAAAAATCATTCAGGTATATATGCATTGGGCTTGTAATGTCTACCAGAAGGCCAGTTATCAGGTCCCTTTATGTGGTTTAATGTACTTGCTATGGATACTGAGCAATCAGGTTGTTCCTTCCCTGGGCTCTAATGTCCCTGTGGTAAGGTAGAGTGGGGAAGCATGCTTCTGCCTCCTCTGCTGTAAGTCATCCCTACTGTCCTTTGAAATTCCGGGTAGAAGAGAGGAAGATAGCCTTTTCCCCATTGCCTGATGAGTCTACCTGGACCATTCCGCATTCATAGGCTCCTACTCCCAATGTTAAAAGACTGGATTTGAGATGGGAGGCATGTGGCCTAGTAGCTCTCCATCCTAGGCTCTGAGGAGGAGCTACAACCAGCTCCAGTGCTAGTGAGTGCTCCCCCCTCTCCTTCCCCTTTTCTCTCCTTCTCTCACCCCCCTTGCCTAGCTCCCCCTCCTCTATTTCAGGTGGATTTTCGGTCTTAACTAGTGGTCTTGGTCTCTTGGCTGTTTACAAAATAGGTAGGATCCCCCAGACAGTAACACAAACCAAGTCTTCCCCAGAGTGCCCCCCGGGGGAGGCTTAAAATGGGGGCGGAGGGTGCACGATTGCTGGCCGCTGGGGTCTACATTTTGTATTTCGCTGACAGCCCTAAGCCTGCCGCGCAGCCAATGGGCAGCGGTGATTTATGGAGCTGACTAATGCTGACTGAATGAGGCCTGTCAGAGCCCTGTGAATGGCTTCCCTTCGCTGCACAAGCCCTGGCTTTGTGTTGCTAAGCGATTAGAGCAGATGTAATGAGATTTTGCCCATTCCTAGCTTCGGCAAAATTGTGTGTGTGTTTTGTGAATTTTTGGAGTTTGCCTTCACATTGTGGCAAACAAGCCGCTAACTTTACGCAGAGTTTAACCGAGTCTTGATATTTCTCATTCAGAACCGGGTAAAAGAACACCTGTCCTTACAGGCAAAAGAAGAAGAAAATCCCTTTTGTAGGGGTTGAAACATTATCCTAATGTTATATTCATAGCCATAAATGGCTTGCAACACTTTCTTTGCATACCTTAGGCAGTTAAATCAAATGGAATGGGAGGGGGGTGGAGGGGAGTGCCTAGCTCTGTTCTTTCAAAAAAGATAAAAAACAAAAGCCAGTACTACAGAAGCCCTGCTTCCCCCAAGTAAGCTCTAAATTGGCCCACTGCTGGCAGAAAGTCCGATTATTTATGGCGATGGGGAATTTACTGATTTTTTCCCCTTAATTACGCCCATCTCTATGAAAGGGACTGAAGCCTCCATGCGCATTCTATAGAGGGTCATTTAGCAAAATGACATCAGACGCAGTGGCATGCTCCACGCATAGCGGCTTTAAAAAAAAATGGTTATTCTGTGCCACTAAATGGTATAGATATACCAACACAGACTAGATTTTGAACTCTGGAAGACGTGCCGGCTCCGCGCTCTTTGTTGGGTTTTGTAAGATGCATTTTGCGCCTGGCTTTCCGCTTGGCTGGAGACACGCAAACTGAATCTACAAGTGATGCAGGCAGCAAGCAAGGAGCCTGCTAGGGGCAAGTAGGATTCTGATCACGTCCTTGCTAACTGACAAGAAGCAAGCCAGCCAAAAAAAAAAAAAAAAAAACCCACCAATTTCTTTTTGAATCTTGGTAATTGGGTACTTTTACACGCTGCTCACGCTATTGGGATAGAGTCACGGGCTTAGATGGGCCAGTTGTCTCAAAGCGACCACACATTTGTACTGCATTTACATATTCAAGTCTAATTCCGTCTGCAAGGAATTTGTATCATATGGACCTTTTACTTTAAATTGGGGTGGAAAGTATATATGTTGAGGTGAAATATATATACTGAGCAGAAAGTATGTGCCTAAAAGTGAGAGCAGAGGCGTCCACCCCATCCCTGGAGTTTGTAGAGAGAGAGACCTACTCCAAGCACCAGCTTTCAGCACCTTCCAGAGACCCAGGCCCAGACTAACTCAGATCATGCAGCTTTCCGTCTCCTCACAAAGATAAGCTCAAACAGACCGAGTGGAAAGGTGGAGATGAGGAGCATTCCTTCCCAGGTTACTGTCTGGAGGTTTCTTTTTAATGCATAGTGTATGGTGAGATGATGGAGCCACGCGTTACCATCTATTTCCCTAGAACTGTGCACATGCGTGGTGAATGAAAGAGAAGCGCTCTCCACTCCCGCTTTCGCACGCCACCATCACAAAGCTGCCACTGCCATCGGACGAGCCGAAGCACTTAACTCTCTCAGTTCTGCCACTGTACACCCTTGGCACCACCCTCCCTTGGGGTATTTTGAGAGCTTAGCCAGCAGCAGCGGCAGCAGCAGAGCCAAAGAAGACATAGAGGCAGCTGATCATTCTCTCGCTCTTCTTTTTATAAAAAAAAAAAAGGAAAAAGTTTTATTACAAAACTAGTTTGTATAAAACAGGGTTGTACATGTTTTTGTAAGTTTGTAATAAAACAGTAAGGGGTGGGGGTGGGGGAAAGGCAGTGGTAGAAATTTCCAGAAGGCAACCCATGGAAACCAACTGGCTGCCACTTTGCGTTTGGACAGTAGCTGCATAAACTTGGTTCTCCTTGAACAGTTTTTAATAACATCATTAATACATTAGCCGCGTTTCTGTGAAGTAAGACACATTGGTGCTGAAGTCATTCTGGTGGCATTTAGATCTCACCTATGAGGAGAGTTCTTTACAAAAACCACATTGGGATGGAGGGGGAATAGCAGTTGTAAGATGGACCACACATCTAAAGTCTGCAGAGGTAATCGAATTACATGTTAAAGTATCAAGATATACACATTTTAAACCATTTGTACAAAACTTCTATAAATTTTCTCTCTCTCTTTCTTATGTACAAAAATATCTTAATATATCCCCAAATTGGTTAGGATAGATACAAATAGATTTTTTTCTTATAATAAAAAAAATTCACAAAGATTGGAAGCATTCTATGAAGAAAACAGAAGCAAAGACCGTGGGAGGGTGAATGTGGGGTTTGAGGAGGAGGCCACCAGGATAGGGAAAGGGGTGTCGTCCGAGAACTGAGCACAGCATAGTGTAGTTTCACCGGAGGCAAATGTCCACAACTCGCTGGAATGGGGGTGACTGAGGAAAGACATCAACCCAGTTTCAGGGGGGCTAAGACAGCTTTGACAGAGAGTGGGAGGTGAAGGCACTTGCACGCGCTTTCAGCCCAGCCTGTGAGTTAATATAGGGTGTGTGTGTATGTGTGGCTCTCTTGCTCCAGGAAAGAAACCCATCACTTTTGCACACCATCTGTGACTCGGGCTTAGGTTCAGATACCAGTCACTTTTCTCATGTCTGGAAATGATGGGTGTACAGAGACACTGTTGGAACCCACCCCTGTTGGCTGAGAACATTGCATCTTAGTCAAGGTGCCCCTGGAGGTTGGTGTCTGGTTTGTTTGTTTTTCTTTTTTCCTTGTTTGTCTGCCTCTCCTTTTGACGTCGTTGGAGAGAAACACTAAAGATGCAGGATCTGCTGCCACCCTGTAATAGAAACACAAGAGGTTAGTGAGACTCTGGAGGGGTGTGGTTGAGACTGTGGAGGTTTGGGGAGTCTGTCAGGTAAAAGATCTCTTTGAACAAAGTTCCAGGACTCAGTACCCAGGGTCTCTGCGTCTCACCTCTACCTTCTGTTCTTGGAAACTTGGGCAAAGCCACTTGCAGGGGCCAAGACTGAAGCTAACACACTAGAACTTGAAATTAGACAAGCTAACTACATAGTAACCTTCCCCCACCCCCGCGTTCCTGGAGACAGCCCCTACCTTTTGTAAACTCTCCCCCCAAAGAGAAAAAGAAGCCCAGTCAAGAAAGGCTCTGCCCATCCCCACATGAAGCGTACCTGCTTCCAAAGTCCATTCCCAGTAGGGCCTAGCAGCCCCTCAGAACCAGTTGGTAAAGTCCAGCAGCTCTTGTTCCTCTGGGCTAAGAGGGTCGTAGGATCCCTCATCGGAGGAGTAGGACGAGACCGGAGAACCCGCCATAGAGTTCAAGTCGTTGGAGTAGTTGGGGGAGATGGTGGGCGACAGGACGCCCGCCTGGAAGGCAGCGCTCACCGCGTCGTGCTCGTCCAGCAGCTGCTGCAGCGCGCGGATGTACTCGACCGCCGAGCGCAGCGTCTCCACCTTGCTCATCTTCTTGTTGGCAGCGCCGTTGGGGACGTGCTCCCGGAGGGTGGCAAAGCCCAGGTTGACCAACTTGACCCGGTTGCGCTCGCGCTCGTTGCGACGCGCCACGGCGGCCGGCTGCTGCTGTGGCAGGCTGTAGCCGAAGCCGCTGAAGTTGAGCCGGCGTTTGCAGCGCATCAATTCCGGAGAGGACGAGCGCTGGCGCTTGACCTGCTTGGCCGCTGACTTGTGACCGCCCCCTGAGGGCTGGCCGTCGGCCACCGGGCTCAGCTGCGGCGCCTGCTGCGGCGGCGCCTGCTGCTGTTGCTGCTGCTGCGCGCTCTGAGCGGCCGCGGCTGCGGCCGCCGCCGCTGCCGCCGCTGCGGTCGCAAAGAAGCAGGCTGCAGGCGGCAGGAAGGGCTGAGGAGGCTGCGGCTGCTGGCCCGCTCCGCTCTCCATCTTGCTAGAGCTCTCCATGCCGGGCCAAACTGTCGCGGAGAAGAACGAGCTGGGGATGCAGGATGCGCAGAGCGCTAGAAGGAAGCGGGACGGCGAAGCACGATCAAAGGGGGTTGGGGGTCGAAGAAAAAGGAGAGGGGAGAAACGAGCCCCGGAGGAAAGTTAAAAAGGGAAGAAACGCGCAGAAGGAGGCCGAGTTGTCGGGCTGCGGCGGAGGAAGACGCCTGGGCGATCGTCTTCCCTCTGCGCCTCCTCCTCCCTCCCCTCCTCCCGCCGCGGTTGGCTTCGGGAGCCTCGCGTGGCGCTCGCGTGTGCGGCCGCCGCTGGCGCCTTCTCGGTTTTAAAAGAGGAAAAGGAAAAGGAAAGCAGCCGCAAAAGTCAGCGCCGAGCGCGCTCTGCCAGGTCGAGCCGCTCCCTGGCTGCGCTCTCTTGCGCCAGCTCTCCCCTGCTCCAGCCTGGGCTTGAGCCTGCTTCTGGGATTATTTGGTTGAACCCCCTTCCTTGCTAATTCCTCTTTCGTCCCCCCAATTCGCCCTCCCTAACCGGCTCCCAGCCGGTCCGCCTTCCACGTTCCCTGGCCAGAAGTGAGAGAGTGCTGGGCGGCTGCGGGGCGGCCGCCTTTTCAATGGGACACCCAGCCCCACGCGCAGCCCTGGCCCCGCCTCGCCCCCCACTCCCCGCTGCTGCAGCGGGCGGCTGCAGCCCCCACTCCCCCCTCCTCTTCCCCCACCCCCTCAGCTCCCTCACCCCCTTCGGGTGCCCGCGCCCGCTCCTTGCAAACTCTCCATTCAGCCGGGTTTGTTGTTGCAGTGCGTGCGCCTGGCGCGTGCCGGACTCCCGGCTGAATAAACAGGCTGCGCGCTCGGGGCGGTGGCTCGGGGAGCCAGGGGGTGGCTCTAGAAATGGGGGCCTTTTTTAAAAAGGGGGGCAAATGACTCCAGGACTTGGGGTGCCTAGGTGGAAAGTCTGGAGGGAAAGTGTCTTTGGAGTCTCCGGAGAACATAGAAGAAAATGCACGGAAGGGTTTAGGCAGACACAGTGGCAAAAGGAACTCATGGAAGTGAAGGGCTGGGCTTCTGTCCACCCCCCCCCCTTCTCCCCACAATAACTCGGGAGGATTCTTTGGTGACCCTAAAAATAAAACATATTTGCTATTAGGTTTAGGAAGGTGGGAGGGGAGAGCGTTTGCACACTAGTGAGCAAAGTACTGTATGAGAACTCTTAGCTCCTTGAGTCCTCTCGCTAGCTTTGTGGCTCTTGGTAAGTTCTACCCTGCCCTGTCCGAGCAACCTTTCTCTCTGTAGCCATATGGAGTTGCCATTGCTGTTCCATCCAGCTTCAAGGATAGGACGTACTGGACACAATTCGCTAAGGGTGGGAAGATAGGGAGACATGAACAGGATAGGTTGACAGTTCGCTAAGAAGCTGAGGCCGGAGAATCGTGAGTTGGAGACTAGCTTGAACTACATTGTGAGACACTCCTCAACTTAAAAACGGTGTGTGTGTGTGTGTGTGTGTGTGTGTGTGTGTGTGTGTGTGTTCGTGCGCGCATGCTCGCTCGCGCACTGGCAGGTGGCTGTACAGAGGCGTGATTATTGTGGTCAGTGGTGCAGGGAAGTGTATACAGGAAGGCACTCAGGGTTAACTGTTTCTGGCTCTCTGTAACACCCGCCACTCCTCGGAAAGGTGCTTGCTAGACACGATGGGAAAAGGAGGGCACTCAGAATATTTCAGATCTTCTGGAGAAAGAAGCAGTGGGCTGTGCGGAACGGAATGGAGAGTGACTGAGTTTGAGTTCATGGAAAGGCTTCTCTCCTTGTCCCGCCTGGTCGCAGGCTTCTTGGAGGCCTTGGCGCAACCTCCATCCCGCCCCAGGCGTGTGCCTGGCGGACCGGTGGCAGGCGACTGGGAGCGGAGCCCGCTGAGGCCGTGTGCTGGCACCGCGAGAGAAGGGGAGGTGCCTGCAGCGGTCACCGGGCTGCTGGGACAGTGCCTGCCCAGGCACATTCCCTGGGCCCTCGACCTGGCACGCTGTCCGAACCAAGTCCAGCTTAGAAACGCCAGGCACTGCAGGCAAAGGTCTCAGACTACTCTGGTGCACCCTGGGGTAGTCTCTGGTTGGGTCTACATAGGCAGAACTAGGTGGAGGGCACTCCTCTGGTAGATTTTTTCAGAAGTCCCCTGGTCTGATCAAGGTCTGGAGTTCAGTAATGATTATGGTAAAGTGCCAGGATAATGGCTTCTAGTTATTGTCGTTATTATTATTTTAATCACGATAGGAGCGATTTTTCAGTTTGTCATTGCATAGCCTAAGCTGGCCTCAAGCTCTTGACAATCTTCCTACCTTAGCCTCCCCAGTACTGAGAATACAAGCATTGGCCACCACTTCAGGCTGGGATAATTGCTTCTAGCTGAATTTCTTTTTGTAGAGATGGGTCATTCTAAGGGGTGACCCAGAGAGAGGTCCTAGGCAGGAGTGAATGGCTATTTAAGAGTTTTCTTAGAATTATAGTGGTATTCCTCTACAGAAAGAAAGGGTGGCTTCCTGAGTGATTTGCACACACATGTTGCCTTGGCTTTCTCTTTGTAGAAGGGTAGGTTTGGGGAGCTCAGGATGTAGCCTGGTCAATTCTGTGATCCTCCCCACTCACACAGCTGTTAGGCTCCATCATAGGTAGCTTACTGACCTCAGGAAGTCTGTTTGCTCACCACACCATGGTCCTCCACACCCCCACAGAAGCAGAGACTATGGAATGAGGCTGGATCAGTGAAGCCATTCTCAAACACCCACCTAGGACATGAGTTGTGAGAGGGCGTGTATACCATCTTTGTATCAAAGCTACTAAATGTTTGAGGTGTTTTATAAAGAGGAAGGACTCATCTAAGCCCACAGTGTTAGAAATTTTAATTTGTGACCAATTGGCCCCTTTGTTCTGAACCTGTGTGAAATGGCATATCATGGCTGAAATAAATAGGATAGCAAAACTACTTGCTTTATGGCCAAGGGGGAAGGGGAGGGAAAGAGAAGAGTTTTGGTTGTTTTCCTTGTCAATTTGGCATACCTAGACATATCTGGGGAAGTAGAATCTTAATTGAGAAAATGCCTCTGACAGATTGTCAATTTACAAGTCTACGAGAGATTTTTTTTTTTTTTTTTGATTAATGATAGATGAGGAAGGGCCCAGTTCACTGTGGGCAATGCCTGGGCACATAGTCCTTGGTTGTCTAAGAAAAGAGGTGAGCAAGCCACGAGGAAGGAGCAAGCCAGCAAGCAGTGTTTCTCCTTGGCTTTGCTTTGGTTTCCTGCCTGGAGTTCCTGCTCTGGATTTCCCTTTCTGGTGGGCTATTGCTGTAAAGTAAAACTAACCCTTTCCTTACCAAGTTGCTTTTGGTCATGGTCTTTATCACAGCAATAGGTTCCAGGTACAATGTCACGATGGCCTGACCATGTTGTTTTGGGAGGATATAGGGAGGACTCTGGAACTTTGGGTTAGAAAAGCCATTGGGTCTTCAGAGCTCAATACACTGTGGCGCAGGAGCTTGAAGAATGGGCTGAAAGAGATGCAGATGGTGGAAGCCTGGGTTGTAAAGTTTTACAGGGAAGCAAAGACCATTCGAGTGTTATTTTTAAATTAAGAATCATGTTTCCGGTCTTCTAAGGCTGAAATGTCAGCTGTGATTATCAAGAGGCCAGAAACACTAAAGTGAAATTGTTGCTTTACTAGGGCAATTAATGGGTAAGAGGCACTCAGGCTCTACTAGTTTTGAAGGCATGAAGGCATCTTGAAGAGCAACTGAGGCTTGGCACTGTATGGCAGGACTGAAGTCCTTGAAGAGACACCTTTAGTGAAGGTGCAGCCTCACTTACAGTAGAGAATCTGGCACATTGAAGGTACCAGTAGCATGAGATTACTGTCTTGAGCATCCACAGCTGTGGAGTGGATCCACCTGAGCCTATGGGATAGGTTTTGTGTGTTTTGTATGGCAGAGTCAGAGAAGTAGGGCTGCCCAGGCTCTTAGGAGGCCAGAAGATTATGACTGAGTCCCAGATGTTGAGCACTAAGCTATTCACATTACTGGGGTTTGGCTTTGCTCTGACTGGATTGTGCCCTGATTCTTCTCTCTTAGAGTAAGAAAGCTTTAACTTATTTTTTATTTTATAGATGCCTAGAATGAAGAGACTTTGAACTTTTAAAGAGATGTTTAGGGAAAAGCACATTGATTTTCCAGTGCTACTGGGTCAGTCTTGAAAGCATACATAAAAGTAACAGCATGAACAGGCTGGATTGAAGAATATATATGCATATACATATTTTCATGCAATAACAATGAAAAAGAGGCTATAAATTTTAAGGAGAGTAGAGAAGGGTATATGGAAGGGCTTAGAAGGAGCAAAGGGAAGGGATACATGTTGTCATGAAATTATAATCTCAAAAATAAAGAAATAAAGAGATGTTGGATAGTCAAAGAAAACCTGGGCTTTAAAAAATATTAAAAATTTTAAGACTGAGACTTTTAAAGTTATGGCATGTTATATTTTGATATTAATGGTAGATCTTGGGGATGAACAAGAAAGGAAAGGTTATGGTTTAATAAATGATGTGTTTGTGTGTGGTTGTACTGGTTGGTTTTGTCAACTTGACACAAATTTAGACATATTTGGGAAGAGGACTCTTAGTTGAGAAAATGCATCCATCAGATTCCCTGTAGACAAGACTGTTGAGCACTTTTTTAGTTAATAATTGATTTGGGGATGCCTAGTCCATTGTCAGTGGTGCAACACTGAGCAGGTGATTCTGGCTGGTATAAGAAAGCATACTGACCAAACCATCAGGAGCAAGCCAGTAAGCAGCATTCTTTTATGTCTTCTTCTTCAGTTGTTGCGTTTGAGTTCTTGCCATGGTTTCCTTCAATGGATATTTCTTCACTCCTTCCTCCTTCAATGGGACTCAGAATATTTAAGCCAAAACCAACCAACCAACCAACCAACCAACCAACCAACCAACCAACCAACCAACCAACTAACCAACCAAACAAACGAATAGAAAAACCAACCAACCAACCAAACCCCTGTCCTGTTAAGTTTCTCTTGATGGTGGTTCTACCACCACCCCATAGCACCACCCTGAAGAAAAGACCTTTAATTCATGAAGCATTAGGGAATATTTAAGACCCAAAGTAACATGGAACAGGAGACTCTTAGCTCTTGGCTTTCTGGAGCCTCTCACAGTGGTAATTGCTCTAACTACTGGAAATTCAATACCACCACCACTCCCGCCCTAGCATTAAAGGTTAAAGCAATCCTTTTATTCTTAAAGACCAGTGATGATAGTGGTAGAGATAGGAATGACATTTTTAAAACACTAACAGTCTTGACGATATTAAGTAGAGATATGTTGTGTGGTCTCTTGTGAAAGAGGCTACAGCAGGACCACTGACCCAACATTCCACATCAACTGCCTATGGCCCCTTACCACCCAGTGGGTTGACTCTAACTAAGTCTCCAGGGCATTACTTGACCAGGTCATTTGAACAAAGTCCCATTTATCTGGACATGAAAGAATAAGATATTTCATAGAAGAACTGCATACCTTTATCCCAAATGGAGTAGAGGCACACCATTTGCCAATCTGTCAAAGCTGTTATGAGAATGAAGTCAGAAGTCATTGATGAGTTTCATTTGTAAAAAGCTCTATGTATATCAGGAGCTGCTCTTTCATTCTTCCAACTGGCAGGACACAATGAGTGTTCTGTCCTGTGATGGGGGAGGGCAATACAGTGGGCCCTGCTTGGTATTACCCAGAACATGGACATTCTGGGGAAAGGGGAATGTTTATTTTATCTTTAAGCATAATAAGGGATTTAGTTTCTGCACTTGGCTTTTCTTGTAATAGCCTTGAGCTGCACCATACTTTAGATTGGTTCTTGTGTATATTCAGTGCTGAGAGCCTGTAAAGGAAGAAGGCTTTCCTAGTGAGCCATGGGAAGTGCTCCCTAGATGACCAGAGACTGCCTTTAGTGTTTTTGGAATATTAAGTTTCACCCACATTCATATTCTCTCTCTCTCTCTCTCTCTCTCTCTCTCTCTCTCTCTCTCTCTCTCTCATTCAAGGTGTACTGACTGGTTTTGTGTGTCAACTTGACACAAGCTGGAGTTATCACAGAGAAAGGAGCTTCAGTTGAGGAAATGCCTCCATGAGATCCAGCTGTAAGGCATTTTCTCAATTAGTGATCAAGGGGGCAGGGCCCCTTGTGGGTGGTGCCATTTGTGGGCTGGTAGTCTTGGGTTTGATAAAAAAAAAAAAAAAAGTGACTGAGTAAGCCAGGGGAAGCAAGCCAGTAAGTAAAATCTCTCCATGCCCTCTGGATCAGTTCCTGCTTCCTGACCTGCTTGAGTTCCAGTCCTGACTTCTGTTGGTGATGACCAGCAATGTGGAAGTGTAAGCTCAATAAACCCTTCTCCCCAACTTGCTTCTTGGTCATGATGTTTATGCAGGAATGGAAACCCTGACTAAGACACAAGATTTTTCCCTGTAGCCCTGGCTGTCCTGGATGGAACTCACTCTGTAGACCAGGCTGGTCTCAAATTCAGAGATCCTCCTGCCTCTGTTTCTCAAGTGCTAGGATTAAATGCATGAGCCAGTACCACCCAATTAAACTAGGTTTTCCATAGAACAGTATTTTAATAAAGTTGTGTTTATAGTGGCTTTTAAATGAAGGATAAAGAGTAAAAAAAATGCAGTTAAGTCTTGGACTCTGACTTTGGTCACAACATTTTTAGTGGAATCGTCAAGTTGGAGGAATTTGGAATACAAGAACTCCAGGTGCTCTGAGAGATGACAGTATACAGTTCCCGCCATCCACAACCCAGGACCTGTAGGGTAAACTGCCCTAAGCCCATGCTAGAAACTACTTACCCAGGGAAAATCAAAAAGCACATCCCTAAATGGTGGTCCCTTGCCAGGCACACCCTTTCCCAGGTGTGCAGCAGAGGCAGAGAAGGCCACTGGGGTGGACAGACAGCAGGAGCCTCGCACTTGGTCTCGTTTGGCAGCTTGGTCCTAACAGCCTGGCCTGCACCTGCATCAAGGACTCCAGGCTTCTAATGAAGCTATTCACTTTTTCACTATGTCTTAAAAAGAAAAGAAAAAAGTTGGAGAAAACGAAACAAAACAAGCACAAAGTATATTTTATTGTGGCTTTTTGGATAAGGAGGGAAGGTGGGGGGCGGAGGGGGCAGTAATTTGCAGTCACCCTCGCAAGAGCTTTTGAAGTTCTCCAAATAAGGAGAACTAATGCTAACTCTTTATTTTTTTTCTAAAGCCCCATTTACATTATGATTAAATACCTTCCTTGGATAAGCATAAAGAAAGTCGTTAATCTATATAGCTCTCCAAAGAATCAATACATTCTAAACTTTTGTAGGATTTGTTACACTCTATTTTCTTGTTACAGTAGGCCGGCCCAGCTCTGTCTAGGCACATGGGTCTTCTTCCCTCCCCCTCCGCACCTCCTCCAAGAATGAAAACAAAGCGAAGGTCTTTCACCGTAAACAAAACCAGCTGATTCTTCACAGAGAACCCCTGAATAGCTTGAGAAGAAGAAGAAGAAGAAGGGGAAAAAAACTTACAATAAATGGTGCATTTTTTTTTCTCTGCTGGGTATAGTATTCAAGGATCAGGGCAGTATTCAAACAGAGGTCCATTTTTTTGCTCAGCAAGAGAGTTTAGAAAAGAAGCGTGGGGGTCCATTCAGAGCTTCCCCCTCACAATCACAGGGCTCTGTGAAACCTATCTTCCATGCCTTGTCAGAGTGTTTCTGGGGACCAATTAGCGCTTTGTTGCACGGCTTCTTTGCTGAATCTTTGAGCAGCAGGAAAAAGCGCTCTTGAGTCTCCCCTTATTTTGACCATTTCAGTCATTACTCAGTGTAATAATTAATATGACAACTGGACGCTCCCGTTTGTATAGAAACACCTCAGCGACAGGAGCGAGTTTGCAGTGGGTGGTAATGAGCCGTACATCGGCCCCAGAAGCCACACACACAAAAAGGGACTGAATGGCGACAGAGAAAGAGAAGGAATAAAGATAAAATAGTTGGCACAACGCAGAGGGACATAGAACAGACCGGAACGGGGAGAGGGAGGAGGAGCCGGGACAATTAGAAGGGGAGGGGTAAACACCCTGCGGAGGTTAACTTATTTTGAAACTGTTTTGTGAATAGAACCGTGGACGTGAGTGGCCAGATTTCAGTCCGTCACCCCCACCAGGCCCCCGCCCTTTTACGGACTATCTTGGAACGAGGGGGTGGAAGCAGAGTGAGTACAGGGGCTGCTGCAATCTTTAGATTGTTCTCAGACTCCTGGAAAGCTCGAAGGCTGGTTACCAAGCTCAAATCCCAGCTGTCCACTCACTTGGTGTTCAGCAAAGGCCAGGTTACCTCGGAGGAACCAGAGCTATCCTACCTACCGTTCCAGGGACGATCCATGCATCGACTCTACACAGTCTCCTGCTGCAGGGCTCCGGAGCAAACAGGGAGCTCTCAGGTAGCTGCGTAGCTACTGAGGTCCCAGGCTTGTAGTCAGTGCCCCTGGGATGCGTGGCATAATAAATAATTAGAGCGGTTAGGTGTGTTGGCTGCAGCTCATGCTAATGAGGCAGATAAGAGCTTACCACTAAGTCCAAGTGGCAGTTTACATATAAGACAAAACCCAACCAAACAAAACCTCCCCAAACCCAAACCCCGCTCTTTTCGCCCCCCCTTCCTTCTGGAATTTCTGTCCCCAACCCTTTTCCTTAATCCTGAGTTCTTGCACACGCCTCCCTCTCTCAGTTGCACACTTACCACTCCTTTCACCCAGGTGGGCCTCCTTGTGAAGCCACCCCACTCCCTGCCTCCCTCAGACCCCGGAAAGTTCACTTCCAGCCACGCTGCCCAGCCAGATCACCCACGTGATGCCTTTCTTTATACAATATGGAATGAACCCTAGCTCATATCCTGAGGGTAGGACTCCAAAGCTCAGGAAATCTGGACTCTCAGTAAGCCTGCAGAGGCTTCCATGTTCAAGGGGCCAGGGGAGTCTTCTGGTGGGTGAAGAACAGGGGCACCTGGCACCCAGGAGTTTCTGAACTGCTCTAAGGCCTCCCAAAAGCCAGGACAGTTTACCCAAGTGTCTGAGGTCAGTCGTGTGTCCCCATTGTGTGGCCACGCGTCCTGTGTCCATCAGCACCTCCCCAAAGTCCAGACTCAGACTGACTCCTTGTGGTTCGGCCTGGGAGTACTGTGGCTTATCAATCAATCAATGTGCAGGGGAAGCTCTCTCTACTTCAGACAAACCTGAATGCTGGCCCTGAGGGCCAAATGGAAAGTTTACTGGTAAGTAACAGGTTTCAGAGGAAGCAGAAGCAGCAATCTTGACTGTCTGGTTCTTCTAAGCCACTATTCCATAGGCCCATTTGTAGCACAAGCAAGAGACATAAGCCAGTCAATTTTCAGTGTGTGTGTGTGTGTGTGTGTGTGTGTGTGTGTGTGCGCGCGCGCGCGCGCGCGCGCTACATTCTACTCACTGCCCCTTTCCCAGTCACCCTTCCCATAATCCTCCTCCATCCCCTCTCCCCTTCTCCTCTGGGTGAGTGGGGCCCCCTTGGGTATCCTCCCAACCTGACACATTAAGTCTCTGCAGGGCTCCATGTATCCTCTTCCACTGAGGCGAGACAAGGCAGCCCAGCTAGAAGAATATATCCCAGGAATGGGCAACAGCTTTGGGATACCCCCTGCTCTAGTTGTTCAGGACCCACATGAAGACCAAGCCGCACATCTGCTGCATATGTACAGGGAGGCCTGGGTCCAGCCTGTGTGTGCTCTTTGGTTGGTGGTTCAGGTTCTGAGAGCCCCAAGGATCCAGGTGAGCTGACTCTGTTGGTCTTCCTGTGGAGCTCCTATCTCATTAGGATGCCCCCTTCCCCCCAAAATCCTTCCCAGGGGATAATTTTTAACATGGATATTTCATGTTCATGAAACCTCAAACAGAAACAAAGACAAGATTTAAGGGCTTACTATTTATAAAATTCTGACATTGCCAAACTCACAGAACCCCCGAGGTGTATGTTAAATATAACACTCACACTGAACTAAGTAAAAAGAGGTACACATTCGTCCTGTTGAGGTTGTTATGATCATTGCTCTAACACAGAGCTATGGCAAATTTGAAAGGAGGACAGCAGGTCACGGTAACTGCTTCCCATGACGTAGTTGGAACAGTCGGCATGGAAGGGAAGAAAGTCCATGAGGACGAAGCGGGGCATGTTCCTCCATCTTCCTTTTATCTTTAAACTCCACCCCCACACCCTAATAAGCCCCAGATAGAAATTTCAGGTAAAAGCAATGAGCTGCAAATCCTCAAATCATCCAGAGTCTCTCTCCTAAGCAGATGTTCTGACAGTGTAGAAAATCCAAGCTGGACCACCCAACCCTCTAGTGTCAGTCATGTTCTTCTTTGAACTCATACTTTTCGCTAGTCTTTCCTCTAAAATAACCTTCAGGGGCAAATGACATCACCCTCCACCTTCATTATGTGGTCAATGCTGGTGCTCAAATTATGGGTCCTGCTAGCCAGAAGGCATTCCAGGGTCAAATGATTAGTGCTAGGGACCAGGGTAAATGCCAGGTCTTTGGTGCATCCTGACTAGCATGCAATGTAATGAAACACCATTGCTCGCCACAGCTTGCAAGAGTAACAGAATACTCACATGTGACTGCACCCGTTTCTCATCCGGGATTTGGGGACCTGGTAATTAATTGACTTGTCTTCCTTTGTGGGACGTGTGGGTCGCTTGCCACCTGCTGGTTGCTTATTGAACTGCAGCTGGAACTGTGGCGGGGAAATCTGCAATGGGATTCATTCCAAAGCACTCAGCTCATTTCCATTAATTCTACTATATACGATGCAGTTTAACGACAGAGCAGCACCATGGGGTATGGGTCCTGTTAATCACGATGGCCACATTACAACCTCTCTCTCTCCCCCCCCCTCTGTGATGTGTGTGTGGTGTATGAGTGTATACATGTGCACATGTATACATGTGTCTGGAAGCCAGAGGATGATAGGTCAACATTGAAATCCTTCTTCCTCAGTCAGGATCCACCATATTTTTTGACACAGTATCACTGAGCCAGTAGTACATCCATTTGGTGGGACTTTCTGGCCATTGAGCTCCAAGTATCCTCTTTCTTTTTTCCCACCACTACCGTGACTGATTTTTATTTTATTTTGCTTTTCCTGAACTTGACTTCACATAATTGAGCTGCAAGAGCTTTATAGACTGAGATATCTCCCCAAACACTTGAGGTGTGTTTAAAATTAGGACTCTGAAGCTTCGCCTCATGCCCACCCAAATATGACGGGGCACATTTCCTATGTGTGTGCCACATTTCCTAAGCCAAGGATGCGAACTGCCTCACCTGAAGCATGCCAAGTGGTAAGGCAGTGGCGGTCAGTGAAGATCTTTTCTAATAAGGAATTTGCATTTGTCCTGTAAGGTCAGGTACCCTGGTGGTTTGAGGGCAGGGAAAATGGGTAAGTTTTATTATGGGGATGGCTTTTCCTAACGGTCCTAGTAATTGGTCAGAAACCTGACTCAGAGGGAAAGGGGCAAACAGATAGCTTGTTCAGTGTCAGGGATATCTCTTTCTTGCCTTCACTTGCATTCCACTGAGTCCTCCAGTGGAGGCTACTTCTTGGCCTTGCTGTGACATCATCCTCAGGCTCCTCTCTATCCACATCTCTTTCCAGCGTCCACTGCTTTCTTCCCATTAAGTTTCTTTGCAGCTCAGTTCAGAAAAGCTTAATCAAGATTACCCTGTAGATTTATACCACTAACCTTTCCTGGAATTGTCTTTAGAGAAACCGCAGCCATACTCTTCAGTGTCTCACCCTTCATTCTGGGCATTTCTCTTTATCTCTCTATTTTATTATGCTTTATTTTTATTATGTTTTATTTTCATCATTTAAAACCAAATTAAAATTTAAATATATTTTGATCACATTTGTCCCCTCCCACAAGTCCCACATCCTCGCCCCACCATCCACTCAACTTTACATTCTGTCTCAAAAGCCCAATACAATAATAGAATCCTGCCCAAACCAAGAAAAAAAATCCCCCAAAAGTCCCACTAAACTATAACCAAATAAAACACACAAAGAAGTAAACCTGTGGAATCCTTTCTATATGGGGCAACTTTGCCTGAACATGAGTCTTGTTGTTGATGTACCTAGTGTCACTACATATGGATTTTCCATCTCCCAACAGATATAAGTGACAGTTCAATTGTTAACTTTTACCTCAGTAGAAAGGGCTTTCATTCATTTATGTTCTTAAAAATATGACACAATAAATATAGTAAAATAAAAAACTATCAATTTAGAGCTGGACAGACACACCAACAGAAGAAAAAGAGCCCAAAAGGAGCAAATATCAGGGATCCAGTTGTTCACTCGTTCAGGAGTCCCATAAGAACATGAAACAGGAAGCTGCACTGTGAACACAGACTGCTCATATTATGAACTGGTGCAGACATGCTCAGGCCCTGTGCGTGCCGCTTTACTCTCCATGAGTTCATAAGAGCTTTGCCCTGGAGATTTAGAGCAGAAGTTCTTAATTTGTGGGTTGTGAGCCCTTTGAGAATTGAATGACTCTTGTGCACATCAGATATTTTCATTGCGATTCATAACTGTAGCGCTGTAGTAAGACTACAGTTCTGAAGTAGCAACAATAAATACTTTTACTTTTGTGATTGGGGGTCACCACAACATGAGTAACTATACTAAAGGGTCGTAGCATCAGGAAGACCGATTTAGAGTGTCTTGTTTTCTTGGTGTCTTTTTCCCCTCTGGCTCTTGTACTCTTTCTGCTTCTTCTTCAAAGAGTTCCCTGAGAGCTTAGGGGAAATATTTGTAAACAACCAATAAATAATTTGACTTAAGGCCTACTCCACGAGATATAACCCACACCCTCAACATTGTTTGGGTGACCAAGAATCTGAAACTGGATAACACTGGTACCTAGGGGAAAACCAAAAACTACTACTTTTTGTTTGTTTGTTTAAAGAAAACTGTAGTGTTAAATGACTCCTAATGATATTTTACTATTCTCATAGATCAGTGCCTGGCTCAGCCATCATCAGAGAAGCTTCCTCCTGCAGCAGATAGGAACAGATAGAGAGAGCCACAGCAAAGAGTGAGAGACCCTGGAACACACAGCCCTAAACAGGACGTCACCCTCAAATCTCTTTCTCCTGACCCCATGCTTAATTTAAGCCTGCATCATAGGTTTAATATCTTTTATTAAACCACAACCATGCTCACAAAACAAGGAAACAAACAAAGCTTTTTGGTTTCACCCAAAAAGAAAGGTTCTCATCCCTTGACTCTATGATGAGCTTCACCCATTTATTTCTCACTCCCTCACTAAAGGTCCTCAATTTCATGGTTTATAACTCTGATTCTCAGAAGCACTCAAGATCCAGACATCCACCAATGACGTCATTTTGCTCAATGAATCAGATGCTTCAAGCACCTGATTGGCACAATGCCTTAGGTGCTACTGTTCTGTGATGTTTAATCTTAGTTGTCAACATAAATGTATCTGAGCTCAATAAAAAGGCAAGACACTGGGCACTCCTGTGAGGGATTTTTCTGAATCAGATTATTTGAAGTGAGAAGGACCTATCCTAAATGTTGGTGCCGATTTCCAGTCGCAGCCCACATAAAAGGAGATAAAAAGGGAACGTAGTCTTCCTTCTCACTGGTGAGTTGGAAGCTACCTTGAGGCTGCTGCTTACCTTTGCTGACACTAGATCTCAGCTTCTTTGGTATTCCAGCATGGCCTGAAGACTAGCAGCTTTTCATGAATTCTCTACCCTTTCAGCACTATGTTGGAATTGCTAGGACACCTAGCTTTGTGGTTTGAGAACTACCAGATTCTTGGCCTCTCCAGGTGTGAGATATCCATTGTTGGACTATTCAAACCATCCAGTGCAAGCCAATCTAATAAATCCCCATTTAGTACATATTCATTTTACTATTCTGTTCCTCTAAATATGAGATGAGTCCAGACAAGAATATCCAGAAAAGGATACCCAGTCCTTCAGATCCTCTTGAATTTTTCTTCCTTGAGTTGCCATGGTTCTTATCCCCTTGATCATAACAAGAGAAAAATAAAATAAAAGAGTGTATCTATATTTATTTATGCTTTATTATCAAGAACACCTCCCACTTTCTATGCTGCCCAGGGACAGGTCTACATGGCATTATTTTTTATTCCTGTAATTTAAAGGGAACTACTTTACACAATGTCTGTAGCCTTTGATGTCCTGGAGATCAAGAAGGAGGATGCCCTCAGACTTCTTTCCTCAGGAACCCACTCAGGTGTCACCAGTCTTGACTTTCAGATGGAGTAGTACATCTACAAAAGTTGTGACTGATTCCAGAGTGGACCACCAGCCACCCCTCACAGAGGCTTTTAATGTCAACCTGTCCGCCATTGCTCTGTATAACACAGACTCTTGATGCTATGTGGACATTGCCATCCCATGCATCAAAGGAGATCTGTGGGTCTGATGTGGTGACTCCTAGCCTGGAAAGTACTCCGCGTGCGCGGCACCATCTCCTGTGAGAGCCTGTAGGAGGTTACTTCTATAGAGACCTGGGGAGACTGAGAAGGAGCAGGCTGATTCTGAAAAGACTGTGGTCAAGGAGGAATCTCAGGGCAAATAGTCTGCGTCAGCTCCTGAGTTCAACTGTTGCTCAGCCAGAGGTGACTGGCCAATCTGAGGGTGTGCGGGTACCCTCTGTACACATTCAGTAGTTCTCGACTGAAGACTGGGGTGCCCAGTCAACCACTGAGAACTGGTCAGCAGCTTCTACAGCACAGGCCACTGAGAGGGTTGGAGCCACCAGTGAGTGATCCCGAGCTGCTTTTCAGACACCGGAGCAAAGGGAAATAGATGGAAGGAAAATAAAGTTCTTAGACGCTAAACAAAAACAAACAAACAAACAAGAATACTCCTGGCAATTCTGGCCAGGAATTTATAAAAAGTGGACGGTAGAACAGAAGATTTCTCAAGACTGTAAAATCTGACCGTTGGATGCTGCAGGAGCCATTTTTACACTTGAATGGTCAGCTTCACGTAACTGTCCATGAAATGACATAACACATCCAGTAAACACACATGAAATGTATCTTTTCCTCAACTTACCATCTGACTCTGAGAGTCTATGCAGCCCTCAGGTGTGAATGAGTGAGAAGCGATGTTCAGGAGCTTATTGTACAATGTCTCTACCACATAAATAAATAACTTTATGAGTATAGATGATAATAAAATATAATGAAGTATTAGTGGGTAATGGGTTGTGTAGGCTTAGATTTTTAAACCTACTTTTAGTAAGGGTTCTCAAATGCTTTGGACTCCCTCCCATCTAGCCGACCATCCAAAGGTAGAGAAAAGATGGTAAATAGGACAAGGGGATGCTCCTTGAGGCGATTCCAATCCCCATTGCCAGGATACCAGCAGTTCAGTTCATAGTGTCAGGACACCAAACACGAATCAGCAGCAGTGGCACGATCCAGCAGAAACAGCCAGGCCTCCACCTAACTAACACAAGTCAGCAGGAGGGACCAGGACTGAGATACCAGGAGAAATTCTCTGCGGTGCCTCTCTCAGCAAAGAGAAGATCAGCAAAGACAAAGACGTGAGACCAATGAAGCATTGCAAAACTAGCTATGCAAGCTTCATCACTGTTGAGTCCAAGCATCACGTGTCCTCCCCCGGGTCTTGCCTCAGCAAACACCACATGAGTATGTATCACCTGACCTATCCAGAAACTTCCACTTCAGGGTTGAGTCTCATATTTTTGATATACATACTTTATTCAATTGTGAGTATATGTAATTAATCTTTAAGTTACAATTATATTTAAGCATCAGGCTTAAATTGCTTAAAAAGTCAGCTCTCGAAAGCCTGGATAAGCTTGCCCTAGTCAGCCACTGATTACGGTACATCAGTTGGGTGAACACATCTTGTTCATCTAACCTCCACTCACACCTTTCTCTCCTTTGGGTATAAGTAGCTTTAGATATACTCCTGGATGTTCCTGAGAACTGTCCTATTTAACTCTACCCTAGAGACTTTATAGACAGGGGTTCTTTCTATTAGAACCCCCCCTTTGCTCCCAAATATGCTCATCTGTAACCTTCTTCTGACTCAGCTCTCAACACAGAGTCTCTATGTTCAATAAGTCCCCTCTTGTTTTAACCAGCCCTTCTCAAAACCTCTTTCAAAATAGCTCTTCATAAAACTTAATTTCTTCTTGGATATACTCAGTGCTGGGTTTATTTTACTCCTCTGTTTTTCTTTCTAGTCTTCATGTTTACCATTCATGTTCCTACTAGACTGTGAAGTCAATGGGGGTGGTAACCATGGCAGTCCTCATCATCACTGTCTAGAACAGTGCCTGGCAAATGCGTATCCAACAAATGTTTACTGAGTACATGTGCGGATAGATGACCATACTGAATGATCTCACTCTGATGCTGCCGAGACTGGATGCTGATGAGCAGTCTCCAGGAGCTGTGCTACATCCACGCATACCTTCTTTTCATTTAATAGACCTTTAATCAAAGGCACTTGATTTACTAATTGATTTCATTATAAGCCAATGCAATGCCCAAGTTCTGCTAAGAATTCCCGGAATAGCCAGCCCTAAATATTATTCTGATAAAAAGCATGACTTCATAGCTTAATCGTATTTTGTATGGGGTATTAGTCAGAAATGACATACAGATTTCTGGGATGTCTTTGTGGGGAAGAAGATGAAAAGAAAAGACATGAGAGAAACAAAATTCTGTAGGAGGTGATTGCAGGGTGGGAATTTCCTAAGATTTAAAGTGTGTCTTTTAAGTCCTCGTGAAGAAAGAACAGTTCTCCTAACGGTAAATCTACCTCGTGTGTCTCCCTTGTATCTCATCTTGTTAGGATTAGATGTAGCTGTGAAAAACAACCTTCAAAACCCTGGGTTTAGATAAAATAGCAGTTCATTTTTCTTTTCTACAAAATGCCAGCCAGTCAAATACCCCACCCTTTCACTCTTGACCCCATATTCTTCTGCTTTGAAAAGTATGGATGGTTGGTTTTGTAGCAGCTGGTGTTCTCTTGCTAATTGTGTTACCCCAAAAACCTGTTTGCAGTATCCTGCATGCAGGCTAAAGGAAGCCTTCCCCACAGCTGGATTTGATTGGCAATAAAGAATTGCCTTACAGCCAATAACTGGGCAAAGGGAGTTGCTCGGGCTAAGATGCAGGAGGAGGAAAGGAGAATCTCCATGACTGGGGAAACATAGAACAGATTTGGAGCTGCAGAGGGGAGATCATCTGAAATGTAGGAGTAAAGGGAAAGAGGCCCCTGAAGGGCTGCCCAGAAGCATCTTGGGCAGCAAAGACCAGTGGGCTTCACAGAAGATAACAGGGCAGCAAAGTTAAAAGTAGATTAGAAGGTGTTGAGCCAGGAGTACTGAGGGAAGGGCATGCTAGCCATGGGAAGCTTAGAAGTGCCTAACCACTGAGCTAGGATGGTATGTTAAAAACAAGCTAATGTGTATGTGTCTCTCATTCATGAATCCAAAAATTGCTCCTAGGTGAGTGCATGTGCGTGTGACCTGCTGGGAGGCAAAGCAGTGTAGCAAAAACTCCCAAACATGACGTTTTCCTAAATGTATCTCATAATCCAACACGGAGACTACTGCTCCAACAGGGTTTCCACATTGGAAACCTCAAGGGAAAAAATGGAAGGAGAAGAGTGTACCTTCTTTGTCTTTGTAAGGGTTTTACTGCTGTGAATAGACACCATGACCAATGCATGTCTTATAAAGGACAATGTTTAATTGGGGCTGGCTTACAGGTTCAGAGGTTTAGTCCATTATCATCAAGGTGGGAGCACGGTAGCATCCAGGCAGGCATGGTGCAGAAGGAGCTGAGAGTTCTACATCTTCATCTGAAGGCTGCTAGCAGAATACTGACTTCCAGGCAGCTGGTGTGAGAGTCTTATAGCCCATACCCACAGTTACACACCTACTCCAACAGGGCCACACCTTCTAATAGTGCCACTCCCTGGGCCGAGCATATTCAAACCATCACATTCCACTCCCTGGCCCCCATAGGCTTTTTCAAACATATGAGTCTATGGGGGCCATATCTAAACATAGTATAATGCAAAATACATTTAGTCCAACTTCCAAAGTCCCCATAGTCTATAGCAGTCTCAAAGTCTCTTCTGAGATTCATCCAATCACTTAACTGTAATCCCCAAAGCAAATCAGGAAACTGTCTGGGCAAACTCCAAACCCTGCATCTCCATGTCTGATGTCAAAGGGGTCTCCAGATCTCCAACTCCTTTTTCATCTTTGTTGACTGCAGAAAAGTTCTTTCTTCTGGGCTGATTCTACTCCCTGTTAGCAGCTTTCCTCAGCAGATATCCCATGGCTCTAGCATCTTAAACATCTTGGGGTCTCCAAGGCAACTTCAATGTTACAGCTTCTTGCTTCAATGTCTGGGATCCACACATGATCTTCTGGGCTCCTCCTAAGGGCTGGCATCACTTCTCCAGCTCTGCCCTCTGTAGCACTCTAAGCTCAGGTTGATCCACTCCACTGCTGCTGCTGTTCTTGGTGATCATCCCATGGTACTGGCATCTCTGATACACTGGAGTCTTCCACTGCAACTAGGCTTCACCAATAGCCTCTCATAGACTCTCTTCATGGTGCCAAGCCTCATTTCCTTTGCATGGCTGCTTCAGTTCTGGGCCATCACTGCAACTGAGGTTGCACTTTCACCAACAGCCTTTCATGGCCTCTCACAGTGCCAAGCCTTAGCTGCTCTTCATGACTCCTTCATACCTTCAAAACCAGTACCAACTGGGTGACTCTTACATATTACCAAGTACAGCTGCTACAGGAGGTATAACCTTGGCTATCTCTGGAACAAAGCTTCTTTGTGCTCTCAGAAAACACTCATGTCAGTAATGCTGGTCTCTTCTTAATCACGACTAATTTCTTAACTCCAGCTAACCAGTATCAGTTGTCTCACTAATCCCTTCTATTCTGGACTCTAAAGCCAGAGCCACGTGGCCAAAGGTGCTGGCTTCTGCTGCTTGCTGGGGCTGAAACATAGCCCTCATGTTCTATTACCTGATCACCATCGTTCTGTTTTCCCTGCCTAAGCTTGGCTGTCCCGGAACTTGCTCTGTAGGCTGACTTTGAACTCAGAGATCCGCATGCCTGTCTCCTAAACACTGGGATTAAAGGTGTGGTCTACCAAGCCTAGATTTAAATTTTTCTTCACCTACAATGTGCTCTAGGCTGTCCTTGAACTCAGAGATCTGCTTGTCTTTGCCTCCTGGGGTTAAAGGTGCGTACCTAGATCTAAACTTACCTGGGTAGGATCTTGCCCCAAAGTCCCACTCCCTTAATTTGTTATCCTATTGAACATAGGATTCAGCTCTATTTCACTTCCTGGTGCCCCTTGAGTACTAGAACCATATATTTTATATTTTTCCTTTCTCAGCTTGTTATGCTTGTTTAAAATGCCCTTCATGAGACTTAACCAGTGAACAAAATCTATGATGGGTGTTTCTGAGACTTCCTTTGTCAATGCAATTAATCTGAGTCTCTTCACCTTAGCCTCAGGCAGACTCTTCAGACAAGGGCAAAAAATAGCCACATTCTTTACCAAACACTACAAAAACGGTCTCTAGGCAACATAATGAAATTCTCCACTGAAACCTGGGTCAGGTCTGCACAATTCAAATCACTCTCGAAAAACAAAGTCTTCCATATTCGTACTAGGCTATCCCATTAAGCCCAATTTGAAGTATTCCACTGCTTTCCAAAGTCCCAGAATCCACATTCCTCCAAACAAAAGCATGGTCAGGCCTATCACAGCAATACCCCAGGCCCTGGTACCAACTTCTGTCTTAGTTAGGGTTTTACTGCTGTGAACAGACACCATGACCAATGCATGTCTTATAAGGACAACATTTAATTGGGGCTGGCTTACAGGTTCAGAGAGAGGTTCAGTCCATTATCATCAAGGAAGGAACATGGTAGGATCCAGGCAGGCATGGTGCAGGAGGAGCTGAGAGTTCTACATCTTCATCTGAAGACTGCTAGTAGAATACTGACTTCCAGGCAGCTAGGGTGAGAATCTTATAGCCCACACCCACAATGTCACACCTACTCCAGCAGGGCCACACCTTCTAATAGTGCCACTCCCTAGGTTGAGCATATATACATCATCACATTCTTAAAAGCACTTCTTAGCAGCTATACAGATTTTTTCCTTGCATTTCTTGGGTCACACATTTGATTTGTAGCTACCAGGAAGTTTGAGAATTGCACCTTTTATGCTACAAAGAATTTCAGCCGCAGCCCAAATTCCAGTTACTATTTTTATAAGTGAGAAGGATACAGCTTTAATGTGTAGGTGTGTGCACTGCAGCTCCCTTCTTTCTCATCAGCCTGCTTTGTAGTTCCTGAAAGTGGGCTGGTCATACATCCACACAGTGGGCCCATGGGGAAACAGTAAACACAAATAGACTCAGTTTGTTACCGAACACATAAGAGGTGATATGACTTTTGTTGGTCCCTCTCATCAATTTGGAATGCCTTCAGGTAGGGTCCAAGCCTAGAATGCGCTGCAGTGGGAATTGAGGGCAACTACTCAATGCTCTTTTCCAAAGACAGGCATGGTTTTTAACTCCAGAATAAAGATTTTTTTTTCTTTTTCTTCCTCTTTTTTTCTCTTTCTTTTTTCTTTTTGGAAGAAGAGGGAGACATTTACTAACATGGAATATCTTTAGAATTGGGGATGCTTTCTATTCTTATTATACTGACCTTGAAATACCCTCTGACCCAAAGGGAGAGACAATCATCAGGGCATTCATAAAATACTGCATCAGAGAAATAGAGTCTAGATTGAAAAGAGAGAAAAGAAACGAAAGAGAAAAATTTAGATGGCAGAGTAATATCACACTACAAAAGTTAGGAAATTCCAACTGTCTAACACCCCTGTGGCTAGATAGATCATAGGCCTTAAGGGAGAAACCAATATGATTATTCTGCTAGGTGGTTGTAGTCTTTTCCCCCCACATAACACTGATTTTCTGCAAGTTTCACATCTTGCATCCTGATCAAAAAAATCCCTTCCCAGTCCTTTCATGTCTCCATCTCCTTGTAACCCCACTCCCACAAAAGAAGTAAAGGATAAAATAAATTTTAAAAGGGGGGGGGAGAAAGTCCACTTTGTGTTATCTATATACTTGCTGGAACATTCTTAGTGGTTAAATCCTTAGTGGCCTGCTCCTTAAAGAGAGCTGAGTCCTTCTCCCACACCTCGGACAAAAGCCCTTGACTGTGCAGAGCTACTCTCTGGCATCTCTGTCTCTGGGTGGGGTGGGAAGCCCAGGGGAGAGTAGGGGTTGTCATAGAAGCCTTCCATGTCTCTCCTCAATTGTGTGTCTGTAGTCACTGATATCATGGTAAAAGAAGCCTCCTTGCTCTTCACAGTCAGTGGAAGCATGGATCATGGGCCTCCACTCAGTTTCTGGTTAAAGCACAGATCATGAACATGCCCACCTACTGCAATATGACCATGGACCCAGACAGGGTCCTTGGGAGCTGCCTGGACCACAGCCATCGACATGGCCTCAAGGTGGCAGCACAGGCCACCCACATCAATATGGGTCCAGGCAGCAGCATGGCCTATAGACTTCCACATGGCATGAGGTTGCAGCATAGACCATAGATATCTGCATGGCCTTTGGTGGTAGTGTGGGTCCCAGACATCAACACCGACTTTGGATACAGTAGGACCATAGACCTAGACATGTCTTCTGGTGCAGCATAGGCCCAGACATCACCATAGCCTCAGGTGGCAGCACAGGCCACCCAGAACAGTTTGGCCTGTGGTGGAAGCCTGGCCCATGGAAACTGTGGACATCAACATGGCTTAAGGCAACAGCACAAACCACAGATATCTGCATGACCTTTGGTGCTAACACTGGCCATACAGATCCCAGCCATAGTAGGTCCTGGAATCCCTACAGCATGGCTCATGGACATTGATACAGACTCCGTGGATATAGCCTTCAAACAGCTCTGAAGGACTCCCTCCTATTTCTGTAAATCAGAGAGCATCATTCAATCCAAACCAGAGAAGTTCCCCCGGTTGGTCAATATGCAGAGAGTAAGAGAATGCCAAGTACTCAGCCCTAAATGGGACATCCATATCAGCCCCTTTGCCCATGACTCATGAAAGATCAGGTGGGAACTTGTGAACTCCAGAGATGCTAGGCCCTATTCTGAAGACTAACTGGGCAACACACACTCGACTGGTAGGGAAAAGTATCTTCACGTTGGGTGAAAAGGGCTAGGACAGTGAAGAGGATGCTTGTTAGAGGAGTCAGGGGTAATGAATATGGTCAAAACACATAGTGGGAAGTTCTCAAAATTTTACTAAATATAGTTAAAGAAAAAAAGAAAGCATCCAATGCCGTGTTGCAACTATGGCATTTCTTTTCTTCCTCGGTGGACTTAGATATGGAAGTGGGTGCTGGGTAGAGACAAAACCTTTATCCTGCTTGATATATTTTAAAAAATATTTTTTATTTTGTAGTAAACTAAAAATAAATTATATTTATAGAAGCAAGGATATAGCTCAGTGGTTGAACATTTACCCAGCATGTGCAAGATCCCAAGTTTAATCCCCAGAATCACAAATATTACATTTAAATATATGAAAGGATTGCTTAAAATAAAAGATATTGTAATTTAAACTCATAATGCATGAAACATGATGAGAATTGTTAATTAATATACTTTCAACCAAACACACTTGATTTACTAATTGATTTCATTATGAGGTAATATAATGTATAAGTTCTAAGAATTCCAAGAATTCTTAGGCCTCTGCCCTTTTTATCAATGTAGGATATAAAAGTTATGAAATTCTTATTGATGGCTAAAGGCTACATGTCTACATATGTAACATTTGATTTACTCCCATGCAATAAATTCATAAAAACTATTGCTTTAAATGGTATACATCCATCCTATGAGGACTGGCTGTGGTAAGTGGGGAATTTGCTTGGGTTTAAGAAGTTATGCTAAATCCTATTTATCTGAGTGTGCAGCACACACATGGTACTTACGTGTTATGGATCTAGGCAAGGTTCTTCCCAGAATTCCTTTGGTGACCTTTCCATTAGTCTGGGGGTCAGGGGGAGGGAGGCAAGCCGCCATGTGATCTGACATTCACACAGGTGGTGTTGTCTCTGAAGGGAACTTACCTAGTGCAGACTGCAGACTTGTCCCAAACCATAGAAATGACCTTTTTCTGTGAAAAATGGCTAAGCAGACTGCTCAGATTTACTCAACTAATAATTGGTCTTTCTTTGAGTCTGAAGTTTTTGATATTTATCACTAGTGTTATATTCCAGCTCATGTTGTGTTAGAATAGGTTTGGGAAAAAAAGATTGCATTTTGCCAGTAGACAATAAATTGGTAGAAGCCAATTAGGAATGAAGAGGAAATAAATGGAACCCAACTACAATAGTACTTAGACATGTTTCATTTGAAATGTATTTATTAGGAAACACAGATGACTGAAAGCAAATTAGTGCTAAACCCAAGAAGTTGGGAAAAGACTAACTTCAAAGCATACTTGAACAAGGAAAGAGGAAGGACAAGGAGAGAGCAGTCAATGAAAGGGAGAACATTCCAGAGCCGGTGTTATGAAATGTCGCTCTTCATGGACAAATATCAGGCAAGATGAGAGAAGATACAAATAAATAAAGTGCAATACAGAATAGACAGGCCAGTCTGAAACGTGCTTGCAGTGTAAACAGGGAGAGCAAAGTTTGATCCTCAGAACCCATACGCAAGAAGACAGGCACAGTGACCGATGGCCTGTTTGCCATCCCAGTGCTAGGGAGGTAGAGACAGGAGGATCCCTAGGGTTTGCTAGCCAACCAAGCCAGCTTAATCAGAGAGTCTTGGGATCAAAACACAGGCAGATGTCGTCTGAGAAGGAAGACACCCCAAGCCAGCCACTCTACACCAATGTACATAACATGTGTGCATGCACCCGCACCCCAACAAAACAACAGATAATAAAATACAGAAAAAGATGGAAATATAGGAAAATAATGTTATGAACAGTAATGCATTTTTTCATGAAGCTCTTAAGAAGCTGCATTAATTTCTGGAAGAATATAAAATGGCTGAAATAGATTACAAAAATGACATAATAACTGTTAAAGAACCTGAATATAACTTTCCCCTGAACACCACCACTCCTTTATTTCAGGCCTAGCAAATATAAAAAGGCCACCAAATTCTCAAGAAACAAACCACTTCTATCTTCTGTTGACCAAAATTATAAAAACACAGAAATCTGTGCTAGGTCTTATATAAAGCAGTTATAATTGCTCTTTCAACATGAGCTGACATCTAAGTAAGGAGATGAAAGTTCCTCTTTTCCCATAAACATCAGTAGAAAAATCCTACATGAAGTAGGAACTAATGGACCAGTGAGATGGCTCAGTGGGTGAAGGGAAGGCTCTTGTCACTAAGACTGATGACTTGAGGATGTCCTTTGCACCCCACATGGTGGAAAAAATAGACTATGCAAGTTGTCCACTGGCCTATACACATGTGGCATGGGAGACTCATGATCACACACATATAAATGCATAAATAAATGTAAGAAAATTAAAATATATGAATAAACTATATATAATAGAGCATTAAAATTAACAAACCATTAACAAGGGTTACTTTAGAACAGAAACAATTTAACGTCTGAAAAAAAATCTGTTCCTATAATCTTAACATGTTATCTTGTTAATGGTTAGACACATTAACAGACCAAACGGAATGGACCCCATACTTAGCAAATTCTAAACGTCAGTTGTCCAACTCAACGCCTTATGTTGAAAACAAATGAACGTCTTTCTACAGTTGGAAAATTTTGCAAAGTCATTGAAGGTTACGTTAGAAACCTCCATCAAACAGCAACAATAGTAGTTGCACACAGAGGACATTTTACACCAAAGCATATCATCAGAGAACTAAGTCGACACCCCAGGCCAGGCTTATGTTTTCAGAGCAAAATCTGAACTCTATAGCCTGTCCATATGCTATAATATACCTATAGACTAGCATCACATATCAGGAAAGCACACTCCTATATACACAGGTGTACATCTGACATCAAACACAGCAGTGAAGGTACCAGGGACATTACTCTATCTTGAGTAATCAAGATAAGAGAGAAGGAACAAATCAGGTAGGAAAAGTGACTTGTAGGTTTTGGTTATGTGCCATGAACTCGTGGATTATGATTAACTCAGCCCTGTGTGCATGAAGTTAAGTAGAAAGAAGCTGATAAGCTAGCAAAGGTTGGGAAATGTTTAACTTTTAAATTAGTTAAGTCAGCTCTAAGGTTGCCAAATACAAAGCTAGCTGCTCATCTGGCTACATGGTGCTGGTGTCCACAGACCCACTACCACGCGCCCCAGTGGTCTACAGAGCATCTTTGTCAGTCCTTCTCGATCTGTGCTTTTTTCCTGGATTTTCTTAATTCTCACCACTGCTCCTGTTAATTCCAGCACACATTCCACCCAGTCATCCACAGTGTGTGCTTCACCAGCAGCAATCTTCTATGATGTCATTTTGTGTTGGTCTATAGGTAAATGTGATCCATCATTTCGCCCAAGTAAATTTTGTTTGTTTGTTTGTTTTTGGAGACATGTTTTCATATAACTCGGACTGGGTTCGAACTTACTTCAAAGCCAAGGATAGTCTCCAATTTCTGATTTTCCTGCTTATACTATCATACTGTGACATTACAGGCATGTACCAAACCAAGTTTTCTGATCAAACCTAGGACTTCCAGCATGCTAAGCAACTCCACTAACTACTAAGCCACAAAGATTTTCCTGTTTGTTTGTTTATTTATTTATTTTTACAAAAAAACCTGTTCAATATTCTTTTTTTTTGTCAAGACAGCAGGGAAGTATGCTGTTTTATTCAACCTAGACTTGGAGAAAAATTTAAAATATAAAATAGAATTTAGAATTCATCTTTTAAAAAAGATTATTTATTTTAAGTATATGAGTGTCTGTCTTTACATATACCCAGGAATCAGATCCCATTACAGATGGTTGTGAGCTACCATGTGGTTCTGGGACTTGAACTCAGGACGTCTGGAAGAGCAGCCAGTTTTCTTAACTTGTGACCCATCTCTCCAGCCTGGAATTCTATTTTTAACTAGTGTTCAGAGAAAAGAGAAGGATCATCACTGTGTTTTCTTAAAAACAAACAAACAAACAAACAAATAAACAAACAACAAAAAAGTCATGTGATTATTTCAAAAAGGAGAGAAAGACTATTTAAGAGCCAAGGCTTTGGGCTTGAATCAAACATTGTTTGAATGTCCAGCTGTGGATTTAAATGTCTTGGGCAGCCATTGCTTTGCCTATACAGAGAAAAGGCAATGTCTGCAAGACGGATGGCAGGAAGAAATGAAATCTCCCATAGGAAGAACTTGGCTTGGTGCTTAGCACACAGTGTGCATGCAGATAAGGCCTCCATCACTGTTGCCTGGTGCTTAGCATACAGTGTGCACGTAGATAAGACCTCCATCACTTTTGCCTTCATTCATTGCTTCACTTTCATTGTGCAGGTTCTTTGGATGGCATTGCCCTCTGTAGTATACGGGCAACAGTGACAGATGGAGTGGCACTTCTCAGACAGTCCTGAGCTGAGGGGCACATCCTATTTCACATTTACAGCCTCGAGCCCAGTGCTTCTCAACCTCCCTAGCACTGCAACCCTTTAATACAGTGTCATGGTGTGGTGACCCTCAACCATAAAACTATTTCATTGCTACTTCATAACTGTAATTTGCTACTGTTATGAGTTGCGATGTAAATACTTTTGGAGCTAGGGGTTTAACAAAGGATTTGTGACTCATGGGTTGAGGCTGTTGCTCAAGAGGAATACTGAACTTAGACAGACAGGTTGAAATTCAAGCACGTGGCCTGGCAACTTACCAGAGGGAAGATTAACCAGACACCCAAGCATGCCTTTTTGGACAGAAATTATTCTTACAGTATTAATATTCTTGGAATTCAAGAAAGTCGGTTGCTTTATGGAGGTTCAGGAAATCCTAAGCAATGGCCCTAGACCCACATTTTCAAAACAAAGACACTGGGTTACGGGTGGGAGTGGCTGTCCATCCAATGAGAAAGTAATCCACTTGCTTTGAATCTCCAACTTGAAATGTTGTTTTTCTCTTTTGTCAGATACTTGCTTATTAGGCCAAAGAATTGAGGGAGGTGGTGGGGTGGACTCCTACCCCCTTCTATTATTGGCCTGTTTCCTCACAGCCTGTTAACTTTGCCCAGGTAAATATTAAGCAGGGTTTGAGTCCCTCAATGCCCCCAACTTCTCAGTCTTTCCGGAACTGACCCTCCTGTGTTTTTATACTTCATTTTCCCTGTTAGCAATGAACATCTGTCTTCAGTTTCCTTCTCTAAAAATGGGGTTCTGACATCTCACCTTCACGTCCACTAGAGACCACTCCTCAGCACCTCGTACTCAGCTCACTCCTCTCTTCTGTCTCTATTTGCCCCTCGCCTGAGGCTTAGCCCTGACTGAACTTGCTTTTTTTGCCTGATCAGTAGAATGGTGCAGTGCTAGCAGGAGGTTGTTTGCTCCTGCTGTAGTCCCAGTGCCTACCACACACACAGAGCAAATGCTCAGAAGCTGTCTGTTGTTTCATTTTTTGAGACAGACGTTTAAACATTAGCTTCCATTTATGCAGTGTAAATGGCAAGAAGAGCCTGACTGAATACACAGAGCATCACCTCTTCTGCATGAGCCATGTATTTGAAATATCTTAGCAAGGTGGCCCTTCTGTCCTCTTTGCAGAAACCCAGCCATCCTACATGTACCTAGAGACCTGGCTGGATTCCAGCCCCAGTTCTCCTGGATTTTGCTCATACTCAGCCTCACAAGGTCATCTGGTGTGGATTTCTAAAGAAAAGTATGGCAAAGAGATTGACTTGTTTGGTGGTTAGTAAAAAGTAAGTTGAGAGTGGAGAGTGTTTAAATTACGATCCTGGCTCTATTTCTGTGCTTGCAGGGAACAATCATCCTGAATTATTACCCTTAATTATCACTGTTCTTATTCCAGGGTTTCTCTAGTTGCAGAGAATCCATACTCCTGGCGCGCCAACATCTCAGCACTGTCAAACCTGTCTGAGCTTCAGGACGTAGGTGTTCTGGGTTCTCTGCCTTCTACCCTTGTCCAGGGCACTCCGCCAAATGAGTCCTGCTGTGGCTACCACCCCTTCCACAACGCCTACCCCTTGGGCCAGCCCAGGACTGGTGACCTGGAGTTGGGCATGGGCTGTTTATGTCCATCCACTGCTACGTCAGGGCAACGCCCACTTAAGAGTGACCTTGTAGACTGCAATAGGAGACACTCTTTGAAACCTCTCCTCTCCTGTCCTGAGAGCCAGGTTAAAACCATCAGCCCCACATCTTGAGTGTAAATCTTTCCCAACCCTCTGCTAAGCTTGACCCCTCACCCACTGAGAGCCAGGATGGCAGCTGTTGTTCTGGAGAATGGAATCCTGAGCAGAAAACTCTCAGACTTTGGGCAGGTAAGCCTGGTGGGCTTCCACTGCTAGGAGAGAATTGGTTCCCCAGATGTGAAAGCAATCTGGAAAATACTGGTATTTCTTAGTTTCCTAAGGCTACTAAGAAATATGAATTTATTTAGAGGCAAGGAAAATGCCCAGGAAGTCAACTGATAAGACTATTCTTTACGAGTTGAGGACACAGAAGTTGGGCATCTGAGCTGCTACCAACATCTGTGTGTCTTTGGGGGGCTCATTGGCATCCTCTACCTATCTGCTTTGTCTTCTGTACCCTGAGAGGAAAGGGCTGGTCCTTAATCATCTGGGGTAGGAGCCCTATTGCATCTCTCCAGGGATATTTCTTCAATCCTTTCTTCTGGGTATTGAAATGACAAGCATGTAAGGAGCTGTCCTTCTGTAACTTTCAGGAAATGACATAGCATAAAGAGAATTGGAGGGACTTACTCAGATCCAAGGAAGGAGAAATTAAACAGAGAGGTAAATGAACAGGAGTTACCCAGAGCCTAAAAGCACCTTGGGGATTATGCTGGAGGTGGAGGGAATCCATTCCCTCAAGTGTTTGCTCCCAGGGAGCTCCTGCAAAACGTGTTCTTTACTGTGATATTTGTACTTTGTCCAGGTTAGAAATCATGGTTTGTACACTGAGATTCAGACCCTGGAGGTAATGTGCCTGTGCAGGCAGCTGCTGCGTATGATCCTAGGGAAAGCCACAGCCTGCAGAGAGCTGAGTAGTTCGGGACATTATGAGAGAGTAGATGTTCAAGTCAGGATAACTAGATAGACAGCAAAAGCCTGTACTGGCAGCATGTCCTGGACTAAGGGGACGCCTTTTCTAGACTTTCCTCAGACAGGACTGAGAGGCTGAGGGCTGCCTGGAGTCAGAATTTGTGTTAAAGGTTGGTATGAGGGTCAGGCAGGTCAGCCCACAGATTCTGCCTTTAACCTATTCTGAACTTCAATATTGCTGGCCACACAGCCCCTTGGCCATCTGGGGAGCTTAAGCCAGAGATCTCGGGGTGGGGAGTTAGGGAGAGGGGCTTACAGCTTTATTTATAAAACATTTAGGTGTTTGTGAATCCACAGATTGTCCTTCCCAATAACAGGGACACTTGAAGAGGGCCCAAATATGTCCTGGTACAGGCTCATCATCAGAAGCAGAACATTCTCCTTCAAAAAATAAGAATACTCTACTCCCATATTCTAGGATTAAGATGCAAACAACTGAACAATGCCTACAAATCTCTTACTACATTTTCTAGAACATTTGAAACTGTCAACGTGCATTTGGCCAAAGCTGGTTAGTTTGTTCAACAGAATGGGTCTCGAAGAGCAGGAAAGACAGACAGCAAGGCAGATGCTATGCTTGCTGTAGCTTGCTCATGGGAAACCCACCCCACACACAGTCAAGACACTAGGCTTGTCCTATTTGAGCACTTAAGTTATGTACAGAGAAGTCCCTTGGCTGGGATGAGGAGGTTGCTCAGTGTCTATAAAACTGAGGAAGGCTGCTGGGATGCTTAGTAGTTAGGGTGTCTTCTAGCTCTGTCAGTCTGCAAAGAAGACAAATTTATGCATTCTTAAAATTTTCAATTATACTTATTTATGTGTGTGAGGAGGTGGAACATGTACCATGGTGTATGTAGAAGTCAGAAGACAATTTGGAGAGTTACCTCTCATCTTTCACAGTGTGGGTCCTGGGTATTGAACTCAGGTCATCAGGTTTGTCCAGCAAGTCCTTTCATCCTGAGCTATCTTGCCAAGCCTGTTTACATCCCTTTAACACTTCTAACCCAGATAGACAGAATATATTTGATTTAATTCTAATAAGAGGGACGTCGCAGGAAGGAGTCACTATTTGTTGAAGGCATAGAATATGTCAAAACTGTACCCACCTGACAAGTGTAACCAGTCTGTGGGAATGAGTGATTTAACACCTTCAGTCAGTCACCCAATAGATCAAGAAGCCAGTCACAGCAGTATTTTCCTCTGGTTAAACTACTTTAGTTCAGGAGATAAATGATAAAGAAACTAACAGAATAAAAGCATCCTACAGTTTCTTATAGAGGCAAGTGTTGTGAAGAAAACAGAGGTGAGGGTAAGGGAGGAGCTCAGAGATAACCAGCAGGAGAGACAGGGCAGCTAGTACTCAAATCCAGTCTGCTTCCCACAACCATGCAGGCACACTGCATTACTGGAACATTTCCTCCTGTGGGAAAATGCTGAAATCTGGGCACATATGTTTACACCCTGCCATACAGAGACCCGTGGCGTAGGACATTTGCATCTTGTTTTTAATAGTCCTTCAGTGTAAATGTATGCAAGGGGGTTGTGACCACACAAGCAAATGAGTACCTCTTCTGAGAGCCCCAGATCACCAGTATTGACCCCAGAACACCCTTGACAGAGCGTATTGCTTGTAAATGTGATGTGTGATTATTTTCAAAGGTCACAGAAGGCATTCACGTTCACTCATAGGTAAAGAGAACAGTCAGTGTTTACTGCTGAACGCATTGCTCAGTGATCAAAGTTCCTCACTCTCTGATTCCTCATTCTTTTCTCTGCATGGTTTCTTCCTAGACAGTTTTGGAGAATCTTTTGCTTGCATGTCAATCCACATGCCTGTTAGAATCAAAGAGGGTATAGCTTCCGAGCTAACAAAAATACACTGTGAAAGAGATTTGCTCAAGGATCCAGGATTGGCTAGGTAAACCTTGAATTCAGACCCACCAAGGCCCACACCACCTTACGAACTTCTCTGAGCTTCCTTTCATGTAAAATCCTTCATTCTTTGAGAAGAAGGAGCTGTTGTGTCTGTCAAGTGTGTTGCTGGGAAGCAGAGTAATGGCGCTGAGAAAGCTGAACATGAGTTCTAGCCCAGGCTTTGTTTCACATTAGCTGGATTGCCTAGGACAAGCCAATTGACCTTGCTGACTCTATGTCTTCCTTTTCGAAACAGCAGCATCCCCCTCAGAGACTGAATGGTCTGTTCCAGATAAACCATGCGAAGAGTGGAAGCTGCTGCCAATGACAACATGTATTGAGAGTGAAATGACATAGTTTGGTTCCTGGAAATAAGTGGATGTCCATTCAGGGGCAGACCAGGGCAGTATCACTAATAGCAGCAGCGTATCGCCATGTTGTGTCATAAATGTGAATTTGCAGGCAGCTGCAGGAAAGGTATAATTTATGTATATATTTATTATCAGTGGTTTTGAAATTTTCCATGGTTAAAATTCATTAACAGTGATTTTGATGTTGAAAGACATGGGAAAGCCCTGTTAGGATGCCATCATTGTGGAGCACTCAGAGCTAGACACACATAACGGCAGTGGGAACAACAGAAAATGACCTGGCGCTTGTGAATTATTTCTGGAGAAGATGACACCGGACTGGGTGATTGCTGGACACACACAGGAGAGGGGTGGTGGAGGAGCACACTGGGTTTCTATTACAAGTATCTTCAACTCTGACCTGCCCTAGTCTGGGGTGGCATGTGTTGACATGTATCAATATTGCCTCCCTTTTTTTTGGAGGTCAACAAGACAATAGAGAACTAGAAACAGGGAATTCCTTTGTTGTTTCAAGGAAACCAGAAAAGACTGAGGGCTCAGTGTTCTCTGCTGTGAAAAAGAGACTGAAATCAGGCTCATCTGTGTGTGTCTGGCAGGCTTTAGAAGAGAGAGACAGGCAGTACCAAAGCAGACCATGGTTCATGGATAGCGTGCATAGTCTAAATTCCCAGTTCAAACACTAACTCCAATGCTAATTGTGGAATTAAGGGCCAGTTGCTTGACATTCTTTCTTTCTCTCTCCCTCTCCTCTCTCTCTCTCTCTATCTCTGTCTCTCTCTGAGAGAGAGTGGCCTGAAACTTGCCACCCAGTTAGCCTGGATAGCCAGGGAGCTCCAGGGATCCTTCTGACTCCATCTCCCAAGTCTTGGAATTTGAATCGCATGTCTGGGTTATTTTTATAGCCCAGCTCCTTAGCTTCTCTAAGCCTAAATCTTGCCATCAATAAAAGACGGGACTTGGTGTACAATAAAACCCATTTCCTCAACTGTTTTCAAAGTTAAACGATTGTCCAAATCAAGTGTTGGATCTTGATTGAAATTAAAATCTTTAAAAAATTAATACAGTGGGTTTTTTAAAAAAAATATTAATTTACTTTATGTATATGTGTATGTGCCCGAGTGTGTGCAAGCAGGAGCCCATAGAGGTCAATGGAGGCTGTAGATTCCCCTAGATCCCCGGAACTGGAGTTACAGATGGTTGTTAGCCACAATGTAGATATTAGGAATTGAGCCCAGGTCCTTTGCAAGAGCAACAAGTGCTCTTAACCACTGAGCCATCTCTTCAGCCCCTACACATTACTATTTTTAGAAGATAGTCCAGGTAGAAACATCTAACAGGACAAATCTCTAATTTATTTTGAAGCATCCTATAATTTTAACTTGCTGATAAACTTGGTACATTCAGCTTCATTATATAAGATTTTGGGGGAGGGGGATACGACTTTTCTGACCTTAAATATTTTTGTCCTAAGAGTCTTCAGTGTTCTCAAGTTTATTATTCTGAGTCCCTGACTAGAATCTTCCCACCAATTGCCTCCTGTCCCTGAGATGATGGAGTATCCACACCACTAACTTAGTTAATTTTCTTACAAGAGAATAATTGTTCTTCACATTTTCTTCTCCTTTTTAGGGACATGCTGTGGATACATACAGAATGTTGTGTAGTTTTTTTAAAACTTAAGAAAATGTCTTGGCAAACTCTGGAATGCCCACATGTATTCTGGCTTAGTTCCCTCACTGAAGGCGTTCATTGTCTGATAGCTCAGTATCCTTCTGTGTTCTTGTGACTCATTCCAGCAATGACCTATCACCTATTGCTGCACATGGGACAACTGGATGCTTCTTGCCAAAACCCAAAAGGCCATAACGTATGCACAATAATATTTTCATCATTTTACAAACAGCCCTAATATTCTATTTAAACCTATATTTTCTTTTTTTCCAGCACTTGGATATTATTTGGCCCGGGCTAATTCTTACTATTATTTTGAGATAATGAGGTAATCAAAGTATTGAGAACATGAATAAATAAATTATTGAGAACATGATCTGCTCAGAATGGTTCAGGTGATAAATGGATGAGAGAGGATAACATCCAGGTCTTGGACCCACAACCTAAGAATGTCCCATTTTCATACTTTTTCACATTGTGCTTCCCAGTGTCTTTTTAAGGAGAATTTTTGCACCACTTGCGCTTCCTCTAAGACTCTCCTGGATTCTTGTACATGTGTCTTATGGTCAGAATTTTAGCAATGAAAGGATGGGTGCTTTTACCTTAATTCAGATTTATATCATCTCAGATATGGGATAGGGTCTGGTACTGGGGCACTCATTAAAAAATGTTGATTTTTGTCAGTGCCTAGTCATATCAATGCATAATTTAAGGTTCTAAAAGTTGAAGCCAACCCAGGAGTGATTTGTTCTCTCATTGTCTTCAACTCACTTATTTCTGACCACATTGCCTTCTGTGTAGAATACACGTGGTTCACTGTGTTTCAAAGCTTAACGAGTAGAAAAACGTTATGCTCAATTCTTCCTGAGAGGTTTCAAGGGAATAATTGCTAAGCTGTGAAAAACCTTTTAACCAAGTGATCTAATTATGTAGGAAACAAGTTATATCGAAGACAACTCCAATCAAAATGGTGCCATATCTCTGATATTCTCACTTAAAGAGGAAGTTGGTGCCCTAGCCAAGGTCCTGCGCTTATTTGAGGTAAGTGTGTAACATATTTTGATCGCATTCAACCTTCCTCTGATTTCTGCTTGACCTACTTCCTGTTCTCTACCCTTGGCATCCAACTTTGTTGACCTACCATGACCACACCCTTAAGAAAAACCAGACTCCCCTCTTCCACCAGCAATCATGTGACAATAGCGCCTCAGCTAAGGGTGGGACTTCTGGTCTACCTCCACTTTCTATGGTGGTGTTTCCTCTGGCTTGATCTTGCACAGGTCTTATATCTGCTACCACAACTGTTTTGAGTTCATATGCATAATTGCACTGCTGTGTCTGGAAAACACTGTTCTGTTTTAGTCAGCCATCCTTTGAGTCTTACAGTTGTCCCAGTCCTTCTGCAATGACTCTGGAGACTTGGAAGGAGGGATGTCATACACATGACTCATTTAAGGTTGACCATGCTAGTCTCTTTTCTCTGAAACTTAACCAGCTGTGGGTTTCTATTAACTACCGTCTACCACCAACAGAAGTTTATCTGATGAGAGTTGAGTGATACACTGGTCTATAGGTATTATAGTGATAACTTATTAGGAATTGGTTAAATATTATGCCAATGTAGCTGAATAAAAGTAGTAGGTTCTCCCCCCAAAGCCTATGACTTGCAGACATAACCTTCACAAACACACCCAGATGTTGTTTTCTAGCTGATTATAAACCCAATCAAATTGATAATGAAGATCAGCTATCATTAGATGGCATTAGATACAAATGAACACAATAGCAATAAAAACGGCCTGGCACTGTGTGTAAAATCTAGAGTGTTTCACATAGCAGGCGAGTGCTGTAATGCTGAGAGACACCTTCAGGCCTATAAATCCATTTTGGACATCTGGAAATGCTCTATAAAATGGAGTGTATTTAAAACTTAAAACCTGATTTTCTAAAATGGAGGTGGTAGTTGTGAGTGAATGAATGTCCAAGAGCAGAAGGCAGTGGAGAGAGAAAAAAAGTGTTTTCTGAGGGACAAATTGCTCCTGAAAAGGACACTTCCGTAAAATACTCCAGTGTACCTGCTTAGCCGTTGTTTCAGGAAGTCACATGTTCTTCAGCATTTGCCCCTTGATACTGAGTTAGTTAATGGATTAAATAATGATAAATGAAGAAGCTGTTTTCAATATAATAAACAAACCACAAGCAGTAAATTAGCAGAACTGGATGAAGTGCACCTGAGGGGTGTGTGTGTTTGTGTGTGTTTGTGTGTGTGTGTGTGTGTGTGTGTGTGTGCATACATGTATGCATGTACGAGCTCTCCATGGATTCTCTGATACATTGTCCAGATCTCAATTCCTTGGGGATCTCACTACCCATCCTGCAGAGGAAGATACAGAGCTCAGCATGCTGATTGGTTGGTGGAAGGTTATTAGTGTGTATTGATATTTTTTCCCCAAATACCCTCAGCAGTTATCATGGAAACTCCCCATCCCAGTATAGCTTTTATACCCTTACTAACAGTCTGGTAAAACTCATAGTTTAATTATAGTCACTTAAACTACTGAGTTAATCAAGAAAGCAAAATCTTTTTTTTGTTTGTTTGTTTGTTTGGTTTTTTTTTTGTTTTTCAAGATGGGGTTTCTCTGTGTAGCCCTGGCTGTCCTGGAACTCACTCTGTAGACCAGGCTGGCCTCGAACTCAGAAATCCGCCTGCCTCTGCCTCCCAAGTGCTGGGATTAAAGGCGTGCGCCACCACTGCCCGGCAGAAAGCAAATTCTTGTACTCATGGTACCACACATATTTGTCAGCCATTTCAGACTCTTGATTTGATATTCATGAAACTCAGGGAGGGAAGCCATTCTTTCACTGCATGGATGAGGGAGCTGAGGCTCTGAGAAAGGTTGAGCAATTCATTCAAGATCATTCAGGGAATGTACAGGTGGAGGTGGGTTTGAATCCTGGACCCCAGACTTCCAAGTCCTTGATCTGTCTGCGACATCCACCCTTCTGCCAAACCAAAGGAGCTTGGCAGAGGAAGGAGCAGGGGAAGATGCTGAGGTCACTATGCATTTGTGTGTTTCTTTTATTACACCTTTGTGTTTTGACAAAGTTTCTGGACATAAAAAGTAAAATTTAAAGGAGTAAATGGCAGACCAAATAAAAGGATCTCAACTGTACAATAAGGCAATATTGTCTTGAAAAACTTTCTAGCAAATTCTATATTGTTAAAAAAAAACATTTCAACAATCCATTCTATATGTGGATTTTGGAGAGTCATAGTACACACACAAACACACGAAGGACGGGGAAGCCTGCAGTGACAAGATTTACTCTACCATGGTCAGTTAATGCACCTGTTATCGAGATGGGCACAAGAAAGCTTTTTTAACCTCTCATCTTAGTTTCCTTGGTTTCAAGGTGAAGGTAGTGATAAGCCTATTATAGGGTTTTCACAAAAATTAAACCAGTTAATTTGTGAAAACCAATTAGAATAGCAACGGGCATAGAGTAATCTCAATAAACATTTTTCAAAAACTGTTTCTGTGTATTGTAGTCTAAGGAGCTCATAAGTTCTTGGATATACAAAAAGTAGTAGAAGAATGAGGTTCCTTTGGTTTGAAAGGAAAAGACTTGGTACGGGAATACTCACCTATCTGTGGTTGTCCATGGAAGGAGACTTCTAGATATTTTGTTAGTGTCAGAAACAAGACCACAATGAGTAGAAATACAGGGAATATATTTCACATTATTTACAAGTGATTTCTTTAATATGGAGAGCACTGGGAGGCATTCATTTCAACCATCAACTTTTGTTAAAATAGACCCCCAAAGGACATCAGAGTAAAAACTGTGCTATAAATACACTTATCTTTCCTCAATAGAGACAGGAAGTAAAAGTCTACATTCTCAATATTGGTCTGAGAGGGAAAAGCTTTTCAGGTAGGAATAATCACCTATCTCCTGCAGATTTCTTATTAAATAGCCTTACGATAACTCCAGGCTTAATGAGCAGCCCCCACCCTCAATACCTGTAGTGCAGCAGTCATACAACTGGATACTTAGCCAACTCTTACTAAATACTCAGAGGACTAAGAAGAGATTCACAGTGATGCAAAGTCTCTAGACAAGGATGTGAAGGGTAAGACCAGACCACCTGGTCCTCTGGCCTGATGCATGAGGACATTTTCTTGACTTGGCTCCTCATAGGACATACTAAGGTATGCTAGCTTCTCAGAGAAAGAAAGGTCTGTAGTGTGTGTGTAGACTCGTCTTGGATTAGTCAGGATCTTGTACCTTCCATTCAACTTCATTATTCTGTGGGTGAGATAGTTACTTCAAAGCCACCACCCCAAAAAGGAACCACTTTTGCCTGTCCTCGGCCTTATAGACCTCAGCTGGTAACTACATCAGAATGCATACCAATGTAACCCATATTTATTTGTTTGTTTCCCCAGTAATTTATTTTTTTTATTCGCTTTGCATCCTGATCACAGCCCCTCTCCCTCCTCTCTTCTCAGTCCTACTCTTGTGGGGAGATGGTCAGTCCCCCTAAAGTGTGGTTTGCTTTTTGGAATTTCTTCCACCATGTGCACACACATCTTCTGTCTTCTGTCTTTTGTACCTTCTCAAATGGTTAGACAAATACATGAACTCACCTTGGTTCTTGGCTTTACTGTATTCTTTTCTCTGTTTATGGCCACATATATAAACTTTCTTGCCATTATTTATTAATTTTTATGCAGCATATTTTGATCATGTTTTCCCGTCCCCTCACGCCTCCCAGATTCTCCCCACTTTGCGCTATACAACACAGATCTTGGTTGCCTCCTAAATTTCAACAGAAGTAAATAGGGGAGGGGATGTGACCCCAGGGAGGGGTCACAAATTCTCTTTCTTCCTAAGCCAAGAAACATGACCTTGCTTGTTGCTTTGTTTAGGAAATGACATCTGTTTGCTCATAGAAGCTTCAGAGTTCCCGCTGTCTCTCTGGCCCTCCCTCCTGCAGGTTCTCTGTCCTTCACTTGAGGCTTTGATGTTTCCCACATCAGACCTGGGTTCTCTCTATCTGCAGTTCAGGATATAGCTCTCAGTTACTGCTCTAGCATATGCTGCCAGGATCCTGCTATGATAGTATTAGACTAAACCTCTGAAACTGTAAGCAAACTTCTAATTTAAGAGCTTTCTTTTATAAGAGTTGCATTGGCCATGATGTCTCTTCAGAGCAACAGAACAGTGACTAAGACCCACACTCATACACACATGTACAGAATCATTTACAGGAAGAAGTGACCAGTGGTGACATCCTGGGGCCCCAGGGGTCACAGAGAAGAACGGCAGGAAAAGAGCCTGTGTCAGGTTCCTTATTCTGTTCCTTGTAACCAGAGATTCTGATTCTTTTGTGTTTGATGTCATACTGATGATAATGAAGAGCGTTAACACTTTACTAGAGCTTACTCTGTCCCTGGAAGAGAAGGCAGTGTTTACAAAAGAACAATGACTTTACAGTGAAAATGGGCTTCCTTGGTCTATTCTTCACAGTAAAGCTTTTCATGTATGATTTTATTGTTTCTCTTCCTTAGTTTCCTCAAGGACCAAAGAGAAGGGCCCATAAATGACCTTTATAGGAGGTATTTGAAAGGGGACGCTATCACCATTGCAGTGACATTTGTTCTCCTCAGCATCACATCATTCATAACTGGGCATACACTGCTTCAGCCACAAAAAGGGTGAATTTTATTTTAAGTTTTAGAGTTATTCAAGTCACTGCTTCTGCAGGACAAGTTTTGTCCATTTGAGTGTTGGTACTTGTTTAGTTATGAATACATGATGTGTCCTGGTTTTCTACTTAATGAACACTAACACGACTGGATTGGTAGAGTAAGTCTTAGTGAACAGCATATGATTTGTGAAGCATTTTTAAAATTTGGGAGCCCACATAACTGATTCTGTATGCAGGTGTATGTGTATGTCTCTTAGTCACTGTTATTTGGTGTGAAGAGACACCATGACTAATGCAACTCGTATAAAGGGAAGCATTTAGTTAGAAGCTTGCATAAAGTTTCAGAGGTTTAGTCTAATATTATCATGGCAGGGAACATGACAGCATGTGCTTGAGCAGTAATTGAGAGCTGCATCATGAAATGAAGGCCCAGAGGGAGAACCTGTGACATATTTCTTCCAACAAAGTCACACCCACTCCAACAAAGCCTCACCTCCTAATTCTTTCAAACAGTTCCTCTCCCTGATGACTAAACATTCAAATGTATGAGTCTGTGAGACTGTTCTTATTCTAACCACCACATGTGTCAAAAGCCATGCGAGCTAGAACATAACCATCTAAAAATGTTGAAGTTGAGGAGAATATGTAGTAAGTAGCCCATCTTTTGTGCTTTTATGACATTTGTGAAGAAACAAGTGTTTTGAGTTGTCAGGCAAGCTTCTCTGTTTGGGAAACTGCGGAATGATTACATGCTGACTTCTTGGAGTTCAGTTTGTTTTGTCAGATTTCACAAGGTACAACATTTACTTTTTAGTCAATTTCTGCTTCTGAACCAATTGAAAGTACCCAGATTTTGAAAGACTTGTCAATATTAGAAATAGACCAATAACCAAGATGCTTTTCCTTTCTCCAAAAGACAATCCAGGAGTAAGTGAGATATTTGAGTGCTGAAATTTTGAAATCAGTACTGTTGTAGGGGATGAATTTGGGAAAATGAGATCTATGGTCTTGTGATTGCTCATGTTCTGGTGATCATTCTTCTGACCCATAAGATGCCAAAAGAAACCATAGAAGTCCATGGAAGTTGGCTTAGGAGCCCTTTAGACACAGAGGAAGGGATATCTGGTATTCAGGCATCAAAACAGAACAAGTTTCCTTTATTGAGAATGCATTGCAAGGAGCAGTCCCTAAAAACCAATTGTTCTTACTTCCTGTTTCCCCACATCCTTTAAGACTGCTTAAAAATTGTTTGTGTGAAGATATTTAAAAATAGACAAGAATAGTATTATCATGAAAAAATAACATACAATAGAATTAATATCAATCTATAAACAAGTATTATTGATCAGGAAAAGTAGATTTACTATGAAAAATGTAATGAATCACAAAAAGAAAAAAAATGGCTAATAATCACAGGAAAAGATGTTTATTCTTATCAGCAATTGAGTAAAAGTTTCCATAATGAGTTCTAGACTATTTTTATATATCAGGCTAAGAAAAAAACCCAACATTGGGAATCCTGGTAGTTGGTACTAGTGAAGAATATAGGTTCTCTCATGGAGAGTAAAACAGATGATGTAGACCCTTTTGAGAACAGTGGAGTAAGGCACATACAGACGCTTTAAGGGGTGAATACTTTCTGGTTCACCATGGAGGCCCCAAGGCATTTAATGAGGGAAATCAGCTAGTTAATCAGAGACAAGCATGCAGACAATGCCAGTCATTGTTTCTAGTGTCAAAACACATGAGGAAACTCATATGCCAGTCACTGAAATACTGGTTGTAGAGATCAAGGCACATCCAGATAATGTACTCTAGCAAGTGCTGAGAAATCATACAATGGCAGATTGAATCATCACGTGAAGGCATTTTCTGCCAAATCTGATGACTTGCTTTTATCTCTGAGATCCACAGCTATGGTAGGTGTGGCTAATGTCAAATAAGAAGTATTTGTTCATCTCTCTACCTTTGCTATAGTATTTTATTCAAAGAACGAATTCTAGAGAGATTTTTGTGTGTGTGCTTGTTCCTTCTTAGGAATTCTGAATTCTCACTCAGCTGCACAATGTATCAAAGCAGAGGATGAAACAGAACCTACTGATCCCTTTTCCATTTTGTTATCTACAAACTCCTCTCATGGCCCTTATAGTTTTGATCTTTGAGGTCATTATATAAAGTACCAGCATATGACTCTTCCTGACACTGTCATACTCGACATCATGGTTACACCCACCATCATATGGGATTTCAGAAGTGACTTCTCAGCAGGACTTGGTGGTTCTGTCAGGTCTACAAGGGTTAGTCTCAACATGAATGACAGATTGATCATGCTAATTCAGTGAGATAGGTTGTCTGTCTTCTCAATACTTCATAAAGACCCCTATGAATTGCAGAATCAAGGCCAGACTCCTTCAAATAATTTACCGAGCTGTCCTTCATCCTTGTGGCTATTCTGACTTATCAGACTTGTTTTATTACTTCTTCTAGGCCAATACTACCCACCATATCCATAGGGTCTCCATGTCTACTAGCTCCTTTAGGATGTGCATTTGGTTTGATTTTTCAAGGAGGCCTCATGTGCAGATCCTCTTAAATACTAGACTGTATCCTAACGCTACCCTAAGACAGCTCGTCCATTTCATCTGTCCTGCCTTGTATTTATTTTTATCCCCTATCACTATAAAATAATACATAAGTTAATTGTCTTTTATGGCTTCTGTCTTTACTACCTCAACTTGAATGTAAACCTTAAAAAGAGAAACTTCTAGATCTGCTTTGTTCATCTAAAGAGTGTTAGCATCTAGTGAATATTACATATATATTTATATAGGTTATATATGTATATGTGCATGTATTTCCATATATAATACAAATAATATATCTTATATAGTTATGTAACATATGATGATATTAAGAGTAGTTCTACACATTATGTTGCATAACCATCAGAGTGTATTTATGTGGTAACTTATCCAAGACCCTCAAATAGCTCATGGAGCAAGCAGATATTAATGAGACCACCCATGTGTAAATGGGGAAACTGAGGGATGCAGAAGCGTGAAAATAAAATATCTAGCATGTCATAGATGATACAATTTAGAGCTTATGAATGCAGAGCTTGTGCCCTGGGGATTATATTCAAGCAAAACGATGCTGTGTCTATATTATTTATTGAGCTTCTGTGGCATTTCCTTTAGTGGAAGGGAGGCTTTCTCATGCCTTGTTGTTACAACTATTGTCTTGGACATTTGATCCAAACCCAAGGCAACTCTAGGCTGTTATTAGCTTTCCGTGTGATTAAGTTTGGAGGCACTTGACTCATCCTTCCAACCTCTTGTCAGTTGGTACTTGGTTTTGCAGAAGATAAAAAAGTTTCTAAACTTTTTTAAGGGCTTCCGTATACTCATGTTTATTTTTTTAAACCCTGTTCTTGATCTCTGGTTTGCTGCCTTATGTTCTGGCTCTGTATATTTGGACTGTGGTAATAATGGATGCCAGTTCCTCACACCTATAATTTTCTCTTCTAGGAGAATGATATCAACCTGACACACATTGAATCTAGACCTTCTCGTTTAAACAAAGATGAGTATGAGTTTTTCACCTATCTAGATAAGCGTAGCAAGCCTGTCCTGGGAAGCATCATCAAGAGCCTGAGGAACGACATTGGTGCCACTGTCCATGAGCTTTCCCGGGACAAGGAAAAGAACACAGGTAAGAGTCAAAAGAATCTTGTGACTTAAACAATACCATACTGTCTTCATTTAATAATAGCGTGCATAACAACGTGGGCGTAACCTAGACAAAAGCCTAGCATATCATAGTTATAATTATCTCTTTCCCCCTTCTTCAGTGAGCTGTTTCTTACGCTCACTGAATATGTTTAAAAGACAAGATGTTGCGTAGCCCAGAGTTATCTCAAGCTCATTAAGTAACCGAGGTTGCTCTTGAACTTCTGATCTTCCTGCTGGTGCTAAGATGAAATACCATAACAAAAAGCAACTTAGGGGAGAAAAGATTTATTTCAGCTTATTGTTCCAGGTTATCATCCATCATTGTGGGGGAAGTTAAGGTGATAGAAGCATAAAGCAATTAGTTTCATAGTATTCAGTCAAGAACAGAGAGAAAATAAGTGCAAGCATGCCTAGTGATTAGCTCACTTTCTCTACTCTTATACAAACCAGGATCCAAACCTAGGGGATGGTGCTGCCCACTTTTAGGATGGGTTTTCTCACATCAGTTAATATAACCAGAACAATCTCTCCCCCAAAGACACTGGCCAACCTGATCTAGACAATTCCCCAGTGTGAGTGAAGTTGATAATTAACCATCATATTCAGTGTGGTTTCTAGATGAATTTAAACTGAAAACAAGATGCTCTGTTATCTCTACCCCAACCAAAGAGCTTTCCCCAAATACTTATAACACGCCAAGCCTGGATCAGGGATCACTTAGTTCCTTCATCCTGGTACTTTCGCTGTCATCTTCCATCATTTGTGTTGCTCTTCCACCGAATCACTTGTCTCTTTTACCCACATCTATATCTGCAGAATGTAGCACAACATGTAGCACATGGTAACCACTGAGGAGTGAACAACTGATATAGGCATTGTAAAAAAGCAAATAGTGTTTCACCATCCACTTAATGTAAGAATTATAGGTATGACAGGCTTGGAGCTGGATCAGTTTGGGTCCAAGTCATTCCCTCAGTTTCTGACTTTGAAATTCCTTTCTTTATGTTTTCCTAGAGCTTTTGTTACAAATAAGATCATAGCACATATGCTGCCTAGCATAGTGTCTAGTATATTGTAGGGACTGGCTCAACGGCAATATGGGGTTGTTACACTTAGGTGTTGCCTATGAAAAATATGGACAAGCAAGATGCTTGATTGCTTTTTATTTTGGGATGAAAGGTATATTCATATGAACTATTTTGAATAGAATTCATTTTTAATTTTAGAAAAAAGTGAAAAAAATTTACAGAGAATTTTTTCCGTATTGTATTCCTCTTGTTATCAATTTGCATTTGTACAGCACATTTTTAAAAAAAATAATTGATGGGCCGGTAGTGATGGATTTATTACTAGGAAGTAAAGTCCATAGGTCACATTCAAAACCTGTTGGTGTTGTAGAGCTTTATTGGTTTTAACCAGTGCATGGTGCTCTGTGTCTGCCACCACCGTGACATACAACATCGTGCCAGTGTCTTAAAACTGCCTGTGCTCTCCACCCCTCCTTCATACCTCCGTTCTCTTATTTTTAGTCTTGTTGTTTTGCCTTTTCCAGAAGCAACATTTTAGATGTTCTTTGTTCACATTTGACTTTATATATCATTTCTACTCTTGAATAATATCCCAATGTATTAACCTAACCCCAGATTGCCTATTCACCTATTTTAACGGCATCTTGGTTGACTCCAATTTGGGATTGTTATGAACAAACAGATTATAAACATTCATGTATAGGTTTTTTATTGTGGACATGTTTTCACCGCATTTTGGTAGACAAGAACATGCTTGTTGAGATGAAACTAATTTCAACAAACTCTTTTTCTACTTCAGAATCAAAGTAGCTTTCCCAAACACTGGATGCTTTGGGTCAAGGGCACACTGTTGCTGAATTAGTCCACAGGTACAGATACTAAGTATTAGTAAGATATATGAAACAAGTCCTTGTGTTCTGCTGTACAAAATAATGACTCCATTTTTAAACATTTGACCAAGTGATCAATGTTTGAGGGGGATAAGTATGATTATTCCAATTTGGACATTATATAATTTATGTACTTATGAAAATATTACATTGTATCATCTGAATTCTTCACCCACTCCTTCCTCTCTTTGCTCAGGGTATCAAGTCTATATAACCTTGAGCTTGGTACAGAATTAGTACAGTTCTTATGTGCCAATGAAAAGTAATTTATAAAAATTTCACTTAAAAGGCAGAGATTCTTTAAAATAAGACAAGATGCACCTCTTAGAACAAACAACAGAAATGTCTCCTGAAAGGCAGCTCCAAGACTCTCTAAAGATGCCTTCTCTATCCTTGCCTCTCATAGATATAGCTCTGACAAGAGGCCCCATCTCTGGCTTGCCCTTGCCCAGGGTGACCATCATATAAGCTCAGGTCTCAAGACCTCTTATTCAGACTTCTTTGCCTCTTCCATCTTCTTCCCAGGATGATGGCTGTCCTCTCTTGCTTTTCAGGCCACCTGCTCCCAACAGGAACTTCGGGCCCTCTGGACAAAGAAAAGGCCTGCTGAGTCCTGGGGCAAGCTCTGCCTCTGGTTGGAGCAGGTGGAGTCTGGGTCAGCTGGGCTCTGGAGTTGGAAATCAAAGCAATTGACAGGCAGGCAGGCAGGTGCCACTTGGAAAGCTAGGAAGATGTATGTAGGCCAGCTGGAAGGCTGCAGCCTGAGCTGGAAGCTGCAAATAGAGGTTCTTGGAGAGGATATAGAGATTTAATTAAGAGCCCAGCTTCTTGAATCAAAACATAACACACTTGGTGTGACTTTGGACAAATTGCTGAGGCTGACAATCTCAAGGTGCATCCAGTGGAATAAACTAGAGTTCTTGGCATTTTGGGGCTAATGAAATCCTATCAGAAGGCACTGAAAATATAGCAGAGGATGTTGAGGGCCTTCATAAATGTTCTATATTCTTGCTATTATTATCAGTTATGAGAAAAGACACAACTACGGGAATTATAGCAATCCAGTTTGTGCAAATACTTTCTTCATAGATTTCAAGAGTGGGAAGATAATCTTGAGGGTCCTGCGGCACTACTGACTCCTAAGTTTTACATAGTACAAATAGAGGTTGTGACTTGCCTTTAAGGCAAGGTAAAGTCTGTGTAGTCGTGGGCCACGATACGTTACGAACCAACTGATCTATGTCAGATACTGTGTTAGGAGCTGGAGGCAAAAAGTAAGTCAAGTGCTTGTTCCTAAGTAGCTTACAGTCTGGCAAAGGGCACACGACACCCAAGTAGACACCGAAAAGGGACTGTGACTGTAGGGAGACAGATGCTGTGTCATGTAACTCTCAAGATTTAGCAGTGAGAAAGTAAAACAAGCTAATGTTTTGCTTCAGAAGTATCCTGCAACCGCTGCTGAGCTTCTTAGACACAAAAAATTGCTCGAACTTAAAGCCTTAGGAGGCTGCTCATCTCCTTGCTCAGATGGCAGGGTGCTAATGTTTGAAGTAGGTGTGAGTGTGCAGGTGTGTGTGTAGGTGAAATGGGGTGGCGATTTTATGTAGAAAAGAAGAAATAGCCAGTACTACTTGAAATGTGTTTTGCGATACTACTGTTTTGTGACTCCTACTTCTTGGAGCAGCTGGTCACTCACCCATGGGGCTGTTTGTGACCCCTACTTCATGGAGCAGCTGGTTACTCACCCATGGGGATGTTCTCACCTGGACTGAACTTATCTGTGACTCAACAGCTGCTAGGGATATGGCAGATGCTGAGGTGACACCTGCCGAGAGACTGGCCATCAGGACTCCAGCGGTAGATTTTCGGAGAGGAGTCTGGGTCCGGAAGTAGGGCTTTTGAAAGAAGCAAGCATGGCTTTGCATAGTCGCTCTTTTCTGTCAGAGGAAGAAAGCTTAGGAGTAGATCGGAACCTTTGATTCTTTCTCCAGACAAAATGCCCCTTTTTAATGAGGGGCTCAGATCTCAGGGGCAAGTCTGACAGCAGGTTCAAGTGAGAGACCTGAACCCCTTAAATCAATTAAGCTAAACCACTTTGCACTCTGGTCTCTAAAGCATTCAAAGAGCAGCGTGGGTGATAGAAAATGAAAGTTTCTCAGTTTCTTAATTGCTAATGTGCCCCACCCAAAACAGCTTGGGGGAAGGTTAATTATGGTGACAGGTTAAAGAAACTCCAACCTCCTCTAATGCTCCTGGAAAAGCTGATGGGAACTTAATAGGATTTTAATCCAGAGAGCCTTTTGAATACTTAGTCTATTCTCCTGCCGCCTTCTCTCCTGATGACCTCAAATCCTTCTTCAACCCAACATGAAAGAGCATTAATATCAGCCATCGATCCATCTACTAATCCGTTTACTTTCCCTTTGAGTCCTCTGCACGACATTGCATTTAGTGGGGGGTGGAAAATACCTACATGGAGACGGACTGCAGCCGGGGGAAGCAGAAACCGACTCAGTGCCTTAGGGAGTCGGAGGTTAGGGGCATGGCCTTTTGAGAGACTTTCCTCTTTGTAGATGTTTCTTAAAAGCAAATGGACACTCTTTAGACTTTCTCCAAATGGGGATTGATTAACAGGATACTGTGTGGAAACTGTAAACCCAGATGCCCATTACTTTGTATTATATTCTGTGCAAACAGAAAGATTGGCTGATATCTGTCTGTCTATCTGTCTATCTACCTATCTATCTATCCATCTATTGCCTCTATCTATCTATCTATCTATCTATCTATCTATCTATCTATCTATCTATCTATCCATCCACCTATCCATCTGTCTACTATCACTTATTTATCTGCCTCACATAGAGTTAAGATTATTGTTAGAAGACAAAAGAATCATTATTACACACATTTCTTCCCTCTTAGCTCAACCCCCTATAGGCTTCTCTTTTCATCTTCAATATTGCCACTCTGAAGAGCCATATTGAGTAAGACAGATGTTTTATATTCATTTAGGATTTCTGTGATCAGTGATAGGACCCCATAAAAGGCTCTGGCCTGCCCCTCCCAAGACTTGGCAAAGTGCTGCACATGTGTGCATGCCTATTTGCTTTTAAGAACACTTTTCAAAGGAGTCATGGTTCCTAAAGTGTTTAGCACTTTAGGAGTCTTTAGCACTTTAGGAGTCTTTAGCAGAAAGCTGCTCAAGGATGAGTGGTCCAGATGGTTGGAGTCTCTTTAGTCTCAACACCTGCATCTTAAGTTTTTTCTATTGTTTCTCTGTCTATGTATTCTGTTTTCTCCTTCCCCTGTCAATTGAAAACTTTTCCCCATACATTTTCCTTTGCCCTGTGTATGGCTTTCACAGCCATGACTGTAGATTCTCATGGTCCTAAATCTGCAGGAGATAATGTATCAGTTGTGTCACCATTTTAAGTCTTTGTTTAGACACTCTCTAGCTGTATTGATATTGCTGAAAGTCTGGCAGCTAGGGAGATGACTCCTGTGTCTTCAGACTGCCCCTGTTAAGACAAGCTGGACCAATCTGGGAGGATAAGCACATTCGGGAGGAGAGGAGGAATTCTGGTACTCTATGTAGAACCACATAATGCTGTTGATATTCTGCTTGTTCCCCCAATTTTGTCAGTAATTCATTGGGCAAGAAAAATCTGAACAAATGTGTGATGAAGCTGTCTGGTTGGCCAGGCCACTGAGTTCAAGCTAAGGAAGATCATAGAATGATGAGCAGGCAAAAAGAAGAATTTCTCATTTGTATTCCAAACCCAGCTCTTAGAATTCTTCCTCATTTTACTTGTCTACTTAACCTTTGCAATAACGAGAGTAGCCAGAGAACATTATTCATGTTTTCAGTATTAGGAAATGAGGGAGAGGTAAAGTCGGGAGGCAGAACGGTTTTGTGTTCTTCATCGTTCCGATTTAATCCCTGGTCTGTAGTCATTCTGCCAACTTGCTTGCTCTCTTTAAGCTTCTTGCATCTCATTTGAAACGTGAAGATATTTAGTGCTAATGTGATTGTGTGGATTACATGATATAATTTTAATAGAGGCCAACACGAAGGGTTTATGTTGTCAGTAAACTAATACATGAGTCTTTAACAGTATATACAATGACTTTCACGGGTGTTCAGGTCCAGAGTCCCCAACTCACATTCTTGGTTAAATAAAGGGCACTACCACATGCTATTTGGGCTAAGACAAGATTGTGAAAGTTAGAAGGAGCAGACTGAGAACGTCTTTTCTTCATGTGACACAGATGGTCCCAAAATGATTGTAACTAAATGCCAACTTGTCATTCATACTGGTCCAAGGGGAACCTCATAGTGACCCAGAAAGAACAATAATTGAAAGGTTAAGAGCCAATACTTGCTTCTCTGCTTTCTACGTGGCCACTTGTCCCCTTTCAATGAGCAATCCCACCAGCCTTTTCTTCTTCATTTGTGAGACATAATAACTAAGACCCACTCTGCTACTTTCTACACTTCATGGGCAAGGTTGTGCGAGAAGATCTGATCTTGGGGCCTAAATGATTGAGCTGAACTTGATTGAGATGAATAGGACCTTAGTCTCTGATACGTTTGGGTCTCAGTAGGGAGACACTTCTGTCATCCATAACTTCAGTCAACATCAGGCTATGTGTTACCACCAGAGCAATGGGTGTGGATCCAGGATAGCAATGCAGAGGGAATTGGTGGGAGTCTTCCCCACATTAGGGTTGACGTTACCCACCAGTCAAAAGCAACTCTCATGTGTGGGATTTTGTGATGTCCTTGAAAATACATTTTCATTTCTAAGCCTTTGGGTGTGTGGCTGTGCCACTTGGCTGTGTGTTTAGTTGGGCATAGCAGGGGGAAGAGAGCCAGTGAACCAGAATTTCTTCTTCCCCCTCGTGCTCTATTTTTCTTCCTCCTTCCATTCTTCATTCTTTTGCTCCACCTTTTCCTCCTTCTTTCCTCTTCCCCTTCCTACCAATTCTGACAGCACTTGTTACCCAAACGATGTCTTCCAGGGGAATATTTTGACCATCTTTGACGTCTTCACATCATCTGATACCCTTATCTCTGGTTCCTTACCATTTAGTACATTATATGACCCTTTCTTCTTCAAATCCCACCTATTGTTATTTGCTTCCCTTTACTACTGTTCTTCTTGAACTTGAGTTAACCTTCCTACTTTTCTCTTTCATTCACATTTACCCTCTGACTTTCATTCACTCATGCCATTCAGGGTTAACAGTAGGAGGAAAAGCATATGTGGTACTCAGCCTGGTGAAGAGTCGTTACTGTATGATGCGATATATGACAATGATGAGGAGAGATGATATTTCTAAGGAGTATCTTTTGGGTTCACTGAACTCAGTCTTTGGTTCAACAGGTGAGAGGAGAGGAAGACTTGAGCTTAGATAAGGCATTATGTGTATTATGTTTGACCCGATATAGGCAAGTTGACCATAACTCAAGTTGTGTGTGATATATCAGCTGATCTCAGATCCTGTAAGTATTTAGAAGGCAGAATTGGATGTTTATGGGTTGTAGTGGGTAACCTGCCACTATATACCTGTAAGAGGCATGTAGTGTCTTTGAGGCTGGAGAGATAGATTGCTCATAGTTTAAAATACATATTACTCTTTCTGAGGATGGGAGTTGGGTATCCAGCACCTAAGTGGAGTAGCTCACAACTTCCTGTAACTCCGTCTCCAAAAAGTAGAGACATGTAGCCCTTTGGAAGGGACAGTGGGAAAGCAGCTCCGGTTTAGAGGATGGCTGGAGTAAAGGGCCCTACAGATTTTTATTTATTTATAATTTCAACATTTCACTGAAATGCCTAGTCTTCACTACTTTCTATGTCTGATTCTAAGAATTGGATTAGTAAATAGAGGATGAATGCTTTGCCAGGATCCCATCACTGCTGATACTGTGATGCAAAGGGTGGTGTAGCTTATCCTATCCGCCAAGCTTTGGCTCCTTTACTCTTGCCAAGAAACCTTGCTGATGGTTTTTCTTTCCCTAGAAACAGGCATAGAAGTTCTTTAAATGAAGAATAAGACCTTGGAGGTCTTCACCTGCAAGATCTGGCAACCATGCCCTCTCCCTTTGCAATGGCTCCTGGAACTCACACAGTAGTTGCTTCAGTACTAGGCTGGGGGCCATGGCCTCAGAGGAGACATAGGGGAGCCTGGAGTTGGGGTGAAAATACTCTTCTGTTCTGGGTCTCTGAATTGGAGGATTTATTGCTCTTCCTGAGACAGGCTGGCCACAATCCTGGGTGCCTTGTTGACTCGGCCCCGGGGCTGGTGAACGTCTGATGGAGGGGTGAGAGTTAGACTGGGATCTGTCTGCCTTGAACTACTGTGGATTTAATGGACTCGCACTGACCCACGAAGCAGGAAGTTGGCTCTTGGGAGCCTTTTCTTTGGGAGCACTCTGGAGTCAGCGGTCCCTTGACGTCTGGGTAGAACAGTTGACCCTGACTTAATGGGACCACAACGTGGGTGTCCAGGGGCCTGTTCTTCAGCAGGCTGCTTCCTTTGGAGCCAAATCAATATTTATTAATGATCTGCACTCCCTCCCGGGTGCCACTGGCTTCACAGAGAGCCTCTGTTGCACCAGCTGGCTCAGTAATTCATTAACCCCAAGCCCAGTGCCTGTGGAGGGGTTTGCAGAGCCTGACCCACCACTGGGGTATTTGGCAAGGTCATTAATGAGCTAATCTGATTTAAGTTTTCAAAATGAAGGTCTGGGTCACTGGGGTCAGTGCCTATTCTCAGCATTGTGAGTGAGACCCCTCTGTGTGGGTGGGGTGGGGGTGGGGGTTGCAACCCTACTGAGGAGAAGAAAGTGTACAGAGAAGAAGGTAGGTTTTGTGAAGTTGCCACTGATATCTGGGAAAGTATGATGGAAGACAGAAAGGAATTCTTCAAGATCCCATTGGGACCTGCTTTAGCTCATCAAAAGAAAAAAGATAATTAGAACTTTTTGACTGACAAATTGGTCAGGCCTACCAGCTAGGGGCACAAAAGTGGGTTTGGGCTCTGCCACCAGCAGCTTGAATCACCATATTTACTTAGCCAGACAAGCACCCGTGGACTTTGTTATGAGGTTCAAAAGCAACAGTTGATGGTAGAGCCACCTGTTACAGGTTAGTTGCTTCCCATACCAAAGAGGGAGACAGATGGCTGCCTTAGTTCTCCCATACATTTTACAGTGGAAAAGCCAGACTCTTTGGGGGGAGCAAGTAACCTGCTCAGATTCACATGGTGTATGCTTAGGAAGATATACTTGGGCACAGAGAGACCTGTGGGCTTCGCGTCTTGGGTGCTCACCCTTCTATGCATGGTGTCATGGCGGATGTGTTCAGAGCTGAGTGTAAAAGGTGTTTTTTTCTGGGCTCCCCACTTTTAACTTAGGAGGTCTTCAGACTGCTTGTCTTTCACACTCTGAAGAGAAATGAAGTCATGTGCCTCCGGACATTCTTACCCCTGTATTGGGAGCTTGTCTCCACTGGGTCTCTTTTCTCAAGACTTCTGCCTTATTCCAAGGTGATAGCCGGCAAACTTTGAATGGACCCGGGTCCTACTATTCCATAGGACACAGGCTGCTGAGGGCCTTGGAGGAGGAGGTGGCGGTGATGGTGAGTTCAGTTACAGCTGGGCAGCTGCCGACCGTGAACCCAGGCCTGTCACCATTTACCTTTTGGCCTTCTAATCGTGAGAATAATGATATAATGAAATACTTTAAAATCCCTTACTATGTGGTAAACACTGCTGTAAGACTTTTTTTGTGGGCCTATATATAGGTCATCATTTTTAATCTCTCTCATGTGTGTGTGTGCTCACACATAGTGTGCAGTGTGTACATGTCACAAGCATGAGTGTGGAGGTCTGGTATTGGTCCTTTCCTTCTACTTTGAAACAGTGTCTCTTTATTTCACCCTCTATGTATACCAGACTATCTGGCCTGTGAGCTACTGGTGAGTCTCCTGTCTCTGTCTCCCATTTTGCTGTAGAAACCTTGACATTACAGGTGCTTGACTGGCTTTCCAGGGGGTTTGTGAATTTGAATCCAGGTTCTCACATTTGCTAGGAAGTTGTTTTATGTGCTGAGTCATCTCCCCATCCCCACCGAAGTTCATCTTAATCCTCACCAACTCTCTGAGAGACATACGATTTCTATGGTCATTTTTCAAATGAGACACTAGGGAACCACTGAGAGATTAAGCAAATTGCATAAAGTCCAAAAGTTGTGAAGCAGCAGAGAGATCTTCCAATGCAAACTTTTGTCAGGAGCTCCTGTGCTTTTCATTTTCCCTGCCTGGCTTTGTGTTCTGGCCACTTCTGTATGATAATGGGGCTCACCAGAGGTCCGTGCATCTGAGCTGACACCCAGTGCCCTTATCAAAGAAGCCCGGGGGTCTCCTGCAGTATCTAGACCAGCCCTACCAACCAGGCTGTTGAGTTGTTTGTCTTGGAGTCTTTGTAATTCTTTCAATTTCTCTGATTTATTTGTTAATGATAATTATTTATTTAATTAAATCACTTCTTTTCAACTAAGAGGCCTGAACTAAGCCACGTGAGCCCCGATAGATTGTTTTTGCTCTGAGGGAAGAACTCCTCAGAGTTGGGACTGGCTGTCTTTGTTGCCCTCTGGGGTTCAGTTGGGAGATAGCACAGCTCTGTCTGTATGCTCTTCTCTGGAGGAGAGATGGTGTGGATGGTAACTTGGGAGTCTGAAAATGTAGCGACTCTCCTCCAGGAAGATAAACACAGCTGCCCTGCTGATTGTGATGGAGGCGTCTCTTCATGTGTCCTCTGGCCCGTCTCTGACAGTGTTCCACACATCTCAGAACACAAAACTCACCCAGGATCTCAGCAAAATGTAAACACAACATGCATGGCTTATGGGGGGCAGGACTGAGGCACAGTATTAGGAAGGGTGTTAATACCAGGGCTGGATGGAGAAACAGTTCTTCACTCCAAACTCTGGATCTCCCCTGTCTTCCATTACTGCCAGAATTATTAAATCTGTCATCATGGTAAACATGGATGGAATCCCTCTGTATGCTGACCACGAAGCATAGATGTGTCCGGTCTGCTGTAGCATTTAGTTCATCTAGCAGCAAAGGAGATGATTTGAATCTGCTTTGTGGATCCAGAAGACAAAACAACCATGTATATAATTACATTACAAAGGAAGTGACATGTTTATTAGTTTTTCTGGAAGTTTTACTCTGCTTTTTGTGTGATGAAGAACCTAATTCATTCTCTCTCTCTCTCTCTCTCTCTCTCTCTCTCTCTCTCTCTCTCTCTCTCTCTCT
>CM052707.1:93929755-93949689 GCA_028551405.1 Uromys caudimaculatus | reverse complement strand
TCTCTCTCTCTCTCTCTCTCTCTCTCTCTCTCTCTCTCTCTCTCTCTCTCTCTCTGTGCTTACAATTGACCAATAATACTATTCATTACGAGCCAAGTCACAGCTTTTCAGAAAAAGCATATGCAATGACTCATTTTAGCGTCTATTGTTCTTATGAAGGTATACTTTGTAGTTCTCCCATTAGCATTTTACAGAAGAAATACTGAGGCCCAAGAGGCTTAGATACTTTTATGGCCCCTTAGATGGTAAGAGCAGAGACGGGATGCAAATGAGGCAGCCTAGCCTCACTGTGGGGCTCTTTGCCATTGCTAGACCGACTGTCCTCAGAAGACACAGGAAACCAGTGAAGCAGGCACAAACTTCGACTCTCCCAGATCCCACTGGGCTTCGGCAGAGTAGGACTGAGTCACTAGCATCTCCAGGAATTGGAGGCATAGGTGTCCTTACATAGCATCCCATGACTCACAGAATGGAGAAGAGATAACCAGTGTTGGTGAGAGCATGGGAAAAAGAATCCTTGCTCACTGCTAAATGGACAGTGCATTGGCTCAGTTTAATGGGACCCAGTAGTAAGTGGTTGCCCCTCATATTAAAATAGACCCAGCTATATCACCTACGGTTATACATTCAAAGAGTATGAAATCGGTATGTTGAAAACACACCAGAACGTCCTTGTTACTGAGGAGAAATCTCCATAGATATGAGTAGACACAGAGAATGTCATGTCTGTGTAAATGGACTATCATTCAGCCATGGCCAGTGACTTTCTATTTGCTGCAATATGAAGGGGGGCCTTTGCTAAGGAAAATACACTCATTGTAGGAAATTAAATGCTTCAAGACCTTCCTTATACAGGGAGCCCAGAAAGTCAAACCCAGGGGCAGAGAATGGTTCTTTCCAGGCACTGGAGGGAGAGAAATAGGGAGATACTGGTCAAATGGTTACAAAGTTTAAGTTGTATGATAAATAAGCTCTGGAGATCTAACATGCAACAAACAACAACAACAACAACAACAACAACAACAACACAGTGATGTTGAAGTTGATGGCATTTTGTATCCTCAACACACACACACACACACACACACACACATATACATGTACAAGCTATAGACATGCACATGTGTACATACATCTGTACACATACACATAGTGGTAAATATATGAAGCAATTAACCTGACTGTGGTAACCATTTCACAATGTATATGTATATGAAATTATTATTGTTAAATACATACATATGTGTGGCTAACTATACCTCAATGAAGCTGGAGAATTTTTAAAAGAGGTTAATGCAATAGCACACCCATGACTTCCATCTTCTGGTTCCGCATTTTTCTTTGGGAGCTTCTGGTGCCGATGTGTATTTATGGTTTTTTTGTTTGTTTGTTTGTTTTGTATTTTTATTGCTTGTTCTGTGCTGCCCCCATAGAATGTAATAACTGCAGTGTCTTTACTTTCACTCCAAGGGCCTAGAGTGCAAGGGTGCTCAATGCATGCTGGGATGCTAGGGAACCTGAGTGACCATGTTTGGAGGGCAGTGTGACAAGAAAGTTTGGCTTGTGCTTCTGCTGGCGCAGGTGCTGCCTGACCTGCAAGTGACTCTCAGGCAATCAATTCATGAGCAATGAGCAACAGGGGTAGTGGGAACTGAGGAGATGGGGCTGTTAATTGTGCTCCATGTTGGGGGGATGGACAGGTCTCACTGTCCAGGCCAGGGCCGTTCAGAGAGGCCCTTTGGTGGCAACACTTGAAGAGAGAGGTGAGGTCTCCTGGGAGATCTGGCCTTTTCTTGGCACATCAGATCTTACTAGAAAACAAACACCAGTGTCAATGCTGATAGCGCAGTTTCAGTATGCCAGGAAAACACTGGGCTTGAGGAGAAAGGACAGCTTGGGGCAAAGTTTAGAGGACAGGACTGGAAAGCAGTTCTCATAGCTGTGGGGGTCCCTGCAAAAAGAAATGTTTTTTGGAAGGCAAGAAGGGAATCCAATTCAACAGGACCTAGTTAGCCAGTATTGGTTCAAACTTCTAGATCTGATTTTGGTCAGCTCAGATTTTTAGGCATTTAAGGGCAGTAATATTTTGGGAAAAGATTTTCTGGTAACATTTACCTCAATGATGTGTGTACAGTAAAGCTTAAGGCAACTTAAGGGCCTAGGGGAGGGTCAGATGTGGTCTCTGTCACACAGATGTACATGTGACATTTCCTCGAGGGATGGTTTCTATTCAGTGAGAAACTGCTCAAGCTAAAGGTCTAGAGAGGAAGGGTCTGGCCCTACAGATATAGCACAAATCACCAGGCTGTTAACTGCATCCACTTCTAGCCCTCTGGGTGAAAAGCGGGCATACACATACCTTTCATTGAAGACATAAGCCTCCATGTGTTTCTGTAGTATACAAGAACCTCTGCCCCCTGTACATGGTAGGCAGGAAGAATGTATTATTGAGTAAACACTCCAAAGTTCCAGCAGTCTGGAGTAAGATGTTATCTTTCTAGACTTTTCTTCCTGCTCTTCAGTGCCCTCATCTGTAAAGTAGGAAAAGATGTGACCTACTTCATGGTAGGTCAGTAACTCGTTAAGAACAATACCTGTCACATAAGTGACCTACGAAATGAAGGCTTCTGTTGTCACCACTCAAAGGGTGATGCAGACAAGTGACCTGTGCTTTAAAGTCATGGAAACCCCACTGTGAGAAACTAAAGAGCCAGTCAGGCCTGAGAGCCAGTGTTGTCAATCAGGTGGCCGTCATTGCCCCCATGAGACAGATAGAGATCAAGACCCATGGACCATCATGGAGGCAGCTGTATGTGAATCTTGACTCCATCATTCACTAGCAGTGCATACACGTGTGTGTATATGTGCGTATGCTTGTTCCTGTGCATGTGTGTGTGTGTGTGTGTGTGTACACATGTGTCTGTGCACCTTGCAATTGTGTATGTATATTGTATACGGAACTCTGAAATTGAGTTATCCCTGATATTAGCTAGAAAAAGGGTGGTTTTGGGGGTAAGTTCCTCAGCCAAAGTAGAGACACATTGAAAACCATCTGCTGTTCAAAACCAGAGTGCTCAGCAGTCACAAAGCCTTTGAGCAGTCCGGTGCCTTTGTTATACAGACAACAAAGAGCTTGCCATGAACAGAATATTTAGACTTGCACCTAGGGCTGTTCTGCATTGTTTATGTGGAAACTGTAGAGCTTAGACTGCTTGGATCCACAAAAAAAAAAAAAAAAAAAAAAAAAAAAAAAAAAAACAGGCTCTGACTTCATTTTATGAACACAATTGGTGAAGTTTTAGGGAAATCCTTGCTGAGGAGCCTGCTTAGATCTCCAGGGGGCATTTCCTCAAATTGACCACTAGATGGCAGGAGTGTTCTTTCTCATCCCATTTGAGCCAGTAGGCGGCAGAACCTTACCTTGGACTGTACCCATTGCTTCCTTCTGTTGTTCCTCACAGCAACATCGGATTAAAGGACCAACTCCATCCCAGTACCTAGCACATGGTAATGCTTCAGAAAACATCAGCTGCCCTTCCTATTGTTACCGTTTCCATTTTTACAGAGAAGGGAGTGGGCACAGAGTCGTCGATTAAAATTCAACATTGGGCCCTGCAGCTTCCTTTTGGGGTTAATAGCCACTGCCTTGGCTCACTACATAACGTTGACATGTCTATTACGATTCTGGCCCTGTCTTAGTTCCGGTGTGATCTTAGGCCAATTATTTTGATTTTCAGATTTTTAAATCCTTGGCTTTTCATCTGTATAAGAGAGGCTGCAATATCTTCCTTATCTGAGGAAGGACTTCAGAAACAGAAACTAGGTCAGAGTAGAGGCTGTGAATGGTGGTCACTATTGTTTAAACCTTATATGTTACTATAACCAGAGACCTTCCATTTTTTTGATCTTCCCTTCAACCTCTCCACAGCCACTCAGCACTCATGGTTCCTGCCCTCAAGAGACCCAGAGTTCACATTTTCCTGGTCTCTGTTCATACACAGGGCCCCTGGACCCGGTACATCTCTTATAAGGCTCAAGGGGGTGGTGTCATTTACCCTGGTCTCTCTCTAGCAAAGGTACCATTATTGCAGACATAAAACTCATGTACCTTGTCCATCTCCATGGTGTTACTTTGGAAAACAAGCTCCAAGTGGCCTGACTCTGTCACTTTCACAGGGACTGTAAATGGCCTTAAGATCAAAAGGTTTTATAGGGGTGCCCAGGGTACTCAGGAGGGAGTCACAAGGTAGAAAGTTGGTGTCTGAAGGCTCGTCTTTTCCTCTTTAACTTTTGTTTAATTTATATTTGGGGCTGTACATAATATTTTGCTGCTAAAGAAAATCTTTGTTGACAGCTACTATAAACGGTGGGCAGGGGGTGAGTTTGAGATGATTCATGTAAACTTTCAGGCATGAGATGGGCTCCGCTTCAGTCAGCGTTCCCAAGGTCTTATATTCCAGAGTCCAGAACTTGACTTTGTCCTGTGTTCTGTGAACAGGGGAAAGAGTCCTTTTGTGGGCTCCAGTAGAAGAATGGATAGAAGACCCTCTCATTCCTTAACCTCTGAGACAGAGGGTCCCAAAGAACAGCCCAGGGGCCAAGGTTCAGTCTAAGTCTGGTGGCCTCTTTGGGGTATGTTTTAAAATCAGTTTCCCAAGAAAATGGAATTTAAATTCAAGAGTTATGCAGAATCTTGTTTACTGTTACCATCAACCTGACCAATTGGAGCTCGGAGAGGCCATTAGCCACGTATCCTACAATCTGCACTCAGGACTCGGCCTTTTCTGTGTTACAGTACCCTGGTTCCCAAGGACCATTCAGGAGCTGGACAGATTCGCCAATCAGATTCTCAGCTATGGAGCCGAACTGGATGCAGACCACCCAGTGAGTCCAGGACTCTGAGGATTAGAGTCTTCAGACCTTCTCCTCACCTTCTCTCCATTTTCTCTTCCTCCTTCCTACTATACCTTCAGCTTGGAGCAATGTATTTGTTTATTTGGTTAAGAGAATTTTACTGGGCTCCTATGGATGCCAGGACTGGGAAAGCAAAGATTAATGAGACCATGAGATCTCATTGCCATCATTACAGTTAGAGTGACTGTAAACCAGTGGCCAGAAAATGCTATCGCTATACAATCGTGTGTATTTATTTTTCTGCCTTTGTACATTTTATGGACATTTAAATCAAGCACAGCTAGGAGACACAGAGAGAGGTGACACTGAACCTTCAGAGAACTGAAAAGAAGGTTCTAGTCAGATGAGAGAAGGGGGTAGGGCATTTGGCTGAGACTCATATCTGCTTGGAAGAGTTCAGCCAGCGGTGGAGATGGGTGGGTGGTACCTTAGGTGTGACAGCGAGAGAGCCAGCTGACGCAGGGGTTGGGTCACACTTTCAGAAGTCGTATACACCAGAGTGGAGCTGAAGTTCACTGTGCCCTGCATCTTGTGGCAGAGGGCATGCTTTTTGTTGTTGTTGATTTGGTTTGGTTTTTAATGGGTTCTCACTAGAGGACTAGATCATGTGTGTGTGTGTGTGTGTGTATGTGTGTGTGTGTGTGTGTGTGTGTGTGTGTGTGTGTGTGTGTAGGGGATCTTCTTATTCCTTCTTCTTGGGTCAATGGTCCTTGGAAGTGAACAGCCCAGGCCAAAGCTCCAGGTGGTCTGGCAGCTTCCTTGGGTGGACTGTGTGTTATTATGACCTTATGCTCTCTACTCTCTGCTGGGCAGTGGACTCTCTGGCCTTTAACAACCAGGCAACTGTTTATAGGAACAAGGTTTCAGTGTGGCTGGTACGAGGGTGTGTCTGCATCTATTCAGCATCTCCTCACTACCTTGTGAGGTCCCACAGCTAACAGGAGGCTTGCTCTTCCCAGAGGCAGCTTCCAATAAGCCGGTCGAGGTTTCCTTCCCACACAGGTCCGGTCATGCAGGTACCTTCTCCAATGTCCTCTGTCCGTTGAACCTTGGCTCCTTGGACATTACCTCAGTGCTCAGGATAGTTGAAGACACAGGCCTAGCTGGTGGCAAAAACTCAAGAAATGGGGAGTCAGGGAGTAGCCTTTTAAAGCATGAGCATCTGGTGTAGCAAACCCCTGTGAGCAGACCTGGGATGTACAAGGGAAGCAATGAAACTTCAGTTATCCAGCAACTTCAGTTATCCAGAATTTTATCTTTGTCCCATCCTTCAACGAGAGAGAGAGAGAGAGAGAGAGAGAGAGAGAGAGAGAGAACGTTTTGAACAGAAACAAGGTGTGAATTAATCCTATCCTCTACACTCCAAAGCAGGGAAAAAACTATTTTCAGACTTTTAAAAAATAATATTGATGTCTGAGAGAGTCCCCTACACTTGGAGTTCACACGTAGGCACATATGTATGTCCGCGCATTGCCAACCACAAGTCTATCTTCGATGTTGCACCGAGTAACAGTCTCTGCCTCACATCCTCATAAGGACTCACAGTGGCTTTCCTGAACTGTAGTTGTGACATTAGAATAAATTATCCTACATTAAGGGTGGAAGTGTTTGTAGGCATCCTATGTTGTTTCACAGGTATGGTGGTGAGCACTGGTGAGCCTCAGGCAGGAGGCTCCTGAATTCTAAGACAGCCTGGGCTATGTAGTAAGACTCTAAAACTAAACCAAACCACGGTAGACCAAAACTAGGTCAAACCAAACGAAATCAAACCACACTGAAAACAATTTGAAAATACCAGCTCAGAGGAGAGAGATTCTCTGTTGCCTTCCTGAATATGACGCAGCCCATGTCATGGAGCCTAGAGGTGGCAAGGGCCACACACTCTGATGTCCCCTCTAACAAGCCTCTGCCTGTGCCTCTCATCTGGGGGCCTTGCAAGCAAAAACAGCTCTAGAGATTTCTTCCCCCAGGAAAGCAAGTCTGACCTGACTCAACCTGCAGGGTACACACATCAGGACGTTTCTTCTCTCCCCAAGCCCCAATGTCCTGCCTTGACTCTCTGTTCTTCTCGTTGGCCTCGATCCTAAACATTTGGGTGGGTGGGAGAGTCCAGTCCAGAGAGAAAGGGACATGTCCTTCCCATTATCTTTGTGTCCCCTCAGAAGCCAAAGATGGCCTTAAAACTCTCCGGAATTCATTTCTCTCTGCCAACCCAGGCCACAACTTTGGCGTCCCACCCTCTCCGTGTCATGAATTTTATCATAAAAACACAGTGTATCAGGTACATAGTCCCCTGTAGAGGAGGCGCCAGGGTCTTTCTGTTCCCTCGGTCTTTCATCAGATGCTGGGAACAGGGGCCAAGCACAGAGCAAAATCGCGGGTGTTTCCCTGCAGCCGCCAGGCCCCAGAGATCTGGCCTCAAGGTGTGAACAGCAAGCAGACACCAGCCTAGCCGCGAAGGGGCCGTTCTGCTTCGAGGACCCTCTGTTCTGCCCTTTCCCTTGCAGTCAGTACGATCCCTTCCTCCCCTGACCCCCTGCCCTTGGCAAGATGCATTTGTGTGTGACCTTGTGCTTCAGAGCCTCCCAAACAGCCACTTTGTGAAATGAGGGAAAGGAAGGATTGTTCTAGAAATCCATGGTAAAAGTGCTCGGCTTAAAGCTTCAGTGGAATGGATGGCAGTCCATCCTTCACTCTGCTCTTCCTCCCTCCCTTCCTTCTCCCCTTCCTCCCTTTCCCTCTCCATCCCTCCCTCCCTTCCTTCTGCTTTCCCTCTCCCTCTCTTCCTCCCTCTCCCTCTCCCCTCCCCCTCTCTCCTTCTTCGTTCACCTTCCCCCCTCGTCCTTTCTACCAGTATTTATCAAGCATTACTAGCTAACCTTTTTTGATTTTGGGCTGTGTGCTCGGCATGTGGTGAATTCTAGTGTCAGTCAGCACCCTGGGAGAGTCAGACTTTCATTTCCGGATGAGGACTCTAAGGAGGTTGGATCTGTGAGCCATGTTCCATAGCAGTAAAGGTAGGGAGCTGAAGCAGCCCGGGGATGTCCTCTGTGCCCTCCAATCTCTCTGTACCAGCAGAAGGGGGAGAAGGCACATCAACATTTCTCAGTCACATCAAGGGAACCCGAGATAGCAGCTATAGGCTTTGTAGGCAGAAACCCAAGGGATGTGTTTGCTTTCCATCCCCCAAAAGGCAATGCTGTGCCCTCTACCTGAGGTGCTCCTCGCCACATGTCTCTGTTCTTTCCCACCGGCAAGCCTCTGTCGGACCTTCAAGGCTGCACTCTTAACTCTTGCCCCTGAAAGCCACTCTTCCATGTCTTCCTCAGGTGCCAGCATTGCATGCTGTTACCATAGGAGAACTGGGAGCCTGGGGTTTACCTAGGAGTATGAGAGTTCTGCCTTTCATGCTTCAAGAGACCTCATACTGCTTTTTGCAATGGCCACACGATTTTATGTCCCCACAAATAGAATTCAGGCAGTTCCTCTTCTTGACAAAAATTTCAACACCTGTTCTCTTTCATTTTAAAAATTAATTTATAAGCTGTGCCTGGTGGCATACGATTTTAATCTCAGCACTTGGGAGGTCAAGTCAGGCAGATCTCTGAGTCTGAGGCCAGCCTGGTCTACATAGTGAGTTCTAGGACAGCCAGGGCTAAGTAGAGAGACACTATCTCAAAAAATTGTAATTATTAGAGAGAAAGATAGAATGTGTGTGCATGCATGATGTAGAGGTATGGACTCATGTGTGCTCATGCATTCCTATGCAGACCACACAACAGCTTGAGGGTGTCTTCTTTCCTTCCATGTGGGTCCCAGGTACCAAACTCAGGTCATTGATCTTGAGGGAGCAAGTGCCTTATCATGCTGAGCCATCTGGCTGTCCCTGAAGGTGCCTTTAAAAGACCCAAGGGTGAAGGACCTCAGGGTCCCAATCCAGAGTGTACTTCCTCTGTTCTGAGCCAGAGTCCCCAGGTCTCATGTTTCTGACTTTTTGCACAAATGTGTCATCCTTTGAGTGGTTGTTCTGGGCTCACATTTTAAATTAATTAATTTATTTATATAAACAATTTATATTAATTAATATCAATTAATTTGTATTCATCCATTTCCCAGTTGATTAATTAACCAGTTCACATCCCAGTATCACTCCCCCTCACCTCCAATATCCCCTCACACAGATCCTCCCCCCAGTCTCCTTTCCCCTTCTCTGAGAAGAGGGAGCCCCCTCGGGGTATCCCTCTCCCCAGATAATCAAATCACTGCAATACTAGGTGAATCCTCCCCCCCCCAAACCAGATGAGGCAGCTCAGTTAGGGGAACAGGATCCACAGGCAGGCAACAGATTCAGGGACAGCCCCGATCCTGTTGTTGAGGGACCTGCATGAAGACGGAGCTGCACATCTGCTACAAATGTGCAGGGGTCCTAGGTCCAGCCTGTTGTGCTCACATTTTTTAAGTTTTTAAATTTTTTTTATTTTAGATACTATTTTATTTTATTTTTTTGGATATTTACTTTATTTACATTTCAAATGTTTCCCCTTTCCCATTCCCCTCCCCCTGCCTCTATGAGGGTGCTCCCCCACCCACCTGCCCACTCCCAGTCTTCCCTCCCTAGCATTCCCCTACACTGGGGCATCTAATACCCTCAGGCCCAAGGACCTCTCCTCCCACTGATGGCCAACAAGGCCCTCCTCTGCCACATATGTGGCCAGCACATGGGTCCCTCCATGTGTATTCTTTGGATGGTGCTCACGTTTTTTTACATGTTCTGCCTGTGACTTAACCCATCCGTGTTATTCAGTGAAGCATGTGTGCTCAGCAGTCTCATTTTCCTTAAGAGGGACCTAAGCTTCCAGGGATAAACTGACCACCAGGAGGCCACACTCCTAGTGAGTGAGCATGGCGGCTTGAAACCCATGATCTCCTGGCTGTCCTGAAGAGAGCAGGTCTGAGCTTTAACTGCAGCGGTGACAGGAAAAGGGGTGAACAAGATATGGCAGCCTAGAAGAGTCCTCAGAAGGCTTGTCACGAATACTCTTAAGTAATAAAATTTCTGAGAGAGAAAGGGGATTGCATATAGACTCTGATGGGGCTGTAATTTCTTGTCTTACAGACTCCTCTCTCCTTCTGACACCCTTCCTTTGGCCACTTCTTCTCGGACAATATGCTTTCTTGTCAAACACACTTGGTTACATTCAGGGCAACCCAAATCACCGCTATTAGCTTAATTGAGACAGGGCGATTATAAATAAATTATACTCGGTGCTAGTGAAATTGCTGCTACTAGTCTAAACAGAGACAGGGTGATCAGTCAACATCAGTTATGACTTAACTCAGAATGCAGCTCACCGGGCAACCTAAAAGATGGAAAGCCAAGGCCCCAAAAGGATAGGCATCAAGGTCACAAGCCTAACCAGAGGTGCCTACCTAATTAGCTGCAGTGGCGTAGATCTGAGTGGCGGGAGCTCTTTGCAGATGAAAATGAATGTTTTAGAGATGCAGGCCTGGAAAGGAGCATAGTAAAGAACCTTCCCAAAGGATGACTCTCCATAACACAATGCATGTCTGTTCACGGACTGAATCTCCTGCCACTATTTTTTTTTTTTTTTTACCTTTTTTTCATTTTTTTATTGGTTATTTTATGTATTTGCATTTCAAATGTTATCCTCCTTCCCAGTTTCCCCTCCATAACATCCCCCTCCCCCGGCCTCTATGAGGGTGCTCCCTCATCTGCCCACCCAGTCCTCTCTCAGTGGCCTAGCGTTCCCCTGTCCTGGGTCATTGAGCCTCCACAGGACCAAGGGGCTCCCCTCCCAGTGATGCCAGATAAGGTAGGCCTCTGCTACATATCCAGCTGGAGCCATGGGTACCTCTGTGTACTCTTTGGTACGCACCACCAATTCTTTATGTGATACCCTATTTTTTTTTTTTTTTGATACTTTATTTACATTTCCAATGTTTCCCCCTTTCAAGGTCTCCGAAGGGATAGGTGGTCTCCTGCCACTATTTTCAAGTGATCTGAAATGGAGCTAGAATATTATTTTGCTTACTCCCAATTTAAAAAAAAAAATACATGCTCACAACAGCAGAAAACTTCAAAAACGTGCAAAGCCTTGCCGGCTAGCCACTATACACACTGCATCTATTATTATTAGAGTTAGGTGTATCCCACCCATTGTTCCCTTATGACTTTCTCTCAATGCAGGGACTGTCTCTCAGATAGGTAATTTTGAATTGAGCTTTTATTTTCACAGGTGGAAAAATCCCTAAAGCATCCAGACAAGGCACATTAATAATGACCTGTAGTTGAGTGGGGATGAGAATTAGGCCTCCGCACCCCCTTCTGGAGGCAGTGTGAAATGGAAATCCTTCCGTTCAAATGTGTTTTCTCGAATCTCCCTACTTTCCTGCTACAGTTCCCAAATCTCAGCTTGCCAGTGTGGTTATAGGCTTGGAAAACCTTAATGCATTTAATATTTATCTATCTATCTATCTATCTATCTATCTATCTATCTATCTATCTATTTATTTATTTATTTATTTATTATTTTTACACTTCAGGGCCCTTCAGCAAACAGCCTAATAGGGCTTCACTGTCTACCCTTCTGATATCAAAACAGAATCAGACATTCTTCAGAATTCCCAATGCTATGAAAAATCTTTCTTTCATATTTTTAGGGGCTAGAGAGACACGTACTATCATCTGTTAAGACTTGTCTAGTTAGGAAGACAATTGCTCAATTTAAGTTTATATTATGAGTTCAAGTATGAAGATATGGATAAATAAATGTTTATTATTTAGTCTAGTAGATATGTTACCCCGATGGCGCCCTGATGGTGCTTGGAAATCGAACTAGTTCTCCTTCTAGAATGCCCAAAGACAGCCATCTTTGATCAGCATAAATTGACCCTATGTTAATTGCAACTTCTTAGGTTTTTGGAACATGTGTGGTTTGTGTATACTTATAATCCCAATATACATGAGGATGATTATAAGCTAGCCTGAGCTACAGAGTAGAATGCTTTCTCACATGCTGACAGAAAACAAACAAACAAACAAACAGAGACTCCCAAATTCCCTATTTTTTTTTAGTTTTACTTATGCATAGGTGTGTGTATTTGTGTCAGAGTATTTGACACGTGTGTGAGTGTCCATGGAGCCCAGCAGAGGGTGTGGCCCCTGGAGCTGGAGTTACAAATGGTTGTGAGCCACCTTGTATGGGTGCTGGAAACCAAACCTGAATCCCCCGGAAGAGCAGCGAACACTCTTAACCACCGAGCCCTCTCTCCGGGGTCCCTATTTGTAATTAATGATTTTAATCCAGCCAGTGGTTTAGAGACACCAACAGCTTGTACTCTGTAACAACCATGCCGTAGAATCTTTACACTGAGGAATATTTCTTATCATTGAGGTGTGGGTTTGGAGTAACTATATGATAATTTAACTTTACAAGTGTGAAGCATTCAGGGATTTATTATTATTATTATTATTATTATTATTTTTATTTTTTTTTTTAAAAAGGAATCCCAGTAAACACCTAGAAATATCCTTACCCACATCTTTCCTACTGTCCCTCCCTCCCTCCCTCCCTCCCTCCCTCCCTCCCTCCCTCCCTCCCTCCTTCCTTCTAGCTCTCCTGTTCCTTCTTTCTATGGCCCCAAGCTCCAGGTTCTCAGGTAAACCTGCCTTATATAAATCGATTTCCTTTTTTATTTTTTGAAAATGTTGGTTGACCCTGATTTTAAAAACAACCAAAACCTAACAAGCCAGTCAAGCAAAGAAAGCAAAGGGAACATTTGAAAGTCAGGGAACATTGACGTCCTTCAAAGCCATCTTTAAACACCGCCTGACACAAAGCCTTAGTTTTCAAGTCATTCAGTCTACGGTTTGGAGGACTGGAGAGACAGAGAAACTGCAAGCTGAAGTGATTTCTGGAAGGGATTGCTGGGAAATGTTTGCAAGGAACAAAGAAGAGTTCTAGGGCGGTGGACCAGTCTCTTGTCTCACCACAACTCAGACCACAGTGAACATTTCTGTAAAATACTCTCCTCATCTACTTCCACTCATGATGCACCCACTCCACCCTAAACACTCAGACACACTTGGCCGCTTTGCACTTGAAAATGTGCTGCTTGGCAGGGCTGGGAAGACTGCCTGCCAGTCAGCCTCAGAGACAACATTGCCATCCCTCGGTCTGGGGTGGCTTGTCAGTCAGTGGAGTGCCTGCCAAGTCAGATTCACAAGTACTGAAGGGTAGTAAAAAGAGCAGGGGTGGGGGGTGTAACTGGGTGAGCCACAGCTGGGCCCATCCTTTATGGATCTACTTCCTGGGGACTCTGTTGATTCCGGAAGAACATGCTTACTGATCAACCTGATGAGTTTGTGCCAAAAGCTGCCACAGGTGTAGAGAGGTGGAGAATGACATTTTCCTAGCACTTTTGGGAGGCTGAGGCAAGAGAACTGAGGCCTGTCCGGAAATACCCTATTTCAAGAGATTAAAATGCAAAACATAAAATTGCCATAGCAGGAAGTACATATCCATCTGACTACCAAGGGGCCTCCATACTAAGTCCCATAGTGGTGACTATTTTAAAATGGAAGCTGTGGGGATAGGAGATTTAGAAAGGAAAGATGTAAATCATGATGACCCACGCTGCGTCCCGGCATCCATGTAAAGAGCTAGGCATGGTGTCACATGCTTTTCTCATAAGACAAGGTGGGAAGTTCATGAAGATTGACACCCAAGGTTAATATTAGGATTCAGCATGTTCCCAGCTTCCATCCCGAAAATGTACATACATCCAACACACACAAACACGCACAGACACACACATACAGGTAAGCACATACACATATACTCACAGATACACACACATACACACATATCACACACATATATATACATGCACACACACACATATACATACATACACACATATACAGGTAAGCACATACACATATACTCACAGATACACACACACATATATCACACACATACATACATGCACACACACACATATACACACATGCACACATACACACATACAGACATGAGGAGGCATTACACAACCCTTGCCAGAAATTGTGTGAATATTCTATGCCTTCATCACAGGCATCTGATTTGGCTTGATCAAGTTAGTTTAGAAGCTGGGAATGGAGTAGATGACATTTCTTTATGACCAGAGTATATCCGTAGATACTGAAATCTCAGAATGGAGAAGATTCCCCCGAATTGCAGGCGTGGTAGAATGTGTCCCTCCCTCCCTCCCTCTGTGTTTAACAGACACCTTGTTTTAGAGCATCATCAAGGAGACCCGTGTCGTCATAGCTCAAAAGCTTCCACTCAGATCACTGCTGGAGGTGCCAGGCCTCTCCCTCTGCAGACTTGAGTCATCAAGTGTCTTCTCTCTCTTAGGGCTTTAAAGATCCTGTGTACCGGGCGAGACGAAAGCAGTTTGCTGACATTGCCTACAACTACCGCCAGTAAGTCTTCCTGTTGGACAACTGAGAGAAGAGCATACTGCAACCCCCATTCTAGGTTGGAAATGATCGACCTAGAACCCCTGCTTTGTGTGTGTGCCCATGTTTGTGTATAAGTGTGTATTTATGTGTGTATGTATGTATGTGAATGTGTGTATGTATGTATGCGTGCATGTGTATGTATGTGTGTATTGTGTTTATGTGTGAGCATGTATGTATGTATATGTGTTGATGTGTATGTATGCATGTGTATATGTGTGTATGTTTGTATGTGTGTGTGTGTGTGTGTATGTATGTATGTGTTTAAGCTCTCTCCTTAATAACACATTTTGAAATGTCGCCTCTAGATCAAACAAAACTACTCACTGTGCTACAGTTTAGGTCACTCCTAAACTTTATTTGCTAATTATTTGTTGTGCCTGAAATGATTGGAAAGGCTTCCATCACGAATGAAACAGGTTCTAGTCTTCTCCACATTAGATCAGGAAGAAGAGAGCTGGCTGCTCCAGTGAAGTAACGGATCACTGAGCCTTCAGACCAGCTGCACTCCTGTGTTTTACTTATCTGGCTTGACCCAGTCCTGTAGGGCAACTGCCAGATGGGATGTATTTTTTTTTCCCTGTTCAGAATTCTATCATATTTTAGCCAAGAGAAAATGGCCATATCAAATGTGTTGTTTGGGAACATAATGGCTTTGCTGTTATGAGTCTTCAGGGAATAATATGTAAATTGTGACTTGGGAAACTTGGTGTTTTGGAGACAGCAACTTCTGAGTTAAGGGAATAAATAAAAAAATATATTCAAAAAGAAACTCTAGAACTGTCCCGGAGACTGAGGTATTACTTCTTTAACAGCCTTGGTAGGACATCAATGACATAAGGAAATGCTAGGGTTTTACATGGTGAAAACAAACCAATGTGTGGATGGAGAGACATCTAGAACACTATCTTCTCTGAAATATATACGTGTGTGTGTGTGTGTGTGTGTGTGTGTATTTAGTGTTGTAATAAATCCTTGTTTTTCAGATGAGGAAACTGAAGCTGAAAGAATTTTTTTTTTTTTTTTTTTTTTTTTTTGGTTTTTTGAGACAGGGTTTCTCTGTGTAGCCCTGGCTGTCCTGGAACTCACTCTGTAGACCAGGCTGGCCTCGAACTCAGAAATCCACCTGCCTCTGCCTCCCAAGTGCTGGGATTAAATAACTTTTTAAAGTCATTTACCTAGTAGATGACAAAGGTAGGTCTTAATTCTATCTGTCCCCAGAACCATTGCTAGCATTTCCACTGGGTCTATCAACCCTGTTCCTAGGCAGGTCTGGGACTCAGGGTCTCATGATGCATTTCTGGCTCAAGTTCTTAGGACTGTTCTTGTTGTCAGGCTCAGCCTCATCCGTCTCAGAGAGAGGTCCCATGTGGTATCCCAGCTCAGTTAGAAGTTTTAAGCCTCTCCTACAAGGAGTGGTAAGGTTCTGTGATTGTCAATTCTGAGACAGGGACCCAAGTGTCAGACGATCACTGTGGTCAGGATAAAGAAGCTCTGTGATTGTACAACCCTGAGCACACTCCCGCATGCAGAGGGCGCATTGAGCATCCTCGTTCTCAAACTCTACACACTGAAAGAGGGGGGAGGTGCTTTACTCCAAGAAGGGGAAGAGACACTGGGTCATCGGAAGAGGAAGTGTGAACCAGGCAGCTGTATGTTCAAAATGTCACTGCTTCTGGAAATTTGTGGCAACAAATGTACCAGCTGTCTTTCTTGGTTCTGTTTTTACATTAATTAATTAATTAATTATGATCATATGTGGAAGTTAGAATACAACTTGTGTGACTCTCAGCTCTCTCTGCCACGTCGGTTCTGGGCAGACTTGGTAGTAAGTACCCTTAATCACAGAGGAATGCTGCTGGCCGCACCAATTCCTATCTTAGAAATAAGAACTAGTTACTTTAATGATCAGTGGTTATTGAAGTTCCAGTATTAGGAATATAATTACAAATATATATATATAACTTTATGCATATAAACATCCACACTAAGAATACTTGTCAAGCACAGGACCAAGGCTCACATAAGTTTACGACATTACCTGAGATTACACATCTAGAAGGGGCGGGGCCAGGTTTGGATCAGTTTCTATTTCCAAAGCCTTTTTCTTTTCCTCCTTCACTGCTTAACCCTGGTGTATGATACAGTCTTAGGCAAAAGTTCACCTGACACTGCTTTGCAGTCTTTACCAGGTGACCAGAAGATCCTCTGAGCTTGAGACCTCATTTCCCAACCAACAATCTATCTTTCCTCTCCAGTCCCTGCCCACCTTTCTGTTGAAAATAACAGTCTTTGCTCTAATGTCCTTGGACGAGGTTCGATTTTGAAAGTTCAGGAGGAGCCTAGTTTGGAACCAGATCCACAGTTCCAAGGTAAACAGTCCCACTTTGTCCCAGACTCTGTGTCCCTAGTGAGAGGAGCAGGCCTGCAGCCCAGGGAACAGTCCCTGGCCCTGGAGGTCAGGCTTTGTTTGCTTTTCATTGTTTCAGGACACAGCCTAGAAGCTTCCAAACTAATGACTCTTAAACTGCAGATTGCATCAGTCATCTAAGGAACTTGTTAAGATCCACTCATCCTTGACAGCCCCTCCCCAGGGCATTCAGAACGGTGGGACAGGGGTCTCATGTAGATGCTTCAACAAACCTGGCACAGACAAACGGATCTTATATCTCAGCACGGGCTTGCTCATTTTGTTCCTTCATCCCAATATTTATAAGTGTCTTACCTTTGGTTCAGAACTTTGTTAATTGACAAATCTGTACTTATGACGTGCAACATCCATCTCTCTCTCTCTCTCTCTCTCTCTCTCTCTCTCTCTCTCTCTCTCTCTCTCTCTCTCACACACACACACACACACATTAAGATATATAGATTTATACACAGTAGAACCTTAGCCTAAATTTAAACAGCTTCATATTTTCCCAGGATCAGAAGCATCAAGCTCAGCAGGTGCAAACTCCCCAGACAAGTTTTAAATATACACCTATCTATCTATTAAATCCAGGTTAGCCAGAGTTGACTTCTTTCATTGATATAGTACAAGACACTACAGTGTTTTCACTGAACTCGAGTGACTTTGCTTAGAAAGAAGGTGCCTTGTCCACTTGTCTGTCTCCATTCTTCATACTGCCCTGGGCAATCTGCTCTACACGTGTGCCACCTGCCAAGCCCCTGAAAATAAGTTTCTGCCTTGAACAAACAGACTAGAGCAATGGTTCTCAACGTGTGGGTCACAATCCTTTTGGGGTCAAATGATCTTTTCTCAGGGGTCACCTATCAGATAGCCTACATATCAGATATTTACGTTATGAATTCACAACAGTAGCCAATTTACAGTTATGAAGTAACAATGAAAATAATTGTATGGTTGGAGGTCACCACCACACGAGGAACTGTATAAAAGATTTGTAGCCGTAAGAAGGTTGAGGACCATTGGCTTAGGCTCTGAGAAGAGCAGAAAGACCAAATGACTTCTAAAAATGATAGCAAATCCTCCGTCAAACCGTGTTTTCATGGGGAAACCAACACAATAGTGTTTCCTATGAGACTTTTGTCTGTCAAACTATGCTGGAAGTCCATGCCCATCACTGGCGCCACCTCACAAATTCTGGGCCCTGACTCGCTGTGCTGACCTCACCACATCGTGTGCCCTGACCCTTCCCTGCTGGAGACACCTTGTCCATGCCTGTATTCCAGTGGGCAGCCCATCCCTCGGGTGGAATACACAGAGGAGGAGAAGAAGACCTGGGGAACAGTGTTGAGGACCCTGAAGGCCTTGTACAAAACACACGCCTGCTACGAGCACAACCATATTTTCCCACTCCTGGAGAAGTACTGCGGCTTCCGTGAAGACAACATTCCGCAGCTGGAAGATGTTTCGCAGTTTCTGCAGAGTAAGTCCACATCAGGGTCAAAGCCCTGCAGACAGTGGAGGGTGAGGGAGCAGGGGAGGGGGTAAATAGAGGCTGTGGTGAGACTCAGTGGTGTGGTGCAGGATGAAGTCTCCAAGGAAGAACCCGGCTGCATTGTCTTCTGCCTTCCCTCTACCCTCTGTTTTCCACTTCCATCCACGCAAGAATGTCAGGTGTGATTTTTTTTCCTTTTTTTTACCATATAGCTGTCTCTGAAAGGATTTTTTTCATATTAAAGGCTCAAGGCGCTCTGTTTAGTGTTTACCCTGCAGCTCACTGTTAGAAATTGGCTGCAATGTCAGTTCAAGGAAAAAGTATGCTCTCTGTGGGCCAGTGCCAAGAGCTGCTTGCTCTGAGTCTATGCATCTGGGACAGATGCTACCTTTGACCTTTTCTGCTTGTGTAAAGCTGCCTTCATGTTGTTGTCTGTCAAATAGACACAGTTGCCATATTGGCATCCTTCGCAGACTGAGATAGATGTTGTGTTTGAGAGCACCCGGCATAGAGCTGGGTCTGAAGTCAGTGTTCTGTGGGTCTGGGGGTTAGTGGTGATGTGGGATGCACGGTGGGGCGTTATCTGAGGATGAGCTTTGGCGTAGCCTTTCCAAGGGAGTGTATGGTTTCTCTCCTGAGGCTCATTCAGCAAAACCCAAATAGTTGACTAATTTGTATTGAACACCTACTATGCGCTATCTGACTAAGAAGAGGTAGGGAGACAGATCACAGTCGTATGGAAGGGAAGACTTTTTCTATACATCAGAACCATGAGTAGATAGGAAATGGACCAGAAAACTACATGGCAGGGAGGGAGGTTAGAACGGGAAGAGATCAGATGAGGGGATGATCTTCCAGGTCTCTCCCACTTCTAGGATGAAGCAAGGAGCAAACGTTCAAACAGTAATTATCAGTGAGTGTGCAGTGATGGGAGAGAGAGCAGGTCCTAAAGATGGTCTGCAGCTTTCACCCCAACGCTCTGGCCACTAATAAGAATGAGGAAGTGTCAGTGCTAGCAGTAGGGAAGTTATATAACTGTAATCAATAGGTGTTGAAGCCAAGTGGCCTGTGGCTTGTGACCCTGGACTAAAATCTTTAACCCAGTACCTCAGCCTCTCCATCTTTAAAGTGGGGATGATAAAATGGCTTCCTCACAGTTATTGCAAGGGTTAGCTTGTGCAAAATGCTTAGAGCGGTGCCTGGATATGTTAGGTAGTATGTAGTGTTAGTTATTGTTGTTTGCAATGCCACTGTTCTAGTTCCAGTGTTGAGTAGACCACGAAGCAGCCATAGGAGGCAGAGGATAGTTATCAATTGGTAGCTGTAAAGAAAAGCTATTTAGAGGGTGTGGTATCGATGTGTGCTCAAAAACTTCCCAATGTCTTAGTCCTTGATTAGGGAAACACCTCCCAGTTCTCAGTCTATCCTGTAATGTAAAACTAAGAGAAACCAGCATGCACTGTTTTGTGGATAGGAGAGGGGAGAAGAAGAGGGAGAGGGAGAGGGAGAGGGAGAGGGAGAGGGAGAGGGAGAGGGACAGGGAGAGGGAGAGGGAGAGGGAGAGGGAGAAGGAGAGGGAGAGGGAGAGGGAG
>CM052707.1:93889979-93929655 GCA_028551405.1 Uromys caudimaculatus | reverse complement strand
GGAGAGGGAGAGGGAGAGGGAGAGGGAGAGGGAGAGGGAGGGGAGAGGGAGAGGGAGGGGGAGAGTTTGGATGTAGCTTTCCCCTTCCACATTGCTCCAGTCAGACTGGGCGTTTCTCCTCCCAGGATGGGCTGTGTGTGACATGGTAGAGAATGTGGAAATGTTCGTAGCGTGCTCTGCTCCTGATGTTGATCATACATCTCCTTGCTACTCAGAGAACATGAGAAGTAGTATAAAAGTGTTTGGTCCTAATTAACACTAACCAAAGAGACATTTATTGGATGTTTGCAGTGGACTGGTCTCTGCTACGTAACTTTTAGTCATTACTGTTTTGATGCTTACGACATCTCTCAGTAATGCCAAGAGACATTTTGCTTGGGAGAAAACTGAGGCTCAGCAGTGTGAGGTTACGTAACCCAAAGAAGCCAAGGAGACAGGGACCAGAAACCAAGTCTCTCTTGGCAAAGCTCATGTTCTTGGGCATTGATTCTTTATGAGGGGGTTTGTAGCTTCTCTGGATTTACCATAAGTCTTATGGTTCTCAATCTTCCTAACGCCGCAACCCTGTAATACAATTCCTCATGTTGTGGTGACCTCCAACCATAAAATTACTTTATTGCTACTTCATAGATGCAATTTTGCTAGTATTACGACTCATAATATTTGATTCATTCAATATTCAGGATATCTAATGTGCAACTCCTGTGGAGGTTATAAGCCACAGGTTGTGAACCACTTATAATAAGCCTTGAGTTTTCGATTCTTTTCTGCTTTCCAGCTTGTACTGGTTTCCGTCTCCGACCTGTTGCTGGCTTACTGTCATCTCGAGATTTCTTGGGTGGCCTGGCCTTCCGAGTCTTCCACTGCACACAGTACATTAGGCATGGATCTAAGCCCATGTACACACCTGAACCGTAAGTACCATTCTCCAGCTGCCAACCACAGAGAGCACAAGCTCTGCGTGCTCTAAGAATGCTCATCAGGTTCATTGCAGGCTGGTCCCCATGATTCATTGCCTGATTTATTTGATTACAGTTCTAAGAGAAGTTCATACTCTGTGGATTTTCTCTGTCCAAATAGATGAAATTTGGATGCACACATTTGGACCTATGAACCAAGGATTTGGAACTTCTTGAGTACCAGGAAAAGAGGTTCCACCAAACTTCAAAGTTAGAGCTCTGAAGTTCCAAATAGGACAGGAACAAGAGTATCCAAGTGATCTCAGCATCGCCTAAACGCACATCTGGGTGATTCCAGTGCTTTGCCTAGATAATTGGCTCGGAGAGAACTGGTGGCCACTGTGCTTCCTATTTGGGCCTTTAGCTATCTCATTAGTCACACAGAAATTGATCCGAAGAGATCAGTATGAATCCCTTAATTATTTCCCCCTCCTTGTGATGTCAATGGCTCCTAATTAGAAAGGACCTGTTGCTATGGCCTTGGCACTGTTTTAGATAAATATAGCCTTTCTTTTTTGACTGCTGACCCACTCTGGGCCAAGAGAAGAACAACACTATTTTTTAAAGTCCTAATTGGAAAAGCTGGGTACATTATACTTCTCCAGGTAAATTAGTGACAACAAGACTTGGAGTGGGAGAAGTCTGTAATCCACAATTCATTCAGGTATCTGAGAAGAGACCACAGGAATTCTGGGTCCTCAGCTCTGCCTGTCAGCCTCTCCTGTCTCTCAACACTCATGAGGACTCTGCCTCTTCTTTCTTTTCTTCCTTTTCTCTCATTCCTTTCTTTCAAGGGATTCTTTGCTCTGTCTAGTGCTTATTCTTGAGAGCAAAGACCCAGATATTTATGAGTTATTTCTTCATACAAAATCGTTGAGTCTAGCTTGCTTTACCTTGTCCCTCCTCTAAGCACTGTGCCTTCTGTGTTTTAGTGACATCTGCCATGAACTCTTGGGACATGTGCCCTTGTTTTCAGATCGCAGCTTTGCCCAGTTTTCTCAGGTAAGGAACAAAGGCTTAGTCACTGGGTTGGGACTGCATTGCTGGAATTAATTAATCCCTCATGAAGGGGCTATCACATGCTCTGTTAGAGTGGAAACAATATGTCATTACATAATCCTGATCTTACCTGAGAAGAATGGTAGGGAGAAGGGTGTATGATTCAGTGGAACAGGTTAAGCACTCATTCTAAGAACTACAGTCTAGGGTTGTTGGTGATTCTCAGCCTCTGGTCAATTTGCTGATCTTAATGCTCTTAACAGGTGCACACTAAGAGCCTTCTCACTGATGAAAGCATTCCTAACCTCTATGCAAATGTCACCTCCTATTTTCCATCTGGTACTCTTTTTAGGGACTTTGGCACTTTCCATCTTGTCAGGTAGTCATCTGTATGTATACTTGAGCTACATAAGATGACATTTATCACGAATCCAATGTCAGCAATCTTATGTATACTTGACTAAAGAAAGAAGGAAACAAAGAAAGATAAAAGAAAGAGCCAGATGTCTCATTGCCACTGTCAAAACAGCACCATGGCCTCGATTCATTTTTTACAGTAGGGAGAAAGATCACAACTGTTTTCTGATGAGTTAAAAATTATACTAATTCTCTCTCATCACTAAGAAGGAGTCTAAAACATGGTTTTGTGGGGTGGAGAGTGTGGGGGTGGGTCTAGGGAGATGGCTCAGTAGTTAGAAGCATATACTTCTCTTGCAGAGGACCAGTATTTGTCTAAGCACTCACATCAGGTAATTAATGGCCATCTGTAACTCTGGCTTCATTGGATCTGATGACTGTGATCTCTACAAGAATCTGTACTCATGTGAGCATAACCACACATAGACAGATAGGCATATGAATGACTAAAAGGCTATAAAACATTTAAAAACACAGATCAGTAGCTGGGATCATGGAAGAGTAAATGACGTCTTTAAGATACTCATAGACCCAATCCAGAGCACTGATGGCCTGTAGCTGTATGAACTAGGACAAACTGTGAAGCTGTCCTGTGCCTCAGTTTCCACAGATTTAGATCAGTGACATGCCTTCCTTATTAGTCTTCTTCCTCACTAGAAAGAACTATGATCCAAGGATGACTCATGAGTAAACATTGCTCCAAGTAGAAATTTCAAAGTAATGACCTTGCGTGCAAATTTACAAGCATTTCCCATTAGCTGTAAGAAGTTGCTTCCACCATGGGACGATGAAGCTGCCCCTTGATATTTGAAACAAACCAAATAAAAAGTTCAACCAATTCCTTGACTTCTTAGAAGATGTATGTTCTCCAAACCAAAACACCTGTTCCTTTCATGTGAGGTTTTAGGAAATATGGAGCCCAGTAACCATTGGACTAGAGACATGGGAGTGTCTGGTTGAACTTTAACTGTGGAAGTGTTATTGCCAATAATGCAGTTAGAGCTGCCAACACGGTGCTGATTGCTCAAGACAGTTTGAAAACAGGGACTTGTTACTGTGACAGGAGAATTAGATGCTTTCTCCTTGGAGAATAGAGATCTTGAATTTTTGACTCCAGAGATATTCTGTCTAGCTGGGGGGCAGTTGGAAGTCTTGCTTAAATCATTTGCATTTTGGATAACCCTGGGGGGGATGGACAATTAATGTCAACAGACATTGTAGGATCTCTGTTTGACACACTCTTAACTTTGACATAGCTGGTCCCAGGGCAAAGAGTTATTTTATGAGAATATCTTCTTTGGATTTAAAGATGGAATTTTATTTTATTTATTTTTTACCACATAGGGCAGTATAGGATGATGATAGAGTAAAGAGGGAGATGTAGGCTGGAAGATCAGGAATTAGAGTCTATCCTTGACTATATAGTCATTTTTAGATTAGCCTTGAATACATGAGACCCTATCTTAAAAAATGATGTCAAGAGAAAAGGTGAGGGATTTGGCCTCAGTTTATCAATGGATTCTGTTAAACTTGAGACTGACCTATCTAATAAAGTGGGTAGAGTAGACATGGAGGAGAGATGGGGTAGTAGAGCCAGAGTATGGGCTATGTGAATTTGGTTTACCTTAAATCAGACAGTACTTTTTATATGGATAGTGTAGGCCAAACTCCAGGTGGGACCCAGAGAGATAGATATACAGTGACATAGAGTATGTAGCCTCTTGCTTCACGATAGACAAAATCCTTAGTTTTTCTTTCTGTTCGCACACATTGTTTTGGTTATCTTAGTCAACCTCATGGCTTTGAATACCATCTGTAATATAATAATGAACATTTATGTTTATCTTCAATGCCAATTTCAGGGTTACATCAAGTCAGCATCTCCACTTTGCTGTTGATTATACATCTCTATATTTCTGTCCAAAGCTGAATTTTGAGTCTTCTTCAAAGCGTCCTACCCTTAGGCTTCCTCATATGTGTCCATGGCAACTCCATTCTTTGTCTCACTCAAACCAAAAACACATCTGGGGGCTGTTATTGAGTCCTTCCTCTGAAACAACCAAGTATTTCTGAAAATTTCATGTGTTCTATCTTCAAACTGTATAAAAACTTACTGTTTTTCATCATATTCACTAACATTAATATAATCTCGGCTGTTATCATTCATTATTGATTTTCTGTAGCTTCCTTGTTGCCATCCTGCCTTTGACCCCTCGGTCTACTCTTACAAAGTAGCTAGAGTAGTCTTTGATTACATACACTAGATCTTGTCCACTACAGAATAATGTATATGCATGCACGAAATTATCGAAGAAGAAAACTAATAAAAGTTATTAAAATCCTAGCATAGGTTTTAGTTTCACTGAAAAGAAAAACCCAAGTCCTAAAATATCTTTTTTAAAAGTCCACATGATTGCATTTAGAATCTTCCATGTTACCTACCAATACTCTCACTGTGCTCCAGTCACACTTGCCCCGCTCTGCTCCTTGAAGTAGCTCAAATTTCCTTCACTTAGAGAGGTTTCTCATTGACTGAATGTTTGCTATTTGGTCTAGCTCTTGGACCAGACGATTAGAATAGATTGCTAGAGTTAGTTTGAGGTCAAGCAGAACAATTCAGGAGAGGCTGAGAGGGAAGGCAGATTGAATCAGTCAGCTTGAAGAGGAGTTTGAGCCAGAACAGCTGAGTTGAACCAACAACTCTCCTTCCATCATCAGTAGAACCAATAACAGTCAAGTATTTCCCCAAGTACTACCTTCTTGGTGATACCTCCCAGGAACCCAAATTAATAATGAAGTCTTTCCAAGATTACTTGATGCTCCTATTCTTTTTTTGTCTCTTCCTCTTTGTGTTTCTTTCCCCCCAAGACCTTGACAAACTTTTACATATCTAAAAACATATTAGGGCTGGAGAGATGGCTCAGTGGTTAAAAGCATTGACTGCTCTTCCAGAGGTCCTAAGTTCAATTCCCAGCAATCACAAGGTAGCTCACAACCATCTGTAAAGGGATCAGATGCCCTCTTCTGCTGTGTCTGAAGAGAGTGTACTCATATATATAAAATAAATAAATAAATCCTTAAAAAATAAAAACATATTAACAATAGCGTACCTTTACTATAAGCCACAAAGTCAAGACTATTTTCCAATTTCATATATGTCCTGACACATAGGAAGCATTTAATGCACATTTTTGGAGTGAATGAATGCATGTTTGGAAAGATGCACACAGAAAGAAATAAGGGGAGCTATTGAAGAGATAAAAAGACACCAGAGGAATTTTGCAGTTGAGGTTGTAATTAATGATCAATGGCACTTCATACTCTCCAGCTACGTGTTGTTGCAGGATGTTTGGTCACACAGTGAACCTTGAGATTGTGTTGCTTACTGGAAAACCCTGTTTCTTGTTGTGGTGTGGCTCATCTTTAGCACACATCTTTAGTTCCTCTGGCTGGATACAGACACACCCTTAGTACAAAGGTGTAAAACGACAAAGGTAAAGTCAGTTTGTAAAAGAAAGCATCCATGTTTAAAAGTGATATTTAACTGAGTAGCAGACAAAGTGACAAATCAGAGAAAGATTTGACAGAATAGGATATGCCCAACTCTCATGAGAAAGAAAGGAAAGAGAAGCTACTTAAGAGAGCAGTGCAGAGGGGAGATGGTGGGAGGCAGTTTTACTCTGACAGTTGTACAGTGACAAGCTCAAGAGAGAAAAGGCTAGACCCAGGAAGACAAATGAGTTAGAGAATGAGAAGGAGCTAGAAGATTAGAACAGATTGCTAGAGTTAGTGTGAGGTCAAGCAGAGCAATTCAGCATAGGTTGAGAGACGCCAGATTGAATCAGTCAGCCTGGAGAGGAGTTTGAGTCAGAATAGCTGAGTTGAACCAACTTTCAAGAGATCAGAAAGAAAAGAAAGGGTGAGCTTATTCAGGTGCAAGTCTCAGAGGATGAAAACATTCTAGACCTACATTAGATTGTATTGGAGGCTAGAAGCTTCCAAGATTAGGCCTAGTTTGGCACACAGAGGCAGTAAGCCTCAGAGATGATAATTAAATCAGGTGAGTAAAAGGTACTCTTACAAGGTGTATTTCTGGAACGATATAGTCACTTATTTTCAGTCTTTCTGTGGTATTTTAAAGATACCTGATTAAGATTCATTCCATATCCCAGAAATTTCTGTCTCATGCTGAGTGTGTGGGGCTCACTATGCTGCTGTCAAGAGATGATGTGTTAGATGCTGTGTGACCTTGCATAGGCTACCTTATTACTCCTTTTGTAAAGTGAGTACAAAGGAACTAAGTATTGGTGGCATATTTTTCCCTGCTCTTGAGGTCTGTGCCTCTTTTCTATGTGGCCTGGCTGGAGCAGATATCTAAGAATATTCAGGGTCTATCTGGGTCCTTCAGAAGGTACTCAGTCATCCATTACCCTGCCCACAATTGTGTGCCAGGTTGGCACTGTGGGTAAAGTTTTAATATGGTCCATGCCAGTGACTCTGTTTCTCCACACACAGGAAATTGGGCTTGCATCGCTGGGGGCACCTGATGAGTACATTGAGAAACTGGCCACAGTAAGTCTTTCTTGTCCATGGGGGTGGGATTATGGATATGCCATAGGCCGTGGTCTTCAGATCTTTGAAGATTTATTCTCTCCCTTGCAGCTGGGCCATTGGAAATCATAAGAATGTGGCAAGGCACATTCACATGAATGAAATGTCACATGTTGGTTTCTCCTCAATGGCTGAGTTTTAGATCAGCTTGCATGTGGTTATTCCCACTTATTCATAGAATCTTCTTGGAAACACCATCCAGCTATAACCACAGCCCTGGAAATCCTTCGCCCCAAAGTGTGTCAGGAACTGGTTGGATTTATAGTTATGTTTGGAAAGTGGTTACCTCTCTACCTCTGCACAAGCCTTAGGGGCATTCTCAGACAGATGGTAAAACTGAGCCTGGGCTTCCCATTCTCGTCAAATATTTCCCACTTACAAGGGAAGCAGGGGCCATGCACACACGGGAGTTATGGAAACACCAGATCCGCACCACTGGCAAATTCCTTCCTTACATTTTCCAGTGTATCCATCTCCAAGTATAGAACTATGTTCCTTGTCATATGCCCAGCCTGGAAGATCAAAAAGCAAAACTTCATATTAAATTAAAAGCTACCATGGATGTAAAGCTAGCATTGAGATATGCCCAGTTAAAAGTTTATACTTTCACTTCCCCAGAAAAGCTAGAAACTTCTAGGTTTTGGTTAGTGAGCATCTACTTTAAGATTCAGGGTAAGTAACTTTTGGTTGTTTATCTCTCAAAATGGGCATAAAAGTTGGTTGTCCATCTCAAAAATAGCTTATGAGGGTATAAAGAGTTCAACTGGTGTGAGCATGAGATTTTAATTTTAGATATATTAGAGGAGCAGCTTTCAAAGGGGTTGAGAAAAAGTGGATAGAATTTATTATTTATAGGAACTGAAATCTTAAAATTCAGAGAACCTCATCAAGTCCCTCATTGATAACAAAGGACCCACCATATTGGTACACTGGACTTGGAACAGACCCATGTCTCTTCTGTGCCTTTAATTTTGTGTGTCATGGTAAGTATGTTGCCTTAACTCCCTGGGCTAAAGACTTGCTGTGTATGATGAAGTCATATTGACTGGGCTCTAAAGACCTTCTTGGACTTAATGTTTCTTAATCTAACAAAGAGACTTAACTGTTAACCCACCTCTAATTCTCCAAGATGGTGACTATCTCCAGCATCTAACTGAGCCCTGGTCTTCTCTGAACTCCAAGACTGTTAACCAGGCCAGGTATCAAAGCCATGTTGGAACAGAGGGTGCTGAAGGAAGAGGGTGTGACTATTTGGGAACAAACCTGTAGAGGTTGACTTCAGCAGCACCCTCCCCCATGGTTTTGCATGGCAGATGAAGTGTGTAGCTCATTGACTCTATGCAATCCCTTAACCATCCACTTACTTGCCTGATAAAATTACCAGATGAATCCTAATAATCTAAGAGGAATGTAAAAATCTATCATTCTGGTTTGTGACACAGACAGAAAAGCAAAATGTATGGAGAAGTTTCTGTCACACAAAGAGGAACTTGTTGGGGGTGTCTTTGAAGGATCTTAGTACATGCTAACATGTCTAATATCACACCGTGACTCATCCGCCATCAATTCAACAGGTGACCAGCTAGAATAAGACATGGGACACTGAAGTGATGCTAAGTCACACTGGTTCAGAGAACATATCTGCACAGACTCTTACCAACCAGATCTGTCTTGGTGCTTTGGGTATTTGGATGCCTTGCTCATCCCTGACATGTACCTTTTGCTTGCTTTCTGTTTCAGATTTACTGGTTTACTGTGGAGTTTGGGCTTTGCAAGGAAGGAGATTCTATAAAGGCATATGGTGCTGGGCTCCTGTCATCCTTTGGAGAATTACAGGTATGAGTCTAATAGAAACCAAGCGCGGGTACTTAAAAATCAGGGGTATGGGGGATCCCTCAGCCTCATGGCTTTGCCGAAGTGCAAGTATCTATTAGTAGATATTTGTGGGTGTGCTTGCACAGGCAATTGGTGCTTTAGCAGCTATGGTTTGACTATATCTGTGTTGTTAGAGATAGAAATTCAAGTTTGAGTCTACAGGGCTGGGTGGAGAAGAGGCCTGAGGCTAAGGCTGACCTAAGGCTACAAGTCTGAAGGTATGGTTCTCTCTCACAATGTCGACTGAACTTCTTGTTAGAAAGGGTTTGAAATGAATTGTTACCTTCTAGTTAACTGTGGGTTTTAGATGAGCCATGAAGCATTAATCTAGTCTATGCTAAATATCTCAGTTTAGTGAATTTGCACTGGAGTAGGAAATTGGGGAGATGGAAGAGCTTTGCAGGTGGACTATGGGATGCATGAAGGAATGCAGGCTTAACTGGAAACTCTTCACTGCAGTACTGTTTATCAGACAAGCCAAAGCTCCTGCCTCTGGAGCTAGAGAAGATAGCCTGCCAGGAGTACAATGTCACAGAGTTCCAGCCCCTGTACTACGTGGCAGAGAGTTTCAATGATGCCAAGGAGAAAGTGAGGTGAGGTTACCAAAGAGCATCCCTGGCTGTCTGGGTCTCCTGGATCAAGCTAGCAATGTTGCCTGGACTCTCATGTCCACAGCAACTGTGCACAGCAGAAAGACTTCACCCCTCTGCTCTTCATGCTATCCTTTCCCGTTTTGTTGGGAGGTTGGATGTCCCGACCTCATTTCCCTACCCCAGTTCAAATTCAGAAAACCTTGTTCTATGCTTAACACAGACACAAAGTCCTCCTGTGTGCAGAGCAGCTACAAAAGTTCACCACACAAACCAGCTAGATGCCTTTGAGTCTTGGAAGGTACTTTCTCCTCTTTATTCTCCTAGATGCCAGCATGGCTCACTTCATCACCTCTTCATATCTTCTCCCAAACTCTTCTTTTTGCCAACCAAATACAATCATGCCTAAAAATGAGGGAGCTATTTCTGAGCAGTGGGATATTTCGTGATTTCAACATTGTGTGAACATCTTAGCATACTACATACACGAGCATAGAAGATGGTTACCTACTGCAGATATAGATTGTGTGACATATAAATTGGATGGCCTAAGGCCATAATGAACCAAATAAGATGAAATTACATAAGAGAAAGTGACAGAAATGACATAATAAATTCGAGCTGTTTGAGGTTGTGGTGGGTATAATATGGCATGTTATTTTGTCTTTATAAGCAGAAGAATGCTAGAATTAAATATGGTTAGTATATAAGCCATTAGCAGAGGAACTTGTCAGCATTGCTAAGTACTAACTATGCGTTCTTATACCTCCAACACCTTTGTATAGCTGTTAGCGCAATGTGTTGTGGACCCTCATACAGACATAAACACACGAACTGTAAACACATGAGTTGCATGCCTGTGTATGATGCCTCTTGGAGATAATAATCTTGCAACTTTATTACAATCATATGGCATCATGCATGTACATTGTTGGTGAAAGTGTGATTTATGATACGTGTCTAGTAAATCCTCATCCTGCCACCTTCTGTGATTTATCTTTCATAGTAATTATTGACTTCTAATATATAATTTAGAAAAGCATCATACCTAGAAGGGTTTTTAAACTTCTTCTAATGTCTAGGACTTTCTTTAGTCCCCTCAATAGTGCCTGGCACATAGTAAGCACTTCATAAATAACTGATGAAGGGTTGGTCTCAGAGCAGTTCAGAGAAGGCTGACAGTGGTACCCAGACTCTGGGACTCTCAGCCCTCTCAGTTGAGAACCCTGTCTGTGAGTTTGCAACCTTATCTAAGCAGGGGGCAGTCTACTTGGAATTCTACCTGGGCATGGATGTCCTGATACTGCTACCACTTTTAGAAAATTTTAGAAATTGATGGCGGATGGCAGACAGAAGGCATTTAGGTCTCTGCAATGACAGCTTTTAAGTGCTGGTCTTAAGAAATTAAAGTACCGGGCCACAGGTCTGTTTGGTGCTGCCTGCAATGTCCTCTTCCTCCTCTTGCTAAGCTCCTGCTCTGCATGTACTTTCTGCTCTGGAGTTTTTCTTCATCCTATCCCCAAAACCTTACCATCTGAACTTCAATGAAACCTGATGAGTCCATTTAGTGTTGATATATGTGTGTGTGTGTGTCTGTGTGTGTGTATCTGTATGTGTGTGTGTGTCTCTGTGTGTGTGTGTCTGTATGTGTGTGTGTGTCTGTGTGTCTGTCTGTCTGTGTGTGTGTGTGTGTGTGTGTCTGTGTGTATGTGTGTGTGTGTGTGTGTGTGTGTGTGTGTGTGTGTGTGTGTGTGTGTGTGTGTTTGGGGATGACTATTTGGAATTGGATCGACTATCAGGGGACTTGTCCCTGGAAGGACTGTTTCTCTCTCACATACAGCAGCCATCCATTGAATGTAGCTTTTCTTTTTGTCTCTGTGAGCTGCCCCTCAGCAGAATGGAACAAAACGGGTATTTGTCCCTGGATCCTGGCACTGGAGGCACAGCTGAGACTTTAAAGGTCTGACAGGCTGCATGTTGACATTCTTTCTCCTGCTGTTGTGGACTGATCACTTGTTGCCTAGGGACTTGTTTCTAGAAGAGCCCATCTTGAAAGCTCCTTTCAGAGAGGGAAGATGGGGTGGTAGACTTAACAAATTCATAAGTCCCCAGCCACTAATAAAAGGCAACAATTAACCATGAGTTACTCTGTGCTGTGACAACACTTGCCATGCCCTTCTGAGCTGAAGACTGTTACTACCCTCATCTTACAGAAGAATAAGGAAATGAAGAACCGAGGGGAGAAGAACCATTGCCTATGATCATGAGGGCTATAACTGAGGAGGAAGGAACACAGACAGCCTGACTTAGGAACTTAGGATGATTCTCTTGCCAGGCCTGGGGCAACCTGCTGTCTGTCCCAATAACTGTCATTTCCAATATGGTAGCATTTACTTTCATCATAGGAATAATATCTGAGGTGTCTTTGAAGTTTCGTGTTAATTATATTGATGTCACTCATAAAGATCCTTCTGTGAGGTACCTGCAGAAGTCATGCACAGGGAATGCAAGAAAGCACCCAGATCGGAAGCAGGCTGCCGGGGGTAGTGGCATTACTTAATTCTTAGGGCTTTTGTAAATGGTGATGTAAGAATGATATTTTTAAAGGGTTAGAGCAGTTAGAATTTACTGTGGTCCTTACTTCACATCAGACACCTAATCCACGTTACTCTCCCTGTTGCTACAATGTTTTATTCAATTGTCCAGGGCTGTGTTTCTGTTTGCACTGATTGTCAAGTACCTTAGAGATATTTTTAAAGATAGTACTATTTGCCTAGGTTTCATTTACTCTTTTATCTTACATAATAAGCGTTGATGGTTTTACTGTATTTTGTACCTTTTCACATTCACACAAACAAAGGCTTCCCTATAGGACCTCTTTCAATTGTTTTTCACATCTCAGCCCAACATCTGAGTCTCTGGTCTAGGAAGTTTCAAGGCTCACAGCAAAGTAAAAGCCACGTGGAACTCCATCAGGATAACCTATCTCTAAATGGTGTCCTTCATCTGGGCCCCTGGTTTTGGTTTCAGGACTTTTGCTGCCACAATCCCTCGGCCCTTCTCCATTTGCTATGACCCCTACACTCAAAGGGTTGAGGTCCTGGACAATACTCAGCAGTTGAAGATTTTAGCTGACTCCATTAATAGTAAGTAGCTCACACCTGCTGGGACTACCTTATTTCCCAGAAATAGAGGCTGTGTCTTCTTACATTTCCTAAAGGGACAAAAATAAATTTCTTAAGTGTTGAATTAAGGAGAAAATATCTCCACATATGCCATAGGTGGGGGAAAGAACTGTGCAAATCGCCTCGCATGCCCCTTTCCTTTGACCTCTGACATCCCATCCCGTCTCTATAGCCTAATTCTCTACAGCCATTGAAATATCGTCTAGCAACATGAATCAGCTTCTGGTCCCTGTTCTTACTCCTGGCTTTTGCCTTCATCCTTTTTGTTTAAGATACCCTCTTCCATGCCTATGTGAAATGTCCAAAGTCAGTTTATCTCATGTGTCTAGACTAGACGACACCTCTCTCTGTGTCTCTGTGTCTCTGTCTCTGTCTCTGTCTCTGTCTCTCTCTCTCTCTGTCTCTCTCTCTCTCTCTCTCTCTCTCTCTGTCTCTCTCTCTCTCTCTCTCTCTCTGAGGATTCTCCATAACTAAATTGTAAGCATCATGAACTTTAGGATGATACATACCAGAACCTTATTGGGCTTTACATTTATTAATGAGTGGCTCGCTTTTTTGCTGTTCTTCTTTGTAGGTGAGGTTGGAATTCTTTGCAATGCCCTGCAGAAAATAAAGTCATGAACAGAAAATGATGTCATGGACAGAACTTAGGAGGTCAACCAAAAAAATCTGCTGATAGAAGTATAGTAACTGCTTCTTTCCCCTGAAGAAGAAAGTTTTATTTGAAATGTCAGCTTTTATTATTTTTTGCTAACACAGTGGAGCATCACCGAATAAATCAAAATTCTCTGAAATGAAAGGGTATTAAAACCCTCCAGTGGTAAATCATTCAGAGTCACATTTGATTTAGATATTTCATACCTTCCATTTGGTTTAAAATGTAATTTCTCAGCTCTCATCAACATTCATCAAATTTGGGGCTCATATCATTTGGGCTTCATCTGTTCATTTTTAACCTCTCAGGTAAGCTCTGACAGAATACATATGACTAAATGTAAAATGTAAGACTGTTATCAGGAATGAATTATTCCGTTCAGTACAGATTGTAATCCACGAAGCTTAGTTTCTACATTCGTTCATTATGGCTCTGAGAACTGCTTTGTTAGCTTGCTTATGTAACTCTCTTGTGATCTGAGACCCTATTAAGCAATAAAGTTTTAGAGCAATATACAAAAAATTCTGTGTGCTTTATTTTATGTGCTACAAACTGGTGGGAGAAATAGACCTGCCCACCTGATCCCAAAACTTCTGACCCCATTTTTATGGTATTTTTCAAATATGCTTGAGAGATAATTTGGAAGGTACTTGTGATTCAGCAGACATTAGCTAAAGACACAGTAGATATCTGAAACACTGGGAAAGTAGCTGGATACAGTAAATTCATTAGAAAAGTGAGAATTTTATCTGTATTGGAGAAAATATGAATAATATTAATATCACAAAATTTAAAGTTTTAAATGCTTGCTTGAATGAAATATTTCTCTCACTGCTTTAGAAATCTATTAGCTGGAAAATCTTGCAACACAAATTAGATGCTCGGAAGCCCAGTCCACTGCATGAATCACTGTGAGAATTGAAGTCAGTTGTGGAGAGACAACAGATTTTGATTTTTTGTTGGTTATGAATTTTACGTGTGTAAATGTTGCTTTTATTTCCCCAAATGAAGGGATGAGATGAGAACCATATTCAAGCTGTGTGAATGTTTGGCTTGGACTGAGTCCAGAACATTTCCTTCTTTGATCTAACCATTTCTAGGCCTGGGTCTTGAAGTTTCTAATCCTCCAAGCTGACTGATTCAGTTGGCTTCTCTTGGCTTCTGAATGAATTGCTCTGTCTAGCCTCATACTAACTTTGGCAATATGTTCTAATCTTCTGGTTCTTTTTGTCTTCACCTGTGTCTAGCTTGTTCTCTCTGCAACCTGTCCTGTTAAAATGCCGTATACACACACCACAGCCCCCTTTGCTCTCTCTTGTTACTCTTAAGTTGCCTCTCTTTCCTCTGTTGTTCTCATGTGAGTTGGGCATTCTCTGACTCATTCTATCAAATCTCTTTCTGATTCATCATTTCCTCTGCCCCTCAATTAGATGTCACATTCAAACATGGCTGCTTCCTTCTATGAACTAACCTTACCTTTATTGTTAAAAATTAAAGGTACTAAGGGTGTGTCCGTATTCCAGTCAGATCACAGTGTAATCCAGGGTGCATATGCATTCTGGCCAAATCATAGCTTTTGATGTGATCCCTTGCCAGAGCAGTCATGGTGCTGGATTAAAATTCCTCTGCATACATGAATATATGTAACATATGAGATGCAAAGAGGAGATGTCAGGGTCTTTAATGCTGTGATTTAACATTTTTACATGCTTCAAAATTGATGATTAAAGCAGTTACGTCTTAGGGAATTTACATGGTGCTTCTTCAAGTATACTGCTTAGACCAGTTGTAGTATCAACAATAAACCTGGACTCTCTGCTATCTCTTCCCATTTATGGTTACTGGGCAAGATGCTCAAAGAGCCACATTTTGAGACATCCCAGGTTATTCTTTTTTTACATTCATGTATGTGTGTATGTATGTATGTATGTATGTATGTATGTATGTGGGGTCTGTGCATATGTAATATATGCATGCACCTGTGTGTTTATGTGGGAGCAATATATGCATACACAGATGTGTTTGCCTGTGCTTATTCATTTGAAGGTCAGAAATCAATGTTAGGTTTCTCCCCCTAATATTGTTCACTGTAATTTTGAGGCATCATCTCTCATTGAACCTTGAGTTCACTGATTATCTATAATGGGCAGCCAATTAGCTCGTGATCCTCTGGTCTCCACTCCTCAGTGCTGGGATTACAAGTGGATGCAGTCTCACCTTCCCTTTTGCTTGGGTGCTGGGGACCTGAACTAAGGCTCTTATGCTTACACAGCAAGAACTTTACCTACTATGCTCTCTCTACCTTTCTACTCTCTATTGCTAACACAGCAAAAACTTTACTCACCGTACTTTCTCTCCACCCTGTACCCCAAATTACTAAACACTGATAAAAAATGGAAGAAGAAACACAAATGGAGAGATATACTATGTTCATGGATTAGAAGAAATAATATTGTTAATAAGTCCATTTAAGGATGTTTTCCCCCTCCACAGTCAAGAGTATATAGGAAGCACAAATGGACTTGGTGGGGTATTAAAACGTAAAGAGAACATGAATTTGGAAAGTGTGGGGGCAGGGGGATGGTCAGGAAGAAGTCATGGAAAGGAAAGTGAGGTGAATATGATTAAAACACATTGTATAAAATCTACAAAGTTTAATTTAAAGTGTCCATATCATTTAAAGTGATTAACAGATACAATGTAATTACTGCCAAAATTCCACTGATCTTTTAACAGAAATGAAATGTATATCCTAAAATTCACAAGACCCTTCAAAGATCCTTATTAGCTAAGGAAATCTTGGGCAAAAAGAATAAAGCTTGAGATACTACACTACTTGATCTCATAATGTCCTATAAATCTTAACAATCAAAATATCATGGAATTGTCACATGAAAAAGACATTTAGAGAAATAAGAGAACAGGGATCCCAGCAAAAATCCATATTCATGGTCAGTTGAAATTTGACAAATGTGTTACAGATATAACAAGGGGAAAAGACAATATTTAAAATATAATACTGTAAAAGCTAAATATACATATACAGAAAAATACATTTGGGATATTATCTCATACTATATATGAAAATAAGCCCAAAATGGATTAAATAAAAACAGCAAGACAATCAACACTGAAAAGGCAATCTGCAGGATAAAAAATATTTTCTATCTATCTATCTATCTATCTATCTATCTATCTATCTATCTATCAAAAATATATAAAAAGCTCAACTAAAATGCAAGAAAAACATCTGATTGCAAAATATGTAAAGGACCAAATTCAGCAACTCCAAACTCCTCCCAGAGGTTGACTCAAGGTGGGACTGACCATGGCCTTAAATACCCCCTTGGCAATGCTGGCCAGGACCAAGGACAGCTCCCACACTCTTGTCCTTGTGTACAGGCTCCAGTCTAACCATTGGAATAAGCATTATGCTGATAGAACTGTCTTTCACTAGTTACGGAACTGTCTACCCACACCTATGTGTTCTCTGGGCTGCCAGAGTTCAGCCTTGAGCTAGGAAGCCCACAAAGTTCTAGAACCAAAGAAATGAAGAAGGAATTCCCTGTGAAGGACAATGTTTGCAACAGGCTGGAGCTCAGTGTCCATGTCCTCATATGACAAGTGACAATTTACTAGGACACCCAAAAGAGAAAGAAGCAGATAGAGGGCTAGAGATATTAGGGTCTAAGTCACTGCTCTTTCTTTAGTGGGTGATGCTGGCGATGAAACGACTTGTTGAAAAGAGGCCAGGCCTCTTTTTCAATTGCTCCCCATGTCATTTTCTGAGACAGAGTCTCTCACTGAACCTGGAGCTCCCTGAACAAGCAAATATAACTGACTAGGGATGGAGCTGAGATTGTTAGTCAGAATTTTCAGAATTGGCAGAATTGGCTCTCTCCTCTCTCTTCCTCACCCATCTTCTTGTCTTTCCCTATCTGTTTATAGTAGAGAGTCTTTCTATTTCATATTGCTCTTCTCAATGTCCATATTTCAACCACCATTGGGAGGTCTTCATAATCTTCTCCTCCCCTTCCTTTTCTTTTAAAATCAATATTCTTATGTAGTCTTCAAAAATCTCATGTGTTTATACAATGCATTTTGGTCATAGCCACTGCCTTCTTCTGACTCCCTCTAGTGCTCTCAATTCTCTCAGCTTTCTAACTCTGTCTCCTCCATTTTACTGTTATTAATAATGTCCAGTTAGTGCTACCCATATGTGCATGGTTATAGAGCCATCTACTGGGGCATGGACAGCCTGCCAGTAGCCACATCTCCAAAGGTGAGTGATTATCCCTCCCTCAGCAGCCATCAATCATCAACAGCTCATTCACTAGGAGTGAGGCCTCAAGGGCTCTGCCCATCCACGCTGGAGATTTGACTGGCTCCATCTTGTTCAGGTCTTGTGCAGGTATCCATAGCTGCTGAAAGTTGATGTGTACAGCAGTCATGCCATGACACGCAGCAGTCAGCATTTCACAGCTATCCTCCTGCTCTAGTTAGTTTTGACTGACAACTTGACACAACCTAGCATCACCTGGGAAGAGGAAACCTCAAATGAAGAATTGACTCTGTCAGAATAACCTGTGAACATGTCTGTGGGACACCATCTTGATTGATAGTTCATGGAGGATGGTCCAGCCTTAGACAGGTAGACCTGTGTTGTATTAGAAAGCTAGCCACCAAGCTAGAGAGCAACATTACTCTACTGGGTCTGCTATGAGTTTCTGCTTAAGTTCCAACACTGTATACTCTGAACGATGTGTAAGCTCTTTCTTTCCCAAGTTCCTTTTGATAAGAATGTTTTATCACAGAAACAGAATCATATATGTACATGCATGTGAGAGTGCATACTTGTATGTATGTGTATGTATGTGCATGTATTATGTGTGAGTATGTGAATATGTATGTGTGTATATATGTGTATGAATGTGTATATGTGTATGTATGCTTGAGTGTTTATTTACATTTGTGTATTTTAACTCAGTTTTTGGTGATTGTGGTATTAATAAGTAACAAAGGATGAACAAAATGCATTGTTTTAAAGAGAAAAAAGTGATATGGTTGAAGTTGATGTTGATTTGATTTTGGCTGTTGATTTTATTTTCATTCCAACATCTTATATATGACGAATACTATTGAAATCAGTAAAGACCACAGTATGTGAAGATGCTATTCATTGATGTAGTACCTTCCTTTAGCGCCTTGGAGAAAGATTTTCCATCTATACCCCAGAACTGCTTCCAAAACCAAAGATGATTTGGCCTGAGGGAAATTCACAAGAAACAAGACATTTCTAAATCTGGTGCTAGTCTATGTATCTGTGTCATAAAACAAGGCCAAGATATGAAGCCTGCCTCAAAGGAAAGGGCATCTCATTGTGTTTCAGACTCTATAAAGCAAACAGGATAGAGATGATAGTCTATCAGTTGTCCTGGTCTGGCTATGTATACTTAGCTTGTTTCATTTGAAAGGCTGATCTTGGCACCGTGGAGTGCTGGAGTCTAGACAAGGGGGGCAGCAGAACATAATAATTAAGCAAGTAAGTCACAGAGGCTGAACCCTGGTTTTCTCAGTCACCAAGTATATAGCCTCAGGCAAATTGTTTTCATTTCCTGTAGTTTGCCTTCTTCAACAGTACAGGGAATACAATAGAAACAACCTATAGGTGTGATAAAGGAATTGAGTAGATCCATAGAGTTCAGGAGACTGCTAATTGCCATCAGTCTTTATCACTAGCCCCGCCTAGGAGAATTTGAATTTAGTTGCAAAAGAAGCCATGAGAAACAACCTGTATGTTTTTTCAGAAAAGAAAAATTTGTCCAGTATAGACAAGAAAGCTAGAGCCGGAGAAGCAAGCATAGATTAAGAAGCCTGAATGGTGGCTCATTCTCATTATCTCAGCATTTGGGAGGTTGAGGCAGGAGAAATAATCATTACTTTGAGGCCAGCTACAATCCTGCATGAAGATAGAGGGAATATCTGATTGATTTCAGAGTCAGGATCATTGGGTTCAATTCATGACTTAACCAAGTGCCAGCCACCCCTGCACAGCTCCGTCCTTTTCTCAGCCACAAAGTGCCAACAGGAACAGTGCCTGCATTACATGGAATGACAAGTTCTATGCATGCCGTGTTAGCTGCATGCCGTGTCCTGTCAAAGCAGCTGGTTGCAGATGCATTCAGTGGCCAGTTTATTTCTTGAACTATTCTTTGGTGTGACATGTCATAATTCCAGCTTCTAAAGGATTTTGTTAAAAGTTTAGTTGTATTCTGAGGCAATTCACTTCCCCTTATGATGAGCCAGAAATGAATGAGCAGGAATAAATCTCCGGTGGTCCTCCACCAATGGCTGGGAGAACTGACAAATGTTTTCTCACTGGTTCCCAAGTTTAACCCATGGGATTGAGCTCAGTTGCCTATAATAGTAGCTGCTCAGTTATTCATTGCTCTTCAGTGTCCCCTTCCCTGTACCCCTCCCACTTTCTTCTTTTTAGCAGTAATAAAGATTTTTATAAGATCTTCTATAGAATAAAGATTTGCAGTACAAGCCTTCCCTTAGTGTCCTCTCATGAGAGAACCAACACAAAGACAGAGGCAATCATGACACAATGGCAGCAATGATGACAAGGTTGATGACAATGATGGTGGCAGCCATGATGATGATGTCACAGATTGTTTATACAAGTTCCAGAATAGTTGCCTTTCAAGATTTGTAGTCACAAGCTAATATCTAAGGAAACAATTAATTTCCATGTTTCCTTTTTCTTTCAAAATTTAGATACATTCACACCCATTTTTGTATAGCTCCATGGTTTCCAGACTACATAATCCCTAGCTGTTAACCAAGTACAATATCGCTCCATAAGCACCATCTTGGCCCTCATTTTATCCTATAACTTATCATTTATCTCTCCAACAGTTAACAGAGGATTCCAAGTGACTACTAATCTGTACCCAAAATAAATACTGCTAAGGTCATAGTCATGTAGAATTTTGACCGGCAGACTCTTACCTTTTCTAAAAATTGTGGCATATGAACATGGATTCAGGCCAGTACACATTCTACACTTTAACCCCAAATGCATAGACAGCTGTAAACTGAGATCTCCTGCTCATATGTACCCAGGAAACATTCTACAAACTAGCCTGGGTGGTCTGGAGAAAGACTAGGTTTACATCCTGGCTATTTCACTGCTAGGTATGTAACCAATGATACACATATAAATACAGCCATAGGGGAGGGGTTGGTACGAATTAAATAAGCTAATGCATTCTAAGTACTTAAGCATCTGGAATGTGTTAGTTTTCATCCTCTCTATGGACACCAATAGCATCGTTTTATGAGAGAGCCACAAAGGGTCACATATTACAATGGGATTTATAGGTCTTGAGGCTGGAAAAGGACCATGCTATTTCAGAGCACAACACTCCTGACTGAAGTGAGTTGAGAAGACGTGACAGACATGATTTAATAAGCAACATTTCTTAGAATGATTGGCTCTAGGGTTATTACACAGCCTCCATATATAAAGAAGAGACCTTGTTAGAAAGTAAAAAGTCTGTATGTCTGTGTAAATAGCATGTATTGCAGGAGACCAGAGGTAACACCAAACACCTGCTAAAAATAGAGGAGTACTTGTATTTCATAGGTGAGGCTATTGCCAGGAATCTGTTTACTGAGGAAGAGAACTGAGTCTTACAGGGTATAGTTTTCTAAAAGGAAACATGGTGTAACTGGATAAACACGGACATGCAGATGGTAGAAACAGCAAAGGAAGCATGGCTTCCTTCTGCTTACACATTCTCGGTGGACTTACATCTTAATCAACTAGTTTCTAGGACAGAAAGCTAGCCGTAACGCACAGGTCCATCGCTGTCAGGAGAAGACACAGAGGGATTTGCCATAGGAATTTTTGAACCTTTCCTTAAATCTTGTGCTTTGGAGGAACTATTCAAAGTGAGCTACTGGAATCATTCAGAAATTTTGATGCAAACAAAGCCGGGTTGCCTCATGAACTTCTCTGTACATTACTATGTCTACCATTATTCTGGGGACTGGCATGAGGATTCTGTAATGAAAGGCTCTTGCTGTTCTTTTAGATGTCCCAGATTTGGTTCCAGAAACCACATGACAGTTCACTAGCACCTGTAACTCCACATCCAGGGAACCTGGCTTCCTCTTCTGCCTCCACAGGCATCACGTGCATGTGTTACACATATAAACATGATGACAAACTCTCACACACATAAAACAAAAAATTAAAATAAAATTTCTATTTACATGGAAAAATTACAATCTTAAACAGTTCGCTATTTATTGGAACCTTATAAAGGATGTGCATATCTAACAAACTTCTCCTGCAGAGGTACAACACACACATGCCTACTTGCTCCAAAAAGAGAACCCCAACAGACCAAAGACCACACCAAAGTTAACCTGCTGAAACAATGAATTTTTATTGGGGTTAATAACAGAAGTGTAGGTGAGGGATTATTTATGAAAGCAGAGATGACTCAGAACAGCAGTTATATCACAAAAAGCCCACCCCACTATGACTAACCATTCATGAAAGCTACAACCCTGGACTTCTGCACTACTTGCAGGCAGCTGGACTGGTCTGGGAGAGCTTTGTGCAGCTCAGGTTGTCAGAGTCCTCCACCCCACTCCCAGCAGCTGCTTACTGGTACTGTAAACCTGGAGAGGCATCTTTGAGAATCTTCTGAGTTTCTACTGTCTGAGGCATGTGACATTTTGCTTACCTTTGGAGTTCCATGGGCCTTCCCCTCAAATATGAGAGAGGGATTGGGGAGCAAATAGTGTGCCTTTGCTGTCCCCATGCCCTCAGAATAATCACCGTGTCTGGGAGAGACTTTTTGTGATAATGAATAAAAGTAACATTTAAAGGGAAAGCATTTCAGAAATGCTACCTGGCACTGTTGCTAATGACTTTAACGTCACTATGACTACAACCATTAACATCACTGAGAGAATCAAATGAGACTGGGGGGGGGGGGATGTCTTAAGTGAAAGGCTGCTCTGTGCATCAGAGAGGTACCACTAAATCTGCAGAAACTCCTGTTCCCTCAGGGGCAAATCACAAAACTCTCTTGCACATAAACAAAGAAAGATAAGGTAGAGAAGGCTTAATCCTTTAGGAAATTTCTTATTTCTATAATAGCAAGCTTAAGGTCCTGGTAGGCATGGTCACTATTCCGGGCTCGGTCCCATCAGTGTGTTTCTTTGTGCTAACAATGTCTCCTGCTTACAGGAAAGCTGATCATATGCAAAGAGGTCAGGTGCTTTCCTTGTCTTTCCAACTAAGGCCAACAGCAATCAGGAGCTCATATCAGTTTCCAACTATTTGCTTTTCCTTCCTTCCTTCCTTCCTTCCTTCCTTCCTTCCTTCCTTCCTTCCTTCCTTCCTTCCTTCCTTCCTTCCTTCCTTCTGTCCTTCCCTTCTCTATTCCCTCCCTTACCTCCCTCTCTCCCACATCTCTCCCTCTCTCACTCAAACTCTCTGTAGACCAGGCTGGTCTCAAACTCAGAGGTCCTCCTACCACTACCTCTGGAATGCTGGTATTAAAGATTTGAGCCACACCTCCTGGCCAGACTTTCTTGATGGAGTACCCATACACCGATTGCTTTAAGACCAGTGTCTGAACTGATCACTGGTAACTGTGATACCAAGACTAAATTGAACCAATCACCATCCACACACTGAAACTGGGATACAAGTCATACAATATCTTAGATAAGGTCTCAGCAGAAAGCAGATGATATGCTAAACATAGTAAAATGAGGAGAATTTAATAAAATGACTGAAGTAGTAGACAAAGATCATGAAGGAGTCAACCAGAGGTGGTGCAGAATCCGGGGGCTGCCAACAACAGACAGGTGGTGATTCCCTGAGATGCAAGAAGGAGAAGCTGGTATTAGGACATAGGTCCTAAGATCTGCATAGAGAACATTGCTATTGAGTACCTCTGTTCATTTATAGGAGGACTCTGTGAACCTGAGGCTACTAGTCAAGGAAAAAGCCCACAGAAAGATGGGTGACATCACTTTGAAAGCATCAATGCAAGGCAGCCATCACTTTTCCCAGAACAGGTACCCAGAATGGGTTAGAAGAAAGAAGGACAAGAGTGCATTTGGAGGAGTAAAGAGACATTAGCACGAGTGGGTGCAGAGCATGTGTGGGGTGCAGAGGAGGAAGGGGACCCAGACATAAAATCATGACTTGGGAGGCCAAAGGGAAAGGCCAGCAGGATTCCCTGTGAGTGTGTAATTGTTCAAAATAAAGTTATTCTGCTTCTCTTCCAAATATAAATTATCTGAAACTGCAGACATCTTTAGTTTGTAAGTACAAACCCTCTTGGGAACAACACAAGAAGATAACAAAGGGCTGAACCATCACCACTTGATGAGGGATTCAGGGAAAGGCGGGTGTCCTGACCTTTCAGGGAAGACTGAAGAAATCTACTCCCAGGAGGGTTTGCAAAGGGAAGTGGCTGTTCCCTCCATAAGGCCAAGGAGGGCAAGCTTAATGAGGAGTGAGCCAGTAACATGGTGTAATTTACTGAATGGTGCTGGCTGCCTTGCAACGCTTCAAGACAATTTTTTTTCAATACATAATTAGCAGGAAGAAAAAGATTTGGATGTTGCCATTTTCCAAAGGAAACTTGACTCTGGTCAGAACTAGAGAACAATATCCTTGAGAAGTCTCATATTTCTATGCTAAGTGGTGTCTCAACTCAGAATTTACACAATGTGTTATTGCCTAGCCCGTGAAGATCATCTAATTAGTTGGGAACCAAATGCCAAGATAAACAAACCCAGTCCTTAAAGAATTCCAAGAAGCCATGTGACTAAGAGGCACCTTCAGGGGCAAGGAGAGGGCACACCACTGGTTTATCACTGACTGCTCATTAGAGTTGCATAGGAGTTTTAAAACCCTATACCAAGAGTCCACCCGCAGCAATTGATTTAGAATTTCCTTCAGCGATGCCCAGATTTAGGGTCTGTTTTTTGTCTTGTTTTGTTTTTGAAAGAAAAGCAGCCATAGCCATATCCTGTCAGAGTTGAGACCCTTTGGTCTATAAGACACCCCTACATTTTTAATACATGCCACATGCCTGAGGCCATCAGATCAATTGCTTTGCTGATTAATCAGTTCTACTCCAATAGCCATCTTGGCACGAGCATCCTGTGACTTTCCCTCCCATTATCTTTTCAGCATATTTTGAGGTAATATGACAGAGGTGTTAAGGATGGGTGGGGGCTCTGAGATCATGCTGTGTCAGATGAATATCTGACTCTACTTATGGGTGATGTGACATCAGGAAAGTCATTCAGTTCTGAGTCCTAATTTCGTCATGTGGGGACTGAAGGCAATGGTAGGAACTATACTGGCCTAGAGCAGCGGTTCTCAACCTTCCAAATGCTGTGGCCCTTCAGTACAGTTCCTCATGTTGTGGTGACCCTCCACCATAAAATTATATTTGTTGCTACTTCATAACTGTAATTTTGCTACTGTTACAAATTTTAATGTACATATCTGTGTTTTCTGATGGTCTTAGGCAAACCCTGTGAAAGGGTGGTTGGACCCACAAAGGGGCCTTAACCTGTAGGTTTAGAACCTCTGGCCTAGACCATATTGAATACTAGGCTGGAAAACAGTCATAAAGGTCTCAGTGTAGTACCCATCAGAGAGGCTTCTCAACAAGCCTGCCCTTCCAAATGTGACACTGAACTAGAGCATAGGAGGGAAGAGTAGGCCCTTGGGAGCTCACTGAGTTATAGAGAATAGGCAGACCCCTCACATGATGGCCTTGGATCCAGAACTTTCACTGGAAGAATTACTTTCTTCCCGAGAGAACTCCATGAGCCTTTGGTGCCTGTCTGAGGCTTGGCTCTCATGCTCAGCCGTGGGTGGCCCTGCATGGGTAGAAGAGGCCCTCCCATTACCCCTTTGCAGAGATAAAATGATGGAATTCTTGCCTAGTTCTATTGAGATTTGTTTAATATACTGATTTTTATATTCACTCACTTAAGCCTTGATATAATGCTATAAAGTGTGAACCTAAGCTTTTAGCTGGGAAAACCATAGCCCATAGAAATCAAGAACTTAGCCAATGGATTCTGAAATACATCTTTAATATCTATCAGGATTCAGCAGGAGTCAGGGCACTTGCTTAATTAGGGTAAATGGAAGAGACTAGATCCAAGGAATAGGTAGCGTCCCAGGAAATCTAAACAGGAGAAACATGCCCAGGTCCTACCCTTGTGGTGAAAAACCCATTGGAGGAGCAGTGACCCAGAGTGGAGGGGGAACACAGGACCCAGCAGGGAAGGAGTTCGCAGAACAGCTACCCTATTCCCCTCCTCCTTATCCTCCTCCAGAGTTCTCCATTGTCTCTCTGGCAAGGCAGAAGGCCAGCTGATGCTCAAAGCTCCCTGTGTAAGCAATGCCTGGGATTTCTTCCAATCTATCTTCTCTGGTGTTAGTGTGTGTATATTCCCAACTCTCTTGACAAAAGAGCTCGTATTTAGCAGCCATATTAAAAAGAGGTGGACATAGAGAACAAAAGGTAATAAGGACGGTTGGAGAATTTTGATAGGTGGGCTCTTCTCAGAGATGGTCTTGGGAAGAAGCAGTGACTGTGTCTCCACTTTATTACACTGTTGTTTCAATGGAAAAAAAAAAGAATTAGAGGGCTGTGTAGCTTTGCTGAGGCTGGCCGTTTGTTCCCTGTTGAGCTGATGTCCTCTCTCAGTGAGTGCTGACCCCATCCAGAGGAAAGGTTCCCAGGCTGAGTACTTGGAGGGTCACAAGGGTCCAGACCAGCTCCCTGGGCTTCCAGAACTTTCTGTCCCGTCTTTGTCAAAAAACTACTGGCCAGCCATTCATTCTGCAAATACTTCCTGGTCACCTGCCATAAACCTTTATCTTCTGTATGCATAGATTTCTATGCAGGGACCACAGCAATGAGGCACTGTACTTTCATCAGAGCCTTAGGTGTGGCTGAACCCTCTGCCTACAATGTCTGCTTTTATACCTGGTGCTTTAATAAAGAATACCTTTTAAAATCACAGGAGAACTGGAAACAGCAATGGTTATTAGTTTGTTTCACTTTCTCACTTTACCTGTGAGCGTTGCTCTGTCTTCTGTCCAGCTGGGGGCAGCATACCCTTACACAGAAAAGGACCTTACAGGAATCAGCCCATCTGCCTTTCGAGCTACTGGCTTTCAAACTCAATCTGTTTCCCAAATTACAGAAGTATTCTGAAAAACTACTCATGAAAAAGACAAGCCTAAAGTCAGGTGAGTTTGAGAAGCTGAGGGTTAAGCAGGACTTTTCCAGAACATTGACGACTCTATCATGGTAAAAAGAAGGGAGACTTTAGATGTTTTCACCATGAAGACGTGATTATTTGAGGGCGTGTGTTTAACCTGAGTTGAACATTGCATGATGAAACAGGGACAGAAACACCACACTGGGTCCCACCAATGTGTGCGACTTTGATGTCTTATGAGCCAGTTGGAAGCTAAATGTGACGGTGACAAGTGCTTCACCGGCAGGGACCTAGCCCCTCTTCATGAACACCCAAGAGAACAACAAGTATTATGTCGCGTTCTTCAAAGGAAGAAACAGAGGCACAAGGTTTAGAAGGAATGACTGAGTTCTGAATTGAGACCTTCTAGCCTAGCCTCAGGACTTGTGTGTATAACACTGCAACCTCACACCGTATTGTAAAGAGGACTCCAAGAGGGGGATTTGAGAGCACTGCCCAGCGGTGCTTGCTTGGGAACTCCTAGGTCCTTCTGATCGGCTCGCAGCACTGACACTTAAAAGGAACGCACTACAAACTTTGCTTCTGCGACTTTATCCTTCTCTGTCTGTCATCCTCCAAATTTTAGCTAAAGCTGTTAGCCGCCAGGTCTGTTATCTAACTGAACAGGCAACACTTGAACATGTGATTTGATGGGGATTCATTTGTCATGTTCATCTCTGTCCTTAGAGCAAATGCTACCAAACCAATTATTCACCACTTTTAAGGCAGTTCAAATGCCAATTAAAATGATGAGTCTTGGGGAAGAGGGTGTGGTAAAGAGGTAAGACTAGGAAACCGGAGAAGATCTTAGTTAGGCAGTTAAATACAGCATTCTGGGGAAATTTGTTTATGTTTGCTTCTGTACTGGCTGGTTTTGTGTGTCAACTTGACACAAGCTGGAGTTATCACAGAGGAGGAGCTTCAGGTGAGGAAATGCCTCCATGGGATTCAGTTGTAAGGCATTTTCTCAATTAGTGATCAAGGGGGGAGGGGTACCATCCCTGGGCTGGTGTTCTCAGGTTCTATAAGAAAGCAGGCTGAGCAAGCCAGGGGAAGCAAGCCAGTAAGAAACATCCCTCCATAGCCTCTGCATCAGCTCCTGCTTCCTGACCTGCTTGAGTTCCAGTCCTGACTTCCTTTGGTGATGAACAGCAATGTGGAAGTGTAAGCTCAATAAACCCTTTCCTCCCCAACTTGCTTCTTGGTCATGATGTTTGTGTAGGGATAGAAACCCTGACTAAGACAGCTTCATAAATTCCAAAATAAGACCTATAGTCAAACTGATGTTGAAGTGTCAGAGTTAGAGTAAGCGTGGCACACACATGTGACACACAGGCCTTTACAGGTATGGCATGGCAGACCTCCAGGTGCCAGACAAACCTGCTGAGAACCCTATACTGTGTTTTCAAAATTCCAGACATTTCTATAGTAACTCCAGGATACTCTTTTTCCATAAAAATTGTTACAATTATATCCTCTTTAAGTTATTTTACATCATTTCTTAAATTTATATTGCATATAAGCTCAATAGCAAACATCCCCCTTCCTTTCTTCCTGCCTTCCTTCCTTCCTTCCTTCCTTCCTTCCTTCCTTCCTTCCTTTCTTTCTTTCTTTTCTTTCTTTCTTCCCTTCCTTCCTTCCTTCCTTCCTTCCTTCCTTCCTTCCTTCCTTCCTTCCTTCCTTCCTTCCTTCCTTCTTTCTTCCTTTCTTCCTTTCTCTCTCTCTCTCTCTCTCTCTCTCTCTCTCTCTCTCTCTCTTTCTTTCTTTCTTTCTTTCTTTCTTTCTTGTTTTCCCAGACAGGGTTTCTCTGGGTAGTCCTGACTGTCCTGGAATTTTCTCTGTAGACCAGGCTGGCCTAGAACTCACAAAGGTCTGCCTGCCTCTGCCTCCTGAGTGCTGGGATTAAAGGTATATGCCAACCCTGCCTGGAAATTTTTAACCTAAATTTTAAAATATCTAAAATTACTTGCATTCTGCATAAAATGGTTTCTCTGCCATCCTTTGAAAGCTACTGTCTAAAACTTCTCAGTGAGAATAAGAAACAAGCCAGATCGAAGAAACAATTCAAAGCAGGGGAAGTGAAAGGAAGTATGGGTCTGGAAATGGGCCGGGAAATCTGTCCATTTCTACTTGGAGGTGTGATTTCTAAGTTTTTACACAGACCGTCTTAAAACTCCCAATGCACTTGCTTCTGTTTAAACATTCTGTTGAATAAAGTGAAGGTCTAACTTCATACAGATACTGTTTACTTAGTTCTTTGTGATAGCTGCATGTAAGACAGCAAATCTTGTGATATAAGTTGCCAGACCAAGATCCTTTGAAGCAATTTTAAAAATTACTGACCCTGATAAACATTCTGTATAGGACAACATATTTTAGATAGATTTGGAGAAAAACATACATTCAACTGCAATATGTTAAAATAAAATACATTAACATCTTTAGCTGTGGGATATATTTTAAGTACATACTCAATGTTATTAGTTCCAAATTTATCAATTTAAACAAGGAGACAAATATCCCTACTTAAAAGAAATTTAATTCTCACCTTTATTGTTTTAAATTTTTTTTTTTTTTTTTTAGAAATTGTGTTTTAGAAATCCTATGGTTAGGAGAGCAAGATTGTTTTATTTTATTTTTTATTTTTTTATTGGATATTTTATTTATTTACATTTCAAATGTGATCCCCTTTCCCAGTTTCCCCTCCAGAAACCCCCATCCCATCCCCCACCCCTTGCTTCTATGAGAGTGTTCCCCCACCCACCCACCCACTCCTGCCTTCCCACCCTGGCATTCCCCTACACTGGGGCATCAAGCCTTCACAGGACCAAGGGTCTTTCCTCCCATTGATGTCTGAATAGGCCTTCCTCTGCTACATATGTGCCTGGAGCCATAGGTCCCTCCATGTGTACTCCTTGGTTGGTGGTTTAGACCCTGGGAGCTCTGGGGGGTCTGGGAGATCAACAATATCAACTAGCAAGATTGTTTTTTATTAAGTTGGTTTTACTCTAAAATAATTTGTGTATGAGGGAAAAAAGGTATTGTCTCAATGAATGCATAGTTTATTTTCACAGGAGATACCAAATATGAATACATGTTGGCTTTTATCCTGGTTGGTAGACATGGATGAAATGAAGCCAGAACTTAGCTAAAGGCTGTCATATAGCTCTATGGAAGATCCGTCTGCCTTGAGAGGGATTATGCCAGTCCATTGACTGGTGTAGCATGCATGATTCAGGCTATGCTCAAAACATGAGCAATGATATCATATGTTCAGATATATGCACATCACAATGCATGTAAAAATGTACCTAAACAATTTATACATTGTTCATTATCTTCTGTCAGGAACAAATGCCAGACTGCTCTGTTAAGACTTGTATGTTTCTCATTCCTGGTGATGTTCTTTTTAGACTTTCTAGTAGAATTATTTCCTATTTATTCTATATTGTCATTTGGCAGCCACTTGAAAATCAACTAGAATTTATGCATGATCATACAAGACAATATGATTTCTGTCTATATAGAGCAACTAGGTAAAGTGTGTTGGTATGATAAAGTCTCATTAGCGAACCAAAAGCTTTGTGGGGACAATCCAGGAACTAATGTCCACAAAAGTGCACACACATATCCCTAACTCTAATGCCTATATGGGAGGCAATTAAATCAGAAAATGAGCCTCTATTAAGAAACCATTCTTATACCATATTTTCTAAGTTTTAGCCCATGTCAGAAGTAGGTTATACTATCCATAAAATTTTCTACTTGTAAACATCCTCTATCCACTGAATCATTTATTCATATAGAATTTGTTTTAATGTTTCTAAAATCATTATAGTCTTCATATAATTTTTTGCTGGTAATCTTCTACAAAGCTTCAGAAACTCATTGCTCTCTTGGTCAGTCCCCTGGGTGTCATTAAATGGGGACAATTAAATCTTATTTCTAACTAAAACTTTTCTCAAGCACACTGTATCATCCTTTTTTATATCCATTTATTTATTATGTGTTTGTATGTGTGCACACACGTGCCACTGAACTTTTGTGAAGATCCAATAATAATTTAGAAAATTTGGTTCAGTCATTTCACTGTGTGAGCCCAGGGGATCAAACATAGGTCTTCAGGCTTAGTGGCAGGAGCCATCTTTGCTGGTCCACAAATGTATACCCTTAAATGTTCAAATAAAGCTAAGGATATAGTTTAGATTTATCATTCAAATAAATATTTTGAATTCTGATTTGTAGGCAAGGAAGTTTGTACTTATAAAACAATATGACTGGAAGCTAGGAGGCATCCAGATTATTTTCTCCTGATAGATGATGGCTAACAATCCCAGAAAGAGGCAGGTAATGTGAGCATAATAAAGCAGATTATGTGTAAACTCCTAGAGTCCAAGCTGCTTATAATCCTAGAAAGGTAACTCCTGGCTGGTTTCAGTTGTTTGCTAACATGTTCTAATGACAAAAAGAGTGATTTTAACTTGTTAGCAAAACTAAAGACATATTTTCTAAGGCCTGAGATGTTTTGTATTATATAGAAATATTTGAAGACCTGGGAAGAAACTTCTAACCATAACTCTTATTAATACTTAACTAACTGCCTGTACATCAACCAGTCAACATTGATTCAACTAGTTTGTGGTTGTTATATTTAATTTGAAATGGGAACTGTGGCTGAACTTAACACTAACATGCTCAATAGATTTGATGGGCTTACTTAAAAAAATAAAAAACAAAAAGTGCCTGATGTCACACCCAAAATGGCAGTACCAAACTTCTCTGGAAGGCATATTGAGTCATGGAGTTGCCACTTACAAGCATCGAACAACGTGCTCATTGTCTAGACAAAACAATAATAGCCAAGAAAGCCAAGTAGTTGATTGAATTCCCACAGCTACTCAGAATCCTGCTACCCGGAATCCCAGCCCTGATGATAATTGTCATCTCTTGGCTCCTACCTGAAAGTTTGTACCCAATGTGTGGCAAGGCTTTGAGTCATCTGATTCTGACTCATCAGGATATAAAGTGTAGGCTCATACTCGATACCACAACTCTACCCAGGACTCTGCATTCTGCCCTACACAATGTTGCCTACTGCTTTACTTCTTTCTAGTGTCTCAGTCAGGTATTTATCTAGTCTCCTCTAGTCCACCCAGCTAGTCAGTTTGTCTTTAGTCAATTGATGAATTGCCTTGAGTGAACCTATTGACACAATGTGGATATAATAAAACCAATAGTGGTCTCTTTAAAACAACAACAACAACAACAACAACAACAACAACAACAACAACAACAACGTTCCAAATAAAGAAACAGCATACAGAGATTATTTCCCAAACTATGCAATTGGCTCAAACATTTCAGAAGTGTCTTGGAAGAAGAGCCTGGGACTTGATGGTTGATAGCAGGAGACAGCTATGAAGGCTGAGGGAACTAAGGTTAGGGACAGAAAAGCTGACTTGGTGAGAACTCAGCATAACTACTGTGGTCACCCAAGCTCCCATTATCTCTGATTCTTTGACTTTTCTTCTGACTGCAGTTCTCAGACAATGTATATATAGATTTATGGAATGTCCTAAATAGGTCAATGCCCAGGATTCTCCTAGGTGCTGAGGAATCTACAATGAGCCAGTTGGACAGAATCCTTGACTTACATGAGTTTATGCTCTAAGAAAAGGAAATCCTAAGTGTCAATCTCATCTCTTTGAGCTACAAATTATATGACATTGGACAATCCACTATATGCCTCTAGTTTATTTATTTATTTTCTTGGAAGTTACTTAACTCCTACTTTAGCATAGGCTGGAAGTCATAGCCTTGAACAGACTGTGAGTTGCCATCTACATTAGTTGGTATCTCATTGGTACTATGTCTCTATCTACCAGTCAACTGTTGTTTATTTGGCTCTGGGCCATGCCAAATCAAGGAAAATTGGCCCCACCCAAATTGGCCCCACATGGCCCCACCCTAGGACCCCTGGGGCTAATGACATCAATTCTTTTTGAAGTTTGCTTTCCAAGTTTGTTTTCATATGCTTTGGCTATGTGAGATGGTCACATGAATGGCCACATGAATGTGTTAGTTCCAACTAAACCCCTGGGGAGCCCTGTAGCCCCCTGAAGCCTCTTCCAAGGGACAAAGAGGAGTGGCGGCAGGTTGTTCCCCCTCAGAGAGACTTCAGTTCCATAAAAAAGGAAGCAAAAATCATCCCAGAGTCGAAAGAGTCCCTTCTAAAATGGCTTTAGGTTTAAAGCTAGTGTAATGAAAGGCTGGAGGAAAGAGAGTGGATGTTAACCAGGGAGTAGGAGGCCTATGTCTGGGGACGCCACTCAGCAATGACACTTGTGAATATTAGGAGAAAGTGTCCTTTCTTCCCATCACGAGTTTAACCAAGTCTGTCAAATTCTGCTGTGGCATTTCCCCCAAAACATTTAGGCTGAATTTGTTTTTCTCAATTATGAAATTAGCTCAGAAAACATACTTCAGGGCATCTATACACATTGATTTATTTCATACATATTTAGTCTCTAGAATAGTGTTTGGCATCATTATGAACCCTGGGGCTGGAGAAATGGCTCAGCACTTACGAGCACTCTGATTTTGCAGAGGACCCAGTTGGGTCCCAACACCCACTTTGTGGGTCACAACTGCATATAGCTCCAGTTCCAGCAGATCTGATGTCCCCTTCTGGCAGGCACACATGCATACATATAAAAAACTTTAACAACCACAAGTAATTTCATCATAGTAATTCTAATTAGGGAAGGTGCGATATAAAAGCACAGCAGTTACACAGAAGAAGAGAGGCAGGATATAATTATATCACGTAATGAGGAAAGGCAGAAAGGGATAGAGGGGAAAATACCCAAAAGATGCTCTTCATATCAACCATGAGCAGGGATGACTGAACAACTGAGATGAGATTTGAGTAGACAGTCACAGGAAAGGAAGGGAATGACCAAGACAGATATCTGAGAAAAGAACATTCCACATAAAGGAAGCAGCTGGACCGAGTATCCACCAAGGCTGTTATGTCTCCCACACACATCATGAACGCTTGCTGAATTAGTGGATACAGGTGTTTTCCCTGACATTTGAGAAAATTGGGTTTTCTCAATGTTAAATTATGGGTCCAGGGCCACCCAGCAAGCAAAGAAGCAGAGCCGAAAGGTGAGCCCTGCTCATGATTTTTATTCCGATGTCATATTGTTCCAATTGTTACTCATTTTTAGGAGAGATCAGGAACTCCCATGGTTGATTTATATCTGATCTCTGCTTCCTCCAATCCCAGACTGACTCCTCCAGCCCTGTACACTTACAGCAGCTCTGAGTTCTAGAATTTAACGCAAATCCTACCAGACATCTTGGTATCAGTGGCCCAATGGAGAACTCAAATATTTCTACACGTGGAAGCACTTGGAAGTATTGAACTCTTCTTTAATGTATTGTGGGTAAGGCCATCCTGCTTCAGACATTCAGCCGTTGTTGAATTCATTTTTGTCTTTGTGAGGAGTACTAGATTTTGGGTGAGGGGTGCCAGGTTTGCCCTCCCTGAAAAAGGAAATGCGCAGAATGGAAAGACAGCCATTCCCCAGAGCTGGCCACCGCCTCCTTAGCAACAACAGCCCGTGTACACACTCACACGCAAACACTGCACCAAAACAAGCAGAGGTCACTGTCTGTGGGCGCTTCCAAGAATGATCTCAATTTTTCATAAAACAATGTTTATAAATTAGATGGAGCCCCAGAGCAGTCCGGGAATAGAAATAACCATTTTACGAGGCTTCCTGCCATTACATTACTGCTTGTTTGCTTGGAGTGAGCAAAATACAGTGTGCAGCCGACCTGCACCAGAGCCAAACAAAGCTCTCCTTACAAAGCCCCCAGGCGAGGGAGCCTCAGTTGGGATGTGTGCTTGGTACCAACAAGGATGTTCATTCTGGCTCCTTTGACTGAAATCCTAGCTCCAGGTCCTATGTTCCTTTTACCCTTCCTTCCCAGCCCCGCACAAATTCCTTATTTAGCACAAGCAAAAGGGAGGTAATTTTAATTGTTGAGTGAAGTGAACCTACTGCAGGACTGAATCAATGTGAAGAACGACCAGACTGACCCCAGGGCAGATCTGCACACCTTTTTACCTTCCTGAGTTCCTGCTACATGGAAGACTCTACTGCGCATGTGAAGACACTTGAGGGCATGGCTGTATTGTTCTACCCTGCTCCCTGTTCTTTTGGCTTTTCCTTATTTCCCCAGGGCCATTTATACTGTTTGCTGTAGCTCTTGACAAAGGATGACTTCAGCCTTTCCCCCTTAACACTCTCTTTTCACCCATAATACCCCCGACCATCTCAGTCCCCTGACTGTACGTTGATGGCGTGAAGATAAACACGCCACACCTGACTGAGCTCTCCCAGAGCAGAGCCTGAAGCAGGGCTCTAACAGTGGGTGGCTAATTTGGAAGAAGAGACTGGGGTACTGGAAGACATCTAGTAAAGAGTCAGAAACCAAGACATTCCCTGCTGTGGACCACCTGACTTTAGTTACACATAAAAACTTCCAACAAATGGTATGGGAAGTACACCATCCCCAGTGAGTTACCTCACCCGGAAGCACCCTGAACCCCAAGTAGTGGGGTTCATTATACACCACCCTGCAAACTGTTGGTTGATGGTGTTAGTCTCTGGCCTGTCTAGGCTTCCTTGCGCACATGCAGAGCACTGATGGTCCATGGAGATGCTCTCAGGCAGAATATGTATGCTTGGGGTTGTGGAAATAACTGAGACACATCTACAGAAGCTGTGGGGCTGATCGGATGTGCATAGAGCGTGGGCAGCTACCTGAACTCTTCTGGAACTGAGCAGATGATTGTAACTGTGACCAATTAGCACTGTGGTGGGGTGTGATCTTCCTAAGAGCTTCTGGGACAAAGCCTTAACCCAAAGGAATGTTTCTTTAATCAGAACATAAGAGGAAGTACAGATTTTTGGAGCAGAAAGAGGCAGCTGGGTCCCCCTTTAAATAGGGCCAATATGTGAACTTTTCTTGAGATTCTGAGGGAGGTAAGGGTTAGTTTCACAAAAGAGTGGCAATAGGACCTGGATTTTCTCTGTGAGAGAAATCTACCAGCAGCTGAGTAGTCTCCATCAAAACTGTCCTGTTGGTGGGATGAGAATGCCCTTCAGGTACCAAAAATCCGTTACTTCTCAGTGGAGCTCATCCCCTAATTGAAGGCATATTTTCCCTTATCCTCTTCTTTGCTCACAACCTTTAAGAAGCAATGTAAGCTTTTGAAATACAACCGATGTTAACACTATAAGGAAACCCACAGGCCCTTCCCTCCAAGCTTGCCACTGTACTTCAACAGAGTTGACCCTAAAGTCCAAGATGGAGAGGTCTCTGGCCCAGTATCTCATAGGACTTGGTGTCAGACATATTGATTGCATTGGGAAGTTCATCCAACCACCTCTGATCACTCAAAAGTCTTTCAAGCAAAAGGGGGTATAAAGCTCAGAAACAATGGTTTTCCAAAACCATTGAAAAGGCTCAAGAAGAAATCAGGACAAAGGCCACCAGTCTTTACATTGTAGCTGCAAAGTTATAAAAGTTATAAAAACCAGGACAAAGGCCACCAGTCTTTACATTGTAGCTGCAAAGTTATAAAAGTTATAAAAACCAGGACAAAGGCCACCAGTCTTTACAGTGTAGCTGCAAAGTTATAAAACTTTTGGGCTCTCCAGCATCTGAAATTCAGTTATCAGCATGGACCCGAAGAAGGTGAGTTTCAGGAGACCATTGCAGAGCCTCATATTTGCAGGAATCTCATCCTGTGCCTTGGAGAAGAAAAGGCTTTGCTCTCTTCCACCTTCGGTTTCCTGTGTGAGCGTACCCTACGGGCAGCTTGGAGATTGTATTGTAATCTAGATTGCATTTGGATATTGCTGGAGGCAAGGAATCGAGGACACTTGGGTCACTGGATTGAAGTGAGAGCAGGTATCCCCAAACTAAACAAAACAAGGCCCGGCATTACGATAACCCCCAATTTGTAGGCACAGCGTAGCCGGAGAGGAAGAGATGTGCCACTTTGCTTTCCACGGCTGTGATTAAAGGTCATGGCCAAAAGCAACTTGGGGAGGAAAAGGTTTATTTAAACTTACATCTTACAGACTATCATGAAGAAATTTAAGCAGAAGCCAGGAGGCAGGAACTGAAGCAGAGGCCAGGGAGAGGTGCTTCTTACTGTACCATCTCCAACTGTATCCCCAAAGAGTATCCAGGGAGGACGTGCAAAACACAGTACTGGCCAGGATTTTTAAAAACCTTGGTCCTACCATAAGCAGGGCTCTAGAGACTTAATCCACCGTATTCGTCATTATATTTGTCATCCCCAGTGTCCTTACTGCCCTACACCCCTCAGCCTGTAATATCCTGCATATTATGTAGTAGCAATGCTCAGATAAACACTAGGATCTTCATGGGACAAGGGGCTTCAAGTAGAAAAACCAGATGCTCTCCTTTTCATAAGGTACCTCTGCTGGGGCCTCATGGAAGAATATATACTTGAATTTGTAAGGCTCATTCATAGCCACAGCTTTGATGTAAATTGGTCTGTGTTATGCCTTTTATGTAAGATTGATGCACAGTTTTTGACAAGATATTTTTGTTTCTTCATCTCTAGGGGGAATGCTGTTGGGCTGATGTTTCTATTCCCAGTTGTGACATTCTAGTATTTTGATCCTAAGAGTGTTATCTTAATTAGAAGATTACAACACTGGCCTGAACCCTGAAACATAGCAATGTTTCACTTGATCTTTCCAGCGCTGTGAGGATGATTCGATTTAGTTCCTGCTTTCCTGATTTTGTTCTCTCTTAACCAAAGTTTTGAGGTTCTCAAGGTCATGGTGGTGTTTGGTTAAAAATGATCATAAACCACATTGTCCAGTGTGGTGGTGCATTTTCCATGATAAGCCGGGCTCCAGACTAATTTTTGTGTCATATTTGAGAAATGACAGTGGCTCTGCTTCCTTTCAGCTATCCAAAGGTCTGCCAATGTTTCTCCTCATTCAAATACTTCTAGTATAAACACGTTCCCAGCTTATGTTGTTCACTAATCATAACTTTATCAAGTGTCCTTCCTTCCTAGGGTCCTCTTTGCATTTGGTGTGTGATCAAATCCCTTTGAACTTATTAATGAATAATTACACAATCACACATCTAATTTAAAAATTGAGTTAATTTAAACTATGAGGCTTATTAGAAGTATTGCTATTGTCATTATGACTCGTGTAACAATACCTAATTATTGATGACAACAGGGATACTTTAGCTTTTGACTCTGTGGTCATTAACTTATCTAAAAGACAGAAGCAAGCCTCAGAACAGCTAGGAGATTTGCTCAGGATTATGGAGCTGATCACTGACAGAGCAAGAAACAAAACTCTTTTGACCTGGCTTCTAGTCTGTGCTGTGTTCATTTCTCAATGTTGAGAAGAAAAACCTGGAGCAGTTTCACAGTGGAGATGACTTCGGAGGGTGGATGCACCAGACAGAAGAGCAGATTCCCTTCTGCCTCCCATCAGGCAATTCAACTTCAAGTTCTTCAGAGTAACACTCTCATCTGAGAAAAAGAGCATGCAGCTATTTGACAGGATGATCTGACCGGAGGATTTGGGAGCTTTATTGATAAACTTTTATCTCTAGCTGTATCAGTCTGGTTTCCTGCCAGAAAACACACACACACACACACACACACACACACACACACACACACACACACACACACACACACACATCAAAGACCCCCATCTTTGCAACAGTGAATACTTCAGAGCCTTTGGAGGTATTATGCATAAGATAAGCATTATAGATTTATATACTAATGAGATTCGAGGGGGTTGCTAGAGTGGGATTGACTGAAGCAACGTGAAGATGAAAGAAAGAGGAGCCAGACACCTACAGAAGCAGATTAGCTTTTAATCAGAACACTGAAGGGCAGCAGTCCCTCTGTGGGAGTGGACACCAAATGCCTGAGTGCAGAGAGCTTGAGGATTTATAGGGAAGAACAGGGAACTTTTGAGGTGGAAGATTCCATATGCAGATCCATTCCCCTGCAGTCTGGAGGTTGTGCTGAGCCCCTGGATCTTTTTATTTTATTTTATTTTTTTAGTTTTGATACTTTATTTACATTTCCAATGTTTCCCCTTTTCTGGGTCTCCTCTTTGGAAACCCCCTATCCCCTCCCCATCCCCACCTCTATGAGGGAATTCCACCTCCCACCCACCCGCCCACCCATCCCCATATTCCCACCTTGACATTCCCCTTTACTGGGGTCTCTAACACCCTCAGGCCCAAGGGCCTCTCCTCTTTCCCTGATGGCCATCGAGGTCATCCTCTGCCACATATGTGGTCCAAACTATGAGTCCATAGATGTATATTCTTTGGTTGGTGGTCCAAACTCCAGGATGACGGGGGGGGGGGTCAGGCCCATTGACGCTCTTGCTCCCTCCATGGGGCTGCAAATTCTCTCAGCTCCTTCAGACCTTGCTCCAACTCCTCCATCTGGGACCTCACTCTCAGTCCAGTGGTTACTGTTAAGTAAAACTTGGGCATTCTGAACTTTTGGGCTAATATCCGCTTCTTTCTTTCATGACTGAGTTACCTCACTCAGGATGATATTTTCAAGTTCCATCCATTTGCCTGCAAATTTCATTAAGTCATTGTTTTTAATTGCTGAGCAGTACTCCATTGTGTAAATGTACCACATTTTCTGTATTCATTCCTCTGATGAGGGACATCTGGGTTGTTTCCAGCTTCTGGCTATTATAAATATGGCTGCTATGAACATAGTGGAGCATGTGTCTTTATTACATCTTGGAGCATTTTCTGGGTATATGCCCAGGAGAAGTATAGCTGGGTCCTCAGGTAGTATTATGTCCATTTTTCGGAGGGTCCACCAAACTGTTTTCCAGAGTGGTTGTACCAGCTTGCAGTCCCACCAACAGTGGAGAAGTGTTCCTCTTTCTCCACATCCTCGCCAGCATCTGCTGTCACCTG
>CM052707.1:93831922-93889479 GCA_028551405.1 Uromys caudimaculatus | reverse complement strand
CTTTATTGTTTTTATTTCTGTTTTTAGCTCCTGGATAGTTTTGTGCATTTCCTTTGTCTGATTGATTTTGTTTTCTTGAATTCTGTCTGTTTGATTGTGTTTTCCTGTAATTCTTTAATGAATTATTGTATTTCCTCTTGAAAGGCTTCTAGTTGTTTATTTCTGTTCTCTTGTATTTCTTTAAGGGTGTTATTCATTTCTTTCTTCACGTCTTCTATCATCATCATGAGAAATGATTTTAAATCTGAGTCTTGCTTTTCTGGTGTGTTGGGGTAGCCGGGGATTGCTGTGGTGGGAGAGCTGGGTTCTGATGGTGCCAAGTACTCTTGGTTTCTGTTCTTTATGTTCTTACCCTTGTCTTTTGCCATCTTGTTAACTCTGATGTTAGCTGAGCTTACTCTGTCTGGTTGTGGCTTGCCCCTCCTGCAGGCCTCTGTGTCAGTACTCCTTGAAGACCAACTCTCTCTGAGAGGTGTTTGGGTTTGGAGAGCTGTGGCACAGGGTCAGCTCTAGGGTGCAGAAAGAAATCAGAAGGATCTTGTCCCCAGCTCTCCCTTGGTTCCTATTCCCTGATGGCTCTGCAAGGGTCCCTCTTGATCCAGTGAGTTTGAACAGAAGTGGTGGTTTTGCCTGTGCTCAAAGGTGTGTCAGCACTCCTGGGATACCCACTCTCTCCTGGAGCCTTGTGGCCCAGGCTGAGTTCCCCAGGCACAGGCCCCTGGTAGCCCAGGCAGAGGTCTCTACCAACAGATGAAACTGGAAGGTTCAGAGGTTTCCTGGCCCCAGGTTCTCAGGCCTTGGATCCCGGCAGATCCGGGCGGGTCTGGGTGAGAGGTGTTGCTCCCCTTAACCCCACTCACAGCTTTTCCAAGCTTCTGGGAGGGTAGCTTTCTCTGGTGCTTGTTGGCTATAGACTCCTGGTGGCCCAGGCAGAGCGAGCCCCTGGATCTTAACATCATTCTGAGGGAGATGTTCTCAGAGGGACAACTTTCCTGTTCAGAGTTTCTCCACTCTCCTGAGGCTTTGAGGTTATTGGCCCTTTAGAGCTAATAAGATGACAAAGAGACACATGTACACAATACATTTGCATCACGCTGCATCTCCAACTTCTCCTGGGTTTGCCCCCATTTCTCCCTTCCAAATTCATATCCTCTTTTCATTTTTTTTAATTTTTGTAATCCTGAGTCCAGTTAGTGCTGCTCACATGCATGTGGGTGTAGGAACTCCCACCGGAGCATGGGAAACCCACCACCAAGGCAGCACCCCCCAAGAAATTTGACTCTGGCTCTCCCAACAGCCACCAACTGCTAAGAGCTCCCCAGCTAGGAAGGGAGATTCAAGAATCACTTTTCTAACCAACAATGTAATTCTGACTGGCTAGATGTAGTGCAGAAAAATTGTAAGACCCAGAGGCAGAGAGGACTGCTTTAAAATAGGGTCTTTGTACTCATGAGCTCACTCAGCTGTGGTTTCCTGTGCAAAACCTCCATGGGGAGACTTTTTTTTTTTATGACATGGAGACGAAGTATCTTGGGGAAGAGGCCTTTCCTCCCTAATACACTTAAAGTCAAATAGATAAATATCATTGATACAACCTCAGGTATGATAGATGAAAGATAAACATGAAGACATCCAGTCCCTTTGTATACTTAGCCATTTATCCTGAATTGAGTTGGGCAGGTACTGATTCCTTCATGCATTCCATGCTCATTTAGAAAACAAACTTCAAGGGATGCCAACTACTGAGATGGTTAAGACCAAATTCTTCCTCTAAAATAACTTAATCTGATGTAAGAATCAGAAAACCAGATAAGATTCCTTCAATTGCATACAGAGACAACACAGCCTTACATGGGAGCCGAGCACAGGCTGGGGGTGGGTGGAGAGGTCCCTTTCTTGCCTAGGCGATGCCTCAAGGATGCTTCAAATATAGAAACAGCCTGTGCAGCATTCAGGAGATATGAACTCAGTGTTTGATTTGTATACGTTCCTTGAAATGCCATGGACCTGTCAGGAAGGTGATTGCTATTCTCATTAGGCAGAAATTGTCATAGAGAGATTAGGAATCTTGTTCAGGGCTACACAATGATAAATAAGAACCTAGAATTTGATCCTAGAGAATATAGTTGGGCTACTCTCTTTGACCCCTTGAAAGAGAGCACTGGTGCCTTGGGAAACACTGAGTGGTAGGTTCAGTCTGGCAGCTCTCCAGGGCTGGGTGGTGAGAGAACGCCGAAGGAATGGGGAGGTGTGAGCCAAGGCCTAGAGCTTCGTGTGGTCTGATTCAGGAATGGGTCTAAGAACATGGACCTTGCTTGTCTCTTCTTTAGCCCAAGTCAGTGACTCCACTGTTCCCTTTGGCTGCTTCCTAGAATCAGCTGCCCAATCCCCCCGAGGCATATACCTAAGAAGCTATGGAGATCCCAGGAAATTACTCATCTTCCCCATTTCACAGTTGTATCCATTCCAGACGTTTCCCAGCAGTTTCTTGGCCAACTTTTAAACCTAATTTCCACCCAGTTGTTTGGTTGTTATGAGTCTCTTTCCTCTAAACGCTGTGTGATGGCAAGGATGGTCCCCAAACTGAACTGCCATCATTTGGGAGCTCTGGTGTCGACTCCTTCCAGCTCATCATGGCTTTTCTCTACCTATTATTTTAAGGGAAAAAATACTTGAAAAAAGTGGCACAAATTTCAAAAGATCAGTCGTTCATCCTCTTGAGATTTTTACTCTATTTGATCAGAGTCAAAATGTATCCTGGAGAGATTCTTTGAAAAAAATTAAATTATGACTTACTTGGAAAACTAACTTATTCTGTGAATAAGTGTGAGAGCCCAGGAAGATTCACATGGGAACACATAGTTCTTACTCTAGTTCTACTAGAAACTAATCTTGGGACAATAACCTTACTTTTTATGATTAGTGTATGCAATGAATTAGACTCTGATCTCTCAAGACCCTGGCTCTCTAAGTCCACACACCCTTCTACTGCCAGAGACAGAGCACCATGAGTTTAGTTTTTGCACAGGGCTGAGTTCTACAGAGTGTTACTGTTAGGGACGAGGCAGTAAACATCATAGACTCTGCTGATCATTTTCTCTGTGACACAGCTACTCAACTTTGTCCTTGTAAGGTGAAAGGAGCCTCAGAAAAATACCTGAATAGATGTGACTATCTGCCAATAACTATCACTCATAAGAATGGCAATGAGCAAGGTTCGACCAGAGTTTCTGACCTATGATTTACACCAGGGCTTCTGAAACTGCTTTCATTTGCAATCTCTCTATCCATCACAAGACATTTTTATGTGACCTTGGCTACAAAGGGATATACAGGTATGTAACTCAAACATTTAATGAAAACAAATCATAAGCAATTTTTTAAAATGAATTATTGATACACATAAAATTTTAACATTTATTAAAGATGAACTGTTCTGCATATTAACAACATAGATGTGCTTTCTCATTTTATATAAAGAACTGAGTCTTGGCTAAATAGTTGATACTGCAGGATAAGAGCATCTTCAACACTTTTCAGAATTAGGTGATATTTTGGTTTTATAGTTCTGAACATTGTGGCTGTGCATAAATACATAGTACAAAATGGAAGAATTATGTTAGAGAGCCATTTATGAAATTGCCGAAAATTCTTAATCTCATGGCCAAAATTACTGAATAATAGGAAACTCAGGTCAGCAACTCAAACAGTGCTTTAAAAAATCAAGCGTGCTAATAACACAACACAGTCTAAAGCCACACTAATTTAGTGTGCACATGTGAGAAATGCTGTAGGAGATGCTTCTATAGAAATTCCTAACTCACGGTCATCTCAGCTCTGAGCCCAAGTCTTTCAGGCAGTGTTTGTGTTGACCAACAGAGTGACAGACAGCACGGCATGTCCATGTCCTGTGTTCAGGACCAAGACGGCGAAGCCATGTGATACGGTAAAGGTGAGAGTGAGAGAGTTCACCTTGAACTCATTATAGGTTTGACTTTAGTCGATGTTCAGTCACTGCGCTCAGCTTCTCCCACTCCATACTCAGTTACTTAACCCTGCATGGGGTCATCAGCCACAGTTTAAGAAGCTGGGATTTGGATGACGGCTGTAATATGGTTAGTGCCTCCATAAAGATGGGAGAGTGGCTCATTCCACAGACTTTATGAGAACCAAGGAGTTATATGAACCTGCTCCAGACCCACCTCATAGAACTGCCCCACCTCCTCCCACCAAAGAGCAGTTAGGTACTTTCTCATGCAGGGGTGGGAGAGTTAAAGCAAGGGAGGCACCACTGCTATTCCTGGAGAAACTATTCCAGTTGGGAGTTTGCTCTACTATACAGCTGCTGTGCACTGCTCCCCAAGATTTTAAAGTTTCACTTAGCTGCCTGTGAAGGTTTGCTTCTGCCAAGAATGGACCTTGTGCTCACACTGCGGGCTGCCTCCAGTCAAATGCTCTTTTCATTCTGGATGACCGTGGACATCCTCTGCACGCCTCCTGTGTCTAGCTCTGGTCTTGACTCTTCTAATTCTAGCATAGAATGTCAGTCCACACGGGTCCGCTTTGGCAAACAAGAGGAGCCCATCTCGGTATGGAAAAGCATACAGGTGAACAATGGAAGTATTCGCCTTGTTAACTGGAATCCAACAATGCTAATGTTTTACATAGATACTGGAATCTGTCGCATGTTAGTAAAGACAACTGAAGTTAGGTTACATACCTATTGCAAGTCAAAAGGGGAAAATGGTTTTGTTTTTTTTTTTCAGATTAATTTAGACAAAGACAGCACAGAGTGGTTTGTCTGGTGTGAATTTAATCACATAATTAACCTAAACCCAAGGAGAAATAAATAGCTCTTAGCTAAGTTAAAAACTTCCTTTTAAAAATTTTCTTCACTTATTCTAGAGAAGAAAGGGAATAAGGAACCCAATAAGCTGAGGGCTTGATGAGCCATGTTTAGTGTAAGCCCTTGGGCTGGGGACATAGCTGAGCTGGTGGAGTGCTTACTGAGCATAGACAAAGGCCTCCCTTACTGTATGAGTGGGCATGGTGGTGCTCTAATCCAAGAACTCAGAAAGTGGAGGCTGGGGGTTCAAAAGTTCAAGATCATTCTCAGCTGCACAAGGAGCTGAAGGCCAACCTCGGCTAGAGACCCTGTCAACAAATGAAATAAATATATGAATCAAGCCTGCCTTCTGTGTCACTCTGGGATCCTGAATATAGCTCCAATCTCAATGGAGAGTTTGGCCCAGTGGTGGTGATTTAGATGGAGAGAAGCCAGGCCATCCCATGGGCCATCTCACTCAATCACATCTCCATTCACGGTGCTCATCGAAGTAGAGAGGAACCTTGGATTTGCTGGTCAATGTCTTACTAGAGAGTTTCTCCAAGGAACCCTCTCATTCATCTGAAAGCTGCTTAAAGAGAGCCACTGTGCCTAAGCACTGCAGTAAAAGGATGCTTCACTTTAGGACATGGGGACATACTGGTCAAGTCGACTGTCTGTAAGCAAGGCCGTATGTGATAGGGCAGACACAGAAGACAGAGAGTTGGAAGGTAGTGATATGGGCCTGAGTGCCCACAGAACACAGTCAGCACACAGTGTGCAGGTTTGGGTTAGGCCAGCTCAGATCCTCTGGAATTAGAATAAAAGGAATAATAATAATCATATCCATGCTACCCAACACTTCTGAGTCTTTACAGCATCCTGGGCTAAGATCTAGGATAGTATTTGTAACCGACATTTGTACAAACAGAATTAGTAACAGGCATAGTTGCAAATATTTAAACATACTTCTAAGTAGTGGCAAAAGTGTGTTCACTAAACTTGCTATATGATCCCAGTGGCCTGGGACCTCAAAAGCCTCCTGGAATTCAGCCACTGCAAGGCTTCGTGCCTGTCCCCACACCCAGCTTTAGTCTATGACAATAGGAAAACTTGTAATGGACACTATCGTAGCAGTTGTTATGTGCTTTAACTCTCATTCCCTGGCCACGAGCCTTCACTTCCCCCCAAAAGATATTTTCCCTGGAAAAAAATATTTTCAGAGACACCATACAAGCTCCTTCTCCACCCACACAAGGATTTTAAAAACCAGATCAGACCAAAGCAGGAAGCGTCCTACCAACACTCCAAGAATCCCTTCATCGGACACCTGAAACGCTCCTGATACCTGGTGGGTACAGTTAGCTCTAAAAGTCTATCGAATGTGATCTCAAGGAAGGGACAGAGAGAAACGGATGTGTCCCCTGTGACACAACGATAGCATGAAATGAGGAGTGTAAGATTCACTCATTTGACCATAGTGATTAGTCCTGACAATGTACCAGTCTGTGGCCTAGGTTCTGTTCTCAAGAGGAGACAGACAAGGAGTCAGAAAGCAAACATGCAAATGCAATCATTGTAGTCATAGATGCTATGTAGAAGTGAAAGGCTTTAGAGAATTATTGGTAGAGGAGATTTCAAGTTCAGACTGTTTGGAAAAGGCCTCTGGGAGGAGGTGGCATTGGAATGAGGACTTGGAACAAGTCATTCGGGTGAAGATACAGTGGGAGTCAGGACAGCACTGGTAGGAGTCGGCATGCCACCAAATAAAGTATACATGAAACAACCTGGAAGTCAGGTTCTCACGGTGTGCAGAGCAAAGGCAGCATCTAATTGGGGTTATACTCAAAAGACAGGCCACAGTTTCCAGTAGGAAGACATAAGGACACCACAGCTTGCCAGGGGGAATGGAACAGAAGCAGTTGCTGCAGCATTGGATATATGATATGTATCCTTAGGGGCATACATTTACACCAAAGCACAAACTGGTGACATGGGTCTGACCAAAAGCTTTTCTGACAACGGAGAATAGCTGGATATTTTATTGTGTTTATGAGGAGACAGGAGAAAACAATACGCTTGAGAAGAAAGGGGCGATCAGATGCACCATGACCAAGTGGTCCTCCCAATCTTCTTACCCCAGCGAACCCTTTCTCTGGGTTCTGCAAAGCAGGAGGTCATCCTTCACGGTGCTGTGGTTGGTTGAGTGAACTTGGAGACAGATGAGAGTTCAGCCCTGTGTCCCAAGGCCCTGAAGGCTTCACGGCTATTACCTCTGAGCAATCTTGTAGAAATGGTCTTCAACTCATTTTATAGGCAGGAGTTCAGAAAGGGGATGCTCCTTGCCTAAAAGGTCATGCAATCCAGGTTTACGTCTCTCTACCGCTCCATCACCAATATCCCTTCAAACTCTTTGTCATTCAAACTGTAGGTTAATTGTGTAAAGTGGCTCTCAACATATTTTTCTCTCACAGTAGGCACAGCCTAAGTTTTTGACAGACACCATGGGCTGTTCTGAGATAAAGCACTGTGAGGAAGAGGAGTCACTCTAGAAGATGTATGCTAGCTGACACTGATTCCGCCTCTTCTGGACTCCAGAAAGCACATCGCTATGCAAGTGAATATCAGAACATCGTAACTGAAATAACCTTGGAACTTACTAACGTGTCTTGCTTTATTTATACGTACATTCTTTTTCACTTCTCTCCTGCAGATGGATGCATTGAGTTACACAATGGAGCCGTGGAATCGAGAAGCAAATATGAAAAACATTAATGAGCTTGCATTTGCATATTTCTAGCTAACTCTCACACCCAAGGGAATGTCCTGAAAGCCATTAATGCGCATGCGTTTGCATGCTTCTGGGTAACTCTTATACCTAAAGAAATGTCCTGCTGAATATGGATTGGGCTTATGTCCATGTCCCAAATTCTTTCTTTCTTCCACCATATAATCCCTCAAATCCTCCTGCCTCGGTAACCTTTGGTCTTGATGAAATCTTGCCTCCTACCACTAGAGGTCACTACACAGAGTTGCGGGGCTTGGCTTTTCCAAAATCTCCCTTTCTCTTCCGCAGACCTGGAGAAGATAAAATTTCCTTATGCAAAAATAAACTTCAAGTGGATCCTTATTACGCAGTTTTCCCCTGGTGATGCATAAACTAAATGTTTCTTCTGAGATAGATCAAAAGAAATGATTTTACCTACATCTAGCTTGGTGAACCCAAGAGTTTATTGAAGCTATTTACAGGAGCTTGTGTGGCTTGAGGCACTTGCATCACTGAAAACAACGTAGGTGATTAATCATGAATGTTTATCCTCAGAGCTGCCTGCCTAGCATAAAAACAGATCCATGTATGAAAGTCTATTGTAACTCTTGTAACTTTCTGAGCCCCACAAGTTCTTTAGCTCCACGAACCTTAGTAGCGTCCATCCAAAACTTAGTGGGGAATTTTTTTTTAATTCAGAAGAGACAGAGACACAAGAAACATAATTGCCTCAAAAACCGGAGCTAAGAGCTCCCATGTGGTCCAATAATCTCACTACTAGGAGTCTATCAAAAAGAAATGAGATAGCTATATCAAACACACACATACACACACACACACACACACACACACACACACACACACACACACACACCCTAGCCTATAGAAATGATTAATATCTGAAGAGATGAAGTTACTTATTACTATGATTTGGTCAGGTCACTTGTATGCTTTTATTGAATTAACATGCTATTTCCTATAAATGAGAAACATATATCGTCAATAAAAGAAATGGTGCAGGCCTAGCCAGTGTGAATCTCTCTTGCTTCCCAGGCTTTTCCTTTTCTTAAAATTAAGGTGTAATCATATCATTTTCCCACTTTTTTCCTTCAACTCTCTCCTAAGTCCTGCTCCAACCGTCTCCTAAATTCACGGCCTCTTCTTATTTAAGCATTATTGTTAAATATACACATAAATGAAGAAATATATTAGCGCACCCTGCTGAGTCTTCTCAGTGTTGCTTGCAGGTATATTTCTAGGGTTGACCACTTGATAACCAGTCAGGGGACTCATCCCCAGGGAAGACTAATTCTCTCAGTAGTGGTTAATTGCTTGCTAATTGCTTGTTAATTGTTCTCCATCCTGGAGTGGAGTCCTGTAATATTTCTCTTGACTGCTTTGGGATGCCAACTAGTATTGGAATTTTTCAGGTCTTATTTAGGCAACCGTGTTGTTGAGCTTTCACGGCTATAGCTTCCCCATCCTAGCTAGAATTCAGTCTCCCAGCAGAATTCTGGATCCTCTGGCTCTTACAACTATCCCACCTCTTCTAACATAAACCTATATGCGTTGGATGTAATTTTAGGTAAGTATTAACATGATTGTTTATGCCCTTTTCAAGCATTCTTAGTGTTATTTATCCTTCCGCCCTCCTCTCTCCCCAGGTAAAGCCTCCTCCAAACGTCTCCATCTTTCCCCTTCACATCTGTATCCTGCTCTTTCCCTGTCTCATGCTCCACTCTCTCCCTCCCAGGGGGTCCTTAAGCGGCTGGTTCAGTATTACATTTTTTATACACAACCTTCAGCCTCGTTGTGAAGTGCCCTCATCCTCCACGGTGTCTTTTGGGAAACTCCTGTTCCAATGAACTACTGATCTGAATCACAGGGGAAGGAAAGCCAGAGTTAAATGTTTTGGAATTCAGGCAAAGACCTTATGATAACCTACCTTTCCCCTCCCATCTGCTGATTATTCTATACCTGCTCTGATTATATTATAGCATGCTTTCCTGTTTTGTTTTGCATTTGGTATCTACCAGTGATGTACACCCACGATACTTACAGCTCGTGGAGTCCTCGGGAATACATTTCCTTACTCAATGATTTCAATTTATTCTTTCTCCTACAATTAATTCTGATCTGCCTCCAGATAGTGGGGAATATAATTGCGCTAGTGTTCACTACTTTAAAACTTTAGTCAGATTTGATCGCTGTACAACCCTTTAGATAGTCCGTGGGATCTCAGATCTACTCATCAATCATAGGACGACTCAAGTAACTTCTGAGAGCAGGGAAGAATTGGATCACTTGGGGAAGTGGTATCTTCTGGCCTTACTGTTCTGGAGGGTCACATTTCTTATTGTCTGCCAGTAGAGCGAGTGGCTGGTCTCTAATGCTAAGCACTCTTCTACCTAGACAATGCTCCTTGGGAGGATTGTTTGTTCTCTTTCCTGGTGAAAATGTCATTGTCTGCTGAAAGATCATAGAACCCACTAAGGTGGTTCATGCCATCAATTTGACTGAGCTACAAATGCCAGAATGTGGGGAAAATGTTTCTCTGTGTCTGCCAGATGGCAGAAGAGACATATATTTGAAGAAGCAATGGTGCGAGGCTTTCTTGCCTTTGAATCTCTCTCAATTTGCTAGGAGCTGATAAAATGCAAGGGGAGAGAATACTTAAGTTGACAGTCTTTTTGAATTGGACTTCTGGTTCTGGGAATGTTGGAATCTGGGACTCACGTGGTTCTCAGGACTTCAGGCAGGGACTAAATCGCACCAAGAGTTTTCCTGGGTTTCTGCAGCTTGCAGACAGAAAAGTACAGGGCTTTGGGGCAGCCATAATTATGAGATGCAATTTTTATAGTATCTCCTCCGATATTTATCTCCTATTGATGCTCTTGCTCTCGAGAACCTTACCATGTACCACCTTTCAAAGGACACTACTACAGGTCTATTGGCTTTCAAATTTTAAATGTGACTAGAAGGAAATGCACCTCAATTCAGCCTTAGCACACTACCTGGCTAAGCCTGTGCCTCACGATGGCACAGGAAAGACTGACATAGTAACTTCCGAGAGCACCAAACAGTAGAAAAGGATGTGCAATTCTCTTTGACCCCCAGGGTTAATATTGCTTTTCTAATAGACTCTTTCTCTATTACAAAGACAAAGAAAACAACGGCAACAGGTGTGGTCTGCTTGACTTCTTTTTAATTTCCATTCTCTTGAGTTTGGTGAACAGTTATATGGGAAGAGGGATACAACTTTTATTTTCTATTCTGTTATGTTGTATCCTATTATCATGAATTGAGAACTATGTTACACAAAGTAGGGTGCATTCCAAAACCTGTAGACACTTCAGGTCTCCCAGGAAGTGCCATGCTGAAATGGATACAACCAGGATCAAAAATCCTTTCTCTGAATAAAGATCCAGTTTTAGTCCTTATTTCTTCCACTGAAAATTAATTTTATATGAATAGTGCCCTAATCTTCGACTGTATAGTCCTTCATTTTAGCCCTCTCCCTCACCAAACAGATGCCTGGTTCAAGAGGACTGTAGGTTACATATGTAGAAAGCAGAAGAATTGGAGACCATGGCTTTTGTTGGACACAGGATCTCACCAGGAAGCTCAGCCTGGCCCCGAACTTCCTATGTGACAGTAAACCAGCAATCGTGCCTCAGCCTTCTGAGTGCTAGAATTATAAGTATGCCCCATCGTGTTAGTTAAGTACATAAAAAAGTGGCAGTATATCTCTTCTATTAAAATAAATATAGTCTTGAGTCTGCCTACAATATTTTACTGCTTAGCAGTAATCAATTGCTTTTAAACCATACTTTCTATTGCTGTGTGCTGTGGCCATGTCACACTTGGGGGGGGGGGGGGAACAACACAGTAGTTGATAGTGTGGCTTCATGAAAATTCATGGGCTGCTAAGTTTTCTCAAGTCATGATGCAAACTTCTTAATAATAAATATTTCTATTGGGGTAAGGGCTGAGTCAGTAAAATACTTGCAACCACGAATACCTGTGTCTGATCCCCCAGAACCCGCATAAAAAGCTGAGCATGACAGTATATATACGCTTCTAATTCCAGCCCTGAGGAGAAACATCCATGGAATTTACCGGCCAGTCAGCCTAGTCAAATTGTAAAGCCATTAGCCCCAGAGAGAGTCTCTATTTCAAAAACAAGATGGGTGACACCTGAGGTTGACCTGTGGCCTACATGCAAATGTAACATGAATATGAATACACTCACACATTCACATATATGGAGCATGTCTGTGACCTTCCTAAAACCTGGGGGGAGCCGGTAAGTACATGAGTCCCCCATGCCTTAGACAAAGCCATAGATAGCACTTTTATGTCAACTGCAGCTGATCACTAAAGAGTCAGATGACTGAGCTGAAAGGCTGGCTAACCCTGAGTACTATAAGAGTTTCTTACCTCCCACTAAATTATTCATGTCTTGTCTTCCTCTTAACACTTCGAATTTTGTTTAAATGGTAAAATTTTATTTTAACTGAGGTGTCTAGTTGAGACTTTGCTATTTTTGTTATAGTTTATCAAGAGTATTCTAATTCAGATGTAAGCCATCTTCTCATTCCAAGAATGGAAGCAAACCTCCTGAGATTTTCATAGGAAAAGTAGAATCATTTTTCACATTCAAACCAACCATATAGTAAGCATGTTTTAAAGCTGAACCAAATCCAGAGCTGACTCCGGAAACTGCTGGGTGGAAACTGCATTGTCCTGTCTGAATTTCATATTCCAGGTGCTCTTTGAGAGCTCCTTCATGATAGGCCTTTTAAAATGGTGCTGTCAAAGTTGTCAAAGCGTCTGGTAATCTTTGCTTTTTCTTTCCCTGATCATGCCGCCTTGGCTTGAGGAAGAGGGTCAGTTTTGGTGTGCTTGTCTATAAATTCAATTTCATACAACTCCACAAAGAGAGACTTCATTGTCTGAATTTCCAAAGCACACTTCCTACCTTCTCTTTCAAATAGCATTTCCACCCTGTCTTTGGGCAGTCTGATGGGCAGACATAGATAAAAATCTATTAGCTGTCTGGAACTGCATTGGCTTCTCTCTTGTAAGGTTCCTTGGCTACTGGGAAGGAACACAACTGGGCAAGGCCAGATCTATGAGGACTCATGTTAGGCCAACAGACTTCCTGCATTCTAAAAATACCTGAGATCTCGGCTGTCTGTAGGAAATGGAGATTTTCTTTCAAGACCATCAAACACAGCATCGATGGCCTCTTTATTTCCAGGTACTTGTTTTAGCCACCACAAAAGTGTATCATTTGCCAGATAGATGCAATGTCCTGCTCTGTTAATGGGAAGATGTTGATGTATAATCCAACAAGGAGTACATTTTTATTATCTATTTTCCTTTATAAATATTAGAATAATTCAATAAACAATTTTTGAATGTCAGCTCTGTGCTAGCACTGAGTCTAGGCCAGTGGTTTCAAACTATTTCACCTCTGAATCTTTTTACAGTTTCAGAAGTTACTAAGAACTGAAAGGAGCTTTCCACTTTTATGTACTTTTTATTGTTTATTGTGACATCAAAAATTTACAAATTTAGAAATTATAAAACTATATTATAGTTTGTGAATTTCTTTGGTATCTGGTTTTGTCTGATAGCTAATTCTCAAACTTTGTCTTCAGTGGGCAATTATATCAGTTTGGGTTGATACCTATAAAGGACAATCTGCCCTCTCATAGTTGTAGACTTGGAAAGGGGAAGCCTTTCTTTCACCTTTTTGGTAATTGTGTATGATATCCCCAATGGTAAAAATAGCCACTGAAAAGTAAGTTCTTAAAAAAGTTATTTGTGAAGAGGAATTTGAAACCATAGCTGTTAAAATTTCGTGCTCTGTTACAGTTGTTACATGAAAACCCATTCATCTGTTCCCAAACATGATAAAAATCTTTCAACCATGTATAATTTTGTATACTTGTTTACAATTTACTGGGAAGATATTGATCAACTGAGTTACTAACAAGGGTTAAATATTGGCACATTATATTGTCTTATAAATACTAGATCAAAAGAAATCATACACTTGTTGATATTACTATCAATATCATCAGAGAAATCTCTAAGCTATGATGGCAGCTACAAGATTTTGTTTTCACTGAAAACTTTGAATTTTATTATGAGTAACTACATAGTGTTTTCCCTGAGGTCATTGTCATCAATGTTTTGTTTTTTGTTTGTTTGTTTTTACTTTTTATTGATTCTTTGTGAGTTTCAAATTATGCATCCTAGTTCTGCTCATCTCCCTGTCCCCTGATATCCACCCTTCACCTTTGCACCCTCCCCCTAAAACACACAAAACAACAACAACACAGCATAGAAAACATCTCATTGAGAAGCTGTAGTATCTCACAATGTGTCCCATAGTGTATCTGTCCATCAATACATCTTCACTTGCAAACATTCATTGCAACGGGTCATTGGTCTGCTTGGAGATCTCTGGTTTCTGCTGCACCATCAATATTAGATCCTCATCGGGACACTTCCTGGTTATCCTGTTGTTGCCCTGTGTCATGGAGATCCTGCAGCTTTGGAATAGAAGGACTGGCCCTTTCATGCCACCCAATTGTTCACAGATAATAGAGATTTTAGGGCAGTCCAATTCAGAGCCCTGGATCTTGGTCTGAGTGGTAGTTGTGCTGGGCAACCTGTCAGTTTTCCCTTGTCTGTACCACCAGGCTAGCTCTCCAGCATTGCTCTGGCTAGGCCACCCTGTGCCACCATCAGCAGGAGGCAGGCTCAGCTCTCTTGCTCTCATGCCCTTGGGGCTGACTCACTGTCCCATGCCTCCACAGCCAGCTCCACTGTGCTGCCAAGTCAAGGCACAGGGCCTGATTTTCCAAGTGCTGCAGGCTGTGAGGGGCTGGCCCAGCTCTCCTGCCCTCACACCCTTGGAGTTGACTAACCCATGCCTTCACCATCAGGGTCAGCTCCATTGTATTACCCAGGCAAAGTGCAGGGCTACTCTCCTGAGTGCTGCAGCCATCAAGGGGGCAGAGATAGCTCTCTTGTTTGCATAAACACAAGCTTAGCGCTCCTGGCTACTGTAGGTAGCAAGGGGAAAGAGGGGGAGGGCAACATTCCTGTACCCATGCCACTTTATGCTAGATAAGTGGTAGAGCCAGCTCTCCCACTCTCACACCCTCAGAGCTGGCTCACTTATGCCCCGTTCACAGGGCCAGCTCTACTGTCCTGCTCAGTCGAGGTGCTGGGTCTGCTTTACCCAGTGCTGCAGCCAGAAAGGAGCAGGGTCTACTCACCTGTTCTCATGACTAGGGTCAGCTCTCCCAACTGTATCAAGTGATGTGGGTCAAGGAGTCAAAGGGCATTCCCCCCCTTGGCTACCTCATGCCAGAAGAGTGGTGGGGCCAGCTCTCCTGTTCTCTTGCCCTTGGGTCTGGCTTACCTCCTCCGCTGCCACCAGGGTCATCTCTGCCTTGCTGTCCAGGAGAGGTGCAAGGCCCACTCTCCTGAGTGCTGTAGCTGAAGAGGGGCAGGGCTAGCTCTCTCGAGCTCATGATCCTGGGGGCTTTCCCAGCTGCTGGAGGTGGCAAGGTGAGCATCGCCTCTGTGTACATTCCACCCATGACAGATGAGTGGCATGGTCAGTTCTCCCACACTCACGCCCCCAGGGCTGGTTTACCCATACCCCTGATGCCAGGACCAGCTCCACTGTGCTGCTTGAGCAAGGCACAGAGTCTGCTCTCCCGAGTGCTGCTGCTGGTGAGAGATGCAGCAAGCTCTCTAGCACATCGCAGACATTGAGGGGTGGTTATGCACAGTCTCTGGACATCCACGTGGTCCCTGGTAGCTGCCATGACCAGGAACACCGCTGTGTTCTCTAGTGGTAATATGAGCCATAGACATCTAGCACCAACCCTTGCATAGCCATGGACTCAGACATGGCCCTCAGTGATAGCTTCGGCTGAGACCTCACTGTGGTCCCAGGTGACAGGGCTAGTCACTCACAGCAGGCTACATCTCCCTACCCTGGAGTCTCCAGTTCCATCTCTCTTCATGATGCTCAAGTTCCTCCATTTCTCTTTCTCTCCCACCTGACCATCACATATTTGAACATGGTGGGTCCTCATGCAGGCTGGCCACCTGGCTGGTGGCATCCTCCATCATGCTGAGTGGTGTGGAGATAAGCATATGTCACAGTCTGCTTGTGCCATGTGCTGCAAGGCAGGTCTGTGGGTGGCATGGTGTATCTGAAGGTCTTTGTCTTTCTCCTCCTGCGCTGTGCTGCTTGGATTTGATTTGATTTTTATAAGTCTGAGGCATAAAACAGCTTTGGCCACAAAGCCAGGTGTCAAGCTAGGATGAACAAAGGACTGCCATCAGCTCTGCCCCTGAGTGATATAAGAACACCACTACACGACAAGGTGTCTCTTTACCCATTGCCAGAGGATTGTCATTGGTTTTTTGAGACAATGTCTGGACATACATAAATCTAAGAAGCCATAGTTCAGTCATTTATCATTCTCCACATAAAAGTGGCATCTCATGGATGATGCTAGAGGTTCAACTCGGAGGTCAAGCAACCACACCTCAGTTTTACTTCAAGATAACTGTACTCTTCTGTATGGTGTTGGCAGTACACATCATACACAAATCCTGCTTCATCATAGGAAATCATGAAAAGTCCTGTACTCAAAAATTACAGATGATGTTCACTGCCATGCCAGGGACATTCTTAATGAAAGTAATTTGCTTTCCTCATCGTTAGAGTCACAAAGATGACTCTAAATTTGTGCCCACTCCACCCACCATTCACAGTCTATTGCCACCAGATTTATCTGCCAGAGATATAAAGTCGAGTCATGGCTGACCAGAGAAAGGACTGCCTGAATTCGTCATCAATGTATAGCCCCTGGCAATTGCAGTTGGACCCCAGCTCTGCCACTTGTTAATAGTATAACTTTCATCAACTTACTTGGAATCATAAAGTTGTGTTACCAGCCTATGTGACGGAACTTTGAATACACATTTACTGGTGGAGGGAGGCATTTGGGAGGATATGGAGACCAATACCTAAAGAGGTCAAAGGTGAACTGTGATGACGTTCCAACGTGTGAGTCAACTGATCTGCCTAAGTTTCTGTGAAGCTGGGGGTGGGACTTTAATAACATCCAGAATCTTAATAAGGTGATGGAATTTGTACTGACACTTCTGTAGATGTGGGCTACTTGACGAAGGGGATTTGGGCAAGGCATTTCCTTTGACAGAGGGAAGTTCCAAGGGTCAACAGTGACCCATTAGCAGCTCACAGATATAAAAAAAGGAAGACTTGTTTCCATGGGGAAGTACCTCACATTCGCTGTAGTCTTCCTTGGTTCTTGTTTCCTGGTCCATAAACTAGATTTTTAAAAAATCAGAATGGTTAAAAAAATCTGATTGGTTGAACAATGATATACAGTACAGGGCTTCCCTCAGTTACACAGATGAGAAGGCATGGCTATAAGGAATTTACATGACTGCAGTGCTTTGGCCACGAATCCTTTCTGACATTACAATAGTATTTATACAAATGTGTAATTTATGTGTACATTTGTATACATATTATACACATTGATAAATGCTTGTTTATTATAGGAATTTATCTCTAGAGATGGTGGGCTTTTAAGCTAGCATCATTTAATAAGTTATCAGTAAGATAGTCTGGCATAATTTCTTATGGTCAAATAGGCATCTTATTTAGCTTTTTCTATAGATAACCTTATGTATAGCCTTCCCTATATGTACCTGAGACATACAAACACAGCTTCTTCTCTAGAGACTGCTTTTATAAATTCCTGACTCATGTTCTTTTGCTTGCAGATAAGGGATTATTAAGTTCTCACTGGTGGTCACTCTTGTGTTTCACTCATACTGTCTTGTAGATGAATAGCTAGGTTAGGAATTTCTTAGAGGTGGGAGAAAGTATTCTTTATCACACATGCTTGGTGGTAGCTATTAAGCCATCTAATTTCGAGCTCTCAGTTACCCAATAAACATTGTGATCTTCAAGTAAAGCACGTAGCATAAAGTTATATGCACCCTGAAAAGCATGCTATTCTCCCCATAATGACCAAAATGCTGCAAAGCTCACTTTGAGACCATTTAGTGACACTTGACTTCATGCCTCAAAGGTCACGCTGCATCAAATTCACCCATCTATGTCCCTAGTCTTATGTTATAGATGTGAAAACAAAGGCACATCCAAGTTTAGCACAGTGAAGTAATCCTGTTTCCAGGAAAGGAATTCTGGGGAGACATAGCTTATATCCTACATTGATCGCCATCCAGCCTCCAGCCTCATAACACCAAACTCGTCATCACCTCTTGTTCTAGGCAAATCTCACTCCCTTGTGGCTCCTAGGCCATATGGAAGGACAAAAAAGTCAATATCAATGTATTTTTTGGCTTCTCTCAACACACTAGGCAGAAGTTTAAATTCCATTTCAAGATGTGAATTGTAAAAACAAATTTTATTCCAATCAGGCTCTAATCAATTCTAGTGTCTTGAGAAAAGGTTTTGCCGTTGGCAATGGAGAACCAAGGCGAGAAGGCTCAAACTCCGTGTAGAAAAGTCCTGGAATGGAAAGCACTGGACTGAGAGGATGAGGTATGACAGAGTTGAAGGCAAAGTAGATCATACATGAGAGAAAGGGAGGTACCATCTTGACTTCAGGCTCTCAACAATGACATCTGTGTTGACAGCCCTTCTTTTTCTTTTCTTGTTAGAGTATGGAACCTGCCACGGATGAACTCAGCTTGTATTAAACTTGGCACCAGTAAGTGTGCATTGCATGCTCAGAGTTGGTTTACATGTAAGGAGATAGACCAACCGATGTTTAAACACTTTTTGGTTTATGTCCCATTAAATTAGTCATGGGTGGTTGTTCTATTCTAAAGACAGCATGGTGGAGAGCGTGCTCAGTGAGGAGTTGGGAGCTGCAATCTTGCTTTTGTCACAGGTTGACTGATGTCTTGAGTAAGGAACATTATCTCCTCTATGCCGTTGTCTCCTCCCAGATGTAGGCCGAGACAGATAGGAGCCTTGGGATAGGAGCCTTGGCTTCTGAGGTCTAACCTCAAAGGTTTCTTTGGTGCCACATCATTCTTATATTTGAAAACACTAGCTCTTCCATCACTGACACAGAAAATAGCTTCACTAATTGACAATTTGGATTACAAGATGTTTAAAAGCTTCTGCACGGCAAAGGGGAAAAAATTGTCATTAGAGTGAAAAGTCAAAAAAATAAGAAGGAAATTTCTGCTAGCTGTGCTTCAGATAAGGAGGTAACATATAGAATATATAAAGAACTGGAAAAAATTAAGCAACAGTCTCCCCCAAATCTTCCAATTAATAAATGGTCTGATAAACTGAATAGATCTCATAAGAATAAAATACAAATGACCAATAAATATTTTAAAAGTTTTAAAAATTAAAAATATTTCTTTTTAATGGGATATCTCCTGATTATGGTTTCCTTCCCTGTTTTTTTTTTTTTTTTTTTTTTGCCTTCTCTCCCATCCAGATCTACCACCTTTCTTTCGCTTGTTAGAAAACAAAGAGATGTCTAAGGAATAATAATAAAATATAATAAGATAAAATAAAAGCAAACAAATTGGAATAACACAAAACAAACAAACAGCAAAGAAAAAAAAAAAGAGCCCAAGAAAAGGCAGAAGAAACAGGCATAGACTTGGAGACCCACTTGTTTGAACACACAGAAATTCCATAAAAACAAAAAACCAGAAAATCATAATACCCAAAGGGTAAAAATACAGATCAAATAAAACAGAAAAGAAATAATCTCAACATTGTGTGGGAATGGATGGAAATTTTGAGAGGGGAGCAATTGCAAGGAGAGCAAATATGTTCAAAATAGAATGTATGAAGCCCTCAGAGAATTTATTAAAGCGTTTTTAAGACTCCTCTTTTCATGTGGAATCCCCAAAGACCTTGTGGAACCAAAGAAATCTAGATTAAAATTTCCCAAGCTGTTGCCATCACAAAAATGTAAAAGAAAACAAATAACAATAAATGCTGGTTCGAACACAGGGAAAGAGGAACTCTTATTGACAACTAGTAGGGGTGCAGACTGGCCACTGTGGACTGTGGTAAAAGAGCTTCTCAAAGCCTGAAAATAGGACTACCACCTGATCCAGCTATACCACTCTAGGGTTTATACACAAAAGACTCAATCCTAACACAGAGATGCTTGTACATCTGTGCTTATTGCTGAGCTATTCACAATAGCTAAGAAATGAGAGTGGCTTTTATGTTCACCAACAGAGGAATGGATAAAGAAGATGTGATGCATAACAGAAGTCCGTCCATCTAGGAACAAAGATGAAATAATGACATTTGCAGGAAAACAGATGGAACTAAAAATTATTCTGTAATAATAGGCCAGACTCCAGAAAGACAAATACCATGTCTTCTCTCACAGGCAAATCCTGGGTGTTCATGTTTGTGTACTGGGCAGCAGAAAGAGGCACTAAGACAAAGAAGAGGAGTGAGGGGAAAAACAATATCAATATAGATATGAAGATGCCACACAGTTATGAGATCCTGTGTTCAGATCCCCAGTACCCACATACAAGTACATACAGTGTGTGACGTAGCATCAGTACTGGCGGTGGAGGGGGAGCAGGCATAGGTGAATCTCTGCAGCTTGTTGGTCATCCAGTTCAGCGCAATTGGTTAAGTTTTAGTGAGAGACTGAAATAAGGTGAGTACCATCAAAGAAGACTCCTAAAGTCAATCTCTGGCCCCAGCATGCATATGTGTGCAAGTGCTTCCCTCTATGTGTGTGTGTGCGTGTGTGTGTGTGTGTGTGTGTGTGTGTATACATATATATACATACACATCACAGATAGAGAGAGGGAGAGAGATGCCATAGTGAATACCATTCCTTTGAATGTTAACTTTAGAAAGTAATAAAATCATAATAGTAAAGTCCCATCTAATATCTTAGAGTATCAAGGCCGAAGTCCTCAGCTGTCACTTACCGTGTCAAGCCCCTGCTCCAGGGTCCACATTCCTTTTTTTTTTTTTTTTTTTTTTTTTTTTTTGGTTTTCTGAGACAGGGTTTCTCTGTGTAGCTCTGGCTGTCCTGGAACTCACTCCGTAGACCAGGCTGGCCTCGAACTCAGAAATCCGCCTGCCTCTGCCTCCCCGAGTGCTGGGATTAAAGGCGCGCACCACCACATTCCTTTAAGCCTCACTTTAATGCCAATTCTGCTTTTCTGCTTCCTGTTCACTCTTTTCGTCATTAATTCACTAATTAATTAAGTTACTTTACATTCTAATTGGAGCTTCCCCTCCCTCCTTCTCAGTCCTTCTCAGTCTCTCTCCTCCCTCTATGCCCCTCCCTTTGTTCACAGAGAGGGAAGACCTCCCATGTCTATGAACCCATCTTGGCATATCAAGGACTAGTCACATCTCCTATTGAGGCTAGACAAAGCAGTTCAGTTAGGGAAAAGAGTTCCAAGGGCAGGCAACAGAGTCAGAGACAACTCTTCTCCCGCTATTAGAAGCCCCACATTGAGGACCAAGCTGTACATCTGTTACATATGTGTAGGACCAGGTCCATCCCATGCATGCTCTCGGGTTGGTGGATCAGTCTTTGTGAGCTCCTAGGTGCCCAGGTTGGTTGATTCTGTAGGGTTTTTTGTGGTGGCCTTAACCTCTTTGGCTCCTTCAATCCTCCCTTCTCCTCTTCCACAAGATCCCATGAGCTCCACCTAATGTCTGGCTGTGGGCCTCTGCATTGGTTTCCATCAGTTGCTGGGTGAGGCCTCTCAGATGACAGTTATGCTAGGCTCCTGTCTGCAAGTATAGCAGAATAATATTAATAGTGTCAGGGGTGGGTTTTCTCTCATGGCGTGGGACTCAAGCTGGACCAGTCATTGGTTGGCGACTCCCTCACTTTCTGCTCCCTCTTTGTTCCTCTACCTTTTCTAGGCAGGAAAAATAGAGATTATTCTTAAAGTTAAGCAAAAGTTTCTTCTCCCTTCAAAACCCTCCCTGGTTACCATTCACAGGAAGTTCTCTGCCTCTTTCATACTGGTGGCCATTGCTCTGACTCAGTTTATATTCACTTACTGTGTGGTACTTTTAGTTTTTATTCACGATGTATATGGATTTCCACAAATGTGCTAACACAGTGGTATAATCTATCAGGACTAGTTTCTCCTGCAGGTTTTTTGTTTGTTTCCTCTTTCTCATGGCTTTATAGCAGGGCTTCTATTATTATCTATAAGCTAGATAATTCTTATTTATTTATTTATTTATTTATTTATTTATTTATTTATTTATTTACAATCCAGCCATTGCTCTCTCCCTCTTGGTCCCCCCTCTCACAGTTCCTCATTTCAGTCTTTCTTCCCCCTGTCTCGAAGAGGATGCTCCCCCACATCAGGCCTCCCCCCTCCCTTGGGCCTCAAGTCTCTTGAGGATTAAGTGCATCTTCTCCCACTGAGCCAGACCAGGCAGTTCTCTGCTATGTATGTGCTGAGGGCCTTGGGCCAGCATGTGTGTGCTCCTGGTTGGTGTCTCAGTGTCTGGGAGCTCCCAGGGCACAGGGTTAGTTGAGACTGCTGGTCTTCCTATGGGGTCATCCTCCTCCTTAGCTTCTTCCATCCTTTTCCTAATTCAACCATAGGGATCCCAGACTTCAGTCTTTTTTTAATAAGTTAATTTTATTTAAAATATTCTTTCTATATCATATATTCTGATCACAGTGTTCGCTCCCTTATCTCCTCCAGGAACACCCACCCATCCAATTTCTCTCTCTTTTTAAATCTCAAAATGTAGTAATAAAAGAGAAAACAGACAAAACTCATTAATTGATCAATACCTTTTGATTGAGTGAGCATTTAATAATTCCCATTTGTTTCTATCCACAGTGCTGAGTTCACTCTAACACTCTAACTTGGACCAATGTGTCAATGACGGACTTACTCATTCGATGGATCTTCTAGAAACATAGCTTGTGGTTACAGCATAGTAGCATCTCCCTCCTCTTTGATGGACCTCTATAGTTGCTCTAGATGCCCTCTACCATTGTACCAATCGTTGCCATGTACTTTCTGCCTTAAATGTTCTATACACTGTGTTCTGACATATCAGTGCTTCATACACAGACTTGTTCAGATTATGATATTGGGCTGAAGAGGTGTTATGCTACTACCCCTTGTCTCATGGTTAACATATGACAGAGTGTGAGTTAGAATTCGAACTTTGTGGGTCTAGGCCCCAAGTTCTTATTTGGATTGGTCAGGAATATCTGAACAGAGAGCACATTTGAATGTCAAGAACTGTGGCTCCCTACCTTGAAAAGGTGATGCAGATCCCAGAGGAAATGCTGATTACATCACACTGTGGAAGCCAATTGCAGTGGACTAGAGGTGGGAGTTAGGAATTAAACCTCGATTTCCGAGATGCATCGTGGAGACTTCTATCTCCATGAAGTACCATATGGTGGTCCTGTGTGGAAGGGTTCTGTGTGACCCTTGACAAGCTATGTGCCCCCGCTACAGTACATGGAGAAAATGCCCATAAATATTGAGAGGATGAAATGATATTTCTTGTTTACTGAACACATTGCCTGGATGCTTCTTATGGATCAAATTCACTCTGGTCAAATGTGGAACAATTTAGAGGAAAAGTCCTGCTCCCAGACTGTCCAGAAAAAATAAGCAGTATATATTATAAATCAGAAATTTACTATAAAGAAATACATTAGGCAGTGATACATGGTAAGGAGGAAAATATGAAGCAAGAAGGTAGGGGAGAAGGTACTGGCTGGTGACAAGGAGTCAGAGAAGGTCCCTATAGGGTTAGACTACGGTAAACAAGTGGGTTATAAATGGGAAAGTCATGGAAGGTAAAGTTGAGGCATCCGAGGCAGTAAGTACACAGGGAGGGAGGCGTGGGTAAGAGGGAATGATGTGGATTAAAGAGTCCGTGGGAGATGCATTTAGAATCTCTATGATCTTGTGCGTTATTATGGGACCTTCACCCCTCAGCTCCAGGTAATGATGTGTGCAGACCTTGGAAGATGCAGCTTGGACCAGAGAAGTGACACGGCGAATTGTTGGAGAAAATAAATGAAGCCTAACGATGGCCATTCTTCATACCTTTCCTCCTTTCCCCTCTCACACTCTTTCCTTCCTTATCATGATGTAAAAGATGCATTTTGAAGAGGAGGGGACGCTATCAATCTAGGTTATGAAGAAAAATATCTGGATCAAGTGGATATAAAGCTCAAGGGACAGTTTACTTTTTAAAAAATTGAGATTATTATTTAAATACATTTCCCCACCCCTTTCCTCCCTCCCAACCGTCCCACATATCCCGTTCCTATATCCTTCAAATTCATGGCCTCTTTCTTCACTAATTGTTATCGAATGCGCATATGTAGTTTCATGTATGTATATATTCCTAAATTCAAGCTATTTCTTAGTGTAACGCTACCTGTGAGTATGTTCTCAGGGCTGACCATTTGGCACTGGACAACCAGTTGGTGAACTGTTCCCTGGGGAGGCGTGCCTCTTCCACTCTCAGCTTTCTTCATGTTCATTGATGTCATCCTTGTTCAGCTTACATTTGGGAAGCCATGTTGGGAGCCAAAGTACTTCTTTCAGCAGCAGAAGAAATGACTACATATATGGATGAAGATGAAGCCCATAAGAAGATTGTCATAAAAATGTGGTGCATGCTCTTTTCCAATGATGTCCATGTTTCTCAGTGAACCACTGAGCCACATCTATCTACCAAAAGTGAGGATAACACAGGACATATTAAAAATGTAAAGATAGATGTTCATGGATTGGAAAATGTATGCTATTTTCCAGGTAAGGGCAGCCTTGAGATGAAAGTTCCTGAAGTGATCATCTACAGGTTTCTCCTGCCAAGTCAACCCAACATTGCAAAAACCTCAGATCCTTGGTGCATACCACAGCAAATGTTCTATTCATTATGGTATGGTACTGGCGTCCATGGTCTGGAGCTGCCTGACACCTCCTGGGGCAGCCAGATAGCTCCCTTTCAAGCCGTACTGTCACCTGTGACTCATTCCCCTCTGATGGCTGTGCTCGAGGCGTCCTGGTGCCTAGTGTTTAGAACATGAACACTGCAAAGGGAGCAAGTGGAATGCAGCTGCTTATATGCAAAGAAAATCATGTGGCCAATAAGATCTGCCCACTCCAGTGCCAATGCAAGGTCACATGCAAGGGGCACTGATGCCAAATTGTGAAGCAAGGCAGGACTAAAAGTTGCAATGATCCACTCTCCCACCACCCCAGATTGTAAGCGGCATGTAGATGACTACTCTCTCTAGCTTTACTCAGATATTGAGAAGTAAATTAGAAGTTTGTGCTCAAATCTTCTCCTACCATGCCTGGCCCACTAGTGACTAAAATACGATTTAATCAACCACCACCTTCTTTCCATGAATTGATGGGTTTACTGAGTATGTACTACATGCTAGGTCTTGTTCTAAGTGTTTTTTACAGCACAAAAAATATTGTTAATCTTTGCCTCATTTTTGAAAGAAATAGGTTTGAGAATCATGGAGAATCACTGAATAGGATGATTTCCTACTAGATCATCGTGCTGCTGCTGACTATGTTAGAAACACATCCCTAAGCTGTTAAGGCTTACATTCAGGCCAGAAGTTTGCTTAGAACTAACATTCTCCAAAATGTGTCTTAAAGAAGATGTCAGATGCTTAAGCTTTAGTGCCGCAGACCATGGCGCTGAGCCAAGAAAGCATTTATTCAAAGAGGTAACATGTTACAGAGTCCACGGTAGCTGCAGACTCATGATCATATGCCTTGGGGATTTTTTTCCCAGGTTTTCAACACTGATTTTAAGTTTTCTTCTCAAAGAGCCTCTTGTTTTGAAATATTTTAATCACCAAACCACATGTATTAGGTAATAATTAATTTGTTTCAAATGTTTCCCATTTCTGTTCCATTTCACCACAATCATGACGAAGAGCACAATGATAAAAACAACAGCTAACGTGTGTTACTCAATAGTCCTCATGAAGCAGGCAGGAATTTTGGTGCTGGTGACCATCTGTCATTTGCTTCTCACAAAATATCCTTTATTTGGGTACAATTATCATCCCCACTTTCTGAAGAGGAAACTAAGGCACCAAAAATATTGTGGTAGCACATAGTGTCACATAACAAATTTATGTGCCTAGATAAAAGGTTTTTTTAAATATAACTTTAAAAAATAGTTTAAGGGCTCGAGAGATGGCTCAGCCATTAAAGGCTAGGCTTACAACCAAAAAAAAAAAAAAATAGTTGTGATTGTCCAAAAAATTCTCATTGACGTCTTTACATACCCAGAGAAAGAAAGACTCAAAGAAGTTCAGAGATTATTGCTAAAGACACAAAGCCAGTTAACATACAGGTAAATCTTGATTTACATATAACCTTTACTTTTTCTTTTTTTGCAAATCCACCTCATTGCCTATGACGAAATCTTTCTTTCAAAGTAAATCTGAAAACTCCATTTTCACTTGAACTGGTCTCTCTAATAGGAATAGAGAGAGCAGAGGACTCTAGTAAACAAGAATTGTACTCATGGTAACTAAAATTCTGATCGAGTGTTAGAAACAAATATAAATTCCAGATATCTTTATAAATTAAAATTATGAAATATATGAGAAAAAGAAAAAAGAGAGAAAGGGAGGGAGGGGTCTGGATGGGTAGAGGAATGAATGACACATGGAATTCAGCAGAAGGGGAGGGACAGAAGCCAGAATTAGTAGACTAAACAGCAAATGTGTGTCAAGAACGCAAAACAGTGAGTTCAGACATCTCTTCAGTGACCTATCTCTGAGAAGTTCAAAAGTGGATGTAGAAGCAAGTGGACATTCTGACAGATGGGGATTCCAATGGGAAATCCATCATAGTTAGGGACCTGTACTGATTCCACAAAGCCATGACAGTATCTGACCAAAATGTCAACCAGAGCCATCAGTTGACACTGGTCATTCCTAGTAAGACTTTCTCAATAAAAGCAGCCATGCTCACTTACTCACAAGCAATGTCCTCATCCCCTCGTGGACTAACATGTGGTACAGCAACAATGCAGACCAGGTTTGTACACTTATGAAGATGAGTTTGCAAAGAAGGAAAAATGAAACAGAAACAATGCCCCCATGGTGGTGAATGCAGAACTCATATTTCAAGTGGAGAACAGGAGACAGAACAGAAATACAACTTCTATTGTTAACAGGTTCATCCTATGGTGGTTTCTGTCTGGTAGATAAAGGTCTTGAGCTTGTTTTTAAAGTCAAGACACTAGCTGATGATGTGGAGGTCTGGGAAGAGAAAAAGGTATGGAAATCCAAAGAAAGAGGAAAAACTATATACACCCATATAGCCAACCACCACCCGGGTGGTTGTGAAATGAACTTGCTAGGAAAAGTAGAAGAAAAAAATGTCGGGTGGCCATTCAAGCAGGATTTTGAATTTCACTCAAACTGATCAACATATCCATTTTCCTTTCAAGAGAATTAAGGTACATAGGAGTGGGCATGGAGAATATGGATAGTTAAGATCAGGCGGGGTCATCCATGCAAGCTGAGTAAGGAGGATTTCACTGAGAACAGCAATGCTTGGAGCAGCCTGGGGAAGTGATGTATACTACGAGTGCAATAGGGTACAAGTGGCTGAAATGGGTGAAAGTAGAATCACCAAGAGCTAAGAGTTGAAAGAACAGAGAAATCGGAAAGCTGGGTGAGTCAGTCTTGAACAGAGATGTTAAAGTTATCAGGAATGGTGACAGACATAGAGGTTCAGAAGACGATGGGGGGGAAAGGGTTGGAGTCATAATGAATGAGTCAAGTTACCAACAAGTTAGCCATATCTAGACTTAGATGGTCATATGATCCTTAAAGGAACTGAAATTTTGAATGAGGATGCAGAACTAGCTGACAACTAGCTGTTTCTAAACCCAGGCGATGCTCACCCTATCCTTAGGTCTTGAGGTACTTGAAGAAGTGGGAGAGGCAGCTTCCATCTGAGAGGGTTACAAGAAAGCTGTCCCTCTCATAGAGATTCAACTTTCTCTTAAAGTAATTTTATGGGTAAAGAGAAAGAAAAAGGCATCATACTCATCACAGTTGAAAATGATGTAATTTCCCAAGTTCTTCTGAATGCACACCTGCAACCAAGTATCAGGAAATACTGAAAAGGAGTAGAGACATGTTTCTCCTGCTGTCTGTTTGGGACAAGCTATGGAATCTCCAAAAACAAAACTCACAGGTCTAAAGGAAGTATTCAGTGCCAGGAATGCATCATGAAGGCATAATGGTCTTTTCAGAGGCAAATTGTCTAACGCAAGGACATCCTTGCTTCACAGAGTGGAACGCCCCCTCGCCCACACACAAATGAATGAAGACTCAGCCTTTCTGACTAGCCTATCAGAAAGGCTTGTGCTTGTGCTAACCATCAAATAAGTCACATTACAGATCAAGTCAAATTTCACATTCTCTAGACTCCAGGGTGGTCACGAGAATCCTGGGGATTTTTGGCATAACCTCTTTTGGGAGCATTGTAGTAGGACCACAGAAGAGAACAATGGATGTGTAGCCTTTCTAGAATGATACATCTCCCCTGGTTCTTTAGACTTGGCTCCACCACTCTTTAGAGGCAGGTGGGAAAAATTTAAATCAGACTATTATTAAAAATGTTTTAGATTACCTTAAACAAGCTTTGGTAGCGGGCTGGCTTCCTCCCACACAGTCAGGCCATCTGGTCTGACCAAGTTGTTCCATGCTTTTAGCTGCCCATACCTTGAGTGAGATCTTTGACACAGAAACTATGTAGTTGGCTTTGCCAACTCTGAGAGAAAGCCAGGCACTTGCTGAAGCACTTCATTTAAAGATTTGGTGAGCAATGCAGCCTGCCTCAGGTTATCCCGGACCTAGCAACCCACAACCTTGCAATAACAGAGGCTCCCCAAGGGCCTTGCAACAGCTCCATGGCCAAGTGGAACCTGGAAACACAATCTTCTGGAAAAGTTTGCTTGCTACTCACCCTCTATGCACTGGAAGGCAGAGCCAAGGCTTTTAAGAACCCGCACCCATTGAAAAGTAGATTCTCAACTCCTTCCCAAGTGAGAAAGTTCCCTGAAGTCTATATGGAATAGCTACTAGCTTGTTTTTACCTAGAGAGCCAGTAGTTTTCTCCTCATCTTTGAAATGGTCAACATGTTGACTGGGCTACTCTATCATTTATCAGACGAGATGAAGGATACAGCCCAGTTTCTAGGACAACAGTCTTTACAGGCAGGATCACTGCAATGCCTGTAAGTGTGTGTGTGTGTGTGTGTGTGTGTGTGTGTGTGTGTGTGTGTGTGTGTGTGTGTTGTTGTTGTGTGTGTGTTATATGTTAAAGAGATGAAGAGATGATATTACTGCACTGTTCACCAACAGAACCAAGTTAGGGATAATAGTTAGGAATCAGGAAGATTAATCTAGATAGCATTGATCTCTTGCCCGTACAATTGTGCCACAATCAAAGGACACTGGGAAGTTTATTTGTAATTCTGATCTCTTGATCAGCCCTCCCACTTTTAAAACTACAGTCACCTACCGTACACCTTACATAGGTCTCATTTTGCTGTTGCCTCATAGGGTCAAAGAGGCCTCACCTTCACGTCAAGTGTTGCTTCTGTGTATGTTATATGACTGGGGTTTTGTTTTTCTAACTCAAAGCTCTCAGCAAAAGACTTGCTGTTTTTCCAGGATTACTGTTACATATCAGCCTGGTAAATACAGACACTTAGTTGAACAAACTTGACAGCATATAGGCCTATAAGTCCAGGCCCATTTTCCATCCTGGGTTTACCATTGTACCCTGGAAATGAAGTGGGCTTTGTTTTAGGTCTCAAATTTATGACAAAATGGACAACGGAGGTTCCTATAAACACGTCAAAATGGAAACTGTCTGCCAGCTTTTTTCAGCATTGGCCTGCTCAGCTCCCTACCCTAAACTCTCCTGGCTTCTCCCATCCCCCAGCTTCTCTTCTCTATAAACCCAACCATTTTGGTTATGGCCTCTTCGCCTCCTGGCTGCCACCCTTGGTTTCAATTCTACTGGCCTTCTTGCTCTCCCCTCTTCCCTCTGCTCACATGGCCATGCTCAGTCTACGGGTCATGTCCACTCTGGACTCCTCCAGATGCCTGTCTTTACCTGTGATCTCCCTTTTATCTATAATAACACCTTAACCCCTTAAGGAAAATCATGTTTTCTCCCCCCCCCCACCTTTTTTCATTCACTTTGATGTTAGACAGACCTCAGTTTGGATATTTTCTTCTCCTCTACTAATCAGGTCACCTTGTTTGTTCATTTTAATAGTGTTTCCCTTCCACCAACGATTAAGAATAGTAGTATTTACCATTAAGCTGTAAAAATTATCTGAATATGTCAAATGCTTTATACAAGTGAAGGATAGATACCAGATTAACCTTATTAGGCAACTTTATAGGAAGATGACTTTATAGGCAAGTGATCATTAAATAATCCTTTAGTAATTCTTAAAAAATTAAGCATGCCCATGTTGTACAGTAGAACACAAGTAGTTAGAGTGTTATAGAGGCTATAGTAAGTAACGAAAACCTCTGGAGAATTAATAATGAAGAAATAGATCTGGTTATGGTAACCAGTACCCAACTAATGGGCTAATATCAATCTAAAAGCAGGTTTCTGGGGCCACATATCTGTCAGTTATGTGCATGAAGATACAGGATATGTTTTATCAGCTATATAGATGGCTAGAGGCTAGGAATAAAGTGAAAAGTTAACAGAATCAATGAATATCTTTTCAGATTAAGTTGACAGGCTCAGATGAAATATGGTGAGAATTGCTAAAGTTCCTGCACATGGCTCTAAACAAATAAACTAAATGGACCAGGGCAGTACAACATCGGATGGGCAGCAATGGCTTGAGGTCGTGCAGGATCCGTGGGGTATTCAAAATACAGTTCGCTAAGAAAGCTAAAGGAAATACAGATTAATAAAAAATCAGATTCCACACATACAATGAGAGAATAGAATTTGAGGTTGTTCTCAAAACCAACTAGGGATCTAGACTAATTATTGATAGTACTAAATTAACTTTACATATTGATATATGATGTAAAGTACTAAAAATGTTTGCTACCCCAAGAAGAAAATTCTGAAGATTAGAAATTGCTTTTAGGTACTGCATATAGAGAAAGGACACATGTCATGTTTCCCAAACAAGTAATGCATTCCACCATCGCCATGCAGATACATTAATAATGACGATATTAAAATACATTATGCTAATAATATTCAATTAGAGGCCACATAATGGTGCTCTGGTAAACAAAAGGGAATACACAGTGCAGTGGTCCCCCACCATTATGATACAGTTCCAAAATCTCTACTGCTTAGTGCCATTGTAGTCCTTACGTGTTATAGCACAGCACACTGTCATGATGGTACAAGCGAACTTACTGCTCAGTCTACTCTATCAGCAGAACAGCAATGCAATTACATATAGCATGTAGTATTTGATCATTTATACAATGCCTTTATTATGTATTATGTATTATGTATTATGTATTATGTATTATGTATTATGTATTATGTATTATGTATTATGTATTATGTATTATGTATTATGTATTATGTATTATGTATTATGTATTATGTATTATGTATTATGTATTATGTAGAACTGTAACCTGGGAGCGATAAGCATGTAACTTAGATCATCTAAGTTGAGGTGACATTTGCACAATGATCAATCACTAATGGTAAACCTCAGCATGCAGAACCATCAATGAGAGACGCACCACTCATATATAGTTAGTACGATACAATTCATATTTATTAGCAGGAAACCAAAACATGTCAACCTATGGTTTGGCAGATACCATTGCTCAGCGGGAAATTAAAATAAAAAGAACTAAGTAGAATATATTTGTTTCATAAGTGTGCGGCACAACACATATCCCAAGCATAATATGCAGGCAACGCTGGTGTCTACAGCAGATTTGATGTCCAAATAATCCCTATTACAGCTTCGGTGTAAAATGTCCTCCCCAGGCTCCCCCAGCTGGCTATGCTGTTTTGAAAGGTTGTGAGAACTTCAGGAATAGCTCCTGACTGGAAGAAGTGAGTTTCTAGGATGCTGACCCTGAAGTTCACAGCTCAGCCACCATGTTTCCCTTGAATTGATGGACTGTGCCTTCAATCCATGAGTTAGAAAACGTTCTTCTTCCCTTAAGCTGCAGCTTGCCAGGTGTTTGGCTGCAGCAGAGAAACATAGCTAACATAGCTTCTAACAGAGGAAATTAAAATGAGGAGAAACCTTTCAAAAAAGGTTTCAGCTTAGTCTGTGGTAAATTTTCCCAACGCACAATTCAAAGATAAAGCAGGCCACTACGTGAATTAGGAAATAGTTCACAAACTAAGGTTGGAGCACCAGCAAGAAGGCACATGGGGCTGGGGGAACAAGACACCAAGCAGAGCTGGATTTATCGAATAAATGTACTCAGTGAAAGTCAGGCCCTCTCTGGGTCCTATATGTCCAAGTTCTGTATTAAAATTAACAGAGTGAAACAACATTCAGTTCTTTAGCTTTAAGAGACACAGTTGTTTAGTTTGTTTTATTTTGGAGAGTGCTGGGCAGAAAACAAGACGTCAGTGCCAGAGATGCCTGGGCTCCTGTGCGGCTGGTCTTGGTAATGACTGCCTTCGAGGCATTAATTTCAGCTAAGAGCCACCATCCCTGTCTCCAGCTGAGGCACATCAAGCTGAGCTCATCACCTCATTCATTTCCATCTTATTTCATGTGGAAAAGAAGACTGTGTTCCCCAATGATAGAAATGGGATGTAGAGACAGAATGAAACTTGCTCGTAAAAGAGAAGGAAAATTATGTCCCCGGGCCACTGGTTCCTTTACTATCTGTGCTAATAAATTTGAAGCCCTGGGAAAGTTCATTCAGATGCCTGAACTTCATGTCTCCTCACGTTTGACATGGGAACAAGGATGCTAACCACCATAATGCCTAGCAGGATAATGATTATAACATACATGATAATCACCACATAACAGGACCCCGTTTGTTCCTATGCATTTTCATGGATGCCATTCTTTTGGTCAAGATTATTATTTATGTTGCTAATAGAATATCCGTAGTGATACCTTGGATGGATTCTTCCACCAGCTAATTCACTCAGCAGACATTGCTTATGTTGACTGTGAAACCAAGTCCAACAGCAGAGCACAATTTGATCTTCCCTATTCAGGGAACTCAGGATTCAGGGCTTAAGAAGGATACTGTTGTACTCTTTAGGTACCTAGCCACTGAGGCCACCAAGAATATCCCCATGATGTAATCCTATCTAAACATTCTCTAAGTTTCGGGCAAACACCAATCTCCAGGAAGGCAGATACCATACCTGTAGTATTTATGACTGCATTCTCTCTCTCTAGCATAGAGTCTGCCATAAAAAGAGGATTTCATAAGTCAAGTATTAGTTGAGCGAAAGAAGAAATCCACAAAGTAGTGAAATTTGCCCCAAACAGAGTTTGAATGGCACCATCTCACAACTAGAGAGCTACAGTATAGTATGCTGGGCATTGTGGGTAATCATTCACTGGGTAATGGAATACTAATTCACTAAGTAAACTGCTTGAAGGTGGAACCTTATGTTTTTATTCAGTTGTAGAGTAACAGATAGGAGAGTAAAATAAAGCACAATTCGAGTAATAAATAACATTTATGGTTGTATGAATATCAATAAGTCCCATCTATACATGTTACCATGAGCCAGACTGTGCAGGCACTTCTTGTGATCATGGAGAGACTGTGACTAGGTGTGATCTATAAGGCAACATGCTTATCACTTCCTCTGTCCTCATCTGCAGAGGTCTTCCTTAGAACTTAGCCAATTGCAACTCTGTCTCCTCTTTTCATCCTCATCTATCTCTAGAAATTGCTAGTTCCACCAGGGTGTGGTCTTTGCCTTTTTCATTCCTGTGTTCTTTAGAACTGACTTGTTCTTAGGCAGGAGGTTTATGCATTTTTAAATGAATAGACAGAAGGGCAATTTTTATTAACACATCAGAAAGGAAGTGTTCTAATGTTCATGAGCAAACTTGAAGAGACTGACTCATGGAATAAGCTTTAGAGTTGAACTGTGGTAGAGAAAGAAGAGAATAGAGCGCAATGTGCACATGAACCCGTGAGAAGGCTAACCACCCTGTTGGAGCCTGCACATGGCTTCCTGGCGCTTTGCAGGACCCTCTAGTCCTCAAGATTACTGATAAGAAGCTTGGTTTCAGTCATCATCCAGTCCTTTCATTCTCAGTTCTATCTCTGCTATAAAATATAACCCCTACTGAGCAAAGTGGAACAATCAGAGCCTATGTGTCAAGACGTTTATCATATAGGGTCCTTGGATATTTGCTTTTTTCTGTTTCTGTCAATAGCATTTGCTCAGGGAAGTTACATGGCATCTTCGGAAGTCAGGAGAGTTCAGTGGTCAACAGTGTCCAGGTAATAAGTTTTACACAGCTCTCTGTTAATGTGGTGGGGCCAGGAGGTAGCTAGTATCTCATTGTAAAGTGCCATTCTAGCTCATTCTCCTGTGTGGATGGAATACTGCAGGGTTCATGTCACAGATTACTCTATTCTGTCAGAAGCATCATCTTAGGTCTTCATGTTTAAGGACCTTTCTAGTTCAGAGGGCCTGTTAATACTTCAAGGCTCTTCTGAAGATGTGTCTCCCTTGTCTCCCTCATCTCTTCTTCCAGCTGCCTTTATCATAAATGTTCCTTGAGGCCCAGGCCTTCCTGTTTTGCACACTAGAGGGTAGTATTGAGCCTCTGTAGAAATTCCTGTACTTGGGACAGAGGGAAAAAATCGGAAGGAATTACCCTTTCTTCTTTTTGTAAATCAAAGAGGGCTAACGGCCCAACAGCTGCTTGTCTTATGTAAAAACCACCCTGATGGGCAGGATTTTGCACATAATCCCTGAATTCAGAAGTTCTTGAAAGCCATAGTTCATCTTCTCTTCTGAAATGTCTCTGTCTGTACTTCCATACCTAAAGGACTAAGCCCTCAAGTTGGGTCTCCACAAGTTCGTGACTGGATGCAATGCAGAGAGAGAGAGAGAGAGAGAGAGAGAGAGAGAGAGAGAGAGAGAGAGAGAGAGAGAGAGGGAGAGAGAGAGAGAGAGAGAGAGAGAGAGAGAGAGAGAGAGAGAGAGGGAGAGATACAGAGAGGGAGAGGTACAGAGAGAGACAGAGACAGAAACAGACAGGCAGACAGACAGGCAGACAGATAGACAGATATTCCCTTGCTTTCCTCTATATGAAGCATAGCAGTGTGTGGAAACTGACAAGCTTCATCATGTGCAAGCTTCTGCATGAACATAGTGTTTCTAGCTATACCCAACTCTAGCCTCTCTGCCTCTATTTCAGGTTCAAGAATCTGTGCAGACTCCCTTTGGATAACCTTACACGTCGGCTTACTTACAACAGTCCTGGCTTATGTCTTGCCTGTGGCATTCATTCATAGTGTTTTCATACACTTCCATAAGGGCCCCAGCTTGATCCATCAATTACATGACAACCAATCTCTGGAGTCAAACACTTTGGGTCTGGACTTCAGCTTTACTCTTCGCCAAGCTGTGTGACCTTGGGTAAATCATTCACTCTCTCTGAGCCTCAGGTTTGTTCTAACGTTGGTACGATTGTAAGACTGAAATTAATCCAGGACAGTACTTAAAATATGGCTGGCACATATTTAACCCCTCAAAAAGAACAGCAGTTGAAATGGACTCCTGGTTAGGTACTCAGCCACAGGAAGATCCAAAGTGACTGGTATGGGCAACATTGGCGTGAGACACCATGAGAGCTGAGTGTCGGTTCTATGGAGAAGGAAATCAGAAGTCTACAGCAGTAAATCTAGTATCGTTATCACCAGCAGTTTGTAAGAAATGCAGATTCCTGGGCCCAGGCCCAGGTGCTGGGAATCAGAATCTTGAGTACCCAATAAGTTCTGTGTTACTCAGGTCTTCTGAGCAACTTAATACACACTACAAACATTGATTGAGAACCACTGGATAAATGCTTGCCAGCAAACAGGTCACACTGAATGGAGGCAAGGTACTATGAAACCTTTTGACTTCTAGAAGAGAGAGAACCGTGGAGACGCCATAACCAACAACAGAAGAACCTAATTAACCATGCAAGTTCAGGATCACCATATTCTAGAACCCCTGAGGTAAGCTCGACCTTGGTAAAGGCTTACCTAGAAGTGGTGAGTGTTGGCTCAAGAAGCTCGATGTGCTTCACATCTGGATTTTGCTTGCTGTTAAAAAAGACATTAAACAAAATGACTGTATGTGTATAGTCTGATTGTCTAGTTTCCCTTAAACATTCAGAAAGACTTGTCATCTCTGGGTGGCACTGCCACCGAGTCACAGGTGACTGAACATAAGGGAAGCTGCTTGCCAACTGAGAGTGTACAAAGTTTTGCTTTGTCTCCATGAAGCCAGCCACATTTCCATGTTCATGTGACCCATCCTTAGCCTTTCCAACTGGTGACCCAAGTGCTTTCTCCTGCCATAAGAATTAAAAAGGACGGGGAGTTTTAATGGTTGGTTCTAGGCACCTGGCCCCAGCTGTCAGTATTCTCCTGTATGTGGAGAGAGGGCGGCTCCTGGATCTTACGAGCCAGGTCTCTGAGGAGAAAGCCTTTTGCAGAGTCTGTAGGCTGGCTTCTCTGGAATTCATAAGTTTTCCTAGGATCTGAAGGCATCTAAGTCATGCCTTAAAAAGACATTTCTCAAGTCGCTCCCTATGCTCATTCAGAGTCTGACCTGTGACTTGGGTACTGGCTTCGTAAATCCAATGTGTGCAAACCCATTTATTTCTTCCTCCTTTTTCCCATTTACCCCTGATGCTCAAACTGGTGGCCTCTTGAAGGCCAGTGGTCATCCATCTTGGGTGAGATACAGAAAGTGACCATTCAGGAGGCGTGCAGCCTCAAGGCCTAGAAGTGGCTCCATTGACTCATCTCTTCAGAGTCCATACTATGTTCTAGGGGCGAGGCAGGTGTCTGAAAAGTGACCCTAAGCAAGAGACATGTGGTTTGTGTATTAACTAGAATTGCATAAAGCAGTTATCCAAAGATGAACACAGTCTATGAAGTGTTTAGAGTGATGGAAAGAAGGTATGATACAAAATGGAAACGTCTACTGTAGTTTACATAGGAGGTCATGGGATACAAGTCAGATGTGTCCATGTCCACGACATCTGGAGTAGGGAGGGGGGAGCAGAGGATGATGTAAAGAGTTATGAAGTAAGAAAAAAATTAGAGGTGAGATTTCATGGTGACAATAGCAGTAAGTTATTACAGATGACTTGAAAGACCAAATGCCAGTCCCATGTTCTTGGTGGCAGGGTAAGACATCAATATAATTAGGTTTCATAATTAGGTTTCAAAAGACACCAAGATCATTCCTTTTTGTGTAAGCACCATCCATCCAAAGGGAAGGGAAACCCCTGGCCTGGGGTCCCTCTGATCTTATTCTTAATTGACTTCCCATCCCCTCTCCTAATTTTGGGGTTTTTTTTCTTCCTTCTCTTTATCTCATTGTCTGTGTGTTCCTTCCTTACTCTTTTCCAAACCCATTTCAATATGTCGCTCACAAACTATACAAATAGCCACAGATCAAAAGACATCCAGGAGAAACCCCTCCATCGCTGTGCAAAGAGAATCCAGGCGAGAAAACCAAACGCCCGGACAAAGGTTTCTGAAGTAATAAGTACTCGTCAGGTTCCCATCAGCCAGGGCCTCCCCACAGAGAGCTACAGGCATACCTACCCCGTTCCAAAAGGCATGAGCAAAATCCCCCAGAGCTCCTCTGTTCCTGCTGTACTTTTTCTTTTGACCGCTGCTGTCAAATCGGTTTTCTCATGTCATTTTAGCACTAGGCCTGGTGCATTTCTCCGTATAGTAAAAGCTAATGAACCGTATGGCTTTTGGCAGGATCCGGCAATATACATGCTCCATTTGGAGCAGAGCAAGCCCTTGGAGTCCATAGCTGTGTGAGCAACCTCAGGCTGTCTCCTGTGTTTCATGGGTCTGTAAATACCATAGCTGTGGTCACTGTGAAGAATTATTAATATTCCAGAAGCCTGCTTTGACCCTACCCCCTACAGAGCAGGCTTTGCTAACACACAGCTTCGCATTGGCTCCCATCCAGTTGGAATTTATGAGTGGAAGAGGCAGACAGCCTGTGTCGCAGCAAAATCCCACCTTTAGCTGGCTCTACAACTCAGACCCCAAGGACATCAGAGTATTTGATGAACTCAGAATGCATTTATTGTGTGCCTAACATGTGTTAAGCCTAGGTTTAGATGCCAGAGACACAGAGATGACAAAGTCCCACTCCCTGACCAAGAGAAAGTGATATTTGCTAAGGGGAGAGGGAAATATAGACCAGGTCTTGTGTGCTAGCAAGTTTTGGGTATAGTCCTTCGTAGGACTTAGAGACGAATATCCATTCTTTCATTATGTCCCATGAACTCTTGGTACTTACAGTGCAGCCCTCAGGCCAGCAGCTGCGCCTGGAGCAGTTTAGCAATAAATCATCCCTGCAGCCCAGTTCAAACCAGGGCTTCCAGAATGTAGGCAAACTTCAAAAAGAAAATCAGATATTCCCATTTATAATTTTAAATGCCAGGAGAATCTTCTTAAAGTATCTGTTCTTGGTCTCCATCCTTATCAACTCTTTCATGATGGCTGACATAGGTTGGAGACTGCTTCAGAAGCCCTCCAGGCACATCTGCTGAAGCTCTTTGTGGGTTGACATTTGTGAACCAGTTTCTTCCTTGGTTCCCCAACTTGGTTGAATCCATAATCACTGGAGAGGTTTTCCAAACTGCCCATACCCAGCTTTCATTCCTCAGGCATGAGACCAGAATCTGAGGGGTGGAATCCTTATCTGTAATTTTAAAGCTTTCTCAGGTGCCTAAGATGGGGAGATCCCTTTTCTAAGCCAGCACTGCCAGAGTAGCAAGAGTAAGACTTTGTTAGGGATTGACTATGAAATGCCCACCAACTCACTTGCCCAGATGCTTAATCTTCAGCCAGGGATACCGTCTGGGGAGAGCGGCATAGCTAGACAAGTGGGTCACTGGGAGTGAGTACATCATCTTTGGGTGTGTACTGTCTCCCTCTCTGCTTCCTGGTCACATACACAGTGAACGGTTTCCTCTACTTCTCCATCATCCCTCTGCCATGATGCTCTTCCAAAGCCATGGAACCAAATAACTACGTTCTGAACCTTCGGAAAGAAACAAGTCCTTCTCTAAGTTGGTTCTGACAGGCATTCTGGTCACAGCAGCACAAAAAGTAATGAAAACAGAATCACCAGTCATACTCCGAAGCCCAAACTGTGGACTCTGATTCTGTGGGTCCAAGACCTCAATTTGAAGGGCAGTATTCAAAACACTTTTTACAAGCTCAGCAGAACCCTAGTAATTCCAGTAGAGCACCAGTGATTTGGAAACGAGACAGCTCTAGGGCTGAACCCTTCCATTTCTGGCCCTACCAAGATATTTGTCTTTGTCAAGTGGTAGAGCAAAGCAGCCTTGGGACCCTGTGCGTACTTAGAGTAGACAGATTGAAAATGTACAGTCTCATAGGTAAATATTCTTAGTTTTTCTGGTCCTAGTTTGGACTCGTGTCCTTGGGCTGGGATCATTCTCTGCTTGTTTTTCAAGGTAGATGGTCCTACCCACACAGACTTTCTGAGAATTCTGCTTCTTCCAAGACAGCAGTATTTTCTCACCATCTGGGGCTCAAGCCATAATGGATTTCTTTCATTTTCTCTAGTGAGTCATCTTTCTTTTGCTTCTGTCATTTGCGCAAGCTGTTCTTTTTGCTTAGAATGTTCTTTTTCCCCCCTCTTCCCTCTGCAAGTTTTTCTCCAAGACAGACCTCCCTATGTCCCAAATGAGGTCCCATTCTCTGTGCTATGTTCAGAATTAATATACCTTGGACCTTTCCTTCCTTTCATCAATTTCATAATTTCACAGTTTGAAATTATGGACTATGTTAATATTTGGACAATTACGCCACCCAAGTCTGATTTAGATAGACTATATCTTTTACTCAGAAGCAGATCTAGTCATTCATTTCATACTCAGAAATCAGTTGGGACTCAGAGAACTTGTGAGTAAAAATGGAGCCACTCCTATCAGGCCTGGGAGCTGGGACATCTTGCATCTTCTCCCCATTTCACCTGAGATGACAACCACTTGCCCCAACAGGTTCCATCCATACCCCTTCCGCCAACATTGATCAGCTCTTGCTGAGTCAACTCTGCAGGTGCCACTTCATTTCTGACTGAACCATCATGACCCACTCACAGACTTTCGGCAGTATTGGCTCATCTGAGCCCCTGCTTCATATGTGGGACTGGCCATGAGCAACCACACTCTCCTGACCCATTGTCTGAACTCTTGGGGATCCTTCTTTCTGATACTGTTCTAGCACTGACCTGAGAATCCCCAAACTGTTCAGTCTCCAAACTCTAATAAGCTACAAACAATATTTTCAATATGTTTTAATATCCCGTGACTGTCATGTATAAAATGTAAGTAAAAATACAAATTTCAAAACAGTGATGGAGCATGAAATGAAATAATTTGAATCCATAGTATATAGTTGGTCTATATTTAGACACACAAAATAAATTAATGCTACTGCTTTTGATGACTGAGTTAGAAGTAAGTGTATTTGATACTAATTTTAAATGCATTGAGTCTTGGTCCTATAGCCTGATAGTGCATCTAGGTTTGGAGAATAGTGCTGATTTTTATTTCTAAAATTGCATAAAATTACTAAAGCGTTAAGATCATTTGCCCTAATCCCATGCCCTAATATGTCCTCTGTCTTCAGGTTGAGACACCGTGCTTGTGGCACTATAGTGAAAGCATACACTTTGGGACTATTATAGGAATGTTAGGCACCTCCTCCCTCATTTATTTTTCCTTTAAACAGACTCTGTAAAGCAAGCTAGAATGTGGCTCTTTAATGTAGACGTTGCTGCTATCCAGGCATAGAAATATCAGGACATTCAGCCCATTTATTTTGTGGTAAAGAATCTGAAATATGTCAAGACCGGGCTCCTGGAATTATGGAGTAGGGGTAAGGAGCAGGGAAAGGATATGTCAGTGTGTATTCGATCTCATCAGAGAAGGCGCAGGGAGACTGGCAAGAAGGGCAACTCACACGTCTACTCGACAAATCACTGCGCAACTTATGTGCCAAGGACTGCATTTGGTACTACTTGCAAACAACATGACCAGAGCCAAGTCAACTTATTTCCATAAACCTCAGATAGTCACCTTTAAAATGGATATAATTATATTGAATTCGCTTTTAATGAGGCTGGAATGGATACAGCACTGGACGTATGTGGTCACTGTGGAATGAGTGCTCATGTTGCTGCTCTTGTTCATGTTGAATAAGGGGAATGCAATATTCTCATCAGGGAACATTGAATCCAATGGGACACCAAGAAAAATAACCCAGGAGATAACAGCCATCATGAACCAGAGACTTGATACTGTAGGAGGAGTTGTTTCCATGCAGGGAAGGGAATCTATAGTCTAAACTGAGACTATAAATGTTAAGTAGGAGGTACAACACCGAAGGGGGTTCTAGAAGAGGAGCTATCTCATAGGAAAGGCCCAAGGTCAACAGAACCCCATTTACTCCATTTCTAGGGCAGCACATTTCTCACAATAGATCATGTCTGGATCTTCAAACTCCCCACTGGCTGTGTCCCACTGTGAATTAAATGGTATGAAAAGCAGAGGCATCAAGATTCTTAAAAGCAACCAGACTGTGAACCACTGAGCCTCTCCATAGATCAGAGGATGTAGTTTCCCCTAGTGTATCAAACTTTCATCAGTTTGCCAGTATTCTTGCCAAACCAATGGTACTCAAGTGGTTAAATCTATGAGAGGGTCCAAGAGAATCATATTGCAATAAGAGTGAATATTTATCAGACATTAAATTATCTATGTACCAGATGATCATCATGTTAAATGCAGAATCCGGCTTGGTCATGTTGAAAGTAGAACCTGAAATGGCCGAACACACACACATACATGAGTGAATGGAATAAATCTAGGGCCTTGACTAGAACAGTCAAGTGTTCTATCACCAAGCAAGGTACCCAGCCCCTAGATGTATATTTATAACAAGTTTCCAGGTGTTCCTGATGCTGTAGGGCCTCAAGCTGGAATATGACTATCAAGGATTACCATTGATTTTTTCTAATACTTCATAATTTTAATTAATACATTTTAACTTTAAGATGATAATTGTCACATTTTCCTCTTCCCCTTCCCCCTCCAAACCCTCCCACATTCCCCTCCTTGCTCTCTTTCAAAATCATGCTCTTTTTTCCCATTAATTTTGTAAAATGCATATATGTCTATACATATATACATAACCTGCTCAGGCTATATACTGTTCCTTGTATATTTGCTTTTCAGGACTAGCCATTGGAGAACGGAAAGCCGGTTGGTGTGGTCGTCCCTTGGAAAGATTATTTCTCCCAATCCTTAGCTGCCTGTGATTTTTTTGTGTAGTGTTGAGGCCGCATGGTCTTTTCCCAGTCCATGTTGGAAAGACTACTGTCCTTGTTCTGCTTATGTTTGGACAGTCAGCTTGGGGAGACCATATGGCCATAGCTTCTGACATGACTAAGAGACACAATATCACCGCAAACTCCCTGATTCTCTGGCTCTTACAGTCTTTCCACTCCATCTTCCACAGTGTTTCCCAAGCCTTAGGCATGGGAGACATTTTGTAGATGTATCAGTTGGGATGGGGCTTCATGATTTTGCATTGTGATTGGTTGTGGTTATCTGCAATATTTTTTAATTGTATGAGAAGAAACTGATATAGAAAATTCCCCAATAAATATTTGAAATATAAAGACAGTAAATGAAGCATAGTATGATAACTCCATTTAAATTCCTTTCCTACATGTATATATTTTAACATACTTTTATGCTAAGCCTTGGTATGGCTTTACAAAAGGTCTTTAGTGTCTGCTGTTTACCCCCCACATTTCCCTCTTTGATTCTGCTTCCTTCCCCAATTCTCCCTATTTAATCCTCTTATTTTAATGTTCCCTTTATCTCTTTATAGCACTGTACTCTATTTCCTCTTTCCTTGGAGCAAAGGATATTCTTTTTCTCTTTCCCTCCTCCACCTTGGTCCCTTACTAGCTATATAACCTCTGTAGTTATTTGGATCTTTAAAAGCTAACTTCCACATATCAAAAAAAAAAAAAAAAAAAACCATATTTGTCTTATGGGGTCTGGGTTACCTAACTCATGATGATTGTTCCCAGCTCCCTCTATTTGTGTGAAAACGGCATAATTTCATTTGTCTTAACAGCTGAATAATATTCTATTGGATAAGTGGACCACACTTTTCATCATCCACTCATCAGTTGATGGGCATCAGGCTCTTTCCAGTTCAGGCTATTATGAGTAGAGCAGCAATGCATATGGATGAGGAAGGATCTCTGTATTTAAGATGCAGGAACCTTTGAGTATATGCCCAGGGTTATATGGCTTGTTATTGTGGTAGACAGAATTTTCAGCTTTTTGAGTAACCATTTCACTGATTTCTGTAATGGCTGTACCAATTTGAAGTCTTACTAGCAATGAACAATTGTCCCCTTTTCCTGGTATCCTTGCCACCATGTGCTGTCATTTGTTTCTTATAGCCATTCTGACTAGTGGAAGAGAACTCTTCAAAGTAGTTTTAATGTGCATTTCCCTGTGGCTAAGAGTGCTGAACATTTTTAAGTGTTTCTCAGCCATCTGTGTTTCATGTTTTGAGAATTCTCTGTGTGTTTTATGCCCAACTTGAAAACTGGAGTGTATGTTTTCTTGATGTTCAGATTTTTTTTTTTATGTATTCAGGAAACTAACCCTTGATTAGATATACAATTTATGTCTTACTCAGTGTTCTATTGCTGTGAAGAGATACTGTAACCACAGCAACTCTTGTAAAGGAAAGAATTTCATTGGGGCTTGCTTACAGTTTCAGAGGTTTAGTCCATTGTCATCATGGCAGAAAACATGGCAGTGTGCAGACAGACATAGTGATGGAGAAGGAGCTGAGAGTTCTATATCTGGATCCACAGATAGCAAGAACAACACTAGGCCTGGCTTGAGTATTTGACACTCCAAAGTCCACCACCACTGACACACTTCCTCCAACAATACCACACCTACTCCAACTAGGACACTTGTCCTAATCCCTGTCAAGTAAAGCCACTCCCAAATGACCCAGCTTTCAAATATATGAGTCTATGCAAGTCATTCCTATTCAAAACACCACAAATGGTAAAGATTTTTTTTTTCCTATTCTGTAGACTACTGCTTTGTTTGAAGGGTGGTATTCTTTGCTTCAATTAGGTATCATATGTCACCAAGTAAAACTTTCATTAACAGAAATGGGCTGCATCTTGTTGCGTTATTGACCAAAGGGGGCCTATAGACCCCTCACCTCAAATACCACAGACTATTTGCAAGACTATTGGTTACTTCATGTAACCCTACTGGTGAAGGCACAGTTTACTTTTATCATTAAACATGGAGAAACTGAGCATCACTCATATAAACAAGCATTCCTGGAGCTAGAAGGTACTTTTCACACTACTGGAGGAGAACAATCATCACTCAGTTATACACCCTGCAACCTACAGTTGGGACCTGTCTTCAAGATATACTGATGAAATTGTGGTACAAATGTTTTTGGAGTAAGCAACCACTTTTTAAAAATTGGATTTAAGGTGCATACCATAAGATGAAACCTATATCTGGCATTGTTTAAGTGGTCAGGAACCTGAGACTCTATAGGTCATCCATCCTAGGTGGAGACCTTCTACTATTATTCAGCCAAATAAATACAGCAAAAAAAAAAAAAAGTTTCCTAATGACATAATGCTATAGCCATAGATCAGTGGATCACTCAAGCTTCATCAGAGAAACTTCTTGCGCTAGATGGTAATTAACACAGAGACTCCACAACTAGACAGCATTCAGAGAGTAAGAGTCTATGAAGCACTCAGCATTAAATGGAATGTCTTGATCAAACCCCTTCCCTCGAGGCTCAGGGATCTATATCAAAGAGGAGCCAGATGTGATGCACAGCCCTAAGGAAACAGAGTCATCCAAACCCAACAGGACTGATGCACGTCTGAACTCATAGAGACTGTGTTAGCATACACAAGAGCTGCACAAATCCAGACAGACAAACTCCCAAAGCTGAGAGAGGGAAGTGGATACAGAATCCCACTCCTAACCAAGATGCTATTTGCAATTGATGACTGCCAAGAAAAGGGAAATCAGCACCAGAGTGACACTGGGCTCCTCACCACAGTCCGGGGCAAGGCCCACACTAGGAGTAATTGGCCAACATGAAACAGACTCCATGGTTTTGTGTGCTTTTTGTTGTTTTTGTCCCATTGGGCGTTTTGTTTCCTTTTTAGAGAGAGAGGAAGAGAAAGAACATGAAGTTGGGTGGGTAGTGAGGGAGACAGAATCTGGTAGTAGTTGGTGGAGGGAAAAGAATATGATCAAAATGTACTGTATAAAAGTTTTACATAAAAATAATTAATTATAAAAAGTGTAGTCTGTCAGTCCTTTACACGGTATGCTTTATTTATATTTAATAGGGATCAGTTTTCATAGGGTTGATTCTCAGATGCATGCCTGTAACACTAGGTTGGACCATTGGGTCTCTAAAGAACCAATAATTATCTTCAGGGAATAGCTTTCAATAGCATGTCCTACAAACCACGGAGGAAGAAAATATTGCAAGATGTTATCACATTCGGCAAAATATAACATAACTACTGCAAAATGTTGTGCTTGCATTCTGAATCCTTTATCTCTGAATCCTGAGTCACTGAAACCTATTCCTCTTGGTTTCTGCTGAGCCTCCTGGTATAGTGTAATAAACCACTTGTGCTTTGTTTTCTTTCTTTATGAAATAAGGAGAACAGCCTGATGCCTTGAGTTTCTGTGAAAATGAGTTGGAATCAAAGTGTGCAGGAGCTGAGAAGGGCATGTCTCTGGCACATAATGTGTGAGAAGTCAGCTTAGCTGGGGCTTCCTAGCTGTCTTATTTAAGGTTTCTATTACTGTCAAGAGACACCATGACCATGGCAACTCTTATAATGCAGGCTGGCTTAGAGATTCAGAGGTTTAGTCCATTGTCATCACTATGGGAAGCACAGTAGTAGCACATGGGCAGACGTGGTGCTGGAGAGGTTGCAGAAAGTTCTACATCTGGATACATAAGCAGCAGGGACCAACACTGGACCTGGCTTGAGCATTTGAAACCCAAAAGCCCACTTCCAGTGACATAGTTCCTCCAACAAGGCCACACCACCCAATACTGTCACTCCCTTTGAGCCCATGGGACCTTTTTTATTCAAACTACTGCACTAGCCAAGCCTGAAACATATTTGCATGTTTTTTAAAAAATAAGATTAAAAAAATATCTTAATTATGTGTACATGGTGTGTCTGTGTGGGGAAGCATGCATACAAGTACCGGTGTCCTAGGAGTCCAGAAGAAAGCATGGGATTCCCTGAAGCTGGAGTTATAGGTGATAGTGAGCTGACAAACACTCTAGGTGCGGGTTCTTGAAGTCCTCGCACATAGTTCTTTATTTTGCTTCAATATGTAGCCATAGTCTTCCAGTTTCTCAAGAAATCCAAATGTAGGGACAGTGAAACCCTTGTAAACCAAACAATCCCCCATGCTAATCACTTGTGATCAACCTGTCAGAGACAAGTTGGAGAGCTGGGTATGCATGACTTTATGTTCTTATTTAAGGCTTGCCTTTGTTTCCAGGTTTGGAACCACCACAATACCCTTGTACTGATATTTGCATTTGACCCATAATTTTCCCTTGGTTTGGAGATCTTTAAAACTAAGTGATGGTTAATTTTATGAATACTGTGTCACAGAACCACCTTTTCCATTGACTGAAAGTGATGATTTTAAGTTAAAATGCAGTCAGAACACAATCTGACTTCCCCACTGTTATTTAAGTCAGCGGTCCTCACACGTTTCTTTAAAGGGACAGATAATAAATATTTTCAGCTTTCTATCAGCTCTATCACTGCAGAACAAACTACATATAGGCTGCGTATAAATGATTTGGCACAGTTGTATTTCCATAGACATTCATTTACAAAAACAAGTAGCCTGCTTAACAGTTTCTAGTTTCCTGGCTGAGGTTCCACTTGGCATTTTGTGCATGTAAGCATTGTAAAACAAAACAAAATAAAGCAAAACAAAACAAAATGAAACAACAACAACAACAACAACAGGATTCCACAGTAGATTAATCAGCTGTTTCTTATAACAAAGTGCCTGAGTCAAGCAGTTTACAAAAAGGAAAGTTTTATTTGTGCTCATAGTTTTAAGGGTTTCAGTCCATGGTAACTTAAATAATCATTGTTCTGGGTCCTGAAGGCAGTCAATTACAGTAGGGGCAGTTAGACACAGGAGAAACATGGAAGAAAAGATCAGGAAGGCCCTTGGGTTCTATTAACCCTTCCAGGTCACGCCCTCTCTCCAATGACCTGAGACCTCCCATTAAATTCCACTTCTTAAGAGACAGGGCTGTAGATTAAGTCCACAAGGGAGAACATTCCAGCTCCAAGGAATAGCAGTCTAATTCAAAGTAAAAAACAAAAATCCTATGGGTCTCGATTAATTTAATTAATTCATGAATGGTTTTTACACACAATATTTAAGATGCCTGATCCAGAAAGAAGTACTTCTATCATTATTTTAATAATTATTTTTAATTAATTTATCTATCTATTCATTCATTTATTTATTGTATGTGCATGTATGTGTATGAATGTGTGAATACATGTGTGGACATACAAGTACCATGTTACGTGTGTGGCGTTCAGAGGACAATGAATTGCTTCTTTCCTCCCTCAATGTAGATTCTGAGGGCAGAATTGAGATCAGCCTGGGTGGCAAGTGCCTTTACCCACATAGCCACATTGCCAGGCCCCTGTCTTTATTTTTAATGTTACTTTCTGTAATACTTAGGACTATTTCCTACAATGACCAAAAACACTGTAGAAGGAAAACCCTAAATATCATTTAAAAATTCATTATTTTTGGAAACTTACACAAGGAAGCCACAGAGAGTTTATTTACCCCAAAAGACCTCAGAGCCAGTGATTGAAAATGTGAATTCTTGCTGGACCACCCAGGGTCAAGTTTTGGCTCCATTATTTATCAGCCTGTGACCTTGAGTGAGTTCTTAATCAATCAGTGCCTCAGTCTTTTGTGTATAAAATGGGGACATTTATCAGCATTATGTTTCATGGCTATGGTGGTGATTAAATCATATGACCAGTACAATATGATAACTAGGATACTTAGTAACATTCAGCAAACATAGAGAATGGAGTGACTGCTTTTGTTCTTTTCTTCTCCCCATAGAAGGCCAACTTACCTGGTATGTACTCCCATCATTCTCAAGATAATACGTCCTAAACACCAAGAGGCCTATCTCGCCAGGCCATGTTCTCATGATCATCAGCTGTAGTATCATTGTTGTTGCACCTACCCCAGAAGGACAAGATGGTCCTCCAGCAAAAGAAAGGAAGAAAGGTAGGAAGGAAGGGAGGAAGGAAGGAAGGGAGGGAGGGAGGGAGGGAGGAAGGAAGGAAGGAAGGAAGGAGAAGAGAAGAGAAGAGAAGAGAAGAGAAGAGAAGAGAAGAGAAGAGAAGAGAAGAGAAGAGAAGAGAAGAGAAGAGAAGAGAAGAGAAGAGAAGAGAAGAGAAGAGAGGTAAGGTTTGGAATAATTCTGCCATGATCTTGCAAATGCCTCTCAAGCTTTAGCTCCATTTCTTGGGGTAGATTTCATCTCTCCTGGGATTTTTCCCAGGCAGTTAAAGGAAACATTAGAAGGTTTATGAGCATGTTAGCACAATTCCATTTAGATTCCACTCATCATGCTTAAAGAAAACAGTGTTTGGTGGTTCTTCTTGCAGGGTTTTTCTTTTGTTCCCCTTTCTTTTTTGACTTCCTTTCATTTTTACTCTGTGTATCTGTGGCTAGGAGCGAGGTCTCTCATATTTGTTCACTTAGTGACCTCTTCCTGAAGACCAAGGAGTCATCCACTTTCTACTCTCTGGTTTTCCAGCAATTCACCATGCTTTGTAAACATAGCCAGGATAGATCCTCAAATAAAGAGTTTTGTAAAACAGGCTATCAAGGAGCAGTTCTGCTATGCTACATAAATGATTCTCAAGTTCACTGCTATGCAAAAACCATGAAGCAGGAGGCAATTGTGTGTATAATATCTACATAGCAACTGTCAGGTTCTAGGATACCATTGTCCAGTCGAGCTATGAGCAGAATGAAAATAATCTGTATCTGTACCACCAAACACAGTAGCCACAAGCCCCATGCAGCTAATGTCCACGTAAACTGTGGCTGAACGATGGAGGAACTAAAGACTTAATTTATTTTAATTTAATTTTAACACATCATGTCTGGTCATTTCTTATAGTTACATGATACAGCGCACTGCAGATATAATTCCTGTGTATATGTGTTTATACCTGTGCATCTTAATCACATGTGAGTGCATCGATACATGAATGTCATTCCTTAGGTTCTATCTTTTTGGGGGAGCAGAGTCTGTCACTGGCATTGAGTTTGTTAAATAGGCTAGGCTTGTCTGCCATTGAGTTTCAGATTTCTACATGTGTCCATAGCTCCAGTACTGGGATTACAAGTGCATTTCCACCATGCCTGGTTTTTGGTATGCAGGTTCCAGGGATTGAATTCAGGTCCTCATGCACTGGTGAAAAGGATTTTATCAATCGGGTTTTCTCCCTAAAGCAAAAAATATAATTCTCCAAGACAACACATAAGTCTTATAACCTTATCAAAGCAAGTCATGCGTGCTCAACTTCTGATGTTATAAATGAGAGCAGAATCTCAGAGATGTGCCGAGTCTCCCAGCTAGTGTATGACATGTGGCTGGGCAGTGATTTATTCTGCTCTTTCTATTATGCGACATCCAGTAGCTTTTCCTTCATAACAAACAGGATGGCGCTATGCTTCAGTGAGACACTACTCCTCTGAAATATAGCAGAGTAGTAATTAACTGCCTGATTTGCAAGTAAAATCTTTGTAAACCCTTCTCTCCAGCAAACAAGAGTCCAGCTTTCTTATGTATGGAAATGGCCTGCTATTTCTTTGCTCCTGAAGACACTGTAGACACAGTTTTGTTTTGTTTTGTTTTTTTCATTCTTTTCACTGAGACATTGGGCTATGACCTCAAAAGAACTGTCCCATATCACAGCAAGCTGGTAGTTTAGGGCAGCCTCCCATTTCTTCCAGCCAACTTATACCAAAGCGATTTCCCAACACATGTTTATAGATGTGCTCTCCTGAGCTCCACACACAGAGAACCGTTTTCCTTTTGAACAGCTTGTATGGTTACATCTTGTAGTAATTTATCTGTGTGCTGCCTGCCAACTGCTGCGGAGGGAAAACATGTTTGATGCATAACAATAGATCATTTGGGGATAAATCAAATCCTTAATGAAGTCTTGCTTCTCTGCAGCCAGGCATCTCTCTCAGAGGAGCCTCTCTGGGGCTGTAGTGACTTAGGAAAGGGAACGTGGGTGCCCCATTCTGTGAAACAAGTAAATTCAGAGATGGTTGGTTTTCTCCAAGACAAGACTAACAACAGAGCATCCCTGGGGTCCTTTCTCATGGAGGCCGACTGAAACCACTGAAGTTGGATTGGAGTCTAGAGCCTGGAGACTGTTCAGATTAGACCTATGTTTGGAAGAAATGAGAGATCTCTTTTGCCCAAAGCCTCACACTTTCCTTGGAGGAACGCCATGGCCGCCCACACACCCTTGTCTTTCCCAGTTCCTGTAGAGAAAAAAAGAAAGTTACAAGGAGATAGAAAGTAAGAAGAGAAAAGGGTAAAAGGAAGGAGAATATAGAAACCACAGTCTAAAAGAAAACAGGGGAGAGACATGAGAGAACAGGGGGGCGGCCTAAAAAAAGAAAGATGGAAGTGAGAAGCAAAACAAGCTGGATGCCAGCTAAAGCCATGTGCGCCATAAACGCTGTTACTCCGATTGAACACTTGCTATACACTTCATGCCAAGCGCCAGACACCACGTGCCAGACTCCTAGGAACCACTTGATACCCAGAGATCTTAAGAAAGCAGTAGCTGGGTTCCTGCAAAGCCCTTGTTCTGACACTAGGCACCACACAGGTGCTACTGAGGAAGAGACTCATCTCTCTTCTAAGCACTTCACTCAGGATATCTAGAAGCCCTGGAGTGAAAGTTGGAGGGGGGGGAGGCACCATGGAAGAGTCAGAATAACTGATAGAAAATGTTTAATCATATCAGCCTGTCCTCATTTGAGGACATCTATCACCCATAGACATGCTGAAATGCCAAGTAAAACACAGATTATGCTTTGAGTCTGCACTCGTGAACTCCCCATGGGAGCCCTGCAGGGGCTGGTATATGTTTCTTGCTGAATTGGGGGTACATTTGAAGCTAAGTTCTGTGATTGTTTTCTAAGGAGAATGAGCTGTGTTAGGGATTTTTCTTGAGTGACTGAGGAACTCTTTCATCAAGTCCTCCCTTTCCCCCAGTCTTCTCTGGCTCCCTTTGCCTCCAGGACCCAGTCCAAACCCTCTGTCCTGAAATCCAAGGCCTTCTACAGGCTGGCTCCAGACAGCCTTATCAACAGTGTTTTTCCACCGCTCCACTGTGAGCGATCAATCCAGTGGAGCTCGTGGGCTTGAAGCCCCTCTCCCCAGACTCAGGCACACTGCTTTTGGAAAGGGGTCCTGAATCCATTGATTTCTTTTTTAACCTGAGAGGTTCTTGCTGTCCTCCCACCATCTGCTAAATCTTAGGTTAAAAACAGAAAGGGTTGGGGGAAGCATTGAAGTCCCACTGCAAGCAAGCTTCTTGGGAATGATTCCAAATTCATGTTGACGACTTCCTTTTCCACTTGCATCCTTCCCTCTGTTGGAAGGAGGAGCCTCCCACTCTAGGTGGAGGCAATAAGATGTCTCCCAGGAGTGTGCCTAGAACCGGGTGGAGGGGACTATCATCACTATCCCACTGGTCATCCAGTTCCCTTTTCTCCTCTTTGCCTGTTTCCTCTCTTTAGGGTCCATTTGTCCAGGACTCCATGTAAATTTCTCTCTTATTGTTCCTTCTCATTCCCTAAGAACCTGGCTTATTAAGCCACCCCCTTCCTAGTAAAAGACTTTCAGTTTTCTTCTCTTTCTTCCAAGGATTCTAGAGATTGGCATGTGTGGTCAATTTCACGTTCTTGTTACGCTACAGTGATATGTGGATTTCTGTCTCTTGTCTTCATCATTAGAAGGTTCCCAAGCTGTTGTCCAGCTTCTTTGCTTATATCAAGGGCACAGTGGAGCAATAGAACAACTGACATCTCATAAGTCTGTGTAGCTCCTTAGGTATAATAAATATTTTAGACATCTTTGGTTTCCTCTTGGTCTCTACTATGTAGAGGGCATAGCGATGGCACTCCATAAATTATTCTCAATGTGACATTTGCTTTCATGTGTGAGGCTCCCTGAAATCCTGGAGCATTATTTCTTAAGAAGGACAGACACAAGGCCTGGTTCTCCTTAATTCAAAATGTCCAAGGATTGACTTCTAAGACCAATGGGTTTTATGGGAGCTAAGACTGAGAGTGAACCCTAGCCTAGGGTTTGATCACCACTTCTCTTTGTGCGTGTGTTCCATATTCTCCATGGCTGAGCTTGCATGGGTATTTTACTGACCATGCTGTTAAAGTGTGCTTTGCAGTCTCTGCAGCTTTCTCCTCCCTAGCTGGAAACAATGGCTCAGTTTTATAGTTCCACTACTCTGAACAAAGAATGCGTTACTCTGGCTCACTTTCCCTTACCAGACCTGAATTTCTTGGCAAGCTTTGGATAGATCAGGTGACAGCCATGGTGACGTCACAGGGATACAACCACACCAGTACACCCCACCACTGAAGCTGATGAGCCCTTGGACCGGTCCTCTTTATCACATGTGTTTATGAAGAGAGATCCTTTCCCAGCAGTGTAGGAAACACAAAAACCTGAATGAGTCAGACAAGCAATAGAATACAAAACACTGGAAATGGGGTGCCAGCAAATGTTAATGTAAAAAGGAAGGGCTGCCTGATGTCTCGGTCTTTAAAGAGAACCCCTAAATATAGATCTGAATGGGAAGTTTTGAGTTTTAAATTAAACTGACCTGTGGGCTATCTTGTGCTCTTAGGCTGGCATTTTCAGACTCTGCTTTGAAATCGGCAGCTTAAGGATTGATTTCTTAAAAGTAATAACATAAATGACACGAATAATGCACTGACTTCTTTTTACTGTAGTTGTTTACAGGCACACTAGGCCTTTTTTGGGTATCAGTTGGTTGATTTATTTACATAAGGCACCCACCTAGGAGGTATTTACTTGGGGGTATTTGGGAATTATCATTTTCTTCTGCCTTACTTCAGAACCCTCTAACTTCTTGTCCAAGCTCACGAGCTTCCATTCTTCTCAGCTGTAAGAAGTCAAGACTGGATCTGGGTTGGGATGGCAGATTTTAGCTTGAAGCTTCAGAGAAGGTCACTTTGGGGAGATGATTCGTTGGTTATGACCTTCTAGGGTTGCTTCAAGACCACGCAAGGCCTTTGGCTTGAAGATGGAGCCAAGAGCAAGTAAGACCATGGTAATCAAGAGAAACCAAACCTCATGCCTTGACAACCATAGCACAACAATTTTACAAGGTTGGCCACACAAGGCAGAACAAATAGGCATGTATATCGTCTTGAGGAGATGGTGGGGAGATGGAGGATGGAAACACTTTATCACCAGTTTACTCTGTCACAGGACTGAGCATGCCTCGCTGAGAAATAGTCCTGAAGTTCATTTGTTAGGTCAGGTTTTCAGAGACAGTGAGACTTGGCTATTCCTCCCAGTCAAGAATAATGTTACTTGACAGGGTTGAGTGGTACTTAATTGTCTCTACAATGGGAAGATTGATACGGCTCAAGGTTTTCTTCTACAGAATACATAGGTTTAGAAGAAGCAATGTCACAGCCACTGGCCAAACACTGATTTTCCACCATATGGTTGGGAGAGAGAATCTCTGGTTGCCATTCCTAGTCATATGGCAGAGGCGAAAAACAGTGTCAGTGTGGAAATACCTGTGGCTGTGCTAGTTTCTCTTGATTAACATTGTGTGTGTGTGTGTCTGTGTGTCTGTGACAGAGACAGACAGACAGACACAGAGATAGAGACAGACATACACAGAGAGACAGAGACAAACAGACACAGAGAGACAGGGACAGACAGACAGAGACAGACAGACAGACAGACAGACACAAAGAGGCTCATGGTAGAGGAGAGGGCAAACACACACCTATGCATTTGTTTTAAGAGAATTCAATAAAGGAAATCTGAGTAACTATCACTCCCTCATTGGCCATCCTACCCCAAGAATTTCAAAAGACACAAATCCTAAGGAACCTTATATGTTAACTATTGACATGCTTAACGCTCAGCTCATAAACTTTGGAGCATCTCCATCATCCCTACTTGAATACTGGCTAAAAATGCAGAGCCTCAGGCCAGAAGCAGACTTCCTGAGCCGGTCTACCATTTCCTAAGACTATCAGGTCATTCATGTCCACATTAGAACTTGAGGAGTACTGCTATATTATGTGGATGATGTAGCTGTTCCAAACAGTCTAGAGAATTCTAGAACTTAGCCAATGAAGAAAGGTTGTGAGCTTTGGAAATTATCTATCCTGTCAGTCCCAGGTGAGTAGCTGACACAGAAGTTTCTTAATCTCATAGCATCAGATCTCCACATGTAGGGTGGAGTTAATGATCCCTGCTACACGGAGACACCCTGAAGACTGATGAAGTACAGACCCATCAGGGGACATTTCTCTGTTTCTGGCACAGAACGTAGGCTAAAATGGGACAACTGCAGACTTTGGAGGACATTGCCCAGGGAACATGATTCTTAACCTTAAGGAACTTGAAGTCTAGAAGGAGGCAAAGTAAGCACACCAAAAGCTGAAGGAAATGAAAGATGATTATTACAAAAGACTCTTCCCTGAGCTGTAGGTTCTATAAGAATTATGATTCTAAGAGTATATTAGAAAATAGAGTAAGTATCCAAGTCCTTACTTTATGCCAGACATTTATTAAACATTATCTCATTCCATGTATTCAATTATATATGATATAGATGTTATAAAAATAGCCTCTATTTCATATGTGAAATATTTCTTTGCAAAGTTTTATTGTGAACAATGAAGAAGAATTGAATGAGTGTACATCATATTTCTAAGTAGACATGCATTAACTTTATTCTCCACAAAAAGCTATGGCCGATGTTAACTATAAGTTTCTCAGAGTCAGAGGATTAAATACATTTCTAGAGTCCACACAATGATAAGCTAGGATAGTAAAAATACTGTGTACCACTTCTCAGAGATACTCACCTTACAACTCTGATGTATCAGAGAAAGAAACCTCTACACATAACCATTTCTGGTCTTCTTTTTCCATTTCTCCAGCAGGCACTGACCTCGGCATGTGTGTGATGTACAAACACAAGAATGAACATGGCAGACAAGGTCCCTGCCTCTGCAAAGCACACATTATTAGCAGAGGTAAGCTCTCAAAAGAAAGGGCCTGAAAATCACACTTCAATGGCTTCCTAGTACCCAGCAATGATTCCTGGCTCTAATAATTGGGTAGCTTTCCATAAATAGGCACTGTCTCATGATCTAGCTCTCAAATGCCCAAATAGTGTGCCTGATGAACTGACCTTGGATTTAAAACACATTATGAGATATGTGAAATAACTATATATATTCAATAATATTTTTGGAAACATATTCTCCAGATCTCATAGTACAACACATGGGAAGCTTGCAGACTAGGCTCTATTTAAAAAAAAAAAAAAAAACTATATAGGAGTTGCAGAAAATAAATGGTGACTTATGTGAGGGTTGTGGAGAGAAACCTCTCATGTTGGAGAATGAACTGTTTCGGTGCCTCTGCTCTCCCACCTCTGGGCCTGGAAGACTTGGACTCAAAATATGAGGCCTGTACTCTGATGTCTTTATGGATGAAGACTTATGACCAAATTTCATGCATCAGTGGCAGGGACATCAACTAAGATTCAGAAGACTCATCCTGGCACAAAGGGACGGTCCATTTCTGGCTCAATGACTGATTAAAGCTTGGCACTGCCTGACAGAATTATCCAGCTGTTTTCAATATATGTGAGATGCCAGTGTGTGTGTGTGTGTGTGTGTGTGTGTGTGTGTGTGTGTGTGTGTGTAAGCTTGCATGTACCTCTATGTGTTAAAGGAAGTATACCTTGTAAACAGAGGAGCTTCATTTAAGCATTATTTTGGTAAATAATGATCTTCTAGGAGGGAGAACAAATACATGCCAGAGAAAATGACAGCCACATTCTATCCAAGGAAACACGCTTTTGCATGAAAGAGTTTAGAAGATTCTCAGAGAACCTGAAGAGAAGACATTTGGCCAGATTCTTCCTGCCACCTCTCCCATTGGTAACAGTCAGGCGAAAGAGCCCTGATGAACAACAAGGGAAGCAGACAGCCATAGCCTCCTCTCCACATGACACGCCCTTCATGGCAGTGGAATCTAAGTAAACAACTGACCTAACCAATCTCAGAGGCCTCTTTTTGGTGTCTACTGGGTAAGGGCTCCCTCTCGACATTCTCATCCTCTGCATGACTTCCCTATGAAATGCAATGAGCTGGGAGAACAAAAGAATTGGGTTAATGTAACTTCTTTTTTGTTTTTTAATTTTTATTTTTTGATACTTTATTTATATTTCAAATGTTTCCCCCTTTCCAGGTCTCCACTTTGGAACCGCCTATCCCCTCCCTCCTCTCCTGCCTCTATGAGGGTATTCCGCAACCCACCCACCCACCCACTCCTGTCTTCCCACCTTGGCATTCCCCTATACTGGGGCCTCTAACACCCTCAGGCCCAAGGGCCTCTCCTCTCCCTAATGGCCAACAAGGCCCTCCTATGCCACATATGTGGTCCAAACCATGAGTTCTTCCATGTGTATTCTCTGGTTGGTGGTCCAGTCTCCAGGAGCATCGGGGAGTCAGGCCAGTTGATACTGTTGCTCCCTCCATGGGGCTGCAAACTCCCTCAGCTCCTTCAGTCCCTTCTCCAACTCCTCCATCTGGGACCGCACACTCAGTCCAACGGTTACTGTGAAGTGAAACTTGGGTATTCTGAACTTTTGGGCTAATATTCACTTATCAGTGAGTATATACCATGTTCATTCTCTTGTGACTGAGTTACCTCGCTCAGGATGATATTTTCAAGTTCCATCCATTTGCCTGCGAATTTCATGAATTCATTGCTTTTAATAGCTGAGTAGTATTCTATTGTGTAAATATACCACATTTTCTGTATCCATTCCTCTGCTGAGGGACATCTGGGTTGTTTTCAGCTTCTAGCTATTATAAATATGGCTGCTATGAACATAGTGAAGCATGTGTCTTTATTACATGTTGGAGCATCTTCTGGGTATATGCCCAGGAGTGGTATAGCTGGGTCCTCAGGTAGTATTATGTCCATTTTTCTGAGGGTCCGCCAAACTGATTTCCAGAGTGGTTGGACCAGCTTGCAATCCCACCAGCAATGGAGGAGTGTTCCTCTTCTACATCCTCGCCAGCATTTG
>CM052707.1:93818832-93831422 GCA_028551405.1 Uromys caudimaculatus | reverse complement strand
CAAATTTCCTCAGTCGAGAATTCTCTGTTTAGCTCTGTTCCCATTTTTTGATAGGGTTATTTGGTTCTCTGGAGTCTAACTTCTTGAGTTTTTTGTATATATTGGATATTAGCCCTCTATCAGACGTAGGACTGGTAAAGATCTTTTCCCAATCTGTTGGTTGCCATTTTGTCCTATTGACAGTGTCCAACAAAAGAACTTCTGGGGGGAATCAGCATCCCTGACCTCAAGCTGTACTACAGAGCAGTAGTGATAAAAACTGCATGGTATTGGTACAGTGACAGGCAGGTAGATCAATGGAATAGAAATGAAGACCCAGAAATGAACCCACACACCTACGGTCACTTGATTTTCAACAAAGGAGCTAAAACCATCCAGTGGAAAAAAGACAGCATTTTCAACAAATGGTGCTGGTTCAACTGGTGGTCAACATGTAGAAGAATGCAAATTGATCCATTCCTATTTCCCTGTAGAAAGCTCAAGTCCAAGTGGATCAAGGACCTCCACATAAAACCAGATACACTGAGTCTAATAGAAGAGAAAGTGGGGAAAACTCTGGAACACATGGGTACAGGGGAAAAGTTCCTGAACAGAGCACCAATGGCTTATGCTTTAAAATCAAGAATCGACAAATGGGACCTCATGAAATTGCAAAGCTTCAGTAAGGTAACTGTAACTTCTTATCCAGGATTGTTTGCAACCTTTTCCCAATTACACACATTTGATTTTTGGCTTTGGCAGACCTGAGTTTATGAGGCTTTTGGTCGTTAATGGGGCTGAAACAATGGGGCCCATGCATTTCTTCAAGGGGTAAGTTACTGGCTGTAGTGATTGGCTTAAGGTATCTGTTCTGTTGAGCAAGGTTTATTATATGAGAAAGCGAGTACCAAATCCCACTGGTTGGTCTCCTTTCCTCCATGTATAACAAGCTTCATATAGAATTACTTCATTTGGGAGCACAAAAGCTTGAAGAGCAGCAGAGGTGGAACGTCCAGGCTAGGCTAGAGTTTGGTTGCTTTTTACCTGATGGCAAGGGAGGATTGTATTATAAATTGTGAGACAAAGAGAAAAGGGTGGCAGGCAGAGACCCAGTTTTACGGTCCCAGGGACAGTGCTTCTTTGTGTCTGACCTTGTACCAGTTATTCATCTGCCTGCACTTCAGTATTCTGATTCATAGGTGATGGGTGTTTTATACCAACTCCATTATGGACCAGAGCTCATTTCTTTATTCTACACACTGTGGGCATTGTCTGGACTCAGGGTTTATATTCTGTTCTTTCCATATCATCTCTTGGTGACCTCAGCTCTTCTTCTTTCTATAGTCAGGCATCTATTTTTGTAACTCTGTCACCAACCGTGACTTTCTCACAAGTTTTAATCTTGGAATAAATTGGGAGACTAAACTCTCAAGATATATGGCTGCATCAAGATGCTTATTGGACAGTTGCTAGCTGAGTATTTTGCTTTATGCAATTTATTATTCTCCTATCAAAACTCACCTTGGTCTTTAAAAGCAGACTACACATGGTATAAAAATAGGACAAGGAATGTAAGCTTACTATGTGATAGGAATGAGTCATATATAATCATCAAACCCAAAATGGTGATGATTAGGCTCCTGTAAAAATTGGAGACAAGATATGGAAAACCTTGGCAGATGTGAGAGACATTTGTAAATAATAGCATTCTTTTTATGTTGAATAATTATCAAGGTTTCTGTAGTTCCTTTATTCTCATGCTTTTAAAATACAGAACAGGGGCTGGAGAGATGGCTCAGTGGTTAAGAGCACTGACTGCTCTTCCAGAAGTCCTGAGTTCAATTCCCAACAACCACATGGTGGCTCACAACCATCTGTAATAGATCCAATGCCCCCCTTCTAGTGTGTCTGAAGACAGCTACAGTGTACTCATAAATAAAATATAAAATAAACAAATCTTTAAAATACACAATAAAAATGTACTTTAAAAACTGTCATGAAGGACTAAACTGATGGTTAGAGAACTCGCCTAGCAAACATTTGCAAAGCCCCACATTTTATCTCACAGAAAAGAAACATGTTTTGCATAAATATTCTGGATGCAAAGCTATTGAGTTCAGAGATAAGTTGTTGGGAAAGATCAGAATAATTTTGAGTTATCCTAAAACTATGAAGATGTGGCAGAGACTTCTTCAGCTCTAAATAGCACATACTATGATTAAAGCAGTAATACTTGCATCCAAAAATTCATGATTCACGTACAAATGTATAGAAATTGGAAATACCATGTCCAATCCCAGAAAACAAGGGGTACACAAGGGTTTTTCTCCCCATCAGATCTGGGTGATTTTGGTTTGCTAAGTGATTCTGAGGCATTCTGACTCTGTTGGTTTTAATGCTAAAAGGCAGAACTTTCATCCATCTCTTTTTTGAAAGCTTCCTCATAACTTAGGAAGTAATGTCATGGCCTTTCTTCCCAGACCACATCCATATTTTTTTTAGCCATAAAACATGGTAAAATGATTGAAAGATTCATGAGGAAGAAGTTTAAGAAACTGAAAAGTACAGAACCAAGAGAGGTCAGGATCAGCTGGTATGGGTAGACACAGGTTCTATTTTCTCCCATTCTTCCCTGCGTCTGCACCAGGGACAAATGCCTGTTCTAGCTTTGCTTGTGCTGTCTTTGATACAGAACTTTCTCTGTTTGCAAAACTTCAGCTCTTCCTTAAAAATAGAGAAGCAGTTCTTTGGAAATAGTTTTCCGTTGTGTGTTGCAGTAGATGTGTGTGTGTGTGTGTGTGTGTGTGTGTGTGTGTGTGTGTGTGTGTGTCCTAAAAGGAATGACCCTATAATTTTTGAACTGGAGAAAACACTGTTGTAGAGCTCTTAGCTCGGTTTGAACCACATCATCAAAATCTACAAACAAATAAAACTTTCTAACCTTGAACTATTACTATGGTAGGTAATAAAGGAATTATATATTAATCATTTCTATAGCTAAGAAAACCATGCAAGGTTAGTTACATATTTTGGTCACAATAAAAATATACTTCAATCAAAAATATGCAAGGAAATTTGCACTAGAAATCTCCTGTTTCTTTGTCTTTGACATGGCTATCATTATTGGTACTTGCTTATACCTTAGAAAAGTAATTTAAAGAGTTACTAGATGTTATAAATGTGATTCAAACACTGGAGGAGCAGTTGGGTTGAACAAATGTGAATGTTCTTGCCCATCCTGAGAGGTTATGAATCTGTGCCCTCTGGTTTTTGTATATAACTGTGATAACAACATTCATGCATCCACAGTCTCAAAGATCATTCCTTTAGTACTTAGCAAGTAGTGTGTACGTGCATGTGTGTGTGTGTGTGCATGTGCATGCTTTTGTGTGTGTGTGTGTGTGTGTGTGTGTGTTTAATAAACTAATTTCTCCTGGCACAGAACTTCATAGAACCCTGTGCTGATCACTGCCACTTTATCTATGTGATCAACACAGGAAGGTCAGAATCCATAATTTTGTTTGCAATTTTAAAAAATTCATAGAACCTGGAGAAGGGAGACAGAGACAAAGGCTACCCGAGGAGAAAGGTTTCTGTTATTTATGTTCTAAAATTCCCTCAGTAAGCTCACCCGACTTGTTGACAAAGTTCCAAGTTGCATGGCCAAGTCCTCATGAGCGTATAGAAATATATAGAAACCCAGATACATTAGTGCCCTTAGCATAGAGGATATGAGTATGCGGGTAAAGTTCTTCAATGTTATTTACATTTCATCCACAAGATGGTAGCGCTCACTTTCCATTCAATGTAAAACTGGCTTGTGATTCCAATTTCCCGTAAATTACACAAAGGTTGGTGTTGAATCCAAGCCAGGCACTCTGGATACCATTCAGTATTTTTTATTTTAATCGTGATGAATTGATTTGGAGAATATTTAGTACTGCTATAGCAAGGTGGGGATTCATCTGAAATAAAGAAAATCCAGCAATGTATTGCATTCCAGCTTCTTAAAGGCAATTTGAGAAGTGGGAATACTTTGGACATCTAAAAACCACACACTAAGTATCGGATACTGACATTTTTCAAAAACACTACCTTAGTACATCATGCAAAAGACATTCAGGATGTCAAGTCCAATTAATCTTGGGTGAAATTTTGCACAGTAACAAAATTCCTTCCATGAAACTAGTTCAAGTGGGTTATAGGTGGCTTCCCCTCAAATCCAGGGGGAAAGTTAGACCGTAGATGGCTATGAAATTTCCATGAGCTAAATGAGAGGACAGCATCAACAGATTGGCTTGCCTTCTGTTTGCTGTGTTCTTCTCCTCCCCTTGCCCCATGCCAGAGGAGAGAGGACACAGATGAGAAAAACATCTGGCCTCCTCAGTCTCAATCCAAAAGAGGGTCTTCTTTGAGGTTTAGGTCTCAGGCTCACTTTATCTATTTCGTCAAACTCTTTTTAAAACAAGTAGCTCAACTGGGATTTCCTTTCATCTTGCTATATTATTTTCAAATTAAATTGGCTCTAATGTCCTGCAGCAGAGCTATGAAAGCAAGGCTCTAGGGTATCAGCGATTTCTCATTCTCTTGTCCAAAACAGCTGAGCTCCCCACCTGGGACAGGGAGTGGTAGATCATCCATGACCCAAAGCTGAGGTTGGCAGTGGCAGAAGGGCAAGAGGGGAGATCTTGCTGCTCTATTTTTCAGAGGGTTTCAGGATGGAGTTAAGATTCCTCGATCCTCCATGCTCCAGATCCATCATAGATATGCCTTCTACATACCCCCCTGTCCTTCATGATATCTGCTGCACCGAATGGTCTGTAAGAAACAATGAAAAATGGTAGGCGTGCTCCATATTTTCAGCACATAAGAATGTAAGGAATTATGAGAACTAGAGAGAACGATGGAAAGCATGGACAGAATGATCAAGTGTGAGGTATGATAAGCAAATTAAAAGCTCCTTTTAACCTAAGGAACTGTGTGTCTGTCTTGCTCAGCACCAACTAGAAATACAAGTTGAGTACATTTTCAGGGGGAAAAAGATAGTCTTACCATTATTCAAGTGGGAAGAGAATCCAGAGCACAACACAGCAGTGAGCATTTGCTTTCAGACCATTCAGAGGCAGGGCTGCCCTCGACCTCTTCTCCCTCCCTCCATCTCCTTCCCTCTTTATTTCTTCTTCCCCCTCCCATCCCTTTATCTACCTCTGCAGCACCTCAGTGCCATCTGGTCTTGCTGGTCCTTACACTACTTCACAGATTCATGTTTCCAGAGACTTCAATGTTAGGCATTTTCAGATACTTGCTAATATTAACCCCTCATATATATCTTAAAGGCTTACAACATCCTGTTGGGGAGGAAGGAAAGAAAATTCCTTGAGCTTCAGTTAAAATTGCATATACTTATACAGACATAATGAGTCTTAAGGTACAAAAGAAGATACACAGAGTTTTAGGGAAAGTGGAAGTTTCCCAAGCATAATCAAAGCTATATTCTAACTTGCTCATGACACATGCTTTGAATTCTCCCTCCTTCTCTCCCTCCCTCTCTGCTTTTCCACACTACCTTGTAATCTGTTTTTTGCTTTGAGTTATTATTATGTTTCAAAAGGTTGCTCAATAGTTATTTCTAACATGTCTAATATACATATGCCAGGCATGTGAAAGCTCTGACTGTTTTGTGTCTGTGCTGTTATGGTTTAATCTTGTCTTAATTACTTTTCCTGTTGCTACAATAAAACTCTGACAAAATCAGCTCAAGGGAGTGTCTTAGGGTCTCTATTGCTGTGAAGAAATACCATGACCATAAAAACTCTTATAAAAAAAAAAAAAAACATTTAACTGGGGCTGGCTTAAGGTTTAGTCCATTCTCATCATGGCGGGAAGCATGGTGTCACACAGGCAGACATGGTGCTGAAGAAGGAGCTGAGAGTTCTACATCTGGATCAGCAGGCAGCAGGAAGAGGATGCCACATTGGGCCTGACTTGAGCATCTGAGACCTCAAAGCCCGCCCCTAGTGATGTACTTGTTCCAACAAAGCCACACCTCCTAGTAGTGTCAATCTCTATGGGACTATGGGGGCCACTTTCATTCAAACCACCACAGGGAGGTTTATTTCCATTCACAGTTTAAATTGTGCATTGTGGAGGAGAAATCTAGACTTTGGGAGCTTGAAGCAGCTGCTCCCATTAAATCCCCACTCAAAAGAGAGCAACATAGTCAGAAAAGAGAAATGGATGTACAAATGCTGGTGTTCTGCTTGTTTTCTTCATTTTACACAGAAGTCCCTACCCACAGAATGCTGCTACCCTCAGTTGGAAGGTCTTCTTAACCCAATTAACGCAACGAAGAAAAGCATCCACAGGCCTGCTTAGAGGTCCTCTCCCAGGTGAGTCTAGATTTTTCTCAAACTAACAATTAATAGTAGTCATCATCATGGTTATCAGTTGCCTGATGATGGCCAAAGATGGAAAATGAGTTATCTCAAAGACAGTGTTATCTCCTTGCCAATAAAAAAGAAAAGTTATGAATTGAGGTACATTGTTAGCCCTGGATGAGAGTTTAATGGTGCCTTCACACTCGGAATCTGAGATTTCAGATGACCAAATGCGATTCTTGGAGCCCAGGCTAATGGTAGAAGAGAAACAAGGCAGACAACAATCATGGCCAATGGGCTGCTATTCACCTTCTAGACCTGGATTCTCTTTTCCATAGAAAAGGGTTCAGAAGTTCATGTTCAAAACCATAGCACGTGCTTGGTGTGAGTCACCTAGAAGGCAGTGACCTACTGAACTACATTTACACAAAGCTTCATGCATGGACAAGGCCCCACTACTGGGGCCCTCACCCATGAGTCACAAATATCCTACACTTAACATTTCTCATCGGTGGGGGGAAAGGAAGTAAATGCTCTATTGTCAGTTAATGGAGCCCTCTATGGGGGAGGCACAGTGGAGGGTACTGAGCCTGTTGTTAGCACAAACGCCAAGGTACAACACTAAGAATACTGATCACAAGACAAAGTTATTTATTCATTTTCAAGAATAAATAATTCATTTAAAGAATAATTACAGTTTTCTAGATGCCATTTGGAAAAGAAGGCCAACTCTAAATTCTATTGCTATTACTCTCTATTTTTAATACATACTTTTCAATATAACAATAAAACTTAAAAATTTTGTCATAGAGTTTGAGGTGGTATAAGCAAATGGGAAATGAATAGATTCCCATACAACTAACTTCCAACTCCCACCCTCTCCTGTACAAACTCTGAGGAGATGAGACAGGCAAACAATAGGGGGAAAGTACAGGTTGGCTTAAGTAGGTATTTGGACTCATTTGGGAACAGGAAGTACTGGGTTAAAGTTCCAAGAAGAGCGAACCATAGTGTGCCTCCTGTCCCTTGGCTGCCCATTAAATGGGAGCTCCAATTCAAACCAGTTGTTGGCACAAATGCCAAGGGACTACTCTCAGAGTACTGATCTCAAGACAAACTTATTTATTAATGTTCAAATATTTACTGACAGCCCTCTGATAGGCACCAGGGGAAAGACCATGAAGCAGAAGATTTCATATGTCATGAGTGTTTCAGCCTAGCACAAGATGTGGAGTTTGTATTTAAATTAATCATCTGAAGAAGTGTATCATTGTGCGGCTGTTTTACTCACCCAAATCTCAAGTTGCCTGAATGACACATAGGAGCGTGAGCCCTCAAAACTGAGTACCAGCTTTCCAAGTAAGAAAACTGCCTGGAGCCTGATGCTCACTTGACTAAATGAACTTTCTGATGATGCCTTCGTCACGGCTCTCACTAGCACATTCATCTGAGATTAAGAGCCACCCAGTAAGATGGATCTCAAGACCATTAAGGTCCTTAGCCATGAGCACCCAACACCAGACAATCTATGCACAGCTCCCTTCTCCTTTCCTACCTGGCCAGAAGCCAGCACAATAAGGTCAGTTGGTGTGGGTCTTCTACTGACAACGGACAATCACGCTCATCAGTTCAAGGTCAGTTAGTCAAAGTAATAAATGTTGGGAAGGGACAAGATGCCAGCATGGCTGTTCTAGTGAGGAGCTGTCTATACAAAACCAGACATGAACTGGACCATGGACATTGCAATTATGGTGGAAGGACAGTCTATTTGTGCTCTGAGTTAAACATATAAAAGGAGACTGAGAGGCTCTGCCAGAACCTGACCAATACAGATGCAGCTGTTCGCAGCCAACTGTCAGACTGAGCGCGGGGACCGCAATGGAGGAGTTAGGGGAAGGACTGAAGGAGCTGAAGGGGTTTGCAACCCCACAGGGAGAACAACAAATCAACCAACCAGACCCTCCAGAGCTCCCAGGGACTAAGCCACTAACCAAAGAGTATACATGGAGGGACCCATGGCTCCAGCTGAATATGTAGCAGAGGATGGCACTGTCTGGCATCAATGGGAGGGGATCTTGGTTCTGTGAAGGCTTGATGCTCCAATGTCGGAAAACGCTAGGGAGGTGAGGTGAAAGTGAGTGGGTGGGGGAGCACCCTCATAGAAGCAGGGGGAGAGGGGATGGGATAGGAGGTTTGCAGAGGGGAAACTGGGAAGGGGAATAACATTTGAAATATAAATAAATAAAATAATCAATTAAAAAGGGTGCATTATAAAAGAAAAAAGGAGACTTGAAGCATAAGAGAGAACATAAGATTTGTTTCTAAGCTGGAGGTATCTTTTACTCAGAATATTGTATGAACGAGTAAATTTTATTACTTCATTGCTCTTCAGAGCTGGGTAACATTCCCTTTTGTATATTTACCATATTTTCCTTATCCATTTATCTGCTAATAATGGATCTAGGTTGAATCCACATTCTAGCTGTTGTGAATAGAACAGCAATGAACATGGAGGTCAAGTGTCTCTGTAGCAGAGTATAAAGTCCTTTGGGCATATGCACAGGAGTGCTGTGGCTGAGCTATAGGGCAGCTCTGTGTTTAGTTTTTCAAAAATTTCTAGGTGGACTTCCAAAGTATCGGTACTGGTGGATAAGGGTCTCCTGTTTTTTAAAAATTATCATTATGTAAGTATATATGCACATACTTACACACAGGTATGCATATAAACACAACCTGCTAAAAACATTTACTGTTGCTTGTGTGTATATGTTTTTAGAGTTGACCAACTGGTACTGGATAACTAATTAGGGGCCTCATTCACAGGGAAGACAGATTCTCCCTCTCTTAGCATTCATTATTTGTTTGTAGCTTTTCATCTAAAGGAAGGGTCCTTGTGAGATTTCCCCCATTTTCATTGGCATGTCGATTGGTGTCATTGTTCAGGACTCTCTAAGCAATTTACTGTTACGATTTCATGGATGCAGCTTTTCTGTTATATCTAGAAGACACTTCTTTCAATATGCCCTGGTCTTCTGAATCTTTCTACCCTCTTCTTACCCCAGGACATAGTAGATTATATATGTAGACAGACAACAGAAAGTGGTATTCTGAAAGGGTGGCAGCTTTCATTCGTCTTATCTGAACCAGAAGCCTCTCACAAAGGTCCTTAAGTGGAGAAGAGTCATGGTGCATGCACTCCCTTTTCTTCGTGCTGCACACCTGGGCATGGTGGCAGGAGTCCTAGTAGCCAACTTGACTGAGTCATGGTAAAGTTGGCAGAGGAGAAAGCTGGAAAGAACGTGTTCTCCTGGATGATACCGTGGGTCTTTTGTGACTCTGAGTTGCTCTCTAAATGTGTCTTTAGTATGAGACAAAATAACCTTATCTCCCAAAGACCATCACTATCTGAATTTTAAATAGCTGCACATGTCCTTTTCTGGGTGTTTAATTGAATTGTCATTATCTCTGTCAGGTCTTTATTTGCACTTTTACTTAAAAAATGTTCTCAATGTTGTATTTCTTTGTTTGGAAATAAGTAGGCTCTCTGGAAGTATGTGCTGATGGCTATTTCTAGACAAAGGAAATTTTAATTATGTCTGATGTAACCTCTGTTCTCTGACTTTCATATCCATCATAATTACTTTAAGGCACAACTGGGGTATAGTTCATTTACACAGCTGATAGCTAGCCTCTAGCTGGCTCTCATTTGGGACTGTTTCCTGGCCTCTTCTAAATTGAATGGCTTGACCTCATACTATCTCTAAGACACAGTATGTATTTGGCCTAGAAATATCTTGCCCATGATGAAATGTAGCCTGACTGGATGTGTCAGTGGAAATGTGACCGATACTTGTAATAAGTACCTGAGGTTCATTTATTCTCAGATAGCCATTTGTTCAAACCCTGTTCAAGTAAAACAGATGAGAGTTATAACCAAGAAGAGGCAAATCTGTACCTCACATTTTTACCTTAAATGTCATGCCCCATTCTCTGTCTACAAATATAACTTCCCATGTTCGATTAACAAGTTCTTGTCTAGACTGTCACTCAATACTAGAATATCAAAGCCAATTAAATCCGAAAAGCTCTACTTGCTGTGATGTCTCTTTTAACACCACAGAGGCATAGTTCCTACCTCTATCTTACAGTTTTCCCCAAACTCCAAGCTATGTGGCTACTGCTGTCAGAACGGCTCCTTATCTGCTGCTACTGCCCTCCCCATGGTACTTGGCTTGTGAGAACATTCTCCCTTCAAAAGCATGGGCCAATTAAAGACCAGCTGAGGGCTACTAAATCCTTGAACTTCTTGCCTGCTTTCCTAAAGAAACACATTTCCAAAGGGACTTGAAAGACAGACCCGGACCCAGATGAAGAAAAAAAGTCAACCGTCTCACTTTTAAACATTACCTGGCATAGTCATTCTCAACCTGGGCAGCTCAACCCCTTTGGAAGTTCAATGACTCTTTCATGGGATTTCAGTTATGAAGTAGCAAAAGAATTTTATGGTTGGGGAGTCACCACAATATGAGGAGCTGTATTCAAGGGTTGCAGGGTTGCAGCACTAGGGAGGTTGAGAACCTCTGACCTAGTGAAAGCATAGCTGTCTAGTTTTCATATTTAGTAAGAGTATGATGTCACAGATCCAGAAAGCGGACAGACTGAGGTGGGAGGGGTGGTGGTAGTGGTGGTTGTGAAATTCCATCCTTCTTTGTCCACATGTCCCTTCTGGAGTCATGCCTATAGAGCAATGACTAATTTTCTCACTCGGACTTACCCTCCTGACTGACCGGGAAATTACATCAGATTCTATACCTAAATTGTGCACCAGTTCAGACTGAATGCCACCCCTCTTCCCAGGTATATCACCATAATTGTTAGTTTTTATATTAAAACTAAGTCCTATCACATATCAACACACAGTTTTAAGGCATATTTTTTTAAGCTTTTCTTGCTACTTTAAAGTTAAGCTGAGAGACACTCTACTAGAGTGTATGGATTCAGCATCATTTATTTTTATTAGTCCTTTAAGAATTTTGCACAATGTGCTTTGATGGGATCCAGCCTCCCCCAATTCCTCCCAGATTCACCTCCACACTTACCCAACATCATGTCCCGTTTCGGAAAATTTAAAGCTATCAAGTCCAATTTGTGGTATTCATATATTCTCAGATGTGTGGCTTTTAACTGGAGTCTGGCCTCAGTGGGAGAGGATGTACCTATTTCTGCAGTGACTTGAAGTGCCAGGGTGGATTGGATCCCCAAGAGGGACACCCCCCCCCCTGTTCAGAGGTGAAGGGGAGGGGGAGGGGCAGTGTGAAGGGGTACTGGGAGGAGGGGGTGTGGTGGGGATGTGAAGTGAATACATAAATTAATAGGGGAAACAAAAGAAAACTCTCAGATGCTCAGCAGCTGTCAATTGCTACCTGCTGCTCCCCTAGGGTTGGGACACTTGCTCATCTCACCTTTCCCAAAGAGGATGGCCTTATCTGACATCAAAGGGAGGGGAGGCCCTTTGTCCTGTGGAGGTTTGATGCCCCAGCTAGGGGATGCTAGAGTGGTGAGCAGGAGTGGGTGAGTGGGTGGAGGAGAACTCTCTTAGAGGCAAGGGTGGGAGACAGTAATGGGATAGGGGGTTGTGGAGGGGTAACCAGGAAGGAGGATATCATTTGAAATGTAAACAAATAAAATGATGAATAAATGAAACAAATAAATGAAATTAAAAAATAAAAAAAGAGGGGCCATTTTCCCAGGATCACAAAACTAACTGCTAACATGTAGCTGAGTCAGAGCCCCTTTAGGAAAGTCTTCTAACCTAGCTCTGGTGCTCTTCCACATCTTCATGGCGTCGTTTCTACTTCCCCTTTTCACATAAAGAAACTGATATCTAGTATATTGGTCAGACTTAGTAACTTGAGTGAAATAGCTGACCCAGACCACTGATGAAGAAAATGGTTTATTTTCTCCACAGTGTTCAAGGTTCAAGGGTGTGGAGCCTGCATTAGGTACGTCTAGGTGAGCCCCACGGCAAATTGTGGATTGCGGGGTGGGAATGGTGCGAGCACACGTTAGAGTGAGCAGTCACAATCTTACCCAGGAAGGAGAGAGAAGGGGAGATGGGGGAGAAGGGGAGGGGACAAAGAAAAGCATGTTCCTTTTAATAATCATCTTCTTATAAGAATGGCCAAAGAGTGGTATAGCTGGGTCCTCAGGTAGTATTATGTCCATTTTCCTGAG
>CM052707.1:93767998-93818732 GCA_028551405.1 Uromys caudimaculatus | reverse complement strand
CTAACTTCTTGAGTTCTTTGTATATATTGGATATTAGTCCTCTATTAGATGTAGGATTGGTAAAGATCCTTTCCCAATCTGTTGGTTGCTGTTTTGTCCTACTGACAGTGTCCTTTGCCTTACAGAAGCTTTGCAATACTACCTGAGGACCCAGCTATACCTCTCCTGGGCATATATCCAGAAGATGCTCCAACATGTAATAAAGACACATGCTCCACTGTGTTCATAGCCGCCATATTTATAATAGCCAGAAACTGGAAACAACCTAGATGTCCCTCAACAGAGGAATGGATACAGAAAATGTGGTACATTTACACAATGGAATACTACTCAGCTATTAAAAACAATGACTTCATGAAATTCACAGGCAAATGGATGGTACTTGAAAATATCATCCTGAGTGAGGTAACTCAGTCACAAAAGAACAAACACTGTATGTACTCACTAATAAGTGGATATTAGCCCAAAAGTTTGGAATACCCAAGATTCAATTTACAGCAACCATTGGACTGAGCGTGGGGTCCCAGATGGAGGAGTTGGAGAAGGGACTGAAGGAGCTGAGGGAGTTTGCAGTCCCATGGGGAAGGAGCAACAGTGTCAACTGGCCAGACTCTCCGGTGCTCCCAGAGGAGAGCCTTGTTGGCCATCAGTGGGAGGAGAGGCCCTTGGGTCTGAGGGTGTTAGATGCCCCAGTATAGGGGAATGCCAGGGAAGGAAGACGGGAGTGGGTGTGTGGGTAGGGGAGCACCCTCATAGAGGCAGGGGAGGGGGATGGGAGAGGGGGTTTCCAAACGGGAGCCCTGGAAAGGGGAAAACATTTGAAATGTAAATAAAGTATATATATAAGAATGGCCAAAGAGTCATGGGAAATTACTTCATCCCCAGGGATCCAGTGACCTCCTCTTACTTACCACATCTTCAAAGTTCCCTCATCTCCCCATGATAGTGCCCTGGGCACCAAGTCTCCCTCCACTAGGGGACACTGAAGTCATATGCAAACCATGGCAGCTAAAAAGCCAAAAAAAGGAACTTGACAAATCCCACACAGTCAAGTAATAGACACAGCCCTACAATGATTTTATAAAATGGTAGTCTACTTGAGATTCATCTACACCTAAATGCAATCTGAAAAACGAATCAGATACAAGACTGAGTTGAAACGTCATAACTATCAGGAATGACTATGTAAATGTGAGTGACTATGTAAATGAGTGACAGGAGTAACTGTGGAACTTGGGGCAGGAGGGAGTCGGCTGGAATTGGTTTAGCTTCTCCCTGTAGCTATCTCACTTTTTCCTTTATTGTTTCCTAGCTCAATAAAACACCATGGAACTGTATCCACCTTCCCTGTATTTAGAATTCAAGGAAAGGACAATAAAAAAAAGTCCGGAGAGAGAGATGACCTCCCCCTGCCACGCCCTTCACCATCTATGACAGGTGCGAGAGCTGCCTCTGTCCCCCAGAGCCCGCCCAGTCCCTTGCCTGATGCAGCACTTGGGAGAAAGGGCCATACACCTGGCACGATCAGTACAACAGAGCTGGTCCCGCAGGCTTGGGCACCAGTGAGCCATCTTGAGGGCATGATAGCAGGAGAACTCCTCTGCCCCTTGTCATTGTCATAGCCATATGACGTGTCATAGGTTGAGCTAGCCAAGGCAGTGCTGGAGATCTTACCTTAGTGGTGTGGATGCAAGAGAACTGGCTGGCTGATTAGCCTTAGTTACCATTCAGGCCACAATCCAGGGATTTGAGTTGGCCCACCTCAACATCTAGCTCGTCTATGAACTGCATGAGTGCAAGAGGGTCCGGTCCTACCGATCTAGAACTGCAGGATCTCCATGACACAGGGCAACAACAGGATATCTGAGAGGAGTCATAGGATCCAGTATTGACAGTGTAGCAGAAGCCAGGAGCATTGAACCAGACCAGTGACTCATTGCAGTGAACATTTGCAAGTAAAGAAGTGTAGACAAAAGGCTATACTTTGGGACACACTGTAACACACCACAGATTCCACAAGAAGGTTTTTTTTCTTTTGGGGGGAGGTTGCAAGGGTAAAGGGTGGGTACTAAGGGACAGGGAGATGAATGGGATTGAAGTGAAGTAAGTCCACATAGGAATATTGAGGGGAGCGCTTTGTAGGTCTCAAGTGAGGGTCATTTATATATCGTTTTCTCACTGAAAAAAAAAAAAAAAAACAACTGTTTTTAGAACATCTTTTTCTACATACGACTGTTTTTCGGATTTTCTATCTAAAATTCATTTAGTTATCATGCCTGCCCACACATATAAATTAAACAAGTAACTAAATAAATATCATAAAAGTCCATCAAGCAATATCAAGAGGCTTGACTAGCTCAAGCTAGGATGGAGAGAAGGAAGGAAGTGTTCAGACTGTCTACACTCACATCAGCAACACAAACCTTTCTGAGGTATGTAAACATGGGTACCAATGCTCTCACCCAGGTGCTCTATCTTCCTACAGAAAAGCTGATGCTGTCAGGAGAAACCTTCTCCCAGGGAGGCTACAGAGCTGCTTTTCGGGTTTTATCTATCTCCTTTGTGTCTTTGCTAAAATGTCTACTTGTTTCAGGAACCTCCTACTAGCTCCTCATGAAATCATGTAACAAGCTCATGGGTGTAAAACAAAAATCATCAGTTCACTGGCTGTTCAAGGTGCTAACAACGATTTGTTCTTCTGGGGGCTTAGAGGAGCAATTCCAGTTCTGTGCCATTTCCAGCTTCTAGAGTCCACTCTCCTGGTTCCTTGGCTAGATGCCTTTGTTTTTGTCTTCAAAGAGAGATGTGCATTATCCTCAACTCTGTCCTGAGTCCCTGACCTCTGCCTCTGTCACCAAGCTTCTTTTGCTGACTCTTATCCTCTTCAACTCCTCTTGTAAAGACCCAATAGTCATACTGGACTATCTGGACAACCCATGACAATTAGTGGTATTTCAATACCACTAATGACATCTGCAAATGCCCCTTGCCATATATGATGTTGTCACAGGTTCTGTGAATAGAGATATCTGAAAGACCTTACTCCAGTCTACTAGTGTTCAGTAGCACTTGTTAGGTAGTTAAGTTCTTATCATTGCGTGAAGTTCTTTTTCTTTAAAAAAAAAAAAAAAAGCTGCCTTTACAGAAGTGGTTGCTTGTCAGCAGTAGGCTCTCCCCCTACAGTTGTGCCTTGAAAGTGCCTTCTGATCCTCCTTGCTGATTCTATGCACTGCTAACTGGTATTTTCTCTGGAGACTGGGCTGAATGCATTTCGTGACAGAACACGTCTCTTTATCTTTGGGGCTGGAACCAGGGACAGATTCCTTGTTGTATAAAGCACAGATGTCATTGCACCGATTGTGAAACCACAAATTCCACTACTCTTCTGCCATGTTACTAAAGTCACAAAGGCCCAGCAAAAAACAAAACCATACTGTGTTCTTTGTCTCAGCTCTGGGATAATAAGAGTAACAAAGAAACATGTGAACATGATCTATAATGTTAGATTTGAGAATTTTGTTGGAAATTTTGTCTATAGTGATAAACTTGAGAATTCTGTGCTCCTATGCAGATAGGATTCCTGCCACCAGACAGCCCAGTGGGGGAGTTACCCACCTATGACCAGCAGCATGGTATTGCAGTTCTCCCCATGTGTAGTCTCACCCTAGGAAAGGTGTTCTTGTAGAGGTTTGGTGCAGAGCAGTCAAAGGACATGGGCTGAGTTACTATACCTTGCTTCTCTCCCAGTCTCACCCAGAGACTGTCTAACCCACTTTTATTAGGTGGATCCAGGAGTGTTTCCCAGTAGCTGAGCATTCCCTACACTCAAAGAACTGTCAGAGGAGGCCAGGAGAAACTCACTACCACCAATAACTAATCCATTTTGCCCAAGTAGGTAGAATGTAAGCGTGAAGGAGAAATGAGAAGGCACCACATTGAATCGGGGTGGGGGGCAGCACCCACTTGTGATCACAGGTGATCTACCATGGGCCCTGCTCTGACTGCGTAAGCTTAGAGGGGTAACTCTGGTCTCACGACTGCACTGCCGCCACCTGGAAGACTCTCGTGGGTAGGGGTAGAGCTTGCCATTTGGTCCCTATTACTAGGCACTGAAATGCAGGTTGTTTATGGTCCTATTGTTTTTAAACTTGTAACATGACACAAAATTCACCCACAGAAGACTGAGCCAAACCACACGAAGGGGATTTTAATTTGTAAATATTTTAATTTGCAACTGTAATTTGCTTAGTTCTACAAGCCTGACCCATGGTGTACAGTCTTTTTTAAATAACTGCTGCTAGATAAAAACATAGAATTATGAGTTTGAATCAAAGCATTTAACAGTTAAATGACACACATTTATTCAGCAGGACCCTCTTTATTTCTTTTTCTTTATTCTTTTCTGATTTTCTGGTCAGTTTAAGTTACTTGAAACAACCTGTTTCTGTCATTTACTTATACAACACCCCACAGTCAAGCACAAACCCTTGGTACTCAATGTCTGACATGTCTCCGCACTTATTTCCCAGGACTCTCTCTCAGTGTGATTTGCCTTTGACTATACTTCCTGGCATCCTGTATTCAAAGCTATTTCTTGTCCACACAGTTCTTTCCAAGGTCGTTATCTGCTCTCACTTTCTCTCACATTCCCATTCTATGTCTACCTTAGGACCAAATTCGAATGTCACACATTCCCAGATGATTTTTTTCTTCCCAAGTGCCATTCAACTTCTCCCCAGCCTTGAATGTTTTCTAAGAACGGAGACCTTGTTTGTATTATTTAGAGGAGTGCCATGATGCACGCTCAAGTTGCACATGTTGGTCCTGCCTTGCAGTACCTAACATACTGTTTCATTCAGGAGAAACATTTGGTTAATAATTTTTTAGTAAACAAATACATGACTTTGAGTGGGCAGACAAGGCCATTATCCTGCAATGGCCAATATAGTGAATTAGGTCTTGAGATAGTGAAAAGTCTAAAGTCAGAACCTCAGAAGAAAACCAAAGAAAGACAGCACTGAGGGGCTCTTTAGGCTTCTATCAGATGAATGCTGGGGTCTAGCTCCATTTTACATTTTAAGGTAGAATCTGATGTATTACACAGACACACACACACAGACACACACACATACACACACAGACACATACACACACAGACACATACACACACAGACACACACACACACAGACACACAGACACACAGACACACACACACACATACACACACAGACACATACACACACAGACACACACACACACAGACACACAGACACACAGACACACACACACACACACACACACACACACACACACACACACACACACACACACACACACACCCTACCCTTTGTCCCTTTCCTACTAGTATGGGTTTTTGGAGACCAAGAAGCTTTTCGTGGTTCCAAATGAGCTTCATAGGAGTTAGTGTGCCAGACAATCAATGGCTACCAAAGTCACCGTGAGCCTAAGGCTTCTGAGTTAGTTGTCTTATGTTCGAGAAGAACTGGTATAAAGTAGGACAGTAGTAAACAGAGCAAAGGTAGATTTAGTAAGGCAGAGTAGACAGGACTCCTGAGAGTGGGAGGGGCTCGGCGGGAGAAACACTATTACTTTGTCTTGTCCTGGGTTCCTATGATGGGAAGTGGATGGACACTGAAATAATCTTTACTGGGATTGGTTAGTTTTCAGTTCCTGGTGGGCTGAGTCAATGAGGAATTTATATTCAGTGCGCATGCTCCATGGGCCAGATAGATGATTCAGTCAGAGGCGTGGCCATGTGTGACTAGTTCATGAGCCACCATGAGACCTGCCTTGACTGCCTAAGGGAGCTAGCTCTCATCTTAACTACCTCACATCACCCAACACCTGTCAGAATCCCTTCATTGGGCAGATTTCATTGCTAGGTCCTGCAGCCAGTCCTAGGAAAACTGCTATGAGAAATGACACAAAATACCTACGCTGTGATGGGTTTTCTTAGGAACCTTTGTGGCTCTCCAAAGTTAGGACGTTAGCATTGTGTTAAAAGTCTACAACGGGATGCCTGCTGTGAAACAGAGCCTACTTCTTCAGCAGAAAGTATTCCCAAATTGTGGGAAGGAAGGGACTCAAGAAAGCAGTGATCCTGAACTCTTGAAATGGAACCTTGTCTCTGACCATTTCCCTAGCACATTTGTAGCATAACCTGGTGACGAAGGATTTCTAACAAGAATGCAGCTGTTCGTTTGCGTCCAGCAGGCTGAACCATCTAGGTGTCCTCTTACTGATTTAAGTTCGAGAGCCAGCAATGCAAGCTTCTGTACCAACAAGCGACCCAGGACAGAAGATGTTATTGCTTAGCATCTAGGATTTCATGATCAACTGCTTGAAGGGGAGACCAGTTTTCTCCATGCACCTTCCCATGACTGGAGCTGTGTCCCGTGATGAGAGGGACTTAGCTGAGTTTTTCTTTGCTGCTCCCAGAGAGTATTGTTGTTATAAATACTGATTCTGGAGTCAGAGAGGCTCAAGCACCCAGGACTAGCCTTGCTTCTTACCACTCTGTCAGCCTCAGTTTCTCATCTTTAAAATGAGGCTGATTCTTACAGAATGTAGTTAAAAGCTTCTAGTGAGAGTCATGAAGTAAGTTCTCAATGGAAAAAGCGCTACTTTTAAAGAAGAAAATGGCATAACTCTGGAAGACATTGGCCCAAGGAGTCTTGTGACTTCCTCCAGGCCTCTGCATTTCTCCATGGAAACTAGACACAAAGGTCAAAGGCAACAACAGTAAGAATCAGAACATAAGCAATGACCCCTGAGCATGACTCCACCTGCTATTTATGACAGATGGCCTCTCATCAACCAAACTTGCCACTGCACCCCAAGGTGTGTGTAAGATGTGCAGCTAGCGACCATGCAGTCCAGCCAAGACCCACAGCTTCTGGAAGAATTTAAAAAAAAAAAAAAAAAGGTTCCATTTTCAAGGCCCTTCACAGCTGTCTGCATAGGGATGTATCCTCAATGGGGACACCATTTCTTTTTACTAATTTATAAAGTTCTCAGCATAGCTGGGAATAAAACCCACTCCTCTTTGTCAACCTTCCTTAGGACATCATTAGATCCTCGAAGAAATATCAAATGAGAGTAAGGGTAAAAATGACTTAGAGACACACAAAAGCAGAGTTTTTAGTCTTCTGGTGTGGGACTTTGTTAGAGTAGAAGTCAGAAAGGAGGAAGAGGAGGACAAGCAGGAGGACTGTGTTCCTATTTCTTGTGACATGGATGAACCTGACATATATCATATTAAGTGAAACACACCAAGCACAGGAAGAGGAAATCCTGCATGCACTCATGTACATGGGGAAGCCAAGAGTTGAACTGAAAACCACAAGGATGGGGTTAGGGTTTAACTCCACAGTGCTACTCACAGGCTCTTGTTTTGAGTGTTCGCTGGCTGATGTTTGGAGATGTTCTGGCACATTTAGAAGTAGGCCCCTGTGGTGAGACTTTGGGGGCTGTAGCTTGCCACTGATTGACAGCTCACCCTTGCTCCATAGTTCATCACCATGCTCCCAGTGCCAAGGATGGGGCGGGTCCACTTCGCTGGCCATGCTCTGATGGATGAGACCCTCTGAAAACGTGAGTCAAAATAAATACTGCTTCCCTCATTCCTCTAAAGTATGCTGGTCACAGTGATACAAACATATCTAATACAGGTGATTAGCGTAGACTGAAGAGATGTCTAAGGTTTCAAAGTTTCACTTAGAGAAAAGAACTCATTTCTGGACATCTACTGTACAACATGTGACCTACAACTAACAATCCATTGTATTCTGAACATTGTTAAAGAGGAGATTTTAATCGTTTCCACACAGCCAAAGGAAAAATATCTTAGGTGGTGCACATACTAATATATTCAATTGAGCTGTTCCACAATTTTTCCTTTTTTTTCCTTAAATTATTTTATTTATTTACATTCCAAATGTTGCCCCCTTCCCAGTCACCTCTCCCAGAGTCCTTCACCTCAACCCTTCTCTCCTTTCATTCTGAGGGGGCGTTCCCCCACCCAGCACACCCCGCACCCTCACCCCCCACTTTACCCCTCCAGCATCTCCCTTCCTTGGGGCATCAAGTCTCTACATGACTAGGCATAATCTGACAGCCCCATTTCCCTCTATTTGAAGTAACATATTGTCTATGATAAATTTAAAATTGTGGTTTTCGTGTTGAATATGTAGTTCAGTTGAATATAGCTCACTTGCCTAGTACACATTTGCATATATACATCCACACAGACATGTCCGTACACCACTCATATGATACACATAACACACAATGCACACACACACACCTGTACATACTACATACACACCACATAAACACCACACAAACACCACATGCATACACATACCATATACACATACCACATACACCACACACACACACACACACACACACACACACACACACACACACACACACACAAACACACACACTTAAGTACATTGCTTCACTTAATCCTTAAAACCACCTTCTGGGATATGTATTATTTTAACCCTTGTTTGTTCTCTGAGGAAATGTAAGCACAAAATTATTACATGGCTTAAGGGAGTCCTTTATGTGTGCTCAGTCTGCACTTCAAACCCAAGGCAGAGAAAATTCCCATGGTGAATTTATGACACAGGCAAGAAGAGGCTCTTTTTCTTCTTTTACCTTTTTCTTTAACATGAACTATTTCCCTCAGAGTCAATAAATATTTAGCTAGCTAACATGTGAAAGGTTGTATTACCAAACTCACTGACCCAAACTATCTGAACAACAGTACTTACCAGCCAGTCCAGTTTCGGTCATAGAACTCCCATATATGTATCTGGCTGTTCTAGAAGATCTCGGATGGGAACTTTTCTCTCTTCATGCATATGTCCTACTTTTCCTGTTGGGATGAGGATGGGGGAGTGGGAGCATTTTCCCTGCCCGTCAGAAAGGGTCATGGCCAATATTCCTATAACAAATACAGTACTCACGTCCTATCACTTAACCCCAGAAGGACAGTGTTCTATTACAGAAGAAAATTAATCCTCTTTGAAGAGAGCTAAAATTTGGAAATTTTATCAAAAAATGTACCCTCAGCCCTTCAAAACGAAGCCACCTCCAGAGGCCATTGGTCTCCTTAACCAAACACAGGTGAGAATCTCATCCCTCAGATTTGCAAAGTATGATTTGGAAAGGCCACGAGCAGGGACTCTTTGCTGATTAATAGTTTGGGAAGATGTTGAGGAACCTTCCAGAACACAGAAATTCTAAGGCACAGTGATGTGAAGAAGCTGAAGGCATGCTGCACACACTGATGGGCCACAGGTGCCCTAAGTTACCAAGTGGATTCTTGCAGGCTCCTGAAAAAGAAACTGATCTTTATTTTGCCTAAACCCCTCCCCCACCCCGAAAAACACTCACCGGAGAAATGTCAAATTCCCACAGGATGAAGCCAGTTTTTCCTTGAGAGGAATCCTGAGCGGATACACAAACAATTAAACTGAAATAGACTGTCTTAACCCTTATTGCAGTTCAAACACCAGAGCCATCAAAGCTGACCAGCCAAGCCAGCTGCTCGCTGCCACCCTTTGAGGTTCCTTGAACTGGGGCTTTGTTAGAGCAGGAGGGAGAGAATATTTCAAAGACAAGAGCCCTCCTTGGGAACCGATGTCCTGGTGACCTCTCTGAATGACATACTTTTTCTCAGAACACATTCTCAGAGAATACCTAATCTCTGGTACCCCCATCCCAAGCCCCACAAGTCCCTCAGCCAAGCATTGCTAGAAGAGTATGCGGACCCTATTTCCACTATGCAGGATAAAACTCCCCTGATTAGCCCTGTTCCTTAAATATAACATTGGAAGGAGAAAGGCCTTCCTTTTCCTCTGCATGGTCTAGACACTAGATCCTGTGTCTTTCTATGGTGGTTTAATTTTTTTTAATGTATGATAAATATGCCTTGTAAACATGTTACTTTCAGATAGTATCTGTATCGGCACGGTCTATTTAACAGCTGCGGTTCATTTGTCTTAATATTTTAGTAATTCTGTTTGGACTTTTCATCTAAAACAATAAATATGTCCTATTTATATATATATATGTGTAATATGTTACATTAGGTCTTATATAATATGTCTTACATAATATATATTATATATTTAATTACCTATTATACTATATATAATTATATATTAATACATAATACATATGTTACATAATATAAAATGTATAATATACATATATTGTTAGATTTTAATTTTAACACCAAGTACCTAATATTTCTATAACGTTAATAACATAAAAGAGTATGTTTTTCAAAGGACATACACCATCAATTCAGATACCTGCTTTGAACTTTGGTTCAATCTTGTTGCTCAGAAACTTATTAAAAGTTTTTTTTTTTTACATAAAGAATTAGTAGCCTTTGATAGATGCCCCAGTGTAGGGGAATTGAGGGCGGGGAGGCAGAAATGGGTGGGTGGGTGGAGGAACACCCTCATAGAAGCAGGGGAAGAGGCAAGGGATAGGGGCTTTCCGGGAGGGGGGAAACCTGGAAAGCAGATAACATTTGAACTGTAAATAAAGAAACTATCCAACTGTAAATAGAAACTATGTGAAACCAGAAGAGAAAGGGGTAGGAAATGTCTCTGAAGGAATGTAGATCCTAGAAGCAAACACCCGCAGTGGGACTGGGATAGTAATTGGCTGAGAGTATTTGTAAGAACCTGTTGGGGGCATTCTCTAAACCCTTGGAAAACTGGCCTGAGGATGAGAGAGTTCTGTCTTCTGACACCTCCCTCACTGGGTGATCGTGGCGAAATCGTAGCGCACACCATCAGCCAGACATTGTTTAACATACATGTTTTATGATGGGCACGGTTCCTCTTCCTGCCACAGACTTGTGCTTAGTGTTATTATGACAAAACTCATTTGAGAGATAAGGAATCTGATAAGCTAAAGACTCTTCTCCAGGTCACACATTTTTAAAAGCATGTCCTTTCCCTCAACTCTCCAGCTACTGGATAACCTCATACAGGTTTGACGTGCTCTTTAGGCTTCAATTTTGAGGTCAAAGTTGCACCCTATTGCTGCTGTCTGTCAAAAGTTCCACCAGCGACTTCAAATTCCACAGAATAGTTTTACTCATACAATTACTTTTTTTCTGAATACTTCCCTTAAAACTTTCATGAAGCCTTTTACTTAGGTGGAAATTTTTTAAAAAAGAGATGAAACGTCAGGAGGGAGGGAAAAACCCTCAGTCATTTTCTTGAGCATTTGTCCACAGAAGAGATTAGAGCCTCACCAACCCATCAAAAGATGCACAGAGAGGAGAGCAAAGTGGATCTGTAATATTTATGTGCATTAATCCCTCTGTGCTATGGCTGTGTTCAGATAACCTCAATAATGCAGAGCGATGGGGGACCCTATGGAGTCCATTTTTGTCAAAGTTTCAGACTGGAAATATCATACAGGCTACCAGTGCAAACACTCTGAAGGTAGACACCAAGCTCTTACTGGCCCCCAGTCATGGGAGCATAGATTCTGGCAGTGGACGGGGAAGAGGCCATATGCATACTGTCACCAACTATAGTGCAAGAGGAAGAGGAACTATTTAGTTAAATTATACAAAATATTTCCATAGTCATTGGTCAAAGTAGTTAAGAAGAGGCAATTTTACACGGTACCACACTAAAATGTTCATGGAACATGTAATAAGTTAGTAACTGATTCTTCTGGGAGAAATAAAGCCTTTAAAGATGCTGGACCCTAATGGAGTCCTGTAGAGTGTGCAGAGAGTTACAGAGCATAGAACGCAGAAAGAGAAGCAAAGGCTGAGGCAGAGGCAGGGGCAGAGGCAGGAAAAGAGGAGGAAGAGGAGGAGGAGGAAGAAGAGGAGGAGGAGGAGGAGGAAGAGTGAGAGGAGGAGGAGAAGGAAGAACAAGAACAAGAAGAAGAACACAAACAAGAAGAGGCATTTGAAAGAGAGACACAACAGGAAGAAAGTCAGTCAGGACCCAAGAATACAGAATGGCTCGACTGAGTCAGAGCTCATTATCCAGTGTAGACAATCCAGAACTGAACACTAGAAGAGAGTCATTATGATCCTCCTCTAAGCTCATTTACACCATGCCTGATTGTTATCAGACATATTCATTGTTTTTAAAGAATTAATAAAGCATTGTGACTTATGAAAAATTGTACATGTGGCCTTTAGAAGCAGATTGACCTGATTGGACTCTCAACTCCACTGTTCTACCAGTGACTACACTTCCTTAAATCACTTATCCTACACACACAGACACACACAGACACACACACACACATACACACACACACTCACACATACACACACAAGATTATCTGACATGTTCATCATTTTTAATTAAATATTGTCTTTTTTAGTAGTTACTTGTCTTAAAGCATTTGAGGATTTATTACTTTATAGAACAGATTTGCTGGTCACTTTTTGAGTTCAGGGACTTCTCATACTATAAATCCAAGCAACTAGAGAGAAATGCTGTGATTCTCCACCCAGATGGGAATATAATTCCATGGCAGAGTCCCTTTTCAGCATGCATGAGGCTATAGGTTCAACTGCCAACTCTGGAAAGACAAAAAAAAGGGGGGGGAGGAGACTAAAACATATGCTGAAATGCATAATCTGAAAATTAACTGTGGCAATTAATATTTAATAATATAGTGCATTTCCATATGTGAAGCCCTTTTCTGTGGATGAGTTTATTTGCTCATCACATTTGCCTTAAGAGAGAAATCGATGATATTGTCCTCAGTGGAACAGGGAAACAAAAGTCAGAGATGCCCCTGCTGTAAGTAAGATCTCCTTGAGACAAGCAGTCAAGGTCCCATATAATTAAAAATGCAGCCCATACCTTTGCCCATTCCTTAAAAATCAGGCTGAAATCAGAAATTGTTTTGAAGGTTTGAGAAGTTACTCCCCAGCTGCCTCTGTGAGTAATGATAATGCTGAGGATTGGTCAATCAAAACCTTTTGTGGGTGGGATCCATCCACCTCTCCGGGAGCCTTCTCACTTCACAAAGGAACATGAATAAGTGTGTGGGATCCATCCACCTCTCCGGGAGCCTTCTCACTTCACAAAGGAACATGAATAAGTGTGTGGGATCCATCCACCTCTCCGGGAGCCTTCTCACTTCACAAAGGAACATGAATAAAAGGGGGATTAAATGTCTCTCCTACAGTCACTTTGAGAATTCATGGCTGTGCTCCTAGTTAAAGATGGCAGATTTAGCATATGGCTTATATTACATTCGATCCCCCAAACCCACTAAAAAGACAGTAAAGGGATTGATTTTAAAGATATTAACCCATAAGGACAAAAACGTATCAGGAGGGAGACAACAACAACAAGCTTTTGGATGGGAAGCAGATGGCTGGGTAGTGAACATCTTAGCAGACCCATGAGGGCTGGAATTTCAGTTGACGGTGGGGAAAATACAGATGCAAGTGGTTTGTCATTGTAAACTCCATAAAGTCTCTGGAACTGCCAGTAAGATGTACCTGTAAATGTGAGACTGTGGCTGAAACAGAGGAAGGATTTTCTAACAGACTGAGTGAGCGGTTGTGTCTTTATCTTCCTGGTCAATATTCTGAAGTGCTAATCTCTGCAAAGAACTTAAGGGTAAAATCTGATACAAGAGTTTGCAGGAACTAGTCAGAACATGGCACCCTCCTTACAGCAAAGAGAATTACTAAAGCATCCATCTGCAAAGGTGGGACCATCTGCCTTACTGAAAGCCAAGCTTTGACTTTTTCACTAAAGACTTGAGACTGCCAGAGCCTGACCAATACAGATGTGGATGCTCGCAGCCAATCATTGGACTGAGCACGGAGACTCTAATGGAGGAGTTAGGGGAAGGACTGAAGGAGCCAAAGGGGTTTGCAACCCCATAGGAAGAACAATATCAACCACCAGACCCCCAGAGCTCCCAGGGACTAAACCACTGACCAGAGTACACACAGAGGGACCCATGGTTCCAGCTGCATATATAGCAGAAGATGGCCTTATCTGGCATCAATAGGAGGGCAGGCCTTTAGTCCTGTGGAGGCTCAATGCCCCAGCATAGGGGGATGCTAGGACAGCGAAGCAGGAGTGGGTGAGCACCCTCACAGAGTCAGGGAAAGGAGGGATGGGGTGGGGGGTGTGTGGAGGAGAAACCCGGAAGGGGGATAACATTTGAAATATGAATAAATAAAATAACCAATAAAAAAATAAGACTTGCGACAAATGCAAAGAGAAGAAAATCTAACTGAGGCACACGATGGGAATTGCATAAGGATTTGTAAATAACTCACCATACCTCTAAGCTGCTAAGATTTGTGAGCCTTTTGGTAAAGATAAATAAGTAAATTATAAGTAAATACATGTAACTTACCCGCCAGGTAGAGTGTAGACTTCCCCCAAGTGAAAGAAACACAGAAACACTAACTTTGGCAAAGACAACTGGGAGGAGGTTGATGGAGAGAGAAGGAAGAAGAAAAAGGAGGAAAACTTTAACTGAACAAAAGACTTTGTCTAGTTTATACAAAAAAAAGAGTTTGTGAAATGGAATTGGCAACCTCATGACAACAACCCCTTGTTATGGTTTTGAGCCAGATATGTGCCCATGTGGCAGCTAGAGACGATCTCTTGACATAAGGACTCTTAGCCTTTTTAAAATTTAAATAACAACAATTAAACTGGTCCTTCCAAAGAAAAGTGTAATAGAAGGGGAGTAGAACTATTTTCTAACAAGGTTCAAACTATACTCGCTGAATGACAACAGCAGAATCCTGTTTTTCCTTCCCTACTTTGCTGTTTTGAATTTCCTTGAACTTACTTCAAAATAAAGTTTGGAGAGAGGAGAACTTGGCCTGTGGCAGAGAATTGGTCCAAAGTAGTTGTGAGAGTCTATTATTGAGGAGGGTTCCAGTTGCCCCAAATGGGATGGGACCTGCCTTTTTCCATTCTGAAACCTGGGCACACACACACAGAGACACACACAGACACACACAGAAACAAACACACACACACACACACACACACACACACACACACACACACCATAAAACACAAAATGCTTTTCCACCTACCAATTACGTTTTCCCTATTTAACAAGGATTAGGTTTTGTCCATAACCAGTTGTTTGACAAAATTTCATGTGGTTAGCCTCAGCCAACACAAGCTCAAAATTCAGGTTTGCTCTCTAAATGTCAAATTTCACCTGAGTTGAAGGGTCAAGGAAAGTTTCCAAAAAGTGTCCCACTAGTATAAATCTCCATATCTACAACCAATTGGCTGTGTTTGATCATTCACTAAGTATTCAGAACCAAATCTAACCCTGTAAGAGGAACAAATAAAGTGTTCAGATATGGACCCTGCACCGAATAACCAAACCTTTTTTGTTAACTATTGATGATATCTTCTTCCTCTTCCTCTTCCTCTTCCTCCTCCTCCTCCTCCTCCTCCTCCTCCTCCTCCTCCTCCTCCTCCTCCTCCTTCTCCTCCTTCTCCTCCTCCTTCTTCTTCTTTTTAAATTTACAGATAACATCCAAGTGGTTGGTTTCTCTGAGAGATGTTCTTTTCTGCATATATAGGGCCTTTAAAGAACATGGGTAGAGCAACACTATAAAGCCTCTTAGTGGCCTCTGCTGATGTTTATCACCTTTTGATGTTTTCTCTTTCTTAAATCCTCTTACAGGCAGAATGAAGGGGGAAAGGATTGGATGTTGGGAGACAGCACAGGAAATTTTGTGCTTAGTACCCTACATACCTCACACTTACAAAGCTCTTTCTTTTTTAGAGAAGAGGAAAGAGGAGGAGAAGAAACAGAAGGAGAAAGACAAAGATGAGGAAGACAAGAGGGAGGAGAAGAAAAAAGAGGAAGAGAAGAAGCTTTGATCCCGTAGCATAATGGTCTGAGAGCATCAGTGTGTAAATATTACCATCAGTATGTATTTCCCATTTCCACTAAATTATTTAGACAGGAAGTTATGATCACTCTCAAAATATTGAGAGCAGCTAACTTTGAGTAAAATAAGTTTGCTGTGAGAGTGTCTGTGTGTGGTTAAATAGTTACTAGTATTCTCTAGGTGTTAAATTAAATAAAAATAAATAGGAGAACAAAATTAAAACCTTTCCAAAACACAGGAACAGATTACAAAGTTTCTAAAAATTCAGTGTGTGTGTGTGTGTGTGTGTGTGTATATATATATATATATATATATATATATATATATATATATATATATATATATATATTCAATACAGAAGCTGTATAAGCTTCTAAAGTCTACTACATATTCTTTCCCTTAAAGATTCAACAAACTGGAATGGATAAAAGGAGAGAAAACCAAGCCCAAGATTAATCCAATAGTACAGAGTCACATGAAATCTCAAAATACATTTAGTAGGTACAAATATTTGGATTTTAACTGTCTAATAAAGGGCCACATGAAAAAGAGTTGGTCCTCAGCTTTGTGCTTCTGGGAAGTGATGAAACCTTGGCCAAGTGGAACCAACTGAACCGGGAGAATGGTTGGTTGCTTACTCTGCAGGAGAATATAGCCACAGCATCAGTGGCTTTCTCGTCCTGCCTTATCCTCTCTAATTCCTGTCTGTTATGAGATGAACAGGCCACAAGGTCCTTCACTGTGCTGGAATGTGCCATTACAGGCCCAAAGAGGTTGAGAGAAGAATAGGCTGAAGCCTCAGAATAAACCTTTGCTCTTTTGAGTTGCCTACCTCATGTATGTTGTCACAGTCATGGAAAAGTAACACCAGAAAGGTTTGAAGGAGAAGCAGATTCTTCTGTATCATTAGAGAATGAGTGTTTAGTGGTGTCCAGCAAAGGAGAAAATAAAAACAAAAGGTGCAACATGATAAGTTACTGGAGAATTTTGAGTTATATCATTGAGCTAGAAAATAGCTTCATTTATAGGATAGTCCTGAGAATTAAGCCCTACAAGATCACGGAGAGTCTTGGATAGCATTTTAAGTAATTTAAACTTAATTGAGCTGTGAGCTAAAAGCATGTAAGACTTTCATCAGCAGTGCACTTGAAGACTGGATTGTCTGAGTAAGACCATTGGAAAAGAGGGAAATAAAACCAAGCAGATAAAGCCAAAGGGATCATTGCCACGGTCCAAGCAAGAGGAGCAAGTACCACAGCATGCCAGGAACCACAGTGGAGAGGAATAGGACCGACCAAGAGGCAACTCAGAAAACAACTGAGCAAACATAACAAGTTAAAATGTGTGGAAGTAGTGTCAACAGTCCAATAATTTGTGCTTGAATGAAGAAGGTAATATTTTTACCATTTACAAAAATAGAGGTCAAAGCCCAGTTGTGTGTCAAGGATGATTTTGCTATGGAAAACTTTGGATTGGGAACCCAATGGTGGTAGTGAGAGGAAAAATCCAGTTAGTGGGATTATGGGACTGGAGTCTAGAGTAAAAAGGGTCTAGAGAAGATTTGGAATCACTCTAGAAAGGCCAGGATAGTCACCAGAGCAGCGATGGAGCCTGTTGAGAGAAAGGGGAGAAAAGAGAGAAGTCAAGGGGGAAGGGGGGAGGGGCAGAACAGACATCCCTAGCCAAACAGTAGCTACTTACCTAATTGGAGAGAAAGTTTGCTGTCAAAGAAGAACTCTACTGCTGTAGCATGGATAGGTGGTGTCAAGTGGGAAATGGCGTCAACAAGGCCGTGTATACTGGGACAGGGGAAGGGTGGAAATGAACAGAAAAAGGGAAAACTGACTTTGATCCCTGGAGAATCAGTGGCAAAACCAGCATTTCAAACATTGATGCTATTTTTAAAATTTTTATTATTATTGTTTTAATTATTCACTTTACATCCCGCTCACTGCCTCCTCCCAACACAGCCACCCCCTCACACAGACACAGTCCTCCCTGTGTCCCCTCCACTTCTCCTCTGGGTCAGTGGGGACCCCTTGGGGATCCTCCCTCTCTGCTCATCAAGTCTCTGTGAGGCTAGGTGCTTCCTCTCCCGCTGAGGCCGGAAAAGACAGCCCGGGTAGTAGAAGATATCCTACATACAGGCAGCAGCTTTTGGGATAGCCTCTGTTCTAGTTGTTCAGGACCCACATGAAGGTAAAGCTGCACATCTGCTACACATGAGTGGGGAGGCGCAGGCCCAGCCTGTGAACATTCTTTGGTTGGTGGTTCAGACTCCAAGAGCCCCAAATGTTCAGTTTAGTTGACTCAGTTAGTCTTTCTGTGGAGTTCCTATTCCTTTTGGGACACACAAATCCTTTCTCCCATTCTTCAGTAAGAATCCCCACTGTTTGGCTGTGGGTGGATTGATGCCATTTTTAGTGGTGTGGATTGGCTAGAAATTGGGCTGCTTGAGTATAGTAACAGGAGGGCTGAAGCAGAGCTGCCAGCCAGGATGGAGCATTATGGCAGTTTCAGTGAAGGGAAGAGAGGCAGAATGTTGGCATAAACTGATATTTATGCAGGCTTTATATACTGGAAGGTCTGAGAGTCCTTTTCACAATGAACGAACGCTGCTGATGGAAACCACCCAGGCAGAGGTGGCTGGGTAGTATTTAATCATCATCTCACCAGGTGTGGAGACATTCAGTGGACAGGGAAGGATCCTTCCTCAGAAACTAAGGGAAAGATGGTGGCAAGACAAACAGACACTCAGAGAGGAATAGAGTATGGGAGGTAGATATTCCCAGTAGCAGCATTGAGAGGCAGGTGAGGACAGAGGGTCTGAGCGTTTGAGAATCTTAGTAAAATTTTGAAATAATTCAAGGCTGGGCTCAAAAGGACACAATGGGAACCAAAGGTGAGAAAAGAAAGAAAAAGGAAGCCATACACCTTTCTCTCTCCTGGACTCTTCATTTTCCAGCTCCTGTGCTCCCCGACTTTCAGACCAGTGACTGATCACAACCAGCTGAGCTTTAAAGCCACGGGGTTGGAACTCTATGCTTGATCGTTTCAGGCATGAAGGGCATGCTACCTGAGACTGCCGTGAAAGGCTTTTCCAGGGCCCTCATGCAGAGAAAGAGATGCCAAAAAAACACAGCAAAGACGAATTGTTGAAAAACATGATTGGCACATAGCCATCCTTTTACACTTATGTGCTACAGTGTCAGAATCAGGCATATGACTGCCTTCTTTTATTGGGGAGAATAAGGCATATATTAAAATACGTAAATCCTCACAAAGCTCATTGTGAAGGGCAGAACTCTAAGAATTTGTATTTCGATAGCTTTTAAATATTTTCAAAGTTGGTGTTTCCAGCAGTAAAGCAAATAGCTTCATTTTGCAGGGCATTTGATTAAATTCCAAACATATCAATGTTCCAGGGTGTGCCTAGTGCCTTTGATACCTCTGCAACTTTGCCAAGAAAGTGCAAATGTGAGAAGAAGCCCTGGAAGAACAAGGAAACCATTCTCCCAGGAGTAGGCTTGCAGAGCTGTGCAAGGGAGAAAGGCTCAGACTTCTGTCTGCAAGGCAGAGAGATTAGAATGGAATAAATTAATGAGGTGAGCAATGAAACAATAACACGTTGTGTCTCATTCAAAGGACTCCAGACTCTTTGACAAGCCTAAGTTCTTGCTTTGGTCTCCCAGAAGACATGTACTACCTCATCCCGGGTTTAGCAAACCTGCCTCCCCACCCTTTTCCTTCTCCCCCAGCCCTCCTCTTTCTTCACTAACTCCTTCCCATCTACCTCTGCCCACCCTTCATCATGAAGAACTCCATCTTTGCCCAGGACTAACAATAATAAAGACACCACGGACGATGTGATGAGCTTATAAACACCAATCTGGGATTCTTACTAAAGACAAATAGGCTAGTGATATCCAAAGAGTGTTCAACATATTTAATAAATTTGCACGGCTGAAGTTGCACTGGGGTGGGCCATTTGCTCTCCTGGTACAAGTCTGGTATCCTCGGGACAGGGGGAAAAGCTGGTGAACAGAATGGGAGGAATGACAGGCACTCGGATGGCAATAATTCTGCCAACGGGAATAAAAAGATTCCAGCCACCAGCATTGCTGAATTTTAGCCCTGACTTGTCTTGATGTTATGGGTTGGTATAGGACCACTAATGTTTTAAATAACTCATCTATGGCCTTCCATTGAATACAGGGTGTGGGACACAGTAACTCAGTATACGGCTTTCTCAGCCCCCTACTTCCTGCTCTAAGGGGTCTCTGGCTCTTTATCTTTGTGCGTTGTTTTCTGCTTAGCAATGAGCATGTGAAGTAATGTGCAGAGGGCTGGCAAGGACATCCTAAGACTGTCACAGGAAGCTCCAAAGCACCACTGTGGTTCCCAATGAAGATTTTCTCAGATAACAGCAAAGTCAAGGTAGGAGGAAAACAAAAACAAAAACAAAAACAAAAACAAAAACCTCATTTACTTTATTCTGCATGATGTCCCCAGACACCATCCCATGATCAATTCCTAATATAATTAACTAAATCAATGGATGGAGGAAGAAAGAGAGAAATGTAAGTTGTTTTAGACTTGGCTTGATTAGATGCTCGGGAATTCTGCAGATTACAGGAAAAGAGACGTCATCCCCATTCTGGCGAGGAAACAGGAGAGAGTGAAGGAGATTTGTCCAGAATCACTAAATTAACCTGTAGCCATTTGGTCTTTCCTACGTTCATCCCAGTTCCTGAATAATGACACAGAGGCTTATTTATTAGTTAATGCCTAGGCCTCAAGCTAGGTGTATTCCTCAACAAGCTTGTAACTCCATTAACCCATTTATACTCTTCTATGTTTGTCATGTGGCTGGTTACCTCTCCACAGTTTCATGTGTCAGACTTCCTTCCTATCTCAGTGGTGACTTTTTCCCTGCCTGATGTCCCATCTATTTTTTTCCTGCCTTGCTATAGGCCATTCAGCTCTTTATTGACAGGTGATACTTTCTTTCACACAGTGCACGAGAGTTTATCGCTACACTAACCATGGTGAGGTCAGGACTTGATCCCAACAACTCAAGGTCCTAGACTCTTTCTCCCATATGGTCCATAGCTCCTGAATATAAAATAAAAGTATATACAACTAGAAAAAAAGAATAACAGAATGATTGACATCCTGCAATGTTCCTTTATTTAAAGATTTATTTATTTGTATGTGTATACATCCCTGAGTGAAGGCATACCATACAAATGTTGGTGTCAAAGGTCAGAATGGAGTAGGAGACATTTTTAGAGCTGGAGCTGACTGACCTGAGTGCTGGAAACCAAATGTAGTCCTTCGGATGAGCAGGAAGTGCTCTTAACTGCAACTTCTCTCTGGTCCCAGAAATACTCCGAATGACAGGGCGAAGGAGCAGTTGTGGACAGGAGACCTGTACCTGTTTGTCTCACCTGCCTGATCCACTCTCACCAGACCCCAGAAATTCACTCACTGATTCCCAAACCCAGCCACATTGACCAGATGAGACATCAAGCTCCACCTCTTTGGGATGTAGAGAATTCTTCTAAGGAATCCTACTTACAGCTTACATTAGTGGGCATCTCAGTGTTGCTCAGTACTAGCACTAAGTTCATATATGATATTGAAATGGAAATAAAAGACATTGTGTCCAAATATGGGAATCATTCACCAACTTCTTCCCTGAGGACTGAAGAATGAGTTCATTTGTCATGGTTGCTCCCTCTTCCTAATATGTCCTAAGTGTGGCTTCTTGGTTGTCAACATTAAGACTATGCTGGAACTTTCTGGAGTCCTACTTGCACTAGAAGAGACTCAGATGATTCCCTATAACATGTGATGTTAGCTCTGTAGGTAATTCTAGTGTGTGTGTAAGTTTGAGGACAATTTGGTTCCTTGTTCGTTATTTCCATTTGAGTCTGGGATTTATTTCCTGCTCCCTCAGGGTCTTCCAAGAATTCCTCCTGCACTCTGTTCTCTTTCATTCCTTCTTCCTGGGCACACAGGAGCGGTAGCTTCTTAATGACAATATTCATCTCCTTCCACATGCTTACCCCCCTGGGCTAGATGATCTACTGAGAAGGTTTTCAAAGCTAGCAGCACAGAGTATTCTTCAGGGCACTGCAGCTGAGCAGATGGTCCCACGGAAGGCAAAGGAGGAGGTTTGCCTCTGAGCTTCCTCCCACCACAAGTCAGAGCTGAAGTGAAGTGAGGACACAGGCCATTAGCCAACTCTGGGTTCCAGCCCTAGGAGGTCTTTGATGTTCTCTCTTTGCTGTCTGGGGTCCCTGTTTTCAAGAATTTATCAGGATGACCCAGACTTAGCAAACTTGCTCTATGTACCTTGGACAGAATATCCGCTGAGTCAATTCTGTGAGGAGACTTGGATTGTCAGCCTAAAAGCCTGTTTATAGCTGAACTTCCTTTGGCAAGATGGTATCAGACGCAAAAAATAACATCATCAGTTTGGCACACACAGGTTCTTTCTCAGCATTCCCATTAGGTAGGTAGCCAATGCAAGAGAATTAACAAATATCAAAGACCCCATTGCTGAATCTGTCTCCCTCCCCTCTCTGCTTCCCTCTTCTTTTTCAAATCCCTACCCTTGCAAAGAAAACTTGAGGTGTCATAGGAAGATGAGCTGCCCACACGCTACAAATCCCAACACAGTTAATGAAAAGACTCAAGGCTGGTTCAGTTGCTGGCTTCTGGTCTGTTTTCCCTCTTTAAGCACCTATAATCTACTGTTCATTGATACTCATTGCCAACCCTCCCCCCCAATTACTTAACTCTTGACCTCTGTATCTTTACTTTTCTCCCTGTCTAGGATCTTCAACTTACAAAAGCACAGTAAGTCAGCTGAGATATGGTTGAGTAAGATAAGACAAAAATGTTACAATGTCCACTGAAGACAGCAGGCAAAGGCCCTGGACTGATGTCATGAGACTTGGGTTTCAGCCAGAGCTTTGCCACTGGTGACCCGCTGGGAGATTGGAGCAGGTTACCTCCCCAGTGTGGGTCAGTGCAAAACAAAGATTGAAGCAAAACAGATCTCTGGGCTGTTTTCCAACTCTTTGATACTATAACTAAGCAGACATGACATAGTTATGTTCTATTTGGGGACGTTAATGTCCTTGTTTGGAAGCTCAGGTTTAGAGACAGCAGGTAGGCTTCAACTTTGTTCTTAACCAGAATGTAAAGAGGTATGCTATGGGTTTCACTGGAAGAAATGGGAGGGTCAGTTAACCACTTCTCCAGAATCTTGTTCCTTGCTTTTGTGACTTTTTCATCATTAGCAATAGTTTTATACCTATCTCTTTTATTGTGTTTAAGTTGCTAAACTGTAAATGTCATCATATCATAACATGGAGTTTTGTGTCTTGATGCTTAGTGCAGGTGCTTTGATAGTATTTCTTGAATAATAGAATGTACTAATTAGCTAAAGGGCACAGCTCAAACAGCTAGGCAGTGGATGAATGGTCCCACTAGGCCTGTCTATAGAAGAAGAGTGAGGCACCTCACTCCGGGTGTTCTCTAACAGTCCTTGGTAACTTGGAGACTCTTTTTCTCTAAAGTGGACAACAGTACTTAAACTCCATGGGAAGGGGACATTCAGTGCTGGGAGGAGGAATTTTACTGGCATTCAATGAACAATTCTGTTGAATATTATTTTTTAATGTGTGTGTGGTTTTTTTTTCTGAGGACTTAAAGAGGGACAATTAGCTTGAGAAAACAGATTTGGAAAGGTTTCTGATTGTCCCTCAATGCTCTGATTATACAATCACCAGGTAAATTTTCCATGAGTCATGAGAACCTTGTTCTCTCTTTCTTCTTCATTTGTGTTGGAGAGTCTGTAGTATTAGCATTGGATATTAGGCCTTACAGAAGACTGGGAGAGACAAGACTTTCTTGGTAAGCTTGGCTCTGTGGCTTGGCAGTTGCAAAATAAAATGACTTTATTCCCAAACCAGATGTTCAAGTTGTTTTAATAATATCTCATGATCCCTCCTCTAAATAAAACAAAAACTCTATCAGGACATTCTCCAGGATTAGTAGTTTGATTTCAGCTATCTGGTTTACCTCACAAGAAGGTGGTACCAAGATAAGTTTGGAATACATCACTGGAAAAACTCAAAGGGGATTTGAAATACCCTGAATTTTGTTCTGGATTCTGTTTAAAATCACCTGAAAGACACCATAAGGATAGGCCTCCAAATGCCACATAAGGTTTTGAGAAAGAGGCCAATCTCTTATTTGTTCCCAGTAACAGTATGGGAGAATGGAGAGAAATCTTTTAAGGAACCTAGAAAGCTGTAATCGCTGAGATCTCTTTGAATGAATGATACTAAGACCCTTTGCAGAAATATACTTACTTTGCCAGGCTTGCCCAATTCTGCATCCAGTGAGCCTGCTAGAAGTAATGGTTGCATCCTTCAGAAAGAAAAGATGACCTACCTGACTGTTTGATAGGATTGTGTGTTTTCTCTGGAAACAAGCAATATTTTTTTGTTTAGTTATATATTTTCTCCATACCACCTATAATTTTCTTCCATACCAATATCCCAACTTGTAATTAGACAATTTTGAGAAATGTCAGGACTTCCCATAGTAAACTGTAAGCATCTCATGAGCTGGAATTAGGTATAATTTTTACATTGTATCTGAATCCATAACATGGTCAGTCCTCCCTTATTAAGTATTTATTAAAAGAACTGAAATGAATGAATAAATAAAATATCAATACACATTCTTATAGAAGGCTTTTGAGAAGTTTTATATAAATTGCATTTAATTTTAAATAACTATGTAATTAAATCAATTATTCCTTGAGAATCAGGCAAGAGACACTGAGAGATGAAAGTGACATTAAGGAACTTGTGAGGTAACTAGACTAGAAACCAGGTAATTACAGTTGAGACTGCATGAACAGGAAGAATATAGGGATTTACAAGATATCAGAAAGCAATGTCTGGTTTCATGTGGAAGATACTGTTAAGGGGAAAAGAATACATGTCTTGAAGGACAGATAAGGGAATTCCAGTTCCAGGAATGTCACCAAAATCAGGTCTTCAACCCAACACATTTATCTCTGAATGCATAATTTCCTAGTCAACAGTCCAATGGGAGAGACACTCTAGCAGAAATATTTAGAATACAGTCTTACAGGTAGAGTAAATTGTGTAAGCTCTTTGTGTTTCTGTGTCTTTATGTTAAAATGAGAACAATATTATTGCTAGCTTTGAGGGATCTCATGAAGAATAAATGAAATGAGGTATAAGGTATTCATAATAGATTTTGTTTCAAGAGGAGATGCAAAGTGTATTAGTTTTTGTTGCTGTTATATTCTTATCTTTCTCCTTATTGATTAGTACTGCCTGGATGTGATACATGCTAAGGGTCCATTTTCAGGTTGATGGTAAAAGGAACAATGAGTCAAGAAAGGACCATACTGATTAAAAACAATGCAACGGTATCAGTCATATCAAAACAATGACTACTAACTTTGGCTCACTCGCTGATCCTCCATGGGATGGTTCCGAGAGTATTGGTCACTTGACAAATGAAATTTAAAATTGGTGGGCTTCATTATCTTTTTAAACAGCACTCCTCCATTCTTAGAACAGATGGAGAGATGAACTCATAAATAACAAGAGTCAGCATCACCATTGTCTCTTTTATCATTACCACCATCATCATCATATTTATAAATAGGTACAGACTAACTAGTCTATCTCCCCAAATTAAGTGTTGGTTGTCAAATTCATTTAACCAATCTTGGTTGATGCACCTTCTACAGGAATGGGGCATAAAGAGGACAACAATGACCATGATCCCAGCTTACAGGGCTCAAAGGTCTAGCAGATAGGCAGATAGACACATAGAAAACGGAAACATAAAAATGTGCAGAATTCATAATATATTTAAAATATATTATAATTGAAATATATGGAGGATTTATTATATTTAAAATAAAATTTAAAAGGGAGAGTCTATGTAAAATCACAGAGAAAAGAGCCACATGTCTAGAGCATGTCAAGGACAAAGACAATCTCTATGGAAAATAGTCAGAGATGCTTATATTCAACCTGATACACCCCCCAGGCATGGGAAAGTAGCTGTATCAAAAGGGGCTCGGTAGAGACCTACGAAACTGCTGGACAGATGAGGAAGGAAGCCAGCTTTTTGCACCGTTCCCTTCTGTACTCTCATGGTGTCTTCCCCCATCCTCTCTTCAACCCCAAGGGGAACCTCCATTTCATTCCTCATCCCTTTCCCTGCCTGGTCTTTTGTAAACCTCTCCAAAACCTCCTCTCATGTTGCTCAACAAACAGGTGGCCTGGGGGAAGCAGACATTTAAGCCACATTGTCTTTCTCACTAATTTTCCACAGGAGAATGTGAATTGCTAAAGCAGAGAACAGCATGTACTCTTTGTAGTCTCTGTAAGAACCCTGCCACGCCCCACTTGCTTCTTCCCCTGTACATCCCAGTAGAGAAGAGTATCTGATCTGCTGAGTTTCATGACACAGACACAGAACACAAGTTTCCACCCAAGCCCATAAGGCTGAACTCAATATGTTCTGTGTGTCCTTGCCACCTCATCAGGGAGAAAGAAGACCCTCCAGGAATTGAGGGAAATGGGACCCCCTAAACCAACCCACAGCTGCAAGCAATGTAATGCTGCACTTGGGGCCAGGCTCTGCATCCTGTCTAATCCACCCTCCCTGCTGTGTCAGTTCCAGCCCCTGCTATCCTTTCTGCACCCAGATTTTATTCTTAGCAATGGACAGCCAACAGCCTAAAACATCTTCCAAATAAAATTACATTTTCTTCTTATTTTCATCCCCAGAGCATGGGATGCCCAAATGACATGCAAACTTCACTCCTCATAAATCAACCATTTAATTGACAGACGAGAGGCCTTTTGTTTAGAGACTCACAAAACTCAAGAATTCATATAGCCCATCTTCTCCAAATGTCATGATGTCTGTTGTTTTCCCAAGAACTCTGCAACTCCCACAGGCTACAGAAGGGTCAAGCTTCTGCATGCCAATTCTCTCCCCCACTTCTTTAGTCTGAGAAGACCATAGCATCATCTGGGATTTGTGGTAAAGTGTAATCTGTGTGGGCCTCCTTGTATAAAGATGGGATGAGTTGTTTGGATGAGAGTTTCTTTCTTATACATAGATTGCCCACAATAATACACAGAGAGCTCTCCAAGCTTGGGAGTTCTTTTAGTTTGGGAGTATTTTTTTTTTCTTTAATAGAAGGAAAGTAAAAAGGGGTAAAGAAAAATATAAGTTATAAACACTCAGAGAAGTCACTTAGGAAGTTCTGTGAAGGCATGGAAGAATATAGAGCAGTGGTTCTCAATTCTGACCCCTTTGGGGTAATGAATGACCCTTTCGGGGGGGTCACTTAAATTATCAAAAACACGAGAGATTTACATTATGATTCATGCAGCAGCAAAATTACAGTTTTGAAGTAGCAATGAAAATAATTTTACTGTTGGAGGTCATCACGGCATGAGGGATTATGTCAAAGGGTCTCAGCACTGGCAATGTTGAGAAGTGTTGGCACAATGGATGAAGCACTGTGGAGAGAGAACTGGGGCAGAAAGAAAAAGGAGCCAGGTACATGGTTACCTCCCTGGCCTGTCTCGAACACCTTGTATCTTAGTCCGGTTCCAATCCTGTCTCCCTCTTTCCCTGTGATAGCAGCCCACATCCCCATAATCTTCATCCTAGGGATTAATTAGGTGCTCAGAGAAGGCCCCTTCAAGGATATGACTTTGGAACTGTAAACAGAATAATAAGAGGATCTTGCCGTAAGAGTTGGATAAAAAAACAAAAGCAAACCTAGGCCAGACATAGTGACACAGGTCTTTAATCTCAGCACTCAGGAGGCAGAGGCAGACTAATCTCTATAAATTTGAGTCCATTTTTGTCTACATAGTGAGCTGGAGGCCAGTCGGGGCTACATAGTGATACTCTGGAGAGAACAGGGGTGGGGTGGGGGCAAACTCAGACTGAAGAACAGCAAGTACAAAAGTCTGGAGTGCTTGGCCAAGAAACTGAAGTGTTTCTGGCCCATCTTCTATGCAGATGTCTGAACTCTCTCTCTCTCTTTCTCCTTCTCAACCCCTCTCTCCCACTCCCCCCTCTCTCTCTCATTGTGTTTGTGTGTGTGTGTGTGTGTGTGTGTGAGAGAGAGAGAGAGAGAGAGAGAGAGAGAGAGAGAGATCCCAATTAAACTCCATATGAAAAGATCTCTAGTTTTCTGCATATTGACTAGTTGTGAGCCTTTGTATTAGTCACCACTGCAAAAAGAAACCTCCCCGATGACAGGGAGAGACAGACGACTCTATGGGCATAAGGATAAGAACAACTTAGGGGACCCTGAATACTACGGCCGTTTAGCAGAATAATTACATTCATCTTTCCCTTATGGATCATGATATAACCAGATACATTTGTACTTTAATGGGGGCAGAAAGATTGTGTGGAGCCCTGTGGTGAAACATTATTTGCTGGACATGACGGGACTGTAGCAGTCAGGAAATGACAACAGTTGGGACTCCATATCAAGACTCGCACAAGATCAAGCCAGCCAAATTCCCAGCATGGGTGGGGAGGGAATAACTAAGCTCCACTCACAGCTGAAGAGCTGTTGGCAACGAATGGGTGCCGGGTGAAGGAAGGTGTCTTCAGGGACCATGCCTTGAGTAGTGTCCCATGCCACATTAGATGATCCTACACCTATGCTTGTACAGGAGCTACTAAGTACACTCAGTGACTTTTTGTTTGTTTAGAGCACATGGATTTGAGAGTAAAAATGGTGGCAGAAGATGAGGGAGAAATTGGGAAGAAGAGAATGAGGGGTGGGTTTGTTCAAAACAAATAATATGCATGTATGAAATTCTTAATAAAAATAGAAAAAGAGATTTAAACACCAGCATGTCTGGAACAGAATCCTCCCGGAAAGCTGGGATAGTGATGTCTGGCATCTTCACACCATGTTACAAACAAATTTATGAGATGGTAGCAACAGTTAGGAAACAATATCCTAATAAAAATTACAGGAGGCTTGCTGATGAATTCTTAGCAAACCTTCCTAATGTGTTCCAATGACCCTGGTGTCAGATGATGGCCCCGTGACGCCCTACTGACTTAGTGGTAGAACCCAATCTCTGCACCATGACGCAATCCCAGATTCCAGGTCTGGTCTTTTCTGGGAAGTCCTGGATAGATTTTTTTAGAGACGCAATCAACTAGGTTCCAGGAATCTTCTGTGATAAAATGCTAAGGCATTTCCATTTACTAGATTCCACTCACCTTACGCAAGAGAGAAAGTTGAAAGTAAAAGTTGAATGTTCTTAACTGACACCAAGGGCAGAGGACCATACTGCTCAGTTGAGTGATGAACTACCCACATGGCCTCCTCCCAGGCTTGTCTAACCACATACAGTTTTCAATATTTTGCAACCCCACTGCAGAAATGGAACTAGACAAAGTTCAATTCCACCAGCACCTTTTAATGTTCCCCACAAAAAGCGCTCTGGGAAAAAGAGCCTAAAGATTTTAGCCAATATTGGTTTCATTGATGTTCTAAACAATTTGAATATTTCAAGTAACGTATACTTGGATTTTCCTTATTGTAAAACTAAAGTATTACAGAGAGGGAGGCTGACTCTTTGAATACTACTCTGATCTCTTGCAGTCACTATTACCAGCTGACAGCGTCTATGGACCTATGAGCATGCACGTGCCATGGGAAAAATTCAGATTGTTTTTCTTTTACCTGAGGCATCATGGCAAATGTCACCAATGAGAATTGCAGGAATATCTGCACTGTAAACATTATAAAAAGTTCCACATATACCAACCAATAGTGGAATGGTTGACTGCACTGGAAGCCTCAAAATGAAGGATTCTATGTAGTTGTGTGGACTAATGGTGTGGCTCTAAATATATAGTAAAATTCAAGAGATATTGCTGCGTGTATTCTTCCAGGAATCCACAGAAACAGGATCATTAGGAGTTAGGAGTGTGTGTGTATGTGTGTGTGTGTGTGTGTGTAAATGTGAATAGATGATAGAAGGGTTTGTATATATATATGTAATTAGTTCATGCATTGATGGAAGCTGAAATGTCTCACAGACTTCTAATGCTACCTACACACCCAGGAATACTGCAGTTTAAAGGTTTGATGGCTGCGGAGCCTATGAGGCATATTCAAGGTCATGAGTGAAGGTTTGAGGACCAAAAGTGCCAAGCATGAAGGTCAGTATTCCAGCCCAGGCTTTCAGGCAGAATGAACTAAATCTTACTTCAAGTTTTTGTTCCATTCATGCTCTCTACAGATTGCATGATGCCCACCCCATTTGAAGGTCATTTGCTTTACTGGGTACACTAGGAATTCAAATTCTAATTTCTTCTAGAAGCATCCTCACAGAGAAACACAGAAAGAATGCTTAACTGAGTATCTTGCCATGCTATAAGTAAGTCAAGTTGACATAAAATTAGCTATTCTGTTGAGTGCCTTAATTTTTTATGGATGTAATTTCTCTGTTCTTTCAGTCATACCTTGGTACATGCAGAGGGATACTAGTTACCTACAACAAATTAATGTAACACAGGAACTAGCTACCCAGTCTTTAAGAATGGTAAATCAGAGAGATACAGAAAGAAAGAGAAGGTTCCATTTAGCAAGACGTGCAGAGTAACCATGAGAATGTAGCAATCTTGCTGTAGTTCGAACAAACTGATAACATTCATGAAGTAAGGATCAAAGGTAATTTTTAGAAAGTAGGGGAAGCCTAGAAATCAGTCTACTCCAGCACACAGCTATGGACAACCATGTGAATGGTGGCTGGCTTCTGGAAACAGGGCTTGAGAGGCAGGTCAGGACTCCAAGGCTTCTGAGAACTGCAAGGAAGAACAAGCAAGGTCATCAGGCACTGTTATTCACTTTCTTATTTATTGATGATTTGTTTGGGTAGCACTGGACCCATCCCCCATAACTACACATCCAACTCTTCAGAAGCAAAGCACCGTTCTTGCTATTGTATCAACACAAAATAATCTGTCTGTAGAGAATGACAAATCAGTAGAAGCTAGAGAGCACTAAATACAGACTACACTGAACAGGAGTCCACAAATGCTTTGCCAAGCAGGCACTGCAGCAGAAATCAGAGATGCAAGGGTTAGAGTCCAATAAATGGATGCAAAGAATAATCCAGGAAGACACACCTGGATTTGAAATGGGAATAGGAAGACAGAACTCTGATGAAATGATTGCTTCTATCAGCTGACCTTCCCTCCTTCCCTTGTGAAGTATTTATTAAGGAATTACTGTGCAAAGCACTGTGCAAGAACCTAAATACTGTGCAAAGCACTGTGCTAGAACCTGGAAGGTAAGATGCACAAGAGTCCTCATAGAGTTTGTAGTCTACTCAAGTGAGGTAAGTATCAGGCATGACACGAACATCAGATAGGAAGGTCAAAGCATGGGAATGGATAAGGGTTTGAGGAACCTAGAGGGTCACTGCTGTTGGTGTCTCCTTGGGTTAGTCCAAAAGAGCGGCATGTAAGATTGGAGAGGTTGATAGGAGTAGTGTCTTGTAGGATTTTATAAATCAGGATGAGGAATTTCTATAAATTCAAAACACAATGGGAAGATCACAAAGCCTTCATGCAGAAGATGAAATAAAGACACTGGGCTACAGAGACCAGCTTGTATTTTTCTTTTTTTTTTTTTTTTTTTTTTTTTTGGAAATCCCGCCATTGTTATCTGTGAGGATGAACTGGACAGAGGCAATATGGCACAGATTATAAATTTGAACGCTGGTAGGCTAGCCCTGGCAGGATCACAGTAATAGCAGTAGAAACACAAAGATGGCATATTAAGAGATATTTCAGAGACCAATCCAAAGTTTTGCTGGTGAATTAAGTGATGAAGAGCCAGGAGAAGACACATTACTCCCCAGGAGTTGTATGCCAGATGAAGAAGGCAGAAAGTCACTCTTACCAGAGAAGAGCAATTGAGTATCTTTGGAGGACAATGAACTTGTTCTTTGCTTTTACTCTCAGTCACACCCGCCTCCCTTTAGAAACATGTCGCCTTCCACAGTAGCCACCACCTCCCTTTAGAAACATGGCACCTTCCACAGTAGCCAACAGGCTTGGCAGTTACTACCCTGTATTCCTTCTGAATATTTTTAAAGATTAATTTTCTTCTTATACTAAAGCTATTCTTTGCATGATTGATGAAATAGAATGATACAAGTATTAATGAATAAGGTATGATTTGTAAAGTCTAGCTGATGTCCCTGTCCCCATCTACTGTTACCTGCTGTCCTTGTCCACCATTACTCTGTTACCCACCCATCTTACCATTTTTGAATATCTATTTATACCACCTGAGATGTGGAAAAATCTTAGAGATGTAAAATAGCTGTCCACTTAGCTTGTGATTCTGCAGTGTGCTAAACTATTCTTGTTTGGGGAAACTGTCCAAACTCTGATGAGCAGATTCATTGTCTAGAGTTAGTTGACCAGAATAGCAGAAGATGGGTGATTTGATCATGGGAGGCATATTCTATTGGCTGAAAATCTATTCCTTAAATACCCTTCCCTGAGTGATAGGGGGAAAGCAGTAGAATTTACGCGATATTGAAAGTAGAATGACTGGAATTTTGGTCCAGGCCCCCAGGCACCATTGCAGCTTTATGCATGTCTTGAATCCTCTGGCTCACCTTTGCAGCAGAGTTTTATTTGGCTTCAATGGATCTCTTCCTACACTTTGCCTGAGTCATGGGCCAGGCATATATGCAGCTCCATAGCAAAGGAATCAGATGCAACAGAAGACTGACATGGATTTCATTTTGTCTCATTCTTCTTGCTCTGTGGTCAGCTTTTTCTTTTGACCACCTGTCTTGCTTCAGGGACTTTAACAATAGCGTCCATTGTAAAAAGCCATAGACTTCTTTAACAGCTCTCCTCTGTGGCTACTGGGAAATGGCTTTCGGTTGTGCAATACCTAAGCCCTGAAACCAATCCCTTATTTTGCAGTTTCTAGGATGCCATCTAGGTTATGCAGGGGAGAAGTGAAGTAGGCAGCTGGTCTTGTGTCTCTCATCACATGTCAGGGGAGTCTGGGCTTCTTCACATGACAGCAAGACAATGTCAAGTGCAAAAAAAAAAAAAAAGATAATTCCCAAATTCTACATGTTTTATACTCGCCAGAGCAAATGTGATTTGTCAAAAACAGAAACAATGTGGCCTGGCCCCACCCAAGAAAAAGGATAGATGCAAAAATATGAAATTATTGCCACAAACAAAATGTGTAACTAGTATGACATGGTGATGTTTGCTGACCAGAAATTAGAAGTATAGTGCCATACCCAAATAGCCTAAGACAGGACCCATCTATGAGAACATATTAACATTGATCTCTTTTAGCACTCTGAGATCCTTGCTTCTATTTAGATATATACCTAAAACCATAAAGTAATCAACAACACCTTACTCCCTAATGTATCCTTCTCCTGCCATGTTCATGTTCTATAAGTTGGATTCTTGATTCTCATTCCATAGGATCCAAACAAAGGACGCTCTCAGTTCACTGTACCTTTTATAAGTAATAGATTCTGGAACTGATGTTACGACGTGAGTATTGAATTTGTGTCTGCCATCTTAAGACACAGGGGCTACCTCAAGTTGAGTTTTAACCAGTGTGTTGGCTAGTTTTATGTCAATCTGATATAGGCTGAAGTCATCTGAGAGGAAGGAACCTCAATTAAGAAAATGCCTCTATAACATCAACCTGTAGAGAAACTTATAAGGTGTTTTCTCAATTAGTGACTAATGGGGGAGGGCCAAATCCATTATGGATGGTGCCATCCCTGGGCTGGTGGTCCTGGGTTCTGTAAGAAAGCAGACTGAGAAAACTATGAGGAGCAAGCCAGTAAGCAGCATCCCTCCATGACCTCCACATCACCTCTGGCCTCCAGGCTATTTCCACATTTGAGTTTCTGTCCTGACTTTCTTTGATGATGAACAGTGATATGGAAGTATAAACCCTTTCCTTCCCAAGTTGTTTTGGTCATGGTGTTCCATCATCCAGGTTAGAGTAATAGTTTGTTGGATGTAGACTGGACAAATTTCCTGGAAGAAAGGCCATGTTTGAACTCGGCCTCTATTGCTTGCTTCCCTGGCCAACTAAAAAGCTAGATCTGGAGGCTGGATCTTATAGGACATGTATCCTACACTGTTACATTTGGAGATACATGAGTAGTCCAAGAAAGATGGATTTGAAGTATTCATACAGAAGCAGGGGTGAGCTGTGCATACAGAAGCAGGGGTGAGCTGTGCATACAGAAACAGGGGTGGGATATGTACACAGAACCAGGGGTGAACTGTGCATACAGCACCAGGGGTGAGTCATTGAAATTTTTCTGATCATCACATTGACTATAAATGGATGATTTAGTTCTCAAAGAGTCTTACTTGCAACGTACTTGAAAACACAGTCTAAATTGTTATAAATATTGTGTGCACTTACTTTTTAATTTTAGAATAAAATTAAATAGACTTTATCTTTACTTCTATGTAGGGTAGAAACCTATGCTGGTATTATAAACAAAGTTTGAATAATGAAGACAGTATTTGTCTTTTCACCATGTAGAAAATACTGCTAAACCATGGTCCTATGATGAAGCAATAAAATAGTGTGCAATAAAATATAGTTTATAATAGAGCTTATACAGTGAGTCAGAAATTTTTAAATTTTGTTATGTTCATGGTATTTGTCAGGTTTTAAAATTCAATTTAGAACTCAGTCTTATTTTTGAAATGTTAATGTCAGCCCAAAGTGTCATTAAAAAATCTGAAATTGCATTAGAGTTAATTCTTTTTTTCCTCTCAGTTTGGACATATTTTAGATTGAAAAGCTAGTGAAAAGGAGGGATCATTAGCCCTTCTCCTTCTCCTCCTCCTCTTTCTCCTCCTTCTATTCCTTCTCCTATTTCTTCTCTTTCTCCTCCTTCACTTTCCCAATCTCCTCCTCCTCCTCCTCCTCTTCCTCCTCCTCCTCCTCATCCTCCTCCTCCTCCTCCTCCTCCTCCTCCTCCTCCTCCTCCTCCTCCTCTTCCTCTTCCTCCTCTTCCTCCTTCTTCTTTTAAAATCTTATCCACTACCATCCTAGGTAACTAGTGATTGTTGATTTTGCTAAGTTCAAAGGTGGCAGTCCTGGTGAAATTTTAAAGTTGGTTTTTAAAAATCTGGTCTTGGCTATTCTATTTCCTTGGAAGCATTTTGATGGCCTCTCAAGAGGTTCTACACCTGATTTTCCCTTCCTGGCTGGTCCATCACTCCAGAAAGATACAGATACCTTTATCTTTTGATTGACCGATCTTCAGTCTTCTTTGTAAAGTGTTAACCCACAGATTCTTACTGCTTCCATAGCCAAAGCATCAAACCAACTCCTGTCTAGCTCTCTCCTAGCTATCCACACACACTATGGCCTTTAAGAATCACTTTTCATATTATCCTCCAAACCATGGGAATGCAGATCAGTCCCCTTATAAAAATTCTTTCCTGAATGGCAGGTATACATCCTTGTTTTATAGAGTACCCAGGTAGGGATCAACCTCTGTTCCCAACTGCACAGAAGCCTTATCAAGGCCCTGTTTAGCAGAGCAGATGGGAAAGAGCAATATTATCATTAAACACTCCTTTAGCATTTTTACTTATCTTTAATTTCGGCATTATATGTATATAATGAATTTTCACCATTTTTACTCTCTAATACTCTATCTTGTTCCCCATTCCTCCTGCTGAAGCCCTTCTTCTTCCCAATGACTGAGTCTCCTACTTTCATGTCTTGTGTGGTATGGATATAGCCTTCCTGAGTTTCAATATGTATGGTAGATTAAGTATGGCAATGGGAGGAGAGTTATCTCCTGGAGATAATCATCAGTAGCTATATCACTGAAGAATTTTATTTATTTATTTATTTATTTATTTATTTATTTATTTATTTATTTTCTTTATTTTTGATACTTTATTTACATTTCCGATGATTCCCCTTTTCTTTGGAAACCCCGTGTCCCCTCCCCCTCCCCGCCTCTGTGGGGGAATTCCTCCTCCCACCTACCCACCCACCCATTCCCATATTCCCACCTTGACATTCCCTTTTACTGGGGCCACTGAAGAATTTAACACCCCTTCTCTCAGGTACCATTAACTGTAGTCCCTCCTGGAGAGGCGGGGCCTCATGAGCCTGCCCCCACGCTTCTGTGATGAAATGTTCACAGTCTCAATCGGTGCAGGTCCTTGTGGTTAATTACCAGTGCAGTGAACTCATGAGTACATTGCTGGTGTCATGTCCAGTAGACACTGCTCCATAGCACTTTCCTCAACTGATGGCTCCTTACAGGCTTCCTGCTCCTCCTTTCATGATGTTCGCTGAGGAGGGAGATTGATACAGATATCACTTATTCTGTATACCCTGACTAATCTGAGTCTCTGTATTAACTGTTGTCTGCTGTAGGGAGCTCCTCTCATGAAGACTTCACTGATGTGTGGTATAATAATACAAAGGGGGATGGGAAGGCTGAAGAGAGGACTGGGGAGAAGGGATAACTAACACCGAGGCTTATGAAAGGTCTATATGGAACACTACTATATTATAAACTTATTAAATTTATCAGAAAAGTGACCAGAGGCACTCTCTATAGCTATTTCCAGAAGCCACAGGTAACAAAATTCAAATGCCAAGTCTGGGATACATTACTATGAGTGAGGTCCCAGAGGCTCCCAAAACAACATAGTGGGTTGTTGTTGTTCCTGGCTACCCAAAAGAACCTGACCATTCCAATAAAGACCATTTTAGTTTGCATTCTGTGTCCCTGTGATAAAACACTGACTACAAACAACTTGGGTTTGGGGGATGGTTAATTGGCTTATGCTTCCAGGTCTCAATCCGTCAATGAGGACATTCGGGTTGGAATTAACGTAGGGACTGATGTGAAAGCCATGGAGAAACATCTCTTACTGTATCGTTCTCTCTGCTCATCGGCTTTTCTATTCAGCACAAATCCACTGCCCAGGGCAGCATGGATCATAGTTGGATAGGCTCTCTCACATAAATCAGCAATCAAGATAATCTCTCACATGTATGCACACAAACCAATCAGATCAAAGCAAACCCTCAGTTGAGGTTCCTTCGTCCTAGGTGACTCTAGATTTGAGTCAAGTTGATGGATGAAATAAACTATGGCAAAGACAGTACATGGAAAGGCCAAACTGGAAGTGACATGGGAGCCACCTCCCTGCTGGCTATCTTTCATAGTGCCATAAGGTTCTATGCAGGCTACTAGAGGAGAGAAGTCACCCAGTTTATCTCAGCCCTGACCCCTGGGAGAGTCAGCCTAGCTGGGTGTACCCGTAGGTGCAATAGTGGTGCGTGCGTATGTCATGAGGTCAACTAATTGCTTTGGGGTTGGATTTGTTTCCAGGCAGCATTACTTGGTAGAATTCTCCACAGTTCCCATTGCTAGTGCTATTTGGTAAATAATTCCAAAATCCATGCGCCATGGAGTATGCAGAGTTCAGAGGACAAATTTCAGAGTCAGTTCTTTCCTTCCATATGAGGATCCAGAGATCAAAACTCAGGTCATCAGGTTGGCAGAGCCTGCCCTTCTACCCAAGGAGGCAGCTTACCAGCCATAGGATCTTTTCCAAAAGCCCCCAAAGAAGAGAAAGTCCTCGAGTATTTTCTCAAGACAGTCTCTGTGTAGAGTGATCTCTCTCTCTCTCTCTCTCTCTCTCTCTCTCTCTCTCTCTCTCTCTCTCTCTCTCAAATGTACTTTGCTTAAATGGGCAGGGGTAGGAGTGGGGGAGGGTGAATGACTTTCCTGGAATCAGAGAGAATATGGAGTTCCTTAGCTGTCTCCTTCCTGAGTCTTCTGTGAAGAAGCTTCAGTTGCCATTTTAGTTTCCTTGCGGACAATTTTGCATCTTTTCTCTTTAAAAATATGGCTTCAAGAAGTAAAGTCAAATATATCTTCTTTACGATCATGCCGGGTTCTATGTTCTGCTAAGCACTAAAGGTTTTCTTAGGTCTTAAAACAAGTGTCAAGGGTTTTAATTCTATTAAAATATGAAAGAACTCAATGTTCCAAAAACCAGACCACACGGTTGCCACTTAAAAGTACAAGTTTATAGCAAGTGGCTGAAACTCTTGGGTGATGCTGAAATGATTTTGTATAAGGGTACTGTTTCCAAATATTTTTCAGGATTCATTTGGGAATGATTAAGCTAATGTTACATCTTTTCAGTGTTATGAAAAAGATGACTTCCAATCGGAGAGAGATTTCACCAGATCACTAAGGAAATAAAACTGACCTGGTCTTCTTCCCCGCCCTGGTATGGGAAAGGAATGGACTTTTGTTAATAGGGCATGTCAGGACACTCTGAGTGGCTGCTATGTGTCCAAAAAGAATGAGGAACATGGCCCCTTGGGAGCATTTTGAGAAGTTTAGGAGTGACTTTTATTTAGAACAAGAGATTGCTATCATGTCCATGACAACCTCAGAACTCTCAGAAGGCATGCCACCAGTTTGCTGCATTATGCCAGCAAGGATATGCTTCATTGCATTATACAAATATACAAATGAGATGAAAAGGACTGGTTAGAACCATCTGGGAATGGCTCAAGAGAAGAATCTGAAAGGCTTAGCTGGCCAACAGCTGTATAGGTATTGTGAGAACAGTGTGCCTGTTGGCAGGAACCTCTGAATGCATTTGTGCCACCCCATACTGAGAGGGGGGTCTCCAAAACATGTTATAGACTGGACTTACATACTCTGTGTATTTTATTAGAAATCCACTAACACATGATGAAGAAACAGGTCATCTGAGATAGGATGTAAGAAGCGGCTAAGCAAAGCAGACAGAACAGATGAGTTACAGTTGAAGAGGAAAGAGACAGGGCTGGAGGAAAAGTCCTGGTCTTCATTGCTGGTTGACATTTAAAGACTGGTTTCATTGACTATAAAATTGTTCATCCAAATTAATATGATCATATAAATCCTAAAGACATGGTGTTTTGTAGACTCAGAGAGGAAATTTTGTTTGTTGGGGGATCATGTAATCAAATGGTTCCCATTATGGATGTTTGCAAGGAAGAATTTATGTCATAATATCTGAGTAAAAATCCTGGCTCGGGTGGGGCCATTTTATTTGATATAAGAGATTAAGTAGATATGAACATTTAATATAATTATAGATATAGATTTATATATTGATGTAGATGTAAATATAAACATTAGATATAGATTTATATACTGATATAGATGTAAATATAAACACTAGATATAGATTTACATATTGATATAGACATAAATATAAAGATTATATATATATATTTAGACTTAGAGATAGAGTTAGATTTAGATTAAATTTAGATAGAGATAGAAATAAAGAAAAAATATAGATATATTTTCTGATATAAAAAATTCAGCATCTCCCTGCCTCAGTTTCCTTATACCAATGGTCCTCAACTTTCTTAATGCTGAGACCCTTTATTAAAGTTCCTTGTGCTGTGGTGACCCCAATCATAATCATTTTGCTACTGTTTTAAATCATAATGTAAGTATCAGATATGCAGGATATCTGATATCCAGCCTCCAAAGGGGTTGAGGCTCACAGACTGAGAACCACTGCTTTATAGGGTTGTGGTATCAACTTAGCTAATCCTTTTAAAGCACTGAGAATTACTCTAGTTTGTAGGTACTTAGTTAATATTATCTATTAGTCTTATAACCTCCATAATTATCATCATTTTCATAAACCTAAATCGTTCAAAAATCAGAAACATAGAATATTGGTGACCAACAGTGTGTGTGTATTATAAAATAAACATTATGTATAGCTGGCCTTCCATATCTACAGTTTAAACCACAGCAATAGGATGGGCCAACAACTAAAAAGTACTAAGTATAACAATCATATAAATGGACCCAAGAAGTCAACAGATGCAGAAAAAGCTTTTGAGAAAACCCTACATGGGTTCTGATAAAAAACTGCAAAGAAATGAGAAGGAATTTCCATCTCTCCTCTCTTAAAACTTATATTCTGCACTTGGATTCTGGTAGCCCCACACCCATGCTCTGTCTCTTACCTGTTCTCAGCACCTCTCCAGGGTTTCTCCTCTCACCCTTCTGAAGTACCAGGGGGATTAGTTCTGCGGCTTTCTCTTCTGACTTTTAATATCACTTGTATGGTAAGAGTGCCCAAACCAAGCCCTGCATGCTACTTCCCCTTAAGCCAGGCAGGTATACCTGTCTGCCTGACATCTGTGTTGATCCTTAACAGAAACTTTAAACTTTGCGCATCTTTTTATTTCCATTACAAATACTGATCCCCAGATTCTTGCCATTTCTCTGGCTCTCCATCCTATTCTTTCAGTTGTCGTAGTCATTCTCTCAGGTACTTCAGCCAAACTCTGAGAGTCACTTATAGATTTGTCTTTTAGTTTGTCACTGCACATCAAATCCACCAAGTTAGTTCTGCATCCAAAACCTACCTGGGCATTTTTTCTCTTCCCATCTATTACTTAGTTTAAGTCAACATCTTCTCTCCCCTAGCTACCTACAGAACTACCCAGTGATTTCCACAGCATTGCTCCTGATTCTAAATATATCCCTTCTGCAGCAGCAACTGTGAACATGGAAAGAATACAATAGGCATGCTGGAACTGTGCTTGAAACACTGCAGGCTCTCCTCAGTATCTACAGGGACCGGCGACCTTGGAGCCCTATGTAGAGGGCCTTTGTTTTCCTTCAGACCTCACTCACAACATGTTCTCCTTTTCCTCATTGTCTGCTTGCTGTGTCTCTAGTATGTGACTGTTTTTTTGCTCCCAGACCTGGACCTGCCTTCTCTGATGCTTTCATACCACATTCTGTTGAGAAATCACACAGAATATTCTGGTTTCTGCAGGGTTCTCTATTGGCAAACCATCATCTAGTACCTCCTACGGTTACACTTTCAAACTCAGTTGTGGGCAAATTTACTACTGACTCTTGTTTTTTGTTCACCTTCTGCTCACATCTCCAAGCCGAAACAGGCTCAGTGTCATCCACTCCTCTACTCATCAGCCATGTCTTGAGTACCTACTTTATGTGGTGAATGAGATCTCAGGATCATACTAGTGAGCCCCATTGGATTACACTTTATTGCATGATTTCTTAGAGTTTTTAGGGAAAGAAACAAAGGTTCTTTAATAATTAACAGAAGTAAATATATAGCCATAAACAGTACCAAATGCTTGAAGAAAAACATAAAACTATTAGAAAAAGAGATCACAGGACTTTTACTTATTTGGGAAATAAAGGCAGATTTCTCAAATAAATCATGCTCACCTTTTTGGATCTATAGTCTAACCTTTCCTCTGTCACTGTCTTCAATTTTGACTATATAACTTCTTGGGAGAGTTGAGCTATTCAGAAGCCTCTTGATCTTTTCTTCCCATTTCTGGGAAGATTTTGTTCCTGTTCAACTATTTTTCTTACACAGCCCAGGCCATGGTGGTGTGGGCTCTCTTGCATCAATTAGCAATGATGAAAATGTCCTAGACACACCCACAGGACTCTTGGCTCTTTGACCAGTTGCGAGTCTCTGCATTAACTGCTGACAACAGCAATAGGCAGATTCTCCAAGGAATTGTGAGCACGGCATTAATCCATGGGTATAAACATTCAGAATGCTGTTTGATAGCATGTCAATTTACCAAAACAATAGCAGTCACAGTCGTTCCTTGATAGGGCCCCCTGGCCATGAATAAACTGCCATTTTAATAAATGTGTAATGAAAGACCCTCTGGAACCCTCCTCAAACATCTCCATTATTTCCCTTTCGAAACCTCCCATCGGAAGACAACTGCAGTCTAGCAATTCACACAAGCACATCAGCCTTTCTCTATTGGAGGAGGAAGCCCACAGAGTACTCAAAAACATTCCCCTGACCTCGTCAGGAAGAGACAGATAGACTTAAGGATACCACTGACTATGAAGAATGTGACCCGCCCCCTTCCCCATACACATATAATGAGAGGCTGGCTAAATCCTGGTGAAAGTAGAAACAGGTACTTAAAGACATTCTGTTTGGAGGATAATGTATTTTAAAAATCTCTCCAGTAAAGGGGAGGGGAGAGTGTAAAGCATAGAGGAGGGTCCAGTTGATAGGATTCTTGATAGAAAGAAATATGGCGGATACACATATAAATGACACAAAGATTTGATTGTAATATGACCTCTTAAGTGCTAAATAAGTAAGAATGGTAAGCACCGAGCTAAAAGGAGACTATTGATTCTGATAAGTGGCTATTATAAGTCCTACTGTGCCTGTCCAGTAGATGCCTATTGATCTCAATTAGTCACAACAAAGATGCTAAGACAAGATTATTGAGAATCTATACTTCCTCTTTTCTTTGGTTGGCAGGTAGGTATTATACTCATTTTATATACACAACACACAAGCTCAAGGAAGCATTTCATAGTCACCCCTCTTATAAGTGGCTCAACTTGTATTTAAACCCAGAGCAGCCAAACTCAACCCACTTCATTCACTGAATTATCCCAGAGTCTGAATGGCTGTAAGCTTTCTTTCTCTGGAGAGAACAGGGCAGCCAGTTGTGAATTTCTGAACATCAATTCACAACCAGATTCTCTTGTTTATTTAATTCACCTAATATGTATTTAATTATGTCAAAAAGAATTTGAGCCCACAAGGCTTTTGAAAATAACAACAGGAAAAAGTCCCTCAACCTTACAGTGGGTAGCCTCAGCCTCAGTCCTGGCCCAGGGTAGACTGTCAGGGGGAAATTACCTAACTGCTAAGCTGCCGTTGTTCAACTTACTGTTCAGCTTACAATTCCTCATTCTGGTGTCAATCGATGTACACTTAGCCCTAGGCAGTGTGTACAGCTCTACAGTTGGATGCTCCTCGCTATTGTTCACCCAGCCCCCTGGCTCCGAGGCCGGCCGGAGCGCAAAGGAGCTTGCGGCTAAAGCTCTAGTTTCTCAACTCATTTCATGGCAAAACCAAGAGGAACATGTTTGAGATGGTAGATTTTTCGAACCCTGGAGAACCCACATCCAGACAGACACTAAGAAAACTGGTAAGTATTCTCTGATGGCGAGAACTCCAGAAGGCAGCTTTGTAACTTGGTAACTGCTTATGCACCATGCTAGGATCTGGCTAAGCTGGGTCTTCTTAGCTATAGCCAAACTATGCTCTGTCTGCTTTAGACGGACAGATCAACTGATGTGTATTTACGTGTGCTCAGAGATAAGTTCCCGAGACAGGCCGTGTATGACATGCTAGAGAGTATTAAGAATGGGCTACTTTTATCTTATTGTGTAGAGCAGAAGGCTGTGCCAGGAACGGCTTCATGGAGGAAGCGTTCTCTCTTACGTGGAGATTTTCCTGTTTTCTCAGATTCGCGTGTGCTACCTCACCTCACCACACACAAGCAGTAATGTCTTTGCAAAACTACTAAGAAGTGTGTCCCTTTTCCACTGTGTTTGGAAGACACAAATTTTAGTCTTCAAGACCGTGCATGATCAAGTCGTTGGCCACATCTTTCCCCCTTTCCCAAGTCTGAAACCCCAGTTCCCACTCCCACAGTCTGGCCTCTCTGGTTTTTCTTATGCTTATATGTGTAGTCTTCTGAAATATCACACTCATAACAAACCAAGTATGTAGGCCTTCAAAATATTTTCTATTGAGAAAGGATCCAACAGCATCAATGAAATGTTAAAGAGTATTCCTGAATCTTGTCTGTGGACCCTGGTGCTTCTTCTTTGAGTTTGGGTTGGGCTACTCCAGATTCCTTTGATCTGTGGTTTTCTCTCCTTGAGATCTCAGTCAAGCGCTGAGGGGGTGTTCATTCCTCTTAGCTGAAGGCCCGCCCCCACCTACCTCCCCCCCACCCCAGGGGGCTTCTCTGCTTCATTTTCCTTCCTATCTTATGCCACCACGCAGTAGAAGAATCACTTTATTTATTTGGGTCAACTCCTCTTCATAATTACAAAGTCAGTTCCCCAAAATCAGGGACTCTGTTACTTTTTTCCAAGATCCCAGTACAGTATTTAGCAGATTAAAGCGCAAGAACAAACAATCAAGTACGAGAGATGCAGAGATCACAGTAAGAGCTCAAGACTCCGCTTTAATTTTCTAATTACATAAAAAGCTAGATTTGTTGGTGGCAAAGGTTAGGGCCTTAGGCACTACAACAGTGTCCTAGCACAGCCTCGTAAGTCCTTGATTCATGTGACATCAGCTCACTGTAATGTTTGAGGATTCAGGGAACACATTTATCCCCAGGTGGATTACTAAAAAAGAAAAAAAATTAAAGTAAATCTTGGCATTTTGACTTTGTCTTCATTAAGATTCTTTGATTTTTCTTTAATAGCCAATTGTCCGGCCATCCTAAAAGCATTTAAACACAGTCATAATGTATTTATAGAATTGCAAATGTAGCCGGGCAGTGGTGGCGCACGCCTTTAATCCCAGCACTTGGGAGGCAGAGACAGGCGGATTTCTGAGTTCGAGGCCAGCCTGGTCTACAGAGTGAGTTCCAGGACAGCCAGGGCTACACAGAGAAACCCTGTCTCGAAAAACCAAAAAAAAAAAAAAAAAAAAAAAAAAAAGAATTGCAAATGTAAATCTATGCTGTCATAGATTTTCAGCAGTGAGTCCCTGTGAAGCTGTAAAATCCATGTTTGTGGCTCAGCTGTCAGAAACTCCAACCAATACCTTGTTGTGTGCCTTGTAAACCTTAAAAGACCTTTCACCAGCTTTAAATATGACCCATGGTCTAATAAAACTCCTATACAATCCCCAAAGAAGCCATAAATGTGGCAAACTTTCTCTCCAGCTGGTAGGATTATCACACAGCTTTCCTCTGTAAGGTTCCTGGAGATGCTAACTTTTCTGTCATGTCCCTAAATACAGATGGAGGGCCAACCTGAGTGGCAGATATCTTCAGACCTGGGGTAAAGAGAAGCAACCTGAGTATAGATATTTGGCTTGAAGAAATCTCCCCACTGTATATTTCCAGTCTTATGCACTTCAATTTTAGTTTAGAACTGAATGACTAACACAGCTTTGATGACAGGAAGCAAGACATACAAAGTGATCAGCAAATGTTCCTTCTTTAAGGTCTCAGCCAATGGTAGCAATTAGCAATATTTGCATGACGGTTGTATTGTGATGCTTAATTCATTGTATTAAAATCTGAATTTTATGTCTGACTCCAACCAGATGGTTCACTAAAGGCCAGGGATTAACTTCCAAAGCATCCAGAATTGGCAAATCGCCTAGAATGTATTTGTTACTCAAGTCGTGTTGGGTAAAGAAGACAGCACTGGCTCCTGAATCCCACTTATCACTGATTAGCTGTGAAACACCGGGTAACTTTGTCGGTCCCTCCCAGGCCTTACTGTCCTCATTTGTAAGAGGAAGAGATTGGGTTTTATGGTCTCTAAGGCCTCTTCCAGCTCTAACATTCCATGGCTCTGGTAAAGCAGTGTTGTTAGGAAGGGTTATTAGGGTACACTAGAGCCAATTTCCATCTCCCTCTGCTTATCCTGTGTCCTCCACAAAGACAAATTGGCCAAGCTGATTTACAAGCAGTCTGACTGGTCGTCCCTTAGTTATGAAGAGTCCATGGTACCTTTTCAGGTTTTTACAACCTGGAAGGTATGCTGGAACATGGATACAGAATTTGATCACATATGGCCCTAGTCACGTTGCCCCATACTATTTGTGAATAGCCCGTGTATGTCCACGGAAACAAACAATGGTAGTTACCCAATAATTACTTAACAGTTTAATATAAAAGAAATGTCATTGTTAGCTTTGACAAGAAATTGTTTGCCTGCTTACCAAGTGCCAAATACTGGTTAGATTCTAGAGAGACAGAAACACAATGTGAAAATTTTAAATCTGCTATGATTACAGAATGATAACTATAACACAGATATTTATTCAAAGACAAGTTAAAATTTTTCCACATAAAAGGAGCTAAGTATAGATATCCAGGGCTATCTTGGTTTGTTTTGCAGCTATTAGAATACTGAAGGCCGAGTAAGTTATAAATAGGAATATACCATTTGATCCCAACAGCTGAGTGACCTAAGATTAAATGAATAGGCATTCGGTGAGGGGCTTCTTCCTGTGCTATGCCATGGCAGAAAGCAAAAAGCAAATGATGAGAAAGAGGAGGGGAGGTGGAAGAGAAAAGAAAAGGAGGGGGAAAGAAAGAAGGGAACCAAGGAGGCTAAACGAGTCTGTAAGGTCTCTTGCAATTTTATGAAGAGTATCCCCTGATAACTAACCTATTCCCAAAATAACACAATAACCACTCACTGGGTACTAACATTATATATAATTTTTGATACTTTATTTACATTTCAAATGTTTTCCCCTTTCCAGGTCTCCCCTTTGGAAACCCCCTATCCCATCCCCCTCTCCTGCCTCTATGAGGGTATTCCCCTACCCACCCACCCGTCTACCCTTCCTGGACTTCCTCTATACTGGGGCATCTAACACTCTCAGACTCAAGGGCCACTCCTCCCACTGATGTCCAACAAGGCCTTCCTCTGCCACATATGTGGCCAGCACCATGGGTCCCTCCATATGTATTCTTTGGTTCCATATGTATTCTTTGGTTGGTGGTCCAGTCTCTGGGAACACCAGGGGGCCTGACCAGTTGACACTGTTGCTTCCTCCATGGGGTTGCAAACTCCCTAAGCTCCTTCAGTCCCTTCTCCAACTCCTCCATCTGGAACCCCATGCTCAGTCCAACAGTTGCTGTTAATTGAATCATGTGTATTCTGAACTTTTTGGCTAATATCTGCTTATCGGTGAGTACATACCATGTTTGCTCTTTTGTGACTGAGTTACCTCACTCAGGATGATATTTCCAAGTTCCATCCATTTGCCTGCAAATTTCATGAAGTCACTGTTTTTATTAACTAAGTAGTATTCCATTGTGTAAATGTACCACATTTTCTGTATCCATTCCTCTGTTGAGGGACATCTGGATTGTTTCCAGCTTCTGGCTATTATAAATATGGCTGCTGTGAACACAGTGGAACATGTTGAAGCATCTTCTGAGTATATGCCCAGGAGAGGTATAGCTGAGTCCTCAGGTAGTATTATGTCCATTTTTTTGAGGGTCCACCAAACTGATTTCCAGAATGATTGGACCAGATTGCAATCCCACCAGCAATGAAGGATTGTTCCTCACCAGCATCTGCTGTCACCTGAGTTTTTGATCTTAGCCATTCTGACTGGTGTGAGGTGGAATCTCAGACTTGTTTTGATTTGCATTTCCCTGATGACTAAGGATGTTGAACATTTCTTTAGGTGCTTCTCAGCCCTTCGAGTTTCCTCAGTTGAGAATTCTCTGTTTAGCTCTGCTCCCCATTTTTTGATAGGGTTATTTGGTTCTCTGGAATCTAACTTCTTGAGTTCTTTGTATATATTGGATATTAGCCCTCTATCGGATGTAGGATTGGTAAAGATCTTTTCCCAATCTGTTGGTTACCATTTTATCCTATTGACAGTGTCCTTTGCCTTACAGAAGCTTTGCAATTTTATGAGATCCCATTTGTCGATTCTTGATCTTAGAGCATAAGCCATTGGTGTTCTATTCAGGAACTTTTCCGCTGTGCCCATGTGTTCAAGACTTTCCTCCACTTTCTCTTGTATTAAATTCAGTGTATCTGGTTTTATGTGGAGGTCCTTGATCCACTTGGACTTGAACTTTGTACAGGGAGATAGGAATGGATCAATTTGCATTCTTCTACATGTTGACCACCAGTAGAGCTAGAATCATTTGGTGAAAATGCTGTCTTTTTTCCACTGGATGGTTTTAGCTCCTTTGTCAAAGGTCAAGTGACTGTAGGTGTGTGGATTCACTTCTGGATCTTCAGTTCTATTCCATTGATCTACCTGCCTGTCGCTGTAGCAATACTATGCAGTTTTTATCACTACTGCTCTGTAGTACAGTTTGAGGTCTGGGATGCTGATTCCCCCAGAAGTTCTTTTATTGTTGAAAATAGTTTTTGCTATCCTGAGATTTTTGTTATTCCAAATGAATTTGAGAATTGCTCTTTCTAAGTCTATGAAGAACTGAGTTGGAATTTTGATGGGGATTGCATTGAATCTGTAGATTGCTTTCGGCAAGATGGCCATTTTTACTATATTAATCCTGCCAATCCATGAGCATGGAAGATCTTTCCATCTTCTAAGGTCTTCTTTGACTTCTTTCTTCAGAGACTTGAAGTTCTTGTCATACAGCTCTTTCACTTGTTTGGTTAGAGTCACACCAAGATACTTTATATTGTTTGTGACTATTGTGAAGGGTGTCATTTCCCTAATTTTTTTTCTCAGCCTGTTTATCCCTTGAGTATAGGAAAGCTACTGATTTGTTTGAGTTAATTTTATATCCGGCCACTTTGCTGAAGTTGTTTATCAGCTGCAGCAGTTCTCTGGTGGAGGTTTTTGGGTCACTTAAGTATATGATCATATCATCTACAATTAGTGATATTTTGATTTCTTCCCTTGCAATTTGTATCTCTTTGAACTCCTTTTGTTTTCTAATTGCTCTGGCTAGAACCTCAAGTAATATATTGAATAGATAGGGAGAGAGTGGACAGCATTGTCTAGTCCCTGATTTTAGTGGGAATGCTTCAAGTTTTTCTACATTAAGTTTGATGTTGGCTACTTTTGCTGTATATTGTTTTTACTATGTTTAGGTATGGGCTTTGAATTCCTGAACTTTCCAAGACTTTTATCATGAAGGGATGCTGAATTTTGTCAAATGCTTTTTCAGCATCTAATGAAATGACCATGTGTTTTTTTTTCCTTTGAGTTTGTTTATGTAGTGGATTACATTGATGGATTTCCGGGTATTGAACCATCCCTGCATCCCTGGGATGAAGCCTACTTGATCATGATGAATGATCATTTTGATGTGTTCTTGGATTCGGTTTGCAAGAATTTTATTGAGTATTTTTGCATCGATATTCATAAGGGAAATTGGTCTGAAGTTTTCTTTTTTTGTTGGGTCTTTGTGAGGTTTTGGTATCAATGTAACTGTGGCCTCATAGAAGGAGTTGGGTAGTGTTCCTTCTGTTTCTATTTTGTGGAATAGTTTGAAGAGTAGTGGTATTCGGTCTTCTTTGAAGGTCTGATAGAATTCTGCACTTATAAAAAAAAATAAAAGAAAAAAAAAAAGAATTCTGCACTTAACCCATCTGATCCTGGGTTTTTTTTGTTTTGTTAGTTTTTTTGGTTGGGAGACTTTTAATGACTGCTTCTATTTCTTTAGGGGTTATGGGAGTGTTTAGATGGTTTAATCTCATCCTGACTTAACTTTGGTATTTGATATCTGTCTAGAAAATTGTTCATTTTATCCAGATTTTCCAATTTTGTTGAGTATAGACTTTTGCAGTAGAATCTGATGATTTTTTTAATTTCCTCAGATTCTATTGTTATATCTCCTTTTTCATTTCTGATTTTGTTAATTTTGATACTGTCTCTGTGCCCTTTGGTTAGTCTGGCTAAGGGTTTATCTATCTTGTTGATTTTCTCAAAGAACCAGCTTCTGGTTTTGTTGATTCTTTGTACAGTTCTTTTTTTTTCTACTTGGTTGATTTCAGCCCTGAGTTTGATTATTTCTTGACTTCTATTCCTCTTGAGTCTATTAGCTTCTTTTTGTTCTAGAGCTTTCAGGTGTGCTGTTAAGCTGCTAGTGTATGCTCTCTCCAGTTTCTTTCTGGAGGCACTCAGAACTATGAGTTTTCCTCTTAACACTGCTTTCATTGTGTCACATCAGTTTGGGTATGTTGTACTTTCATTTTCATTAAATTCTAGGAAGTCTTTGATTTCTTTCTTTCTTTCTTCTTTGACCAAATTATCATTGAGTAGAGTGTTGTTCAGCTTCCATGTGTATTTGGGCTTTCTGTTGTTTTTGTTGTCATTGAAGACAGCCCTTAATCTGTAGTGATCTGATAGGGGGCATGAGATTATTTCAATCTTCTTATATCTGTTGAGGTTTGTTTTGTGACCGATTACATGGTCAGTTTTAGAGAAGGTACAATGAGGTGCTTTAGTAAAGTTTCTTTTATGAATGTGGGTGCCCTTGCATTTGGAGCATAGATGTTCAGAATTGAGAGTTCTTCTTAGTAGATTTTTCCTTTGATAAGGATGAAGTGTCCTTCCTTATCTTTTTTGATGACTTTTGGTTGAAAGTTGATTTTATCCGATATTAGAATGGCTACTCCTGCCTGTTTCTTGGTACCATTTGCCTGGAAAATTGTTTTCCAGCCCTTTACTCTGAGGTAGTGTTTGTCTTTAACAATGAGGTGCATTTCCTGGATGCAGCCAAATGCTGGGTTCTGTTTATATATCCAGTCTGTTAGCCTATGTCTTTTTATTGGGGAATTAAGTCCATTGATGTTAAGAGATATTAAGGAATAGTGATTGTTGCTTCCTGTTATTTTCATGTTTGTGTGGCTATCTTCTTTTGAGTTTGTTGAAAGATTACTTTCCTGCTTTTTCTAGGGTGTAATTTCCCTCCTTGTGTTGGCATTTTCCATCTATTATTCTTTGTAGGGCTGGGTTTGTGGAAACATATTGTGTAAATTTGGTTTTGTCATGAAATAGTTTGGTTTCACCATCTATGGTAATTGAGAGTT
>CM052707.1:93744670-93767498 GCA_028551405.1 Uromys caudimaculatus | reverse complement strand
ATTTCTTTAAGGGAGTTATTTATTTCCTTCCTAAAGTCTTCTATCATCATCATGAAAAGTGATTTTAAATCTGAGTCTTGTTTATCTGGTGTCTTGGGGTATCTAGGTCTCACTGTGGTGGGAGAACTGGATTCTGATGATGCCAAGTTGCCTTGGTTTCTGTTCCTTATGTTCTTGCCCTTGCCTTTTGCCATCTGGTTATCTCTGGTGTTAGCTGGTCTTGTTCTCTCTGACTGTGGCTTGTCCCTCCTGCAAGCCTTTGCATCAGTACTCCTTGGAGACCAGCTCTCTCTGAGAGGAATTTGGGTTTGGAGAGCTGTGGTACAGGGTCAGCTCTGGGGTACAGACAGAAACCAGAAGGATCCTATCCCCAGTTGTTCCTTGGTTCCTGTGTCCTGATGGTTCTGCGAGGGTCCCTCTTGATTGAGGAATTTGAACAGAAGTGGTGGTCTTCCTGTGCTCAAAGATGTGTTGGCACTCCTGGGAGACCAGCCCTCTCTTGCCACTATTTGAGTAAAGAGCCCTGTGTCACAGGATCAGCTCCTCACCACAGAAGGAAACCTGAAGGCCACTCCTTGGTCCCTGTGTCCTGAGGGTTCCAGGCAGGTCCCTCTGAGCAGAGGTGCTGGCCTCCCCCCGCCCCCAGGCTTGTCCACACTCTTGAGAGGCTAGCTCTTTCCCTGCACCATTTGGGTATGGAGCCGCATGGCACAGGCCACAGGCATAAACTGGAAGGCTCTTTTTTATTTTTAATTGATGACTTATTTATTTACTTTACACCCTGATCGAAGCTTCTCCTCCATCCTCTCCTCCCAGTCCCTCCCTCGCTCTCCTCTCCCTTCCCCCATTCACCCCTCTTCCCCTTCTCAGAAAAGGGGAGATCTCCCATATATATCAACCAGCCTTGTCACATTAAGTTGCAGTAGGACATTAAGTGCATCTTCTCCTTGAGGCTGGACCAGGTAGCCCAGTTAGGGAAAGGAATCTAAAGGCAGGGGATATAGTCAGAGACATCCCCTGCTCCAGCTTTAGGAATCCCACATGAAAATCCAGATGCACAGTTATTACACATGTGCCCAGGGCATAAGACCTGCTCTCTGGTTGGCAATTCAGTCTCTATGAGCCCCATATAAGCCCAGGTTAGGGGGATTACAATTTAACCACAGGATTTGGAAGGAAATAATAATACCATAGCCTAAGCAAGTTAGTACACACAATTAATCTTCACAAGGGACAAAGGAGCTTTTATCTTTTCTTAAATGGGACAGGTTATGACATCTTTATCTTCTAAGAATCCAGTAGTAAGGAGAGCAAGAAGTTGGAAAAAAGGACACACAGCTCGAGCACAGCTTTGAAAACAGCAAGGGATGGAGAGATGATGCCATGGTTAGGAGGGCTTACTGTGCAATCATGAGGACTGCAGTTCAGGTCTCAGAACCAAGTGGCAAGCCAACGCCCAGTATACACCTGCAATCCATTTCTTAGGGAGCAAGAGATAAAAGGGTCACTGCTGCTTGCTGTTGGAGAAAACATGAGCACCAAATCCAGGAAAGCCTCTGCCTCAGAGGGCATAGGTGAAGAATGGGAGAAGAAAATACCAGATACCCTCCTCTGGCCTCTGTATACATGCATACAGATGTGTGTTTGCACACAGAAAGACATACATACAAAATAAATAAATATTTTTAAAAGTATTAGGAAAAAAAACAGGGTCTTGGGTTAAACATAGTTGGTTTGAAATGATAGCGGTCCCCCAACCTTTCAAAGAGGCTCTCACGACTGATTTTCTAAAGGCTAAGATATCCTATCTCTAGGACTAAGAATCTCCATCACAATTTTAAATAGTTGGAAAATGACATAAAAGAATAATGTTTTGGAACATGAAACTTGTATGACATTTTAATTTTAGTGAACAAAGCAACAATAAAAACCAACTTGTAGATTACCCTGGATTCGTCACTTATTTTTAAATTCATGGTTGTACTTGATCTTGATGTTCGAAACAAAAATGAAGAAGAATGTTTATTTTTGTGGTTGGCAAAGAATGAATAAATGCTAACGGTTAGCATGCAGTACAGTTACTGCGTGCCAGATGCTATGAATAGATGATAGCAGTTAGCATGCAGTATGGTTACTGTATGCAAGGTGATATGAATAAATAAGCTAGCATGTAGCATGGTTACTGTGTGCCAAGTTCTAAGTCAAGCTTTGTACACACTGTTTGTTGGTTTCTGTTACAACACAAAGATGCTGGTACTGTAATTAGTTCCAATTTCTTTTAAGATAAGTGATCAGTGGTATAAAATTTTAAGAAAACTGCCCAAGTTCACCGTGGCTAATAATAATATAACTTTTAATTCAGGTTTGTCAAAGTCCAAACTGTTCCATTGAATCCCTGACTCGGGTGATAATTGAGATTGTCTAGAAGCTCCTTCCATTCTCAGCAGGGTTAACACTCATGGTTGAAACTTTCAATCCTCTCCTTCAATTTCCTACTTGTGATGAATAGAAAAACCTCCTGTGTCCTGTATTTTTATCAACCCAAACTATATTGATTAATGCCTGCATGAATCTAGAGAGGATGTTTATGGTTCAGAATTGAGCAACTATCAAGCTTCTCAGGGAATATAAAATGCAATGGTTTCTGCTTCAAAGATTTTGAAAGTATATTATACGGGATAATTATACAAATAGAGAATGATATTAAGGAATTATGGGGCACAGAACCGAATCAAAGTCATGGTAGCTTGGGTGATTCATGTACTGTTCTGTTTCAATAACATAGACATGCTGGTCAAATATAAGCAAGGCAAAGCAAAAGAACATAGCTGAACTGTATTCTAAGAAGGCAACATTCTGGTGAACTTTAAATAAAAGAGAGATATAAAAAATAAACAACACTGAACTTAGAGTGTTGAAACTCATGACAACAGCCAACAGTCTGCCTCCTATACGTTAATAAGGTGTGGTGGGCCTATTAAAAATGAGGGTTAGAATGAATATTCCAGTTACCAAGAACTCTCTTAAAATATGCTGGAACATACTGCCTTTTATGAGACATTGGAATTTGGAATTTGAAATAAGAAAGAAAGCATAGAATCAGCTTTACTGCCAGAAATGAAAAGCTACCATCACTTGGGATCACATGGATTGGTGAAGGATCCAAGAATATTATAGCTCAAAATGTCCACACTATCACTTGCAGCATGGAAGTAGTGGTCATCTTGATGCTCCTGAAGTCAAGAGATATGGATACATAGATACCACAGAGTGACTGAAAAGTCAAAATAGTAAGGGGATATGGTGATGAAAAGGAACTGGAGTAGAAACTTCTGGATTGTTTAGAAATCCAGTTATGTCAAAGAATGTTTTGCTGAAGCAGACACAGGTGAAAGGATGTTTTGCTAAAGCAGACCTGTGAAGGAGTGTTTTGCTGAAGCAGACACAGGTGAAAGGATGTTTTGCTAAAGCAAACACACGAAAGGACACATGGTGTTAAGAATCACCCAACAGACAGTGGATGATGCTGGATGGTATTGGTACACCTTGCCATTCCTTAATGGTCATCATTTCTCATGATTTCATAGAAAGAAATGCATCCAAAAACTTCTGGTAGTGTTCTGGCAGCTTCCTGCTGCTTCTGAAGACTCAGGCAGATTGTCAGAGGTGTCAGAGGATACAGACTCACATGGAGTTTGGCTGAGGGAAGACCTGTGGGAGGACACGTGATGTGTGGAGGCAGTATAAATAGGACTCAACAGTGGTGGAGGCTTGCATAGCTAGCTCTGCAACATTGGTCTTGTGTCTTCGCTGATCTTTACTTTGTTGAGAGAGGCATGGCAGAAAACTTCTCCTGGCATCCCTGCTGGTTCTGGTTGTTCCTGCTGACTCATGTTGATTCAGCAGAGGCGTAGATGTTTCTTCTAGGTTGTGCCACTGCTGTTGATCCATGTTTGCTATCCTGACACTACTGAACTGGACTGCTGACAACACAGATTGGATTTGCTCCAAAGAATGGTCCATGTCCCCTGTATCCTAATAACCTTTCTTTCCCACTACCTCTGGTGGATGGTGGGCTAGAAGGGAGGTTAAAGCATTTAAGAACCCTTATTAAAAGTAGGACTGGAAAAATCAAAGCCTACAAGAAACTTCTCACCCCAGAGTCTGGTTGAAGTCTCTTGCCAGCTGAGAGTCAAGTCCCAGTGCAATTAGCAATATTTTCTGTGAAAGACTTCCTCCACAGAGACAATATTCTAATTATATAAACACATGTCAAATAAGAATGCTAAAATAGCAATGAATCATACTCAGAGCCTAAGTGTCTATGGCCTTTCTCCTCTCCCAGCTGTAAACTTTCAATTTTCTAGGAATCTCTCAAGAAATCCCACTTACAGTAAAAGACATGTCTTAAAACTCCTTGTGCAATTCTTGTAAGGTTTTACAGTTTTATGGTATCAGCTTATTCTCATATCCAAGACATTTTCAGGTCCACCTATAATCTTGCTTATGAAGATGTAGCCTGAGAGGCATAAAAATTGTACCTATGGCTACTCCTTAGACACTTAAACATGACTCTAGTTTGGGAAGCCCACACTCATGCTTGTAACGCCATGAATTTTTTCCCAACACTCTCTTTTTCTTAAGCCACATGTATAAATCAATGTTAAATTTTATTCTTCATAAACTCCAGGTCTGCTTCACACTAACTTCTCATGAAATTCTCTGTGACAAAGTCAACAATCTCTGAACAGAACTCTTCAGCTGTTGCAGATATCAGCATGATGCTGTGTTTCCCATCTGTAAATCTCCCCCATTTCAGCATCTCAAACCACTTAAATAAGTCTAACAATAGTCAAGAGTGAATTAATTTATTCAATACCCATTGCCAAACTCCCATTAACTTACCTGCCCTACTATAGAATCTAGAATAAGAAATACAGGTGATCACTGCTTCCCTTGCAGCTATATCAAGCATATGATACAGTCCTAGCCAATGAGAGAAATGCAGAAGTTCTCAAAGAAGCCATTTTCCTCCTATAGGGGGAAACAAAGATAAAACCTCCTTAGAAGAGAGCTCTTACAATTTTTATTGATTTTCATGTGTGGACAGCATGCATAAATCTGTGGACTATAAAAGCCTAATGGAATAAGCAAAATAAGGAGTTGGGATGGTTTCTTTGTTTTGAGTTTTCTTTAATCAACAGTTAAAGGGCGAGGGATAGATGCAGATGCTCCAACAAACTTCAGAAAGGAGATTTTTGAATAAGAGAATGGAACAATAGCAAAAAAAGCAACATTTAAAAGTTAATAATTGGGTTGGGGAGATAGCTCAGTCAGAAGGGTATTGGTTGTGTAAGCATTAGGACACAGGTGTAGACATGCCTTTTTAGCATTTTAATTTGCCTTCTTTATTGAAACAGGATTTTAAGCACACTTTTATTTGATTATTTAGCATCTGTGTATCTTATTTGGTTCAGGACATTTGCACATTTTAAAATAATTTTTCAGCTTTTTTATTGTTTAGCTTTAAGAGATTTTGTATATATTGTCTAATTTGTATTTTACCTGGTAATTATTTGCAAATATTTCTCCTTGAGTCTATGGAGTATTCTTATTATATTAGCACATAGACATTTTTGGTGGAAAATGTCACTAAACTTTTAAAATGCATACAAAATGCTAAATACCACCATATGGTGTCATCATCCAACTTGGAAAGTTTGTGTATAAAATTTATCATGTTGAGGACAGGGATAATCTATTTCCTCATTTTGGTGATTCCAGGGCTAACAGAGTTTAGCATAGAATGGTGGCTTCATTCACATGCTTAAATTAAATAATTTTGACCATCTCATTTAATGAGTGCTATGGAGCCATACTTGCTCAGATTGAAAAATCCAATCAAAACAAAATGAAGACGTGAATATAGAAATAATAGCAATGCAGAATTCTAAGGTGATCTGGAGGTAACAGAAGTTCTAGTGAGCTTTTTGATTGGCATATGGAAGTCAGAAAGAAAGTCAGGCTTAAGCAAACATCTCAAAAATGATCAGAATTAAAAAGAAAAAAAAAAAGAAAAGAAAAATGGACATGCTGGAGAAAAGAGGGGGATTCAGAAATGTGAGAGAGCATATGACTATAACGATAACTTGTGACCAGAGCTCTAGTGAAAGGCAGAGTGGAGAGGGAGCCAGAGTTAGATGGACTAATAGACTCATGGGAAGCAAGCTGACTGAAGTCTATCTTCAAGGACCCACCTATTACCTGTCAGATCTCTGAGGCAGAGCAAGGAAAGCACTGAATGAAGTAAATGGTATAGCTATAGCTAAGCAAACAGATACCAATCTTGGGCAAATTCTGGTTAGCCTGAAACACTGAAATAGGAAGCAGCATTGGTATAAGGAGCCAGGGAAAGAACAGCCAGTTGTCCTGTTAGAACATCTGCTCACAACTGTGAAGGGAACAAAGGGAGGAGGAATACACTCACGCCCAGAAGCTTGCCTGCCAAATAATCATCAGTGTGGGATTCTCTTGTTCCTGCTCATGCTCTCCCAATCAAACACACGGCAGCAACACGATGTGCTCTCTGGGACAGAGAATGGCTTCAGCAATTGGGAGTTGGGGTGTGGGGGGGAGTAGAATGGGAACATCTGCTCTGTGAAGCCACTTGAAAAGTAATCTAATTGCTTGGGGAAAACATCTGGGCTGCACACCCCAGACCACCAGTGGTGCAATAAGTGGAGAAAGATTGGGGAAATTGAAAGAGGAAAGAGGAAGACTGGATGTTGACTATGCTATAAACTGGGGGGGGGGGGGGGGGGGCAGGATATGGTCTTAGGGAAAGTGACCTCTATAGAAAAGACAATCTGTTAGGAACTCTCCTGTGTAAGGACCAAAGGCAGATGGAATTTTTATCCACAAAGTTCACAGGAAAGGCTCACTACGTGGAAAGCCACCACTTACTCCTCTGTAAACAAGATGCAGACCCTTATGTGGAGGAGCTGCTTCTATATGAAGAGAAGGACACAGCTTCCGATAGCCTCCTTCACTTGTCAGAAGGCGGGTCCAGCCCTCAACAATTTTTAGATGGGTAGATACTACTCCTTGAGCTTGACATGCTTTGCAAGTCTTACCTTTCATCTCTAGTCAGCCTACTAATTTGGGAAACTCAAGCTGACTTACGTAAGAATTAGAATAAAGCCAGGCAGTGGTGGCGCATGCCTTTAATCCCAGCACTTGGGAGGCAGAGACAGGTGGATTTCTGAGTTTGAGGCCAGCCTGGTCTACAGAGTGAGTTCCAGGACAGCCAGGGCTACACAGAGAAACCCTGTCTCAAAAAACCAAAAAAAATAAAAAATAAAAATATAAAAAAAAGAATTAGAATAAATTAGGCTTGCTTCAATCTGTCTTCCAAGAATATTTGAGTTTCTCCTTTTCTCCTAAGGCTGTACAAGTCTCTGAAGCAAATCATGAGAGATACCTCTTAAGGAGTTAAATAGAATTTTCTAACACTCAAAACTCAAGGAGTTAAGGAAAAATGACTGAAAGAACTTTTGAGGGTAATATGACTGGTAAGACATAAATCCTGAGTGAGACTAGAGTTTCTTGACTTTAATTCTGATTTTCTTTCCATCAGTCCATGATGGAAAGAATCAGTAGGGCATAGTTGGGGGAGAGATTGCAACTTAATGTTGAACACAAGGTATTTGCTCCAAGTCATGTGATGATCTCATGAAGCAAAAAGAGGAGGAGGAAAAAATCTTTGAGGTGAAGATTATGTGGGTAGAACCATAACTGCTAGTCTTTGCTAAAATATTAAGACATTTCAGTCCACATACAATTTTATGTTTCATTGTCTTATTTCTAGAATTCCAAAGAATCCAGCCGTGAGGACACCTTTATACGTTTGGAATACAGTGCATCTATGGGAAATAATGCCTATAAAAGAATATTCTAGCTCCAGTAAAAGGCAAAGATACTCAGCATGGTCCAATAATGGAAACGGAATTCTGTTAAATTCTTTTTATGTTCAAAAAAGCTACATAAAGTGGGTGTTATCTCTCTCACCTTATAGAAGAAGAAGCTGATGCTCAAAGAGACAGCTAGAAGAGATGCCACAGATGGAATTAGTGTTCTCCAGAAAGGCTAAAACAGTAGAATATAAGCATAGACACACAAATCGGAAGGATCCTATTAGTGGAAATGGTTAATTTGGATATGAAGGTTTGGAAGTCCCCAACAGGCCACCGTAAGCTGGAAAACTTGGAATAAAGGCATTGTGGTTCAATCCATGTCCAAAGGCCTGTGAGTCATGGATATAAGACCTAGAAAATGAAGGCTGGAAGGCCTGAAGTTCTGGCATCTAAGGGAAAGAGTGCCCCAGGTCTATGAAAGAGAAAATTCAATATATTCCTTTCTGGTTTTGTTCTATCCAGTATCCCAGCCAATTGACAGTACCTACCCACAATGAGGGCAGATTTTCCTACACTTATTCATTGAGACTTGTATGTCAATCTCCTGAATAAAAATCTTCTAAAGGAGCTACATAGAGCACTTTCACCTATATAGAAAGTTCAAGGCCAGGCTGGAATATAGTAGATCAAGGAAGGAAGGAAGGAAGGTAGGAAGGGAGGGAGGGAAGGAGAGAGGGAAGAAGGAAAGAAAGAAAGAAAGAAAGAAAGAAAGAAAGAAAGAAAGAAAGAAAGAAAGAAAGAAAGAAAGAAGGAAAGAAAGAAAGAAAGGAAGGAAAGAAAGAAAGAAAGAAGGAAGGAAGGAAAAAAGATGGATAGATAGTAGATAGATAGAAGAAAGACCTTCACAAACATACACTAAAATGATACTTTATCAATTCTGTAGGTATTCCTTAATCCAGTTGACATAAAAAATTAACCATCACTAGGATCTATGACTAACATCATTCTTGATGGAATTCATTACATTTGGTTTATTCTTACAGAAATGCAGACACAATTCATATCTTTTCATCCTTCACACCTGTAACCCAGTTTGTCTACATAGCATTGTACATTAGAAAAATCCAGTTAAAATGAACCAATGGAGGGCAACAGAGGTAAACAAACTCGCCCAGGTTGGGGCCAGCCTGGCATGCACCTGAATGTTCTGCATTACTGTATTCTTTGTAACTAGTGGTACAGACCACTTGGGTATGTGAGCACCAGCACCTGGGAAGCACACATTCAGAGGAAGGCCCAGCTGTAGGAGTGCTGCTGTCAGGGCATCTAGTCCCATGTGTGGAGCAGCCTTCTGTCCAGATGGCAACTGACAACAGTATCTGTGAGTCAGCACAGCACTGGACACCAGAAAGAGCCAAGGCGTAGCACAAGGCATCCTGAACCATGGAAAAAACATAATGAAAGAGAATGTTGGAAACATGCAGAATGCACACTTGAACTTGCTTGACTAAAGAATGGGACATCTGCCTAAGCATGCACAACTTCAAAGGAGACCCATTTGGAAGGGAAAAGAATTAGTAGAAAATAAGAGCAGATTATCCCAGGAAGCTTAGCAACAAGGCAGCTGGAACTCAGGAAGCAGAGGTTTACCCTCTGGAGAGGAGTGGTTTAGGTTTTGAAGAACAGCTAGCAAACCAATGAAAGGCCTGAAGCAGATTAATAATGGAAAGATTCACAGCCAGAAACAAGATTGAAATTCACCCGAAAGAAGCGTAAAAATAGACTTCTTTACCTTCCTTACCTGAATTTAGTTTATCCCTAAAAACCTGTTGGAAACTAAGTTTTCAGATAATGGAAGTCAATAGTCTGTCATTTTATAAGACAATAAAAATTAATGAACACATTCACTACTCTTTCTTAAATATTAACTTGCTGGTGTCACGAAAGATTCATATTGCAAGCTATTAAGGATTTCTACACAGTATCAAGTAATAGAAATTTAATAATATTCTATTTTCTCATGTGTAGAGAAATCCATACACAGCCAATGAGGTGATATACATAATACATATATACACGTATACATACATACATATATACATACATACACCTCTCTCACTATTCTTTATACTTTCTGCCAATGAATGATGCTCCCAAGTATCTCCAGCTCTTTTCATAGGCTTTTCCACTGTCTTAACAGATATCATTTAGTGTGGGGGAAATGACCATGATACTATGTAACACATTTAGGTAACAATTGTGACTCACTGTGCGTGCTCTCTCACCTGCAATCCTGTACAACTCCAGCAAGTTCCCTGGCATATGCATGCTGATGGTTTTGTTATTCCATGATGAAACAGCAGTAAAGAGAAGTGTTCTTAGGAACTAGTAACAGGTAAAACAGTGATTTACAATTTTTATGTCCTCTATATATGCCAGGAATATTGGACTAAAGTTGTGCCTAAGATACCTATTTCAAGCTGAGTGAAGAGTGATCAAATGTGATGCTTCTTTATTGACAGTCAACCTACACAGAAAACTAGGATTATTTATTGCATTGAAGAATCACTCTTCCATGAACCAAAAGAGTAATCATGGCTTTTTAACCATGAAGATGAAACTTTTTGCCTTTATTTCACAAGTAAGCAAATAAAGTCTGAATATCTTTTAGGGACAGAAACCCAGGCACTGAATATTAAAATTCTGACCTTGAGAACAGTACAAGTATCTCTGTGTATGTGAGGGGCATCTATCCCTTCTTCTATTTAAACTTGAATGGTGGAGCCTGTCTGTTTAGGCAGCAATTGGTAACTTTTGTAATAAGCTGAACAACAGAGAACTTAAGAGTTTGGGCTATAAATTCTCTGTTGCCAGGATGATGTCCTCTTAGCTTTAAAGTGAGCCATAGGTGGTTTGTTCATGAATGGAAATGACTGAGCTCCAGTAAGTTGTTGACATAAACTCAAGGGAAGAATCAAATCTGGTGTGACCACAGTTTTCTGACTTCTCCTTTCAGGAAGAAACATTCTACTACCAACATATTTGTTTCAGGACTCTTATTATCTACTAGCTTGGGTTTCAGAAACTTTGATCTTTACAGCTGTTATCGAGTGAACACGCTTTTGATTTGTAGTTGATAAAATGATGTTGGTCTTCATTGTTACTTAAACAACTTTCCCCCAAAGTTATACTTTGATAAAGAGGTTTTAAAGTGTGTCTGTCTGTCTGTCTGTCTGTTTGTCTGTCTGTCTGTGTCTAAGTATGTCATTTGATGTCACCTTTTGAATTCTGGCTTTGAAGGTCAAAATACAAAGATGAAATTGTTGTATCCTAAGCATTAAAATAACTCTAAGTCATTATTCTCCCTTCCTAGAGGAGGAGAAGGAGGAGAAGGAGGAGGAGGAGGAAGAGGAGAAGGAAAAAGAAACTTGTATGATTTAATTTTAAAATATTTTCAACTCTGTGGCAGTCTATTCTACTCTTGTCTACTTGAGAACATGCTAGATACCTTAGTACTCAGTACTGCTGTTAACAGTATGTTTTGCTGCACCTATGCTGACAAAGCAACTGAGTATCTACTATAAGTTTGGCAACATACATCCACAATAGTAATTTTTTTTATACCCAAGCGTGGCTCACATACTATTTGAGTCTGTACTTCGAAAGTTTCTCCCACAGAAGTGGCAAAAGTGTATAAAAAGAACAGTGAGTCGACACAGAAATGTGGGCAGTTTTTCTTACTATTAAATCCCTGTGACACTGATTCCAAATCTTAAGGCTCTTGGTCAGAGAGAAATTTGCTGGAATACTAGATTCATTATTCTATTGACTGGGCAATTATTTTGTATTTTGTATAAAATATGTGACTATTATGTAGGCATTGGATACAGACAGTGTTAGTTTTGTGTGTTATTGGCAGTTCATGGGGTTAAAGATTCTGTTTCATGTAATTGTCAAATTTGTGGGCCCAGGGATATCATCATCTTTTATTCCTGATTTTGGTAATATTCTATCTTTTTCATTTCTCCTGCTCCTTCTTAATCATGCTAGACAGAATTTGTTACTGGCATATTTTTCTAATATTTTAAATTCCTACTTCATTTAAATTTATGATCTTTATAATTTCCATTACTTCTCCTTCAACTGAATTTGCTCTTCTATTTATAATTTTTAAGCTAGACACGAAGTTCATGTATAGCTCTTTTCTAATATTAACATTTAATATTACCAAAATAGCAATGGTTCTCAGTGCAGCATGTCACCTCCTCCCATAACAACTCCTTGCGCCCCCGATCTATAGGTCTCAGATTTCAATCACCCACCTATTTACACATTCTAATAGCTAAACTGTGCAGAGCTATTTAAAGATAATCACATGCATGTGAGCACTCACTATAAACTAGGCATTGCTGTAAATGGTTTACATGGATGTACAGAACAACCCTGTAAATCGCCCCTAATTTTACATGAAGGAAGCAGAACAGCAGCATGGCTAATTTGCCCGCCCATCATCATTAGACACAACAATTGAAGGTTGAACCTAGACTCCAGAGCTACATCCGTGACCATATTTTAGGCTGCCCCTGACTTACTCCATTGCATTATAATAATTTTATACTGCTTTTACTATATAGCAGTTCTCTCATTCATGTACAAAAATAATAACAAACTAGACCTATTTTGTTCCCTTCTGTCATCTAATTGCTTATCACGATTTTTGGCACGGAAATGGCAAGCAGTAAATATTGACACAATAATGACACAAAATCATTCCATTTTCCTTCCCGCTTTATGTGTGTGTTTTCTCTGCGGTGAGTTCCAAAGGTTATGGGCCTTCAGCGACCATCCATTCACTAAATTCAGAAGCCTAACCTGTGGCAGCGTCTCTGTAAATGTTTTCATGACTGCAAAACTGTTGACTGAAAAGAAAATACATAGGACCTAAAGGAAGACAAAGAGGAGCTATGGTATCCAGAAAAACCTTTCTACAAAGGTCATCAAACTCTTTAGTAATGTAAGAAAAAAAACTTAAAAGACCTGACTCCATCTGCAGTACGTTAAGAAACTAGAATCTAGGGTCATCATAGAACAAAAACATGACCACACTTGTAGAGATTATAAATTATGTACCTGTGTTATTAAAAACACCCAAACAATAGCGAGTGTAATTTCCTCTAGGAGAATCTACTACCAAATAATTCCTAAAGGCAGAACAGAAAAAGCAAGCTAAGGTATAGATGCTTAATTTAAATGCTTTAAAAACTCAGCATCAGCTGAAATCGTATCAGCATTAAGATTCCATTTCTGAAGACACGGATGTGTGTTTATTGTGTATCTATATAAACAAAGAAATCACTAACATATCTGCCCTGGTGACAGAATTGTGAACGATACGGATTTTCTTTGCCATGCCTTTCTGTCTTTTTCAGAATTTTCAGCCACTGGCATGAATTTCTCCTTAATTGGATGAAAACAATAAATGTTACCAAAAGCTTGCAAACTAAGTTTGCAGTTTACCACAAGGCCCATCACAAATAAACATGCTGGAGGGAGCCATTTCAAGAAAACACACATAATAACTGACAGGGTGGTGGGAAAGCATGCGAGCCAAAGGTCCTTCTCCTTCAACAAAGTAAAGATTATGTTCCTTAAGACGCCCTGGGAAAAGAGTGCAAGCATCAAGGAGTGTAAGCATCCAAGAACTGCTGGAAAGAGAACATATAGGTTTACATCTGCCTTTTAAATATGTCTTGGAGGAAACTTTAAAGCAAACAAATCCCTGCTCTGCAGTGGTCTAAGGGAGCTGCCAATCCACAGCCTGAGCCAATTCAAGCTTTGGACCCTTGACTTGAAGGCTCTTAGTGGAAAGGGAATAAGAGACTTAAAAACTGAATTCATAGCCCACACCTCTTCTTTGTGTACACTTTGTTTGGTTTCAATTCTACTGACGACCCGCCTGACTGAGAAGGGCCATTGACCTTCTTTTCCTAAACCCCAGATCGTGTCTTGTCACCAGGATATCAGGATAGATGATGTGGGAACTCTCTTCCAGCCCTCTGTCCTTGTCCTTGCCCTGTCTTGCAGGGAATTAACATATCTCCATATATGGATGTCTCCCTCATAAATTGCCTGGATCTCATTTTTTCTTGGATCTGCACTGTGGTCTGACTTCTTAACTGAGCTAGGAGTACAACACCCACAATTCCTCTCCATTTTTCCATGTGCTGAACTTGAGTCTGGATAATATTCTATCTGAGTAAAGGATGGCTGGTGCATATTAATTAATTGATTTGTGCACACACACATGTACACACACACACACACACACACACACACACACACACACACACACACACACACATACACACATCCCTGTAAATAGTCCATAAAATACTGATGGGCCAGCATCAAGTTTCAGACTTCACTAGTACTATAGATGTTATCGCACGGTTGGCCCACAGGTGGTTGCCTCTTTGACACTGATTATCTGGGACAATGCTGAACTGCTTAGATTTTGGCAGCCTGAGAGCTTCTTCTATAGGACCACGTGCCTCCTTCTTATCGATACATCTCCAAACAATTGCACTTCCGTGTTTCCCAGTCCTCAAATATAATCTTTTCTTTACCTCTACCACATACAGCATTTGGTTTTTCATTTTCTTGTAGCTTTTTTTTTTACAGCCTTGGAGTCCCAGCAAACTCATGGCAGCATTAATATCTCAGACTCAGAATTACTTTCTTTATCCTCAAACACGTTCATGTATTCCCACATCACAGAAGGGCAGAGACTGTGCATGTCTTAGCTCCACCTCCAACTCCTGTGTTCAATACAGGACAGGCAATACCTGCCCACATGGTAGGTATGTGGGAAATATTTATTAAATGAGTAATTGGGAGATACATGCTAACGAAAAGGACTAGGGACTGATATTTTCTGGATTTGTGTTACAGAAATTAGACACATCTATCTCCTAAGTAAAAATAATCAAGTTCAAAATTATAATAAACTGGAGGGATTTTTTCTGGATTTTGAAATATTTAATATAGCTATATGTGCGTGCTATTCAGATATTACTAACATCCAAAGACTTTGAAGACAATAAAATGTATTTACTATAGGACTTCGACTGGAAGTGAGCTCAGTTTTCTTTGATGATTCAGAAGGTACTCATGACCAAATAATACCCTAGGGATGTCATTATGCATCAATTACCCTTCCCAGCAATAACTGTTAATAGAAATTTCTGGTAGTTAAATGCCAAATTAACAAGCTGTTCCCGCCTTTGGATCCCATGTGCACACAGACTCTGCCAGAGAGAAACTGAATGAAGTATTTTTTGATTATACTGCTTTTAAGGTTTTCCCAGTAGAGTAATACAAAATCAAATTGCTTTTGGGTACTTTTCAACTGGTTTACAACATGGCTAGTTCCTATACCTGCCTCCAAAAAAGATGTCATTTATTTAAACATCATATATTGGCAGTGGGTAGCAACAGCCCTGGGCTCTGCTTTTTGTGACTGTGTATGGCTTTAAGAAAAAAAAAAATCACTTAGCTTGTCTCTTGAAAATTCAAGTTTTTAATTTCAGATTTTAAATTATTGCTATTATAACTATCATCATCAAAAATGAGGAAGGGTCTCACTATGTACACCAAGCTGGCTTGCCGCTCATGGTCACTCCATCCCATTCTCTGTGGTGCTGGCAATAGAGGCGTGCGCCACTATGCCCAGCTCCCCTTTTAAAATAGATATTATAACCATGCCTTCTTCATTGTACTTGACTTTCTGCTTACCACTGACACAACTTCCATAACTTCCAACCAAAAATATTATCCCTTCGTATTGTTATTTATTAATTTGGTTTATTCAGCATTTATTATTAGTATCCACTCCACTCTAATTTCTAAGTCAAACATGGGTAATAAAAGAAAAAACATGTGCCTTATAAGAGCTTATGGTCCAATGGAGAGACAGATACCATCAGAGGGTGACAAAGCTATCAAGTATGTGCATATGTGTAAGTAAGGACAAAGACAGAGTGACCAGACTCGGGAAGGGCTTTCTAGGGGTATCTTAGCAGAAGACAGAGTCAGGAGACTGTGAGAGGAGAAACACAACCAATTTCTGGTAAAGGACCACTCACCCAGAAACAGAGCAGCAAGTAAAAAACAGATGTGCTCTCAAAGAATGGAGACTTCAGATGGCTTAGGATCGCTGAAATATAAAACGTAAGGCACAGAGCAAAGAGCATAAAATGAGAGCAAGAGGCAGAGGCTAAAAAACAAACTTTTAGTTCACTGGTTCTCAATCCGGGGGGCCTAGACCCCTTTGGGGAGTCAAAGGACTCTTTTGCAGAGCTCACATATCAGATATCCTGCTTATCATATATTAACATTATACTTCATAAAAGTAGCAAAATTACAGTTTTGAAGTAGCAACAAGAATAATTTGATAGTTGGGAGTCACCATGACATGAAGATCTTTATTAAAGGGTCCCAGCATTAGGAAGGTTTGCTTTAGGTCATGAGCCAAGGCAGTCATTAAAGCCACCTCATACAGCACCTCCATCTGAGTCTCCTTGCCCTTTGCGAGCCTCTAAGAATTGCAGAAGGCACGACTATTAGCAAAAGTTTGCTCCTAAACTAATGAGCAGTTAGCAGGAAGACTTTGGATTGAGTTTGGGTCAAGATCCTCAAGAAGGAATGATTCCTGAAGTGTCCGCTTGGTTGGGAATGCCTTGCTCTTCCTTCCAAAGAAAGCCCCCATGTAGGCAGTGAGTGTCTAGATCTTAGAGTCTAGGACTGAGTCCTTACCTCATAGAATCTATGTGCCCTGGCCTTAATTTAGATGTTTTAGCAGTACTTAAGGTCCCCAGATCCTGCCTTGGGGTCAGGACATGGTCAGTAGGAGACACAGGGTATGTGCTTATAGACTAGCAAGGGTATTACACTCACAGGTGCCTCAGGTCCATGAGCCATGGCTTATAGCCTTGTATTCCAAGAAGTTCTAGATCTCTGCAGCTCAGCCAACTTTGGACATTAATGTCCCCAAAACAACAAATAGATGCTGTGCATGGCCAAGGCAACAGCAGCTGCTTCTGATGCTACCATGAGGTAAAGAAGGGACACAAAACTAAATTCTCTTCATATGACAAACAAACCAGAATAAAAATCAATTAAACCTCCAATACATTTTTAAAAAATTTAAGCCCCAAAATAATATATACACCTTATGATTATGCAATGTAATATAGACAATTGAGTTTTTAATCTAAATTATTTCAGACAAGAGGCCTATTAAAAAATATATTCACTAAAATATTTGGATCATTGTGAAGAAACTTCATTTACTGTTTGAAATGTCTGAAATCCTCTACCTTGCTTGGTTGTATGGACACAGTTCTGAACTGCATTTACCTCAAAGAAATACCAGAAATGCTGATTTGAAGGAAAAGAAAGAAGCTTGACATTTAAGAGAAAGAATAAGCTTCCTCAAAGCATTCCAATATTTTTTTTAAAGCAGCTTCAGAAAAATCAACAAGAAAGAAAGGCTGATATGAAGTGCTTTTAAGTATCCTGTCAGTTTTGACTATGTACAGATGCCCCCATATCCATGGAGTCGAAACATGCTCTCTCAAATTTAAAGCAGACTACCTGAGTAATCACATTTAAATCCCCCTTAATCCAGAAGAATGTGAATGGTACACCTGCCAACACACCAATGATAAATGTGGTCACTTGGGCCTTGAGTAAGAAAGTCATCCAGCAATCAAACCGGGATATGGTCTTTGAAGGGGGCCATGTTGGAAGCCTGTCGCCGTATGTTAAGGATCTCAGATACGTTTCTCTAAAACAAGCCAGGGAACAAATGGATTTGAATGTTCAGAGAACAGATAATCCAACAACTTCAGCTCAAAGATTGTCGGACGAAAGCCAAGATGTTAATCACTCTTCCCTCAGTGTCCCAGGTCATTCATGAATCTCAATATTTTACTAAAATTTCACTACATGGACAAACATGGAGGGGATACTATGATGGTTCAGAGGGCCTGGTTTTCTATGTCTTTTCCATTGTCATACTTAAATTGTTCCAGGAACATCCCTACTCCCTCATATGAGGACATACACACCAGACAGTGTTTACAGTTGCAATTGTTTTGAGGCTTGTTTATATATCACACCAAAGCATAACACAGCTTTTCATCTGCAATCTACAAGAACCATCAGACTTCGGATACTTGGAAGTTCTTCAGGTCACTTTACATTAAGCCTCAGAACTGTTCACTGATAATTTATCGGTCTACTGAGATTACACCCCTGCTATCAAACTGGAATTTCCAAAATGACAAAGATTGGGATTCTTCTCCTGCATCTCCTTCATAGTAAAGGGCTGGTTCTGGTATGAGATCAGAAAATGGAGTGTGTGAGATATGTGTTTACTTGCTTACTGATTCTCTGGCCATGCACAGTTTTGTAAAAAAGATGCACGATTCACTCATGCTTTCACAGTTAAGGAATTAGGTTTGGGGGTTGGTTGAATATCCTCAGTAGAAATGATCCCTATTTGGGATGGGTGGAGTGCCCTAGCTCTGAGCTCCCAGTGTGGTTGATTCTATGTGCTCTCTCTTGAATAAGTACAGACCTAAAGCTCAGTCAGAACACAACACGTGGGAATTGAGTGCAGCGGCCAGTTTCTATTTTCTATCTGTCAGATTTTGGAACATTACACCATGAGAACATAAGCTCTGAACTCCCCAAAGAAGCCTAGAGGATCACCAAGCTAATCAACAAAGCAGAACTGGCTTGGTGCAGAGAAGGGGATACATCCTGGGGAATTTGCCTGAATATATGGAGTAAGCAGCTCTGGTGCTTTCAAAGAGGCCAAGGGAAACAAATAGGGCTGAATTTGGGGTTATATGAAATGAGACCATGTCAGAGACATAAATCACTGGGGAAATGTTTCAAGTCCAAGGTAAACCGTAACCAACTGTTCTCTGTCTGGACAGCTTGCCCTCCAGGAGATCTGTATTTACTCAAGGTCAAATGAAGACCAAGGTCAGACACAGGACCTGGAATTAAATCTTTAACTCACAGTTTGCTCCAAACCTAAGCTAAGTATTATAATCAAGGCAAATACAAGTCTATCTGAAATATGTCAGCCTTGAATAAAACAAATTAAGTTCACTGAAATAATAGAAAACTTAGCATTAAACAACTTAGTTTTAGATTGAATGGAACCTTCACTTTGAAATGTGATGTGGGTCCTACATGGGTGGAAACAGCTTGCCAACACAAAACTGACACTGAGCAATGTTCAAATTTGTTAGGATATACAAAGGCCTTTTGTAGGCTTTGCCTAATTTGACCCTCCCAGGCACCTTGTGAAGGTCACTACATCAATTGCAGCATCTCGAGCTCACAAGAGGTTAAAGAATTTCAAAAACTTACTGGCTAACAAAGGGTGGTGTAAAAGCTAGTCTATATTCACCAAGTAAATGTGAAATCAATGCTCTTGCTGATAGGTGTGAACCACAGCTGGCAAAATGGAAGGAATATAACAAGAACTCGTGGCCTCTGGGGGTATCATTGGGGCTGATAACAATTATTTAAACATAAGACACTCTCAAGGCATCAAAAAGTCATATTTTTCCAATGGCATTAAAATATGAAAAAAATCTATAAATGATGCTGAATTAAGGATTTCAAGATGCGATATAAAAGAAATAACTTTCTTCGAACTCATGACCTAAAGTGATACAAGATCACATTGGATGAATATAGCCCGGCAGATATATGTTTATTTTTAATCTTGTAGATTTCTAAATAGTTTAGAAAGACTTGAGGTGACATGGGTGTGAAGTTGCCAAGTTGAAGTTCAAATCAGTTTCATTGGCTCATGGGTTTTTATGATTGGGAGTGGTAGAAATAAAGCCAGGTTTTGGGTGCGACCCTTGTGACATCTTCCAGGATTTCTTGGTGGGAGCCTCTAAGGGGTAGAGAAATCATTTGTTGTATGGTGTGAGCCATAGTTTAAGCTGCTCTTCGGGGGACTTTAAACCAGTAGGTCTTCGTGTTGATATGTGTGTGACTACTAAACAAACTGCAGTAAAAATAGGATTCTGGGTAATGGAGAGGGAAGTGAAAATGTCGCATCAGGCATTTTATATGTATTACCTAAAGCTGGCTGTGACAACATGCCAAAACTAAATGGAATTTTCTAAAAGATCTTGGAAATTCCTCATATTTTATGAGCCATGCTAGTCTTGAAAGAGGCTCTCTCTGTCTTATTATCTTCAAGACTCCCAGGAAAACTGTCTCAGCATCAGCTCTACCAAGGACCAGAGGGATGGAAACTCTGACTGGGTAAAGGGAATCTAGAATCAGCTACATTAGGAAAAGCACAAAACACTAGTTATATAGGGATGGGGGACATGAAGGAAGGCTTTCTTCAAACCTGAAGAAAAATGACCATTTAAAGCTAGCAACAAATTGGAAAGGAAGAAATCAAAATAACACTATTTGCAGATGATATGATCGTATACTTAAGTGACCGGAAAAACTCCACCAGAGAACTGCTACAGCTGATAAACAACTTCAGCAAAGTGGCCAGATATAAAGTTAACTCAAACAAATCAGTAGCTTTCCTATACTCAAAGGATAAACAGGCTGAGAGAGAAATTAGGGAAATGACACCCTTCACAATTGTCACAAACAATATAAAGTATCATGGTGTGACTCTAACCAAGCAAGTGAAAGATCTGTATGACAAGAACTTCAAGTCTCTGAAGAAAGAAATCGAAAAAGACCTCAGAAAATGGAAAGATTTCCCATACTCATGGATTGACAGGATTAATATAGTAAAAATGGCCATCCTGCCAAAAGCAATCTACAGATTCAGTGCAATTCCCATCAAAATTCCAACTCAGTTCTTCATAGACTTAGAAAGAGCAATTCTCAAATTCATTTGGAATAACAAAAAACCCAGGATAGCAAAAACTATTCTCAACAATAAAAGAACTTCTGGGGGGAATCAGCATCCCGGACTTCAAGCTGTACTACAGAGCAGTAGTGATAAAAACTGCATGGTATTGGAACAGTGACAGGCAGGTAGACCAATGGAATAGAATTGAAGACCCAGAAATGAACCTACACACCTACGGTCACTTGATCTTTGACAAAGGAACTAAAACCATCCAGTGGAAAAAAGACAGCATTTTCAACAAATGGTGCTGGTTCAACTGGTGGTCTACATGCAGAAGAATGCAAATTGATCCATTCCTATCTCCCTGTACAAAGCTCAAGTCCAAGTGGATCAAGGACCTCCACATAAAACCAGATATGCTGAGTCTAATAGAAGAGAAAGTGGGGAAAAGTCTTGAACACACGGGCACATGGAAAAAGTTCCAGAACAGAATACCAATGGCTTAATCTCTAAGATCAAGAATCAACAAATGGGACCTCATATAATTGCAAAGCTTCTGTAAGGCAAAGGACACTGTCAATAGAACAAAATGGCAACCAACAGATTGGGAAAAGGTCTTTACCAATCCTACATCTGATAGAGGACTAGTATCCAATATATATAAAGAACTCAAGAACTTAGACTCCAGAAAACAAATAACTCTATCAAAAAATGAGGAACAGAGCTAAACAAAGAATTCTTAACTGAGGAAACTTGAAGGGCTGAGAAGCACCTAAAGAAATGTTCAACATCCTTAGTCATCAGGGAAATGCAAATCAAAACAAGTCTGAGATTCCCCCTCACATCAGTCAGAATAGATAAGATCAAAAACTCAAGTGACAGCAGATGCTGGCGAGTATGTGGAGAAAGAGGAACACTCCTCCATTGCTGGTGGGATTGCAAGCTGGTACAACCACTCTGGAAATCAGGTTGGTGGATCCTCAGAAAATTGGACATAGTACTACCTGAGGACCCAGCTATACCACTTTTGAGCATATGCCCAGAAGATGCTCCAACATGTAATAAGGACACATGCTCCACTATGTTCATAGCAGTTATATTTATAATAGCCAGAAGCTGGAAACAACCCAGATGTCCCTCAACAGAGGAATGGATACAGAAATGTGGTACATTTACACAATGGAATACTACTCAGCTATTAAAAACAATGACTTCATGAAATTTGCAGGCAAATAGATAGAACTTGAAAATATCATCCTGAGTGAGGTAACTCAGTCACAAAAGAACAAATACAGTATGTATTCACTGATAAGTGGATATTAGCCCAAAAGTTCGGAATACCCAAGATTCAATTCACAGACCATATAAAAGACCAAAACGTGGATGCTTCAGTCTTTCTTAGAAGGGTGAGCAAAATACTCATAGGAGGAAATATTGAGACAAAGTGTGGAGCAGAAACTCAGGGAAAGGCCATCCAGAGAGTGCCCCACCTGGGGATACATCCCATATACAGCCACCAAACCCGGATGTTCTTGTGGATGCTGGGAAGTGTTTGCTGATGGAACCATGATAAGTTGTCCGCAGAGAGGCTCACACAGAGCCTGACAATACAGAGGCGGATGCTCACAGCCAACCATTGGACTAAGCATGTGGTCCTGGATGGAGGAGTTGGAGAGGGGACTGAATGAACTGATGGGGTTTACAGCCCCATGGAGGAAGCAACAGTGTCAACTGTCCAGACGCCCCCGGAGTTCCCAGAGACTGGACTACCAACCAAAGAATACACTTGGAGAGACCCTTGGTGCTGGACACATATGTGGCAGAAGAGGGCCTTGTTGGCCATCAGTAGGAGGAGAGGCCTTTGGGCCTGAGGGTATTAGATGCCCCAGTGTAGGGGAGTGCAAGGGAGGGAAGAGAGGAGTGGTTGGGTGGGTGGGGAAGCACCCTCATAGAGGTTGGAGGATGAGGGATGGGATAGGGGCCTGCCAAAGGG
>CM052707.1:93641654-93744170 GCA_028551405.1 Uromys caudimaculatus | reverse complement strand
AATAATCCCATGCTATAAAGTTTTACTAATATCACCTCACAAGGAAGGGATTCATGGCACAGAAAATTTAATTATCCTACTTGAGGTCACTCAATCAGAAAACATTAGAATCAATACTGGTATTACCAGATCTTAAAAAACAAAATGAAAACAAACAAAACCAAAACACCACATTATTTGATCACAGGTAGCATCACTGAAAATATATTCTGATAAATAAGTAGCAAGAAAAGCAAGAGATTCTGGGAATGTGCATGTCCCAGACAAAGCCACCTCGTCTCCTACTACCTCATAAGCGGCCAGCAGAGCAATTGGAGCTAATAGTACTTCTCTTTCCAGCAATGATCTCAGATAGTATTAGTAGAGAAAAGGCACTACAAAGAGAGAACATATTTCCCTGGGATTACAGACAGAACTGTTTCTCAAGCCTGTCACAGCAGAGTGGTCGATCCTGTAATATCTAACATGTGTGTAGCTTTCTGTAGCTCACATGCAGAAGATATTTGTAATATGTAAAAAGATGAAAGGGAACCTTGATACATGATCGCTGGGGAATTTAGAGACAGTTTTCCTGAACTCTATTTCCCTCCCAAGCAAATGCTCATAATTCAAAGTGCATGTCTACACTATAAAAATTACTGTAAACATGAACTTTGAGACACCTATATTGAAACCAAGTACAAAACCAAACAAATTTCCCCAAGGACAAGATCTTTTTCTATCAAACGTTTACAGAATCATCTTTAAAAATTAGAATTTTATTTGAAGCAACAATAATCAAATAAAACAAATAACAGAAAGTACACAGGTTGAATCAGCAGCCAATGTATAACTTACTATGAATAAGATTAAGGTTGCAAGAAAAATATATAGTAGGCTCATCTCACAATGGGCATTGTCAGATTTGACATCACTATTTAACTTTACAAAATATTTTGGATGGCCTTCACATTTTTTATGGGATTGGGAACGGTATGCTGAAGCTGGGGGTTATCTACTCCTTAAAGGTTTGCTGGCACATCCCCATGGGGACAGTTGGGCCGGGCCTTTTCTAGAGACATACATGGCTTCTGCCTCTCTTTTCCTTTGTGTTTATTGGACTATGGTACTGAGCTTATTTTAACAAATTTCTAGTTTTCTTAAAATATTTGACTTATTTAGGTTTCAAGTTCCTCCGTACAAAATGGTTCATGAAATTTCTATAATTTTTCAAAACATTGTTGTGCCATCTGATGGTACAAAATTTGTTTCTGATCCTATTGTCATTGCAAAATCTATTTGTCTTCCTGTTTCTTCCAGTTATTTTTTTCCGGGGTTTTAATTATTTTGTGGGTTTTTTATTCACAGAATTGGCTCTTGGTTTCACTTAGCAACTTTACGATTTGATATTTGTACAGTTTTCTATTTTCAACTTTGGTCTTCTGTTGATATTCCCCACTCTAATATTTCTTTATTCCTTTTACCTCTAGCTTCCTGGATGGGAAGACTAATTTATTTTTAAACATTTAAACCTTTAAAAACTTCCAATAAGCCACTTATGGGTATAAATCTCTTTTCAAGAGCTAATTGACTAGCATCCTACAATTTTTATTTTCATTCAATTCTAAGCATCTGTTATTTTCATTAGACTCACAAATTAAATTAGCTCATTTTTGTTTGTTTTAATGTGAGAATATATGGCCCTTTCATAAGCTACATTTTGTCATTAATTGTTAGGTCTCTGCTACTGTAGCCACTAAATACGATTCACACAGTATTTCTCGAGGGGTTCCCTGAATGGTAAGACCGCATTAATCTGCAATTTTTCCATGTCCATTGTGTTATAAGCCAGATCACTCCTATTTATTGAATTCAGAGTCTTATTCTTATTTGGACATTCTTGCTAACTGTATAATTGTAACTACTATGTATTGTAATACTGGTCCTTTTTCAGTTTGTTCTTGTATTTGTCTATGTTTTATCCTCACTAAGTTCACGCTTCACCTCGTGTCTTTTGAGCATTTGTTTGGGTCTGTGCAGGCTTTGTCCTTTTTTGTCCCCACTGCTCTAAGGTTGTACAATCCATTTCTCTTCAAATAGTGCTCATCTTTGTTCATTTAGCTTTCAATTTTTTCTTCAAAATCATGTACTTCAAAATCAGTATTTCTCTTCTCTCCCATCACCGATAAGTCAAGAACTTTAGACTGTGGTTACTTCCCTTAGTCATTCTGCACACTTATAAACTCCCAAATTTGGTTTTAGTTACAGTGTCAAAAGCGAACACCAATGGTTTTTACATGTTTGGATTTGTTTTTTGACTTTGAGGGCTCAAGATGTTGAAAGAAGGGTGTGACAAGTTCTCCAGAGCAAAGTTCTAGGTCTCTCTAGGTCATCCCATAAGAGCTGTGACCAACCATGCTGGCAATACAGGAGCCAAAGATGGAGGAGTTGGAGAAGGGACTGAAGGAGCTGAGGGAGTTTGCAGCGCCATGGAGGGAGCAACAGTGTCTAACTGACCTGACCCCCCGGTCCTCCTGGAGGCTGGACCACCAGCCAAAGAATACACATTGAGGGACCCATGGTGCTGGACACATAGGTGGCAGAGGAGGGCCTTGTTGGCCATCAGGGGAAGGCGAGGCCCTTGGGCCTGAGGGTGTTAGAGGACCCAGTAAAGGGGAATGTCAAGGTGGGAATACAGGAGTGGGTGGGTGGGTGGGTGGGAGGTGGAATACCCTCATAGAGGTGGGAAGGGGGAGGAGATAGGTGGTTTCCAAAGAGGAAACCTAGAAAAGGGGAAACATTGGAAATGTAAATAAAGTATCAAAAAATAAATAAATAATTTTTTAAAAAAAGATATGAGCAGGCTTAAAAAAATGTGGTTATCATCTTGCGAATGGACTCAAGGGACTGGCTGGACAGACTTCCTGCTGCTGGTAGAAGACACACTGATGGTCACAGTTAAGAAAGGAAAGCCAGAGTGAAGAAAAGGTCCATCTCTCACTGGTAATTTGACAATGAAAGTTGTATCAAGGAAAACATTAGGTGTCTCTTTGTTTTGCAGATAATGCAAGGGTTTCAGTAAACAATAAAGGTGAGGTGCAAGAACCTGCCACCATAGATAGGTCCACTTGCAAAGGAATGTGTGCACTTGTGTCCCAGGATTGTGGCCAATGCTGGCAGCACTGCATGATTCATATATATATATTCTTTAAAAAGTCTTTGCTCAAAACAAAACCATTTGAGCTTTATACTTTGTTCTTTTAATGTTTATTGTTGATGTTGTTGTTGTTGATATTCTTTCTCCGTGTGTGCGCGCCCGTGAGTGCATGTGGAGTACAGAAATCCAACTTGGGTGTCTTCTTCTACCTTATTTTATTGAGACACAGCTTTTCACTAAATCCAACACTTGTCATTTTTCATAGACTGGCTGGCTAACAAGCCTCTGAGATCCGCCTGCCTCGTCCCAGCCTGTGTTGTGGTTATAGACGGTACAACTTCACTCAGCTTTTTGGGGGTGCTGAGTGTGGGTATTCAGGTGCTCACACACAGCAGTTGCTTTACCCACTGAGCTACCCCACCAGCCCCAGTTTGTTTGTGTTGATTCCTTTGCTTGGATTCATTTCGTTGTTGTGTCTCAGCTGGGTGGTTGCTCTCTCCCCACCCTCTAAGCGCATTCTCGGTTGCTAACTTCTGTGTACACTGCTTATCTGAAAATGTCCTTGTTTTATCCTTGTTATCCCATGAGAGATTGTCCACATAGAAATATCCCAGACTCAACAGGAATCTAGAGGGGAATGGGGGAGACTCCTGGAAATAGAAGGGGGATTATTAGAGAAGAAGAAGGAGGCTGAGGGAGGGAGGGTAAGAAGGAATGGATGCTATCAAAGTAAGCATATATGTACAAGCAAGAGTCACCATAAGACTCATTGTTTTATATAATTAATACAGTCAAATGCCATTCTTAAGTTGTTTTCTGTCTTATTTTCTATAGCTAAGATGAGATGTTCTAGTTTTTTGATCTGTGTAGCCTTCTGGCACTGCAGTCAAATCTCACAGGGTCAGGCTTGCTTGTTGTGAGTTTATCTTCTACAACAGACTTCACATCTCTCTAGCCTCAGGACTCTACTTCCCTCAAACTGTGACTTCCTAGGCTGTGTTCTTCCCGTGTTCCTACTGGGCTCTTTGTATAAACAGTCCTAACTCACTTGTGGTATCTGCATTCTCGCCTTTACACTCTATGGATTTTGTTTGGATTCAACAAACTTTTTCTCTTTCCTGCTACCTATTTGTTTTTCATGCTGGGGATTATTTGTAGAGCTTCATACACCACCCCTAAGCCAATGCCAAGACACTTTCTGCTGTAAAATGTGATTTTTATTACTTAAAATTTAACTATAGTTTTTATGTTAATTTTCTGAGTTTTGGCTGGGAAGAAAATATTTCCATATGTGCACATTTAATTTCACTCATACTTCTTGTTGTCTGTATTCATTTTAAACTCGGCCCCCAGGTTGGGGCTATAGTTGAGTGGTAGAGTATTTGCCTAGCTAACATGTACAGATCCTAGATCAATCTCCGAGCACCAAAACAGCCTCATTTCCCACTGTTTGCTGTCACTAAAGCTATTTTTCTCAGTACATATGTATGGATGTATGTGCTTCCACAAACAGACTCATGTTTTTCCAGGCTCTGGGAATTGCACTAGGGAGGGATATTGAGCTTGGATTCACAGGAGGCAGTGGACATGGAAGAGAACTAAATCTCAGATGTTCCTGACAATAAATCAATTGCTAGTGGGAACACTAAGCTTTTCCCTGTGGCCTTTACAGCTGTATGTGACAGAAATGATTGGATAATAAGGCAAAGCAAGAAGAGGCATCTTGGGATAATTTCTAAGTGTCTAGTTTGAATGGTTGGGTGGATAGAGAAGGTGGAGGGTCTTTGGTTTGGTTGGAAGGGTGATTTGGGTTTCATATGAGCTAATGATATTGCTATCCTGATAGAAGTTTCTAGCTGAGCATGCGCTTCCCTCTATTGCTGTGAACTAAGCATACAGACGTAAAAACATCAGCAAAGCTGGCTGAGTAGACTGAGAAAGATGGGAAAATAGCCAAGGAAACCATTGAAGGGAGGAAACCATTAAGAAAAAAAGAAGCAAAGGAACCAGATAAAGACGGAGCTAAGAGGAAAGAAATCCATGAGGAGAATATAGTCATGGGAGCCAGAGGATGCAAAGACTTCAAGAAACGAGCACCAACCCACAGGGACAAATGCCATATAGAGGTTAAGCCATTGAAATCAACTCCTGTTCTGAAATAATGTTGACTACCAGCCTCAATCTTCAATGTTATTGCAAATCATTTCTAAATCCCTTAATTTATATGTATCTTTGGTGGGAAATCAAGAAATGCTTCAGTAAAAACTATTCACCAGTTGACTTTCAAAACAGAAGGTTATGTTGCTACTGGGTTTTTGTTTTGTTTTTAGTGTTTTTGCATTTCTTGGGGTCAGGGATCATTTAGTTTCAAATAATAGTATCCTATTCAAATTAGGGTGTGCCAGAAAAAGGATGTTTTTAAAATAATGCTGGTAAAATTTATAGAACCCAAAGTCAGGAAGTCTAGAGGACCTCTGGGGAGATTGGAGTGGGAAACTGGAAAACTGTCAAGGGCTAAGATAACATTTTCTCCCTATCTGTTTCTCTAAAACCACGGTGTCCTATCTGCTCTTATTTGTTCATCTTGCTGCCTGTTCCTCTCTGTAACCCAGATTTGTACTCCTACATGCACAGGAATGAGAGTGTCTACCAAAGTGCTCCCTGTCCTCTGAGCATAACCTGAGCTTACCGAGCACCCCTGTGACCCTATTTCAAATTTTAAAACATTTATGTATGTGTTTCATGTTGGGGGTGTGTGGACTTGCCACAGGGCAAATATAGAGGTCAGAAGACAATTTAGCAGAATCAGTTCTCTCCACCACGGGATTCTGGGAGCAGAGCCGAGTCATCTTGCTTGGTAGCAAGGAGCTTTAACATACATCAGACCTAGTGAAACTGCCAGGTCCCCGCTCATCTCTTAAAGGCCCTTACTCTAGTTTTATCATATTAAAAATCATTCTAGCTCCCACAAAACATCATTTCTGGAGATAAGGAGTGTCATCTTCCTAGTGTTAGATATGTGACCCTCCTTCTTTCCTCTGTCATAAGTTTCTGCAGACCTAAAGAATTTCTTTTTCAAGGAGTGTGTCTTGCATTCTCAGAGGTTTTTCTTCTTTCTGAAAGGAATGTTTCATAATGAATGGTCCCTTGGCAGTGGATAGAAAGTCTCAGCTGTCTCCTCTCATGATGGCGGAATATTTCCCCAGCAAATTACTGGGAATGGAGGAAAAGTTCATGAGAACAGGCTCTTAACCAACTCTTTCTCTCTTTCTTCCTTCCTTCCTTCCTTCCTTCCTTCCTTCCTTCCTTCCTTCCTTCCTTCCTTCCTTCCTTTCTTTCTTTCTTTCCTTCTTTCCTTCTTTCTTTCTTTCTTTCTTTCCTTCCTTCTCTCTCTCTCTCTCTCTCTCTCTCTCTCTCTCTCTCTCTCTCTCTCTCTCTCCTTTCTTTCTCCTTCCTTTTATTCTTTTTTTTCAGTGATGTCCACCTGGTGTTTCTTTAATGGACTGAGAGACAACCTACCAAAGACACAGTTGCTAACAGATAGTCTAGCCCAACTCTTAAAAGCCAAGCTCCTAAAGACCTTTTAAGCTAAATCTGTTAGCAGTTTATGCATAGCCCATAGGCAAATAAATAAAATAAATGATGATTTGAATTGGACTCTTTCTGAAATAAATGTCATCATGTCACTTGCCTACCCATAATCATTTATAAGGGCCCCAAATGGCAAGAAAGAATTTGAACTTCAATTCCACTTACTTTCTAGCCCTAAATCCAGGTCCTTAAAGAGCTAGTCCTATGTCTCCCATTCTAAGAGAAATGCACTAGCTATGCCCCCACAAACATTCTGACTGAGCGTTATAACATGTTTGCCATTCTATGAGGTGCAAAGGACACTCAGACTTCCTGACAGCTTTTTCTGTGGCATTCTCTCTGTCTGGACTCTCTTCTATTTCCTTTATGTCGTAGTAGTAAACTCTCACTGAGCAGCCCATCTTCAGTTGGGTCGAATGTCCCTGGCACACAGGTAGGACTGGATTACTAATCTCTGTACCCACTGCATGAGAACCTGTACATGCCCCCCAAACCTGCTAATGCACCTTATTGCTATTGCTTTTAAAAATAGATGTATGTTTCCTGTCTAGAGTAAGAGCCCTTTGTACACTAGGACCACATATTTTTCATATCTACACATCTAGCTTCTAACTGGAACCTGGTAAAATGCTCCACAAACATATAATAAACAATTAATATCATTGTTTATTCATTTCATGTAAGTAAAAACAAAAGCACACACATTGGATAATGGTTCATAGTAATTATTTTGATTAAATTTCAAGAAGCTTGGGTATTTATCAAGCCTCATATTCTTCACTCAGAAGGACTTATCTTGATCCACGACCACAAGTCACTTCATTTTTTATATATTAAAATTCTTTCATTGAAAATAGATTTTCTAGATTGTTCTATATATTCTGATTGCAGTTTCCCTTCTGCCTAATCCTCCCAGATCCTCCCCACTTACCCACCTACCCAAATCAACACCCCTTCTTTCTCTCTGACATTAGAAAACAAACAGGCATCTAAATACTACTACTAATACTGCTACTGCTAATAATAATAATAATAATAATAATAATAATAATAATAATAATAATAATAACAATAACAAACAGAAAAAAGATCCAAAGAAACGGCACAAGAAACACATAAAGATGCTGAATCACACACATTCATACACACAGAAAAACCATAATATATAAGCAAAATATCTGTAAGGGGAGAAATAAAAAAGCACAAACAAAGCATTATGGGACAAGCCAAACAAACAAACAAACACCCTTCGAAAATACCATTGAGTGAGTATCATGCTAGCATTTACTGATGGACATGGGTGTGCCCTTAAGTGTGGTTTGTATATGCATTGAGACTTCTTTGGAGGAAACCTGAGAGCAGTGATAGATTGGAGATAGATTCTGGATTGGAGATGGGAGCCAGTATCCTTGTCCCCTCTCAGTGCTGGGGCTCTATCTACCTTAGTCCTGCACAGTCCTGTGCATGCTGCCAAGGCCTCTGTGAGCTCATATAGGTGTTGATCCTGTTGTGTGTAGAAGGCATAGTTTCCTTGGTGTCTTCCATCCCCACTGGCTCTCCAAATCTTTTTAAAGATGTACTCGGAGACAAAAAGGTTAATAAACCATATATTTCTTAACAAAGCTCTTCATTCCTCAAGATCCTTTTGTGAATGAGTCAAGCAAGAAATACATCGCTCAGGGAACACACAAAATATGTAGTGAAAGACAGTCTCTTCATTTGTGAAACTTTAATAGTTAAAACACACTTACATCTCACGGAATCCTTAAAATAATACCCTATGAGAAAACTTTTACAGATCTATTTCACAGATTCATCAGCAACTTTCCCTTCCCTGTGACCAAAACACCTGACAAAGACAACTTAGTGTGAAAAGTCTTTTGGCCCATGGTCTCAGACTGTCACCGTGGGGAAGGCAGAGTGGAGTTCATGACAGCAGGAGTGTATGGCGGTGACTATTGCTGCTGTGGTGGACCTAGAAGCAGAAAGCAGGTAGAACCCGTAGCTTGGCGACAACCTTCAAAGGCCCTTCTGAGTTATCTACTTTACTAGCCAGGTCCCACCCCCAAATGGCTCCATACTCTCCCTAAACCCTGCCACCAGCTAAGGAACAAGCATTCCGAACAGGAACCTGAGAGGAGCATTTTAAATCCAAACCATAACAGACACAGAGACTCCTGAGCTTGGAGAGTCAAAACAATGTGCTCAAAGATTACCCTGCCAAAAGGTAATGAAAGTAGCAAGCATACTGAAATCTCCTAGCTCCTTTGCTGGCATGCTCATTTCATCCAGCCAGTTAACACAGAAACTCAAGGAGCTTATACAGTCCATAGCTTAGTCCCCAGATGGCAACTGCATCAGTAACAATTTACAGTATTTTGGCTTACGATTTTTATGCTATTGAGGTCTCATGTCCTTTTATTTGTTTCATGCACCAACCTGGTAAAACAAACTAGATGCATATTCTTCTATTTTCTTAGTAGATGAGAAGTCTGAGGTCTCAAGACACTGGGTGACTTTCTTCAGGTTTTACAAATTTAGTGACAGATCTAATTCCTTGTTCTTATTCTATTTATTTCCCTAGTTAACTGATGTTCATGTCTCGATATAATGGAAAGGCTCAGTAATAACTAAAGAGTGAATAAATCCTGGAAGAAGAAAGATAAATAAAAGCAATTAGTTTCTGTCTAGACAGCTTCAGGGCTGTGTCAATAGTTTTGGCAATGAGGCAATCCCCTTTTTACAGATTCCTTAAGGGACTATCCAAATGTCCACTTATGCTTTATTCAGAGGAGCTTATTATTGGTTGTGAAGCCATATTTTTAAGTTAAATGGGAAATTATATACTAGTATTCTCCAATGAATCTGAACTCTTCTTTTGGAGGCCATATCTTAGGCTTTTTGAATTCTATAGTACCCTTAATTAAACTCTATGGCTAAGATTGGATAATTCCCTTCTGTTGAGTAAACACACACCCAAAAATATTTACTCCTGAATTTGCACATACATAAGAGCACACCCAAATATGTAGATGATATTGCATAAATATCCCTGTGCATACAAACTTTATATATCCCAAACACACACACACACACACACACACACACACACACACACACACACACACACACACACAACCTTCCAGGTCCTGAATATGTTTATTATATTTGAACTTTCCACTCTGGGCTGAGATTTCTAAGGGAATATTTTCAGGCTCCACAGGAGGAGAGACTTGAGCACGCTGCTCACCAAGGGAGGGCATCATTTTTTCTCTTTCAAAAAAAAAAAAAAAAAAGCAAATGCCATAACAAAGACATCTACGCACAAATACTATTCTTCAGGAGATTCCCTTGGTGAGCTATGCAGAGTCATCCTCAGAGTCTGTTTTCATTCCTATGACAGCCAGAAACCTAGATCTGCTTCTCATGCTCTCTGTGGCTCAGATTTCTCATGTGTAAGAAGATGATGACATGGCACACTTAGTGATGTAGTGAGGAGTAAGTAAAGGAGCATGGCACATACCAAGTGCCTAACCCACTCTATAATACATGCTAAGCCCTTAATTCAAGACGGAATGGATGCTTCACTTCGAACGCATACACTATTACATAAAGACAATTACTTATCTTACAATTACATGTATGTGGGGGCACCATGTACAAAGGATTGGAACTGTAGCTGAATTCATTGCTGCAATATTAATATTAAAAAGAATAAAACAAAAATTAGATTCTTGCTTTAAAAAAAACTGGCTCAAAATCCAATCATCGTTGGCATGAGACTTTGATTTCAGGTAGCTGGAAGAAAGGATTTATTTTTACAGGGGAACTTCAACTTAACCATATAAATTAAAATGGCTTTGTTTCTCAGGAAAGACAAGGAGCCAGAACCAAGAGTCTTAACATAACTTCTCTTTTCCAATGGGCAGTTAACCTGAAATAAGACAAGAGCAGAAAGAACATTCACAATCCAATATGGAAAGGCCAAAACCTAGCTGGAGTAGCCATAACCTTAACGCCCTCCCTGGACAGTTGTTACATTGCCTGTAGGAAAACATGTCTTTGTTCAATAATCGTGCCTAACATTCATTAATGAAAGAAAATAAAAGCTGAAACTAACAGGAGAAAAGCTACATGGAGAGAAGTCCAGGGAAAAGCAACTGAAGCTCCCAGGAGTCTTTGTCTTGTGGAGCCACAAAGTACTCAGTCTCCTGGAATTGACTACGACAGGTGTGAAATGTTTACCAGTATGGCACAATAGCATTTACATGCCCAGGGCACTGTGTGTGTGTGTGTGTGTGTGTGTGTGTGTGTGTGTGTGTGTATGTTTGTAATATATGTGTGTTTGTGATGTGTGTGTTTGTGTGTATACATGTATTTGTGTTTGTGTGCATTTCTGTGTGTTTGTGATGTGTGTGTTTGTGTGTGCACATGTATTTCTGCTTATACATATTTGTGTGTGTGTTTGTGATAGATTTGTATGTGTACATGTATCTGTGTTTGCGTGTATGTGTTTGTAATTTGTGTGCACGTATATGTGTTTGTGATGTGTGTGCATGTATATGTGTGTGTGTTTGTTATGTTTGTGATGTATTTGTTTGTGTTGTGTGTTTGTACATGTGTGTATTTGTTTGTGATCTGTGTGTGTGTACATGTGTATTTTGTGATGTGTGCATGTATTTGTCTGTGATACGTGCTTGTGTGTGTTTGTGATATGTGTGTGGTGTGTGTGTGTGTGTGTGTGTGTGTGTTATTACCTCCTGAGCCTCTGTCTCCTACAAATTCCCATGTCATCCCCACACTCACAAGTCTTGTTCAAAACAAGCAGCTCAAGCACAGACTGTGGCTGTCTCTGGCCTGGTTCTGGTCACATGGCTCCTCTACTTGTCTGACCTTAAGTAGACTATAATCTTGCAGCAGGCATTCAGCCAAAGGAAGAAGTCTACATGCCTTGGTCACACTGCAAAAGCACAGACAATATGAAAGGCCACACAGTATGTCCCTCTCAAATTCACTAACCTTGTAGAGACAATTTTAAATGAGAATTACTCAGATAAACACGAGGATGCAAATTTAAAAGGATAATCATGAACTTTATCAAAGAATTCAAGGAGTTTAAAGAAAGCACAACAGCTCAATGAACTCAAAGAAGATAACAATAAATGCCCGAGTGATATTCAAGAAAACACAAATATATAGATGAATAAACTGATGTAGACAATTCAGGATTTGAAAACTGACTTCAGTAAGAGCAAGAAGACAGAAATATTGAAACTAAGATGGAGCTGAAAAACTCAATGATCAGATTAGAAAACTCAAGAGAAATCCTTACAAATAGACTGGATCAGGTTTTTTCCCTGATGTCAGTGTTTTATATTTTTTTATTCACGTTACAACCTAACCACAGCCTCCCTCCTCTCCCCCCAGTCCCACCCTCACATACCCCTCCCCCATTATCCCCTCCTCTCCTCCTTAGAGAAGGTGAGTCTCCCCCTCATGTGTGCCAACTCACCCTGGAACATCTAGTCACAGCTTGATTAGGGACATCCTCTCCCTCTGAGGCCAGGCAAGGCAGCTCAGCTAGGGGAAGAGCATCCAATGGCAGGCAACAGAGCCAGAGATAGCCCCTGTTCTAATGGTTAGGGAGCCCACATAAAGACAAAGTATCAGTGCTTGAAGACAAAGGAAAGAACCTAAGCCACTCAAGCAAAGAACATGAAAAAAATTACAACACAGAAAAGGATCCAGCAGGAACTGTGGGACACCTAAAAGATCAAATCTTCAAATGACAGGCATAGATGGTGGAGAAGAATCCCAGGTCCTTAGCATAGACCAGACAGACATTCCAGAAGATCATGGAAGATCTGGAGAGATGTTCCGGAGCACTTGCTGCTCTTGTAGAAGCCATGACTTCATCATCCAACACTCACATGGTGACTTACAACTCTCCAAAACTCTAGTTCCAGGAAGTTATGCTCTCCTCTGGCCTTCACAGACACGAGGCATTCACTTGCACATACAGGCATGCAAGCAAAACATCCATACGCATAAAGTAAAATAAACGAATTTTTGAAAGATTTTTTAAAGCTCCTGGAAGAAAAGTTTCCCCAAGTAAAGGAAAGGCAAGCCTATACAACTGCAAGAAACATACAGACACCAAATAGACATGACCAGAAAGTAAGCTCCTCACAGGGTATGTTAGCTAAGCATGAAATATACAGAACAAAGGAAGATATTAGGAGGAGCAAGAGAAAAATCACAAGTCAAAAAATATTAAAATAATCACCAATTTCTCAGTTGAAACTTTAAAAGAAGAATCTGGATCAATGCATTCCTAGTTGCAAAAGTCCATAAATGTCAGCCAAGATTACTCTACCCACCAAAACTATCTTCCATGGTTGAAAGAGAAAGAAAAAAACTTTCCCTGATATAAACAAGTTAAAATAATCTACATCCATAAAACTAGCCCTACAGAGGATATGGAAGCAGTATTTGAGAATGGAGAGAAACACAAACACATATAAAAAGAAACTATATAAACACAAACATACATAAAAAAGAAACTATAAAAAAGGAAACAAATGAAGTTATAATTACACAAACACAAAACAGGACTAAAGGCACAAACAGAAAAAAATGTCAATAAAATAGCAAGTCAGTATATGCCTTCCAATAGTGACATTAAATATTAATGACTTCCAATCAAAGACACAGGTTTGTTAATTGGTTTAAGAAACAAAAGTCCATCTATGTGCTAACTAAAAGAAGCTCATCTTACTGTCAAAGATAGCAAACACATTAAAATGAAAGAATGGGGGGGAAAATCCCAAAGAAATAGGACTAGGCAACAAGCAGATATGACTATCTTAGTGTCTGAAAAATATAGTTCAAACTAAAACAAACCAGAAGAGATGAAGAAGGGAAGCTAATAAAGGGGGAAACCAACCACGAAGACAATACAATCCTAAACATACATGCACCAAACTCTGCTACACCTAATTTCATACAAACTATACTAATGGACTTAAAAGATACAAATTAACTCCAACTCAATAATAGTAGGTGCCTTTAATGCCCTGCTTTCTCCAAAAGACAGTTCATCTGGACAAAAACCAAACCCAGAGACATCAAAATTACATGGCATCATATATAAAATGGACCTAACAAATTTACAAAATATCTGACCCACACCTGAGACTATGTCTTTATTGTAGGAATCAGCCCTTAGACACTTCTCTAAAACAGACCACATACTAGGCCTCAAACCTCAACCAATTCAGAAAAACTAAGACAGTCCCATGTAACCTATCTGACCACAATGCAATAAAACTTAAAAATCAACAGTGGAGGAATCTCCAGGGGTCACACAAATTCATGGGAATTAAACAACATCACTGAATAATGAATGGATCAAAGATGAAATCAAGAAGAGAAATAAAAAATTCCTGGAACTAAATAAAAACTGAAAGGAGCACAACAAAACCCCAGGGACACATCAACAGCGGTCCTAGGATGGAAATCTACAGCTCTGTCTACGTTACAAAATCAGAAAGAGTGCAAATAAATGGCTTAATGATGCGACTTAAGCTTTTGGAAAAACAAGAACAAACCAAATCCAAATCCAGTAGATGGTAAGAAATAAAAATCAGAGCAGAAATTAATAAAATAGAAACAAAGAGAACAGCACAAAGAATCGACAAATCCTAAGAATTGGCTCTTTGGGAAGATAAACAAGATTGACAGACCCTTGGCCCAGTTAATCAAAAGGAAGGGGAACCCAGATTAATGGAATCAGAGATGGATGGGAAAACATATAGCAGAAGTTAACATATAGCAGAATATTATAAGGGCTTATCTTAAAGCCCTATACTCTGCTAAGTTAGAGATCACAAAATAAATGGAGAATTTCTAGATTTATCCAAACCACCAGTTTTAGACCGTGAAGAAAACAATGGTTTAAACAGACTCATAACAAATAAGGAAATTGAAACAGAAAAATATCCCCCAACGTAAAAAAGATAAAGAAAAAGAAAAAGGGAAAAGGAAAAGGAGTAAAGAAAAAAATCTCAAGTCCAGATGAATCCATAGGAGATTCTACCAGACCTTTTCCAAAAAATATAGTTTATTATATAAAAGCCTTGCAAATAAATAAATCCTCACACACAAAAATTGGTCAGCCCCCAAGTCTATACAATTAAACAAATTACTATACAGTAAGATCTGGTATTCAGAACATAAGCTGTGAAGCTTGACATTAAATTTTCCATTTTCAGTATCAAAACGTCTTTGATGCACCCATCAACAACCAAAGCAAACCCCTACTCCAAGCCTTGGGTTATATTGTAGAAGAGGCGCAGAGTGATTCTGAGAGCCAGAGAAAATCTGCTTTGAGATCATGCCTTCTACATATGCACCCATGAAATCTCAGCAATATGATTGCCTAAAAAAGATCTGAAAACTGACAATGCCAGTTCCCGTTCCCGTGTTGATGAGAGAAACCTTCAGCTAGGTGAAGAGCTAAAGGCTCATAGTTTTATGGTAAACAAAACAAAAATCCTGTGAATGTTACTTTTTTCACTTCATAAAACATTCTTTAAATCAGCTATATGTGCTCTGAGGGTATATATTTCCTAACTCAAGTGTCTTCTTTCATTTATGTCCCTAAAACTTGTCTTGCCTTTGCTCTTGCATGTCAGCCTTAGCATGTCATCCTTGCTCCACTTTCTCTTGTCCTGATTTCTCCCTGCCCCCTTCATGGTCACTCCGTACTGTTGCAGCTCACGAACGAGAATCATTCTCACCCACCTCTACACGTGTCCAAATAAGTCATGAATTCACCCAGCAACTGCTTACTAACAATATTTATAAAACACTTGTGTTCATCTGTCCAGTTGTTTGGCCAGATGTGGCCATCCTACAAAGCTATAATAAAACATGAAATAAACCTTTCCATAAAACATTTAATAAAGCTGTAAAAGTTAAATAGCTTGTCACAAGCAGCCATATAAAAGTGTGTATCTTCTCTGTGTCGCTAGCTTTCATTAGCGCTTGGAGCAAAGCGCAGGCTGGTCTTCTGAATGCCCTGGCTTACAGTACTGAACTGAATCACGGGTATTGTTCTCAAGACTCTCCTTACTTTGAAGCCAAAGAATTCACAACTATTTCACTGAATCAAATTAAAGATGATCAGATTCCCCTCTCTGAGATTAAAAAACAAAACAAGTATTAATTTGAAAGGGGGTTTATTGAAACTCTTGGAATTTATGTATTAAGACAAATGAAAATGGAATTTTGTGCCTATTTCCTTGAGGGTGGAATTAAACGTGGAGTGGGCATTTATTTTCCTTCCCACTATCCAGTTCTTCTCGACAGTGTCCTATTTCCTTTAAAAAAAAAAAAAATAGTCTGCATTACATGAATTGTTGAGTCTGCAGGTCTTGCACAAACCAGCTTTATTTTCTGTCACTGAGAACTGACAGGTAACTATCATGTGACTCATACCTTGTCTTCTGAGACTGCTGTAGACCTGGACCAGAGTAATAGCAATAGTGCTCAAACCGGGCATAAAGAGCTGGTATTGACTGGTTTTGCCATTCTTTTGTAGCATCCTGTTAGGATGGCTCGAGCATCCCTGGTCCATCTCATAAACCTGCCCGTGTTCATGGCCCCAGTCTCATTCCTCAGCTTTTTCTTTGCTGTTATAATTCCCCGTATTAGTTACTATTGCTTGTGCTAAAGGATCCTAATTGCTACAAACTATCAAGTATAAAGATATCCGTTCCATTTATTTTTAAGAAAATAAGCAAAGTACAGAGAAGATTGAAGATTACGAAACATTAATTTGTTCATGTTAGCATTCCTCCCTCTAAAAAAAAAAACTATCTGGAATATGTCTAGGTCAAATTATGTCTAAAAAAAAAAATAAAATGACTCTCAAAAATATATAAAATATTCAACAAATGGAAAATATATTGAGAAGGCATGGTTTAGAAGCTTCTATTGTACACAAGATGATTCTTAAATGGCTTAACATCTGAGAAGTTCATATAAATAATGGCCTGAAAGGCACCAAGAAGGAATCAAATCCCTGGGAGTTGAAACCTTATAGATTCCAGTTGGCTCCAAATTGTTTGAGTCTAAGAGGATTTATGATTTATAAAAGACCTGTATTGTTACTCTTGCATAAAACAACTACACCTAGCAGGCTCAGTTATAATGGGAGCTGTTCACTGGAGCCAATACGATACACAAAATGGAATGTCTGCCTCTATGCTTTGTTCGAATCCTTTCGCTGTTCAAGCCAAGTCATCTGAAGTAAAAAAAAAAAAATCAGAAACTTGGGAAATACATTGATATTTAATATAGTTCTACCCGCTCATTTTCTCCCCCAAAGTCACAGTCACTGTAGAAATCTTTAGTAAGGGGACAGAGAAATGTCACTAAATGTATTTGTAATGGATCTATATCTATTAGAATGTGTGAATTTTGTCTTCTCATGAGAGTTGGAGGGGAGCCCAGCCTGATAGGAGGTTCACCAGAGGTTCGAAACCATCACAGAAGAATCCTGGATACTGTCTTTTTAAAACTCTCAGGGCTCACATTGTAGGTCAGGTTTCTTTCCAGTTCCCAGTGGTATGGGAGATATGGCCAGTATAAATCTTGTTGTCACAAAAGAACAAGTTATAGTATATATTCAACCACACACATACAAAAACTTTTAAATAACATTAACTTAAACCCACAAAACCAAAGAGAGTCTGAGGCAAAGCTGAACCACTGTCCTTAAGTCACCCCCATGTGTTTAGATATCAGATACCAAAGCCATCATGTGCTCCTCAGGGCTGTGTCCACACAATGCTAACGTTTAGGTTAGATATGCTAAAATACAAAGTGGAAAATGAAAAGAAGGATGATAAGGAAATAAATCAACTCGTAAGTCTAGTTGACAAAAGACAAGTTTCTTCCTGTGATTTTCTTTCTTTTTCTTTTTTTCATGTCAATGTGTAGATGTAGAGACCCTTCTGGGTCCTGTACAGCACCAAGAGATGAGGGAAATTGAAAGGAGACCATGTCTGAAGCAAGTTGGGGACTTTGCCCCTAGTATAATGGGTTCTAAGTTCTAAGAAAGGACTTGATAAAACACATGTACCCTTTAGCTTAGCAATGTGTAATTTCTAGTGCTTCACTCATGAGTGAAGGCTCTAGTTTTTTCCAGAGTCACTAGATCTAAATAAGACAGCAGGATGTCCTTGGAAATCTAATCTGCAGTTAGTGCCAAATATGGGGGAGAAATGGTACCATGAAGCAGTAAAGTCTAGGAGATTTAGGTACCCCAATTTATGATAAGAAAGACTGCTTATATGGTTGGTTGACTGTTTTGTTTTGTTTTTTAACGTGGTCCAGAAGTCACAACTGGCCATGTGAAACCAGGCAGGGCACCTACATCCCAGCGTAATACATATTGCGCTTACAAAATAAGTCAAGGATCAAGCAGCCCAAGAGGCTGTCGGGATGTGTAAATGAGGTATCTCTGTGTGTAAACCTTCAATCCACTGTACTCATATCTGAAATCATTAAACAAAATGAGAGTCAAAATAGGAGAAGAACTCATTAAGACAAGGCTGGAAGGAGGCTGAAGGCATCTTTATACAGAAAGTAATGTTCATACAGGGAAAGGCTCCAAATTCATCCCACAAATATGCCAACCATGTTCCAGGCATGAGGGATGGATTCAAAGATGAACAGGAAAAAAATGTCCGTGGCTCTCCAGAAAATATCCATCAAGAGGTGGTAAAGGCATGGAAACCAGTTAGGTAAAACCAGGAAGTCTGCTCATGGTTCCTGTCTGTCTGACACGGGGGCTTTGCGGCCTAGCTCCAGAAATCCCACGAGAACCCCATCTTCTGTTCCCATTCCACCTCTTTCTGGTCCTGTTAAAGGACCTGAAACCTTCCACAGTTGTTCTCCTGCGCCATAGAGCTCCATATAATGAGCAAAACACTCCTAGCCAGTGGCTGAGAATGGGAACTCCATTTGTCACGATCTGCAGTCACAACTCAAATGTTGGGAGCTATGTCACCTCCTTCCCCAATTCTTAGGTTGAAATCCCAGCTCCCTTTTCTAAGCATCTCAAACTGTGACTGCATTTGGCCCTTTATAGAGTAATTAAGTTAAAAGGAGGCTGTGTGTGCAAATCCTCACTCAATCTAATTAGAATCTTTATAAGATGCAATGTATAGATACAGAGAAAGATGCCCGCGCATGTGCATGAGGCAAAGCCGGGTAAAGACACACCAAGACAGTGGTTATAAAGCTGATGAACTGAGTAGCTGCTGCTTCCCAGAGGACCGGAGCTTGGCTCCAAACACTAATATCAGGCAGACTACCTGTACCTCTAATACCAAGAGATCCAGAATCCCTCTCCTGGCCCATGTGACAAACACACACATTGCTTCCATTCACAGGGGTACCAGAGATCTTTGTACTGTTACCATCAGTAAATGTAGTTTTCTCCTGATGTCTAGGTATAAAACTTTCTTCCTAGCCTTAGTCTAGAGAAGTCCTGGGGGACACAAATGGGCCTGCTTTCTTTTGTTATTACCAGTGTCTAAATGGTACTGATGAAAGTAAAGACAGTTGACAAGGGTTTGCAGGATGGATGCCTGAGAAGTCTCATGTCAGTGTGCGTATAAACAGAGTGTTTATTTCTATTTTGACTAAGGCTTGACTGTCCATATACAGAACCCAGTTCTCCAGTGATGAGGCAACTTCCTGGCTTGCAAAGCCACCCGAGCACAGATGTCACATAACTAAGAGGAGGCTGAGGCAGACTATTAGTTCAAAAACAGACATCCTCCAGGCAAACTTACTGGAATATGACGGAGACTTCGGCTGCTCCCTGAGTGGATTTTTGTCTATGATGAGAGAGAGAGAAGGGAAGAGATGGGACATAGACAGCTGGATCCCAGCACTGAGGACTTGGTTTACATCATTGACACTGCTCTATAGCTTTAAAAAAAAAAAATCACATCTGGAGTCAATTTTAAAATTAATAGGCCCAATTTACTCACTTCTTATTTAATTCAATTAGTGATGACAGTGTGGCATGGGGGGGCTGTGAGCCTTTTAACCGAAGAACTCAGACACGCTCCAGTGTCTCTGGTTCTTAGTACACAGGTCAGGCGTGCACATGCATACACACACGCACATGTGTGTCACGTCCTCCTCTTTATAACTCACGCTTACGATCCCCTTGACAGCAAGGCTCTCTAAGGTGTTACACGCATGCTTCATGCATTTTTCACGTCATGCTCTCTCTGCTAACCCTCTCAGACATTTACCATCAGGTTGTCCAGATCAAGTCCGCCATTGTCCTTTACACAATTCCTCTCCTCATTCTTGTCCTGTCAGGCCTCTCTGTGGCAGACCCCGCCTAGGACCGCCCCCTCTGTCTGAAGCATTACTCTCTTCCCCTGATGGCCATTAACTGCACAAAGCCCAAGGGTGCCCCGCCTCCCTGGCCATTTTCCAACTTTGTGAGGCGTCCCGTGCCTTGCCCTGAGATTTTCATTTAACCCATGTATTCTGGGAGAAACAGTAGATCCGCGTAGGACACTTTTGTTCTAAACTCTTTTCTAATTTGCATTTTAAAATTAGCCTGCTAACCAGTGGGCTTCCAAAAAGCCTTTCCAACACTTTAGTTTGGCCCATCACTGCCCTGTTCCACTCCCTGCTCCTTGTTTAATCCTTTAAACCCCAGAAGCCAGCCTTGCTCTTTCATGTCATATGTATTCGATCTTTCCAATTTTTGGAACTGGTCTCTGAGATATTAGGCTTCTGTTGGGATTTCGTCTAGGCTCTGCCCCACAGTTACCTGGCAACAGCCAGCTGTGCCTGACTCACTATAAAAGGGGCTTCTCGCCCCCTCCTCTCTCTCTTGCTCTTCTCTTGCTCTTTTACCCTCTTCCCCTCTCCCCTCCCCACCCCTCTCCACTTGCTCATGGCCAGCCTCTACCTACACCCTTTCTCTCTCTCTCTCTCTCTCTCTCTCTCTCTCTCTCTCTCTCTCTCTCTCTCTCTCTCTGCCTTTCTCTGTCTCTACTACTCCCTCTACTCCCCTCCCCATGCCCTGAATATTTTATACTATTCTATATGAGGTCTTGTGGCTGGTCCCTCGGGGGAAGGTGTGCCTCAGCATGGACTGTGGAGCACCCCCTCCCCCACACCATACTGTGCCTCCACCAAACACATCCCTGGCTTCTTTATCTGTTTTATAAAACACAACAGCTTCCATATGTTCTTCACAGTCCTTCTTTGGGTTCCTCCTCTTCTCATGCCCTGATGCTCCTACTCTTGCAGTCTGCCATGTTTAAGCCTTTACCCCCAAACAAGGAAGTGGCTTTGCCCATCATTCACTGTAGTATTTAATTAGCTTTGAGATTTTTTTTTTCTTCTCTGTGTGGTTCTTTTTTTTTTTTTTTTTTTTTTTTTTTTTTTTTTTTTTTTTTTTTTTTTTTTTTTTTTTGGTTTTTCGAGACAGGGTTTCTCTGTGTAGCCCTGGCTGTCCTGGAACTCACTCTGTAGACCAGGCTGGCCTCTAACTCAGAAATCCACCTGCCTCTGCCTCCCAAGTGCTGGGATTAAAGGCCTGCGCCACCACTGCCGGCGTGTGTGTTCTTTAAGTTTACTGGACCGAGGGGTGACTTGAGGACCAGGGTTGATTCCTGGCTTTCTCTTTCTTTGTCCCTTCTGAAGTCCTCTGTGGTACACTGCCGAGGAGTCATAACATACAGAAAGACACTCTGCTGCTCATGAGAACCACAGGCTGTTCATTGCCTGCTTCCTACTCTCTTGGAATCTCATTTATGACTGGGAGAAAGCAGATCTCACTTTCTCTTTTCCTCAGGTTGTTCCTTCTCCCCAAACTCTCCACATATAGATTAAAACAAGTGGAAAATTTCCTCAGTAGCATGGAACTGGCACAGGCCTAGAGAGGTAATTGTTTCCTTTGTTTTGCATCAGAGACTTGGGTGTGTGGGGGTGGAAAGGGTGGATATCCTATGGTTTGTTTCACAGGAAATCTGTAAAAGAGACCCAGAAAGGAAGGAGGGAGAAATTACCTTGCTCCCAGTGGCATCTGTGTTACTTGTGAACTTGTGAACCCAGTTTTAGCACCCGAAATCATCTTGTTCTGACCACGTCCCTCCTAAATTCAGGATTCTAGCAGCAACCATCTGAACACTTCCGGAGAAGTCCACAAAGCTAGAGTATACAAGCCCTGAAACATAACATACATTTATATTGTTTCACTTGCTTCAAAAAAACAAAAACAAAAACAAACAAACAAACAAAAAACTACAGTCAATATGGTTAGTAATGATTTAAAAATCTGGTGGTTTTTTTTTTTTTTTTTTTTTTTTAAAGTCTGGATATTTGCTTTCTTTAGAACAATTTATGATCCTTAAAACAGTGCCTGTATTTCCTGATGGAAACCCCAGAGCTGGGTGGGAGACTTCCTTCAGATGTATGGCCTCCCATTTCCTATAGACTCCAGTATCCCCTAATTCCCTGAAATCTAGACCTGTGTCCTAGTAACTAGAACACTGTTTTCTAACCTGATTGCTGAGAAAAATAACTACTTTATGAGCCCAAGCTCAATGAAGAGAAATTAATGCTAGATCAAAAAGACATCCTTCCTTTAGGCAAAGTGAGAGCAGGAACATTTCTATTTGGAAATAAGAAATAGTCCTACCTATATAACGTGTGTGTGAAGTGTGTATGTGTCCAAGGACTACACCAGAGTAGTACTGCTAGAGAAAATATGGGGTATCAATTAAATTTGCATTTCAGATAAGTAACAATCTATGTGTACCTCTTCCCAAATACTAAGAGAAACAATTTGTTGGCAATTTAAATTGAGCTATATTTGCTTCTCTCTGTAGTCTAGAAAAACTACTTAAGGGACTACTAGAAAACAAACCAACCTTCCCATTCATTGTTAACCTGTCCTGTCTGGCCTTCGCGTCAGTGGTAGAGGAAAAGGAGAAGAAAAGATTCCGAAAAAATCAAGAACTGTCAGACTGCATTTGTCACCGTGCTGGAGAAAAAGCAGCCTTCTTAAATATAAAGGGAGAAATCTCTATTTCAAGCCTAGATACAGACACTGAGCAAACACAAATGAAGAGAATATATCTCGTTGTTAGGGACCTTGGAACGCAGAGAGAATAATTCTTGCATAAAATATTAAAGGGCATAATAACATGATCTCAGAACAAGGTCATCAGAAAAGAGACAGGGAAACATGGCTGGCACTGTGGCTTAGTAAGAAGTGTGCCTGATTAGCATGCACAACATCCAGAGCTGAATCTCTAGCATAAAATAAAACTGGTACCGTGGTACACACCTGCAATCCTGGCACTTGGAAAGCAGAGGCAACCTAAGCAGAGAGAATATGAATGTGTGGCTATTTGGACTACACATGAGCGGATACAATACTCTAGCTATCCCAAACTAAGGGACTTGTATTAAATTCCTTGTGAGGAACAATTAGAAATTAATATCATACTGTTCTCTCCAAGGTTATAATGACTGTGTTTGTGTAACTTGTTCTATAAACTAGTTGTGATTTCACTCCAAGGATCATATTCATTCATTAACTGAGTCCTAGGTAAGTAAGAATTGTGTGGACAGATTCTGAGGCTGAGTGTATCTGAGTCCAGTCAAGACTTAGACTCTGTTTTGTAGAGTAAACTTGATATTTTTTTAAAGTATCAATAAAACGACTCCTAGTGATATTCTGCTACACTCATAGATCAGTGTCTTCTCTTGTCATCATCAGAGACACTTCCTCCAGCAGCAGATGGGAACAGATGCAAAGACCCACAGCCAGACATTACCTGTAGAGAGAGTGTAAACAGGAGACCTCCATCAAATCCCTTCCCTCAGAGCTCAGGGAATCATGTGGAAGAAGAGGAAGAAAGATTATAAAAACTAGAGGGGGTAGAGGACACAGACCACTGAATCAAATAAGCAATACAAGCTCACAGAAGCAGCAAGCACAGGGTCTACATGGGTCTGCACCAGGTTCTCTGAATATATGTTATCATTATTAGATTCCTATTTTTATGAGACTCCTGGCTGTGAGAATAAGTAGGTCTCTGACTCTTACGTCTGCTCTTGGGCCTCTCCCTCCTGCTGGATTGCCAGGTGCCACTTCAACGTCATAGTTTTTGCTTTGTCTTATTCTATTTTATTTTGTCATATTTGATTGTTATCAATATCTTCAAAGCCCATTCTCTTCTAATGAGAGACAGAAAGGGAGTGGATCCAGAGGGCAGGGGAGGGGAGGAGAGGAAGGGGAGACTATGATCAGGATATATTGTATGAGAAAAATAGCTATTTTCAATAAAAGAAAAAATGAGAAGACTAAAAGGAGAATGAGTTTACACCCGACATGTGTAATCTCCTCATGAGACAAAACCAAAAGCAAGTGATGAGACAGTTTAAGGCAGAGCTGTGAGCCAGTGATCAAAGAAAGTGACAGATTCAGGAGAGCACGTATTTCTGCCATTTGGGATGTTGTCAGAAGGATTTTTAGAACAGGCAACGTCTGAAATACTTCTCAGACACCTGATAGAAATAAAATAGAGAAAGCCAAGAGCTGTGCAGGCAGGGAGAGTGAGAATCGAAGCCGGAGACAGAGGTGAGAGACCAGCAGGGTTTGTTGTCACTGTTTTGTGCCTTCTTGTGGAGCACAGATTTTCTTTCCTAACCGTCATCAGACCTCAGAGCATTTAAAGCATACATGACAGGGTCTGGTTGGAATTTTAATACAGAAAGAGGAGATACAGAGAGATGGCACACAAGATTGTTACAAAGATCAATATGAAGACCAGCCAAGACACAAGCTACAGCAATGGACGAAATAGGAAAGGAATGAGTAGATTTCATATAAGTTGCATACAAGCCAATAACACATTGTGATCAATCAAATGGGGAGATATATAAGTCTTGGATTAGATAAAGCAGTCAAGGATGATGTCTAGCCTGGATGATTTGGTATTGCTAACCAAAACAGGCAACAACAGAGAGAAAAGTAGCTGAATTTGGCCTTGGGCATGCCAAGTTCTAGATACCTGTGGAATATCTAGACAGAAGTCTGGCCTGCTTGTAAGGTGCAGCATTCTTGTTTCTAGAAGCCCCATTATACACCACAGCAAAGCTCTTAAAATCAACCCATATCCCTCATTAAATATAACTTTACTCCCGGAGATACCCCCATCGATTGCCATAGCCCTTCTGCCAACACCTGGTCCCCACCACCATCCCCCCCCCCTTGGTTCCCTCCCTCTATTTACCTCCAATGACTGTTTTTTTCCTCCTTCTGAGTAAGGTTCAGGCCTCTAGGAGTGAGAAGGACTATCTATTGGGGGCATCTCTGAGAGTAACTAGAGACTTGGGACAGGGGAAGTTCCAGGGAATCTATGGGGGTGACCCTAGCTGAGACTCCTACCAGCAGGGGGATAGAGAGACTGAAGTGACCACCTCCTATAACCAGGAGGGAATTCCAGTGTAGAGACAGGAACATCAAATCACCCACAAAACCTTCAATCCAAAATTTGTCTTGCCTACAGGATATGCAGGGATAAGGAGGGAGCAGAGACTGAGGGAACAGCCAACCAATGGCTAGCCCAACTTGAAATACATCTCATATAAGATAATCAATCCCTGATATTACTCCAATGTGCTTACAGACAGGAACCTAGCATAACTGTCTCCGAAGAAGCTTTCTCTAGCCAAAGACCCACAGCCAAATAGTAAGCGAAGCTCAGGGAGTCTTGTGGAAGAGTGGGGGATAGAACTGTCAAGGACATCAGAAGAAGACCTACAGAATCAACTAACCTTGCCCTCGGGTGGGCTCACAGAAACTGAACCACCAACCAAAGAGCATGCAGGGCTAGACCTTGGCCCTCTATCCATTTGTAGCAGATGTGCAGCTTAGTCTTCATGTGGACTCCCTAATAACTGGAGTGGGGGCTGTCTTTGACTCTGCTGCCTGCTATCAGATCCTCTTCACTTACCTGGACTGCCTGGATGGGCCTCAGTGGGAGAGGATGTGCTTAGGCACACTGTGACTGGCTGACCCAAGACTCTGTGATACTCCAGGGGGTGTCCCCTTCTCTGAGAAGAAGAGGAGGGGGCAACATGGAGGGCTTTGTAAGTGTGGGACTGGGAGAAGAAGAGGGATGAGGGTCAACTGGGATCAAAAGAGAATAAATTAAAATATATATATATATATACTTTTATTGTATATATAATATATACACTTTTTTTCTTTTTTTTGGAGGGGGGGGTTCGAGACAGGGTTTCTCTGTGTGGCCCTGGCTGTCCTGGAACTCACTCTGTAGACCAGGCTGGTCTCGAACTCAGAAATCCGCCTGCCTCTGCCTTCCAAGTGCTGGGATTAAAGGCGTGCGCCACCACTGCCCGGCTATTATATATACTTTTGCAGAAACATTTTAGAAGAGTTTTTATGATTTTGATTTTTGAAATTATTCACAACTCATCTAATTTTTTTATTAGATAAAGGTTTTCAAGTCATATGCAAACTGAACTTTCTTTCTAAAACCTTAAACTTTTGTAATAAAACTGTCACAATGTTATGTTTTATATTATTCTTCCTAGTTTTGTTTTCACTGAGTTTTTTTTTTTTTAATATTGGAGTTATTATTCTTTTCCTTAGGTCTTCTTGGTGTTAGTGGGCCTTTCTAAAGCTCACAAGATTCGCGCACATAGCTTTGTAAAGAGTGATTTCAATTGTGTGTGAGCACACAACTGACCATGAACTACCATGCCCAGAGAAGGTAGAGCTGTATAAGGCTGGTACGTGTAAGTTCCGGTGAGGCCCTATGAGTAGATTCAATTGAATCAGGAAACAAATTAAGCAAGAAACTGACCCCCCACACACACACACCAGAGTCCCCAGGAGTTAGAAGAAGGGGGTTGTGCAAAAGAGAAAGTGACAAAGACCCAAAGAGCATAATGAGGAGAGCAAAGAGCCAGGGGCCCAGGAAAAGCAAGAAAAGCACCCTAGGCCATATTCTGAACCCCTACCCAAATCTAGAACTGTAAATAAATACAATTTTTAAAAATGTGTTACAATTAATAGTGGAATCAAATGAAGAGAGGAAGCACATTTAGTAAAATAGAGCCTAAGAGTCTACAGAAGAAAGGACTAGTGACTTGAGTTACTGTGGAGGACATGGTGACACGGTGTCTCTTAAAGGAAGCGCCTCTGGGAAGAGAGAAAGTGGAAGTGGTCCCTACACAAAGCTGGGGGAGGGAAGTCAGAGTGAGGATCCGTACTGGTGTGCGGCACTGTTGAAATGAGACACTGGGTATGTGCTCACTGTTGGTGAGGATGCCAACTGGTCCAGCCACCACGGAGATCAGCCTGAAGGTTCCTAGAGGAACTAAAATAAAATAAATAGATCACAGCATCCAGCTTGTGCCACTCTTGGATATTTACCCAAAGAATCCTAAGTGCCACATCACAGAAATGTCCATCTACCATTGTTTAGTGTGGCGCAGTTGACAAGAGCTAAGTAACAGTATCCAATGAGGGAGGACTAGACAAAGAAAACTCCGTGTGTATAAACAATGGCATCACTCAGCCATAAGGAAGAACAAAGTTAGGTTATTGGCAGGACTAAGGATGGAGCTGGAGACAATCATAGGAGAATGTTCCTTAAAGACCAGCTCCACTGTCCCACTTCCTCCAGCTCAGCCCAACTTCCTAGGTTTCCAAAACTTCCCTCAAATAGTGCTATGGTCTGGCAACCAAGCATGCATACCTTGACCTTGAAGGAGGCATTGCATATTCAAACTACAACAAGAGTGAGACAGAAGCTGAAGGCCACGGGCCTCCCTTGAATGAGTAGAAGGATACCTTGTTTCCAGGGACTCCTCAGGCTACAGAATATATGCGATATTATATTGTCTGCACTTTGCATATCTTCATGTATAGAATCACTCTGCATTTAAAAGCATGGCATGTCTCACCATGAGATTGTAAAGCTCAAGAAAGTAGCAACACTTAACCCAGCCTTTTGTTTACTGGCAAAACCAAATCTTTTAAGAGAACCTTAAGAAAGTATTACAATGCTTTTTCCTCTTTCTCTGACGCCTCCCCCCATGAACTCCTTGTCTCTCTATCTCCAGCTTTCTATCATTTCTAAAAAGACATCAAATCTCAAGGAGCACATACCCATAGTATGTATACTTGCACACACACACACACACGTTTTCCACGATAATGGTGAATATTCTCCTGATTCCAGGTCCGCGAGTCTCTTTCTAGTGATTCCCATAGTTCTCAGAGGTCCCAGAGGAGGAAACAGACAGAAAAGAAATTAAAACCCTCCTCCAAGTCGGTTAGATATCAATCCAAAGTAAGTTTATCCAAGCCCTGTTTGGTCCTAGCAATGGGGCTCGCTCAGTCACTAGGTGCATGGGAATCTCCATTTCCCAAGGCAAGCTTGAAGACTATAGGTGGATGTAGAGAGGACAGGCCAGGGTAGGGGGAGATACCTGAGGGAAGTACCCACTCTCTAGAGGAGAAGCAGAGTGGGATCGGAGGAGGGTTTCTGGGGGGAGGGGAGGCAACGTTTGATGTAAATAAATTATTTTAAAAATAACATTCTGACTGAAATTTATTCGATGTGTAAAGCAATTTTTCTCTCCCTCTCCCTCATCATCTCCTTCCCCCTCCTCTCCTTTCTCCACTCTTCTCTTGTTCTCCCTTTTCTTCTGCCTCCTCCCCCACCCCTGCAAAATGCTTCCTTCCGACTCCAAAGGCTGCCCTAGTCAGCTACTCAGACATCCTAGAATGTGATGAACAGCTCTCTGCTGACCTTATCCCTGGTTTCTTCTCCCTCCCACCACAGAGAAATACACAAACACAGCAGACAGTGGAGCCTACGCTGGGCTCTGGGCTCAAAGTGGGTTTGGCTTGGCTGTGAGGCTCAAGCTGCAGGAGAGAAATGAGCGTACTGACGTGAGTCTGTATTAGTCAGGAAAATTCTAAGAAACTGCCTCCAGAGAGAGGTGGTAAGAGAATTTTTTTCCCTCTATCAGACTTATATAACCTGTAAAATAACAGGCTGCCATTTTAGATTAGTTGGTGTTGGCATACTGTTATCATGGAAACTGCATGAAACTATTCTTTTTAGAAAATATTCCTTCAAGTTTTAGGTTAAAACTTTATGCCAAACACTGATGACTGGTTGGTTTGCACAATTATTGCTTTTTTTTTTCTTAGAAGTAAGGGCAAAACCTCAAAACATGCCACAGCAAAATGACTATTTCTGTCACTGGCTAACAGTTGAAGGACATCCACAGACCTTTGGAAACTAATATCTCCAGGAAAATCCATTTGACAAAAGTCACAAGGAAGTTATTAACTAAAATGAAGTCACTGACAAGAGATGTTATGAATGACCTCATCAGAATTTCAAGCGCATTAACTATAGCACTGAGACCCTTGTTATAGACAACTCAGAGAATATTAAATCAGCTTACAGCAGTTGCCTGACTGGCTAGAAATCAATTGAAAAGCCATGAAGGGCTTAAGTGCTAGGCAATTCCATAATTCCTGAGGCTTCACACAATTCAAAATGTTACAGTCGCTAGCCTTGCTGTCTCTGCCATCTATAGATTCATGAATTGTTAATGAGTTCGTTTGCTTTCCTTGCTGATTACTCCCTGTGTCTCTTCCAAGTACTTATGGGAGAAGGACAAGACTTAGAAACAGTCTCCAAACTTTGCTTTCCAAAAGTGGTTCAGGAGCGTGGCTTCTTTGCAGATTGGAAGAGGCACTCCCAAGCACATGGAGTTTTCATTGCAGTCCCTCAAAGACATTTTGCACAAGGAAAAGAAGTATCACATTCCTGTCCAGGTCTTTCAACAAGGGCCCCAACTCAATTGGCAGGTTAAAAGCCAGGAAGATGGCTCTGCAGCTATAGGTCCTACAGCCAAGTTTAAGGAATGAATGTGACCCCTGGACCACATGGTAGGAGAGAACCAGTTCCTACAAGTTGTCCCTTTAACTGCCATATATATCCCATGGTACACACATGCGCACACACACACACACACACACACACACACACACACACACACACACACATACACACATCCATATGTATGCACACACTCATACATGAACATGTACATTCATATACTAGCATGCAAGCATACACACATGTATACATGCACATATACATCATGCATGTACACACATGCACACATGCACATGCAAACACACACTCCCTCATATACAATAAATAAATAATCTTTTAAAAACCATTCATGTCTTTGTTAACACTCCTGATGAATACTAGAGCTCAGCCAAGCACCATATGGTAAAACCATATGGTATACATACACACATACACACACACACACACACACACACACACACACACACACACACACGTATATACACATAGACACATACATACATGTATACACACAGATACATATACATACACACATATACACACATACACACATACATACACATACAGACACATACATATATGTATACATACAGATACACATACATACACACATACACACACATACACACATACATACACATATACATACACATACACACACATACAGACACATATATACACTCACACTTTCACACACATACACATACATGCATATACATATACACATATACATACATAATACATATACATACAAACACACATATACATACACACATACATATCACAATACATACATAGACACACATGTATGTATAGACACAGACATTTATTTTAAAATTTTTAAAAATGATTTATTTTGCTTACTTACCTTTTCTAAATCATAAGTGCATCTGGTTACGTAAGGTAACTCAATTCACATCAGAACATTCACCTTAGCTACTATTGTCTGCTTTTCTAGTATGCGCGTATCACCTTGCCCAGGGCTACAGAGACAACAGTCTTGGGAAATAGTCATAGTTACAAAAAAATCCCGGAAAAAAAAGGCCAGCCATCCGATACCATCAGCTAAGGCAACTGGCAGGTGCACTGTTAAATGTTGAGGACTCAGAGGAGAGCGGAGGAGTTAACCCAGAGTGAGGAGAGAGATGGGGGAGGCACTGCAAGGCAGTGTGGAGGGTGCTGAGCCTTGAAGAACAAGGGTAACGATGACAGGAAATGAGCACTCACCAGTGACTAACACAAGGTGCTTGATGTGTGCTGTCCTAAAGCTTGTTCAGTGTCTGTGTGGTGACCCCATATTTGGGAAAGAGGAAACTTGGGCTTGGAGATTGTCAATAACTTTAGTCAACTTGAAAATGACATCCTTGAAATTCCAAGATCATTATCCCCTCAGTCTCCCTCTGTCATGGTCTTGGATTTGTTGCTCAATCCTTCTGTGCAACAACCCAGCAAATTAACTTCTTTTAGCCCACTGTTTTTATGGTCACTGTGGATGGTCACTGGGTGTCACACATTCTTTCAGACAAAAGCCAGGTTAGCTTTCTTTTACCAATAAAGCACAACGTGGAATGCATGTGCTACATCCTCTAGCATTTTATTAGGTCATGCTTGTTGTTCATTAGTTTGTTCATTCATAATGAGATGGAGGCCCGGGCTTCCCTCCTACTAACAGCTGATTTGGGTATGCTTTGTGGAAAAGACTATTCTGGGTAAGAAAGTGCCATGAAGCCTCCTTGATAAGTAGCATTGCTGAGGAATATGCATGCCACCTACTGCCAGAGCTTCAGAAAAAATTAATCTTATTAAATTCCTATCAGACTAAGAGTAAATTCCTAAGAGACTTCAGCTGCTTGCTTATGAGTAAGGCAGAAAGGAAAATTGAGAAGGAAGTAGATAAGACTGAGAACTTTATACAATACAGCGCAACAACCATCCACATGGCATTTATACAGTATTGTGTGTCATAAGCAATGCAAAGATGATTTAAAGTATGCAAGAGGACGGCTGGCTATCAATAGATGGTATGCCATTCTCTATATGAAACCTGAGCTGAGCCTGTGTAGCTTTGGGTATCTGCAGGAGGGTTTTCTTAGTGCCAATCCGCTAGGATACCAAGGCTGTAATACCAATGTCTTTTGCAAACAAACCAAGCCCACTAAAGTTTATGTAAATTGTCTAAAACCCAGCTTTCTGCAACTGTGAGCTGGGATATAGGCCTAAGACCTCAAGGCCTCCAGACTGTCTTGTAAGTATATACCCTTCTCTGTACTATGAGGTTCACTGTGTGTTCTGTTGTGCTCTCCCACATTTGCTGAACTAAATGCCTGGGGCATCTGGAGACAAACTGTGGAATGTGCTCTGGCTGTGTTCAGCTTCTCTTGCTGCAACACCAACTGACATTGGAGTTTTGACAGATCGAACCCTTTTCAGGGGCCTGTTCTTTGAGTAATCTGGCATGTGATTCCATGTTCCATTTTATATAATATATTCAAAACTTGGAATGAGGGTGGGATAGAGGGGAGTATCAATCTTGGGATGAGGTTTGAATCACTGAGAACAGTGCCTGGAGAGCCACCGTTGGGTAAAATAAAATAAAAATAAATAAATAAATAAATAAATAAATAAATAAATAAATAATAACAGAGAAAGGAAGGAGAGGCTGTTTGGTAAAAAGCAGAGAAAGTGTGAAGGGAGAGAAGCAGACATAAAATCAAAAGGAAGAAAGAGATGTGCAGGTAACTAAAGAGGAAAAGTGATCCTGAAAATACTTGGGAAAGATGTTTCAGGGAGAAGGAGAAGAAAGAAGAGGAAGAGGAGGAGAAAGAGAAGGAAGAAGAAAGGAGAGAGACAGAGACAGAAAGGGATGCCAACAAGCCTTCTCCCTACATCCTCACCTGATGGAGCTTGGAAACCTTTCTTATCTGTGGTACAGTCTCCAAGGACATCTTGATTTTCCTTTCCAGCTGAGATCTAGACAAGTCTTTCCTTTGCCCTACTGGCACAGGCTCCAAGCTTGATATTTTCAAAGATTTTATTAAGAGCAAGAGGGAAACAGGAGGAAGTAGATTGTCCTAATGCAGCTTGCTGTAGACATCATTGCCACTCTCTAGGCTCACAGTAACACAATGTGTTGTACAGGCTCCCAGGCCCCATCCTAGCTGTGTCCAGTGATATTTATTGAACGTCTACTATGTACCAAGCATCACTCTAAGCATTTGACGTAGTGAGCAAAACAGAGATGCTTCTGGCCAGACTCATTTCTCCTGACATTTTTTGATCTTGACAAAGCTACCTTCTACTTGCTCTTGCTTTGACCTTTTCATTTGCACGTGGCTGAAACCTAATTCAACCAAGTTTAAATCAAAGTGGGAATTTGTTGGGTCAGACAGATTGGTTTCAAGCACGGCTGGACCATGCACTGATGCTTTTCTTCAGGAATCCTGGTTTCTTTCCTCTCAACTATGGGCACCTATCCATGGGTTTCACGTTCTGTTTCAACAGATGAGAGGAAGATAGGTTGCTTAGGCAACCCTAAGCCTACTGTGTACTGCTAGGCCCAAGAGGCCAATATAAGTAATTGGCATGGCTTGTATCAAATGACCACATATGAGCGAATTAAGCCCTTTTCATCCCACATAGTCTGAACTTAAACATGGAGTTGCAGTCACAAACAGTTTCCTTACTCATTCCCCTCTGAGTTAACTAGGATCTGAGGACCAGAAGTTTCCAGGGACCGTATTTGGAAGTCAAAGGAGAGATGAGGATGTTTGGAACAAAACTAAGTTTAATGGTCCACCAAGGAGGGAGGGGCTCACTGACCATCTCCAGTATCACCTCTTTTTAGGAGGGAGGGGCTCGCTGACCATCTCCAGTATCACTTCCTCTTAGGTATCTTTAAAGATCTCCTCTGTCATTCATACGCATTCCATATCTTGTAATTCTCTGAGAGAGCTGGTACAGGGATTTGCCTCCATTAGGCACTCAAAACACCTGGATAGATTGCCTCGGTAGGCCCAAGAGGGGGGAGGGGGAAGAAAGGGAAATTTTTTAAAAGAGAGAGAGAAAGGGAGAGACTTAAAGTAGAAGAAAAGAAAGGAAAATGAAAGAGAAGAGAAGAGAGGAGAGAAGAGGAGACGAGGGGAGAGGGAGAGGGAGGAGAGAAGAGAAGGGGGAGGAGAGAAGATAGGAGAGGAGAGGAGAGGAGAGGAGAGGAGAGAAGAAAAGAGAAAGAAGGGGGTAATGGAGGAGTAGGGGGTAATGGAGAAGAGAGGAGAATTGTAGAATAAGCAAGGAAAGGTAGGAGAAGGAGGAGAGAGGGAGTAAGGAAACCTTAGGATCCTTGGTTCAGAAGCCACGCCCTGAAGTTAAACATTGAGGGCCAGATGCTACACTATCGTTAACTTGAGACCCATGGACAGCACATTGCAAGTCTTTACTTTTTTTCCTCACCAAGCAACGCACATATCAACATCTCCCTTCCTGGAGCCCTTGTGACAACTGTGCTCATGGTTATAAGACTTCAGCCCCTTCAGTGGTGCAAATGGCATCATTTAAGGATGACCCCTAACCCTGTCCTTCTTTTAGGTCAGCAACACTGTCACTGGGAGTCAGAGGGGGCCGACTGAGACCCACTAGGGCCTCACAGGCTTCGCGGAGGCCATGGACAGCCAGCCTTCTAAAGAAAGTCAAATTACATTCTGGAAAAAAATCTGCAACCAAAAAAACTCAGACCATATCTAGAACGCTATCCAAACCAAACCTTCTTGAAGGTCATAACGTGTTCTGAGGTTTTGGGCCACTATTTTTCACTTATACAGTCCTCAGTCCTGCCAGGGCTGAGCTAGGATTTGAGCTGGACATAGCCAAATACCACAAAGAGAGAAAGAAGAAAAGAAGCCCAAACCCTTTGCCCTGAATGTATTTCCAGCCCGGCAGAGAACCGAAAGCTCTGGAAAGTTCCAGGCAGCCACCTTTCAGTGATGCTACAGAGCTGTGGTCTGTGGGTTTGGAAGAGCTAGTGGCAGCCTTCAGCTGCTGGCCTCACAGCCATGGCTATTGAGAGGACTCATGCCAATCTGTGAGCTCCAGTGAGGCCCAGTATAGGCTTGAGGAGGAGGTGAGTGGGAAGGGAGAGAATCTCTTCCCAAGGTAAGCAACAGCCATTGACCAGGTGAATGCTTAAATTGTTGATAAGACTGTGTGTGTGTGTGTGTGTGTGTGTGTGTGTGTGTGTGTGTGTGTGTGTGTGTGTGTGTGTGTCATAGGGGTGTGTGAGTATGTGTGTATGGTACAGGTGTGTGTGAGTGTGGTGTGTGGTATGGGTGTGTGTGAGTGTGTATGTGTGTGAGTGTGTGAGTATATGTGTGGTGTGTGAGTGTGTATATGTATGTATATGTGTGTATGGTACGGGTGTGTCTGAGTGTGTGTGTGTGTGTGTGTAGTATGTGTGTATGTGAGTGTGTGTGTGGTATGGGTGTGTGTATGTGTGTGTGGTATGGGTATGTGTGAGTGTATGAGTGTATATATGGTATGTGAGTGTGTGTGTGTATGTGTATGTGTGTGTATGTGTGTGTAGGGGTAGATGAGTGTGTGTATGGTAGGGGTGTGTGTGAATGTGTGTGTGGTAGGGGTGTGTACGAGTGTGTGTGTGAGACATACAGTGTGTGTATAAGTGTGTGAGTGTGTGTAAGAGAGTAACATAGAGAGTCAGAGAGATACCCAGATTTCATAAAAGACATGTAAATGTCTCATTTTCTTCTGGGCACTATGACTTAATTATTTAAATACCTAGAAACAAGCAAGCCCGCCGATAGCATGCCATTTACCTCACCTTGCCTTTCTTTTCCTACAAAAATGAATAGAAACTAGAACTGATTGGTAATTTTTAATGATGAGTGTGTGTGTGTGTGTGTGTGTGTGTGTGCAGTACCCTTGGAGACCAGAAGAGGGATTCAGGTTCCTGGAATTGGAGTTTCTGATGATTGTGAGCTGCTACATAGGTGCTAGGAAACCAACATAAGTCCTCTGCCAAAGCAGCCAGTGTTAATAACCAATGAGGCATTTGAGCAGCCTCTTAGTTGCTAATTTAATATGATAAAATACGTAATATATAGTGCTGTCACATAGCAATCACTCAGTGAGTAGTCAATTATAAAATAAAAAATAAAAAGATTTATGCTTCTAAATAAAGTTGTGACTCCTCCCTGACATGGGCTGTTGCCAAAGCCAGTTAGAGTTGTAGAAGTCTCAATGTCCTTTGTACCCCAAGTTCCCTACTTTTCTCAGGTTACAGGTCATTTGCAGTGAGAAGATGAAGACCAAGTGTACCTGGCCTTCCTCTTTGCACCCCCTCCTTCAGCCTTCGAGCCCCTCCTCCGCTGCGTATCACCACATGCATACGCACACCCTGACCTAGCTTAGAGACTTCAAGAAACCATTGTTTTCTGCCTGGGCTAAGCACTGGCGTTGAAATGTGAGGAAAGTCCCTAATTTGAGGTGGGATAGGGGTAAGACCACAACATGTTGTCCATGGAGAGGAAACTTGAACTTGAGTGAGCATACGGCAGTCTAGAAATCTGGTAAATCAGTATTGCTGAGCTCTGCCCCAGAGTATCAATTTGTAGAAGTTAAGTCTGTGTTTTCCTCCCAGCTCCATGCCCCAGAAATAAGACTCACACTCAAATATATTTACACATCCCTTGGCCATATAGCTAGGCTCTTCTTTGGCTAGAGCATAACTTAAAATAATCCATTTATTCTAATCTACATTCTGCCACGTGACTGGTTAACTGTGCTCAGGTACCATGCTTCCATCTGTCTTGTTACGTCTTTCCAGGCAAATCCTCACTCTATCCCAGAAGTCTCTCTGCCTCCTGGAGAGACAGACTCTAGGTTGCTAACTGTGTTTTGAGAACATAGGCTAAAGGTTAGGAGTGTTTTCTCAGGCACCATCACCAAACCCAGTTCTCTCAGTGATAGAACTGGGAGCTTGTAAGGGGGTTGAGTAGAACTGGTGTTAGTCTGCTGAGATCTCACCCAAGGTGCTAGATTGGATCCTTGAAGAAATGGGGAAAAAAATAAAGATAACCATAAACATGACTATTTACTTATGGATCTAAGTGGCTGTGGAGAGAAAAGGGTTGACCAACACAGGCACAGATAGGAAGGTTTCCTTGGAGAATGAAACTTCTTTTAAAACAGGAGGTCCAAAGATAATATTTTTGTTAACTCCTGGTGGGTATATTTGTATTTGTAGGCAAGAAGTTGAAGTTTCATAATACTTTCTAAGAAGTAAACTGACCTTGTCAATAGCTCACGTCAGGGAGTCAACTTTATTTGGAATCATGAATGCTTTTATATTAATAATAATAATAATACATAAATGATTGCTTACTGAGTTCTTGCTATACACCACTGTGACAAATCACATATTTTATCACACTAAATTACCAAGAACCTGGAGAGATAGCTCAGTGGGTAGCGACATATCCTGAATTCTCACACAGAGCAGGGGCCATCTTCTTCTTTCTGAGCTACACAATCCCTCTCTCTTACTCCTAACATAAAGCTATTTCTCCATAATAAAATCTAATTCATAGTCAATGACAGGGGTTGCCAAGGCTCCATAGTAGAAGCATTCAGGGGTCCAAGTTTACTAACCAATGTCACATATAAGAATGTATGTCTGTGTGTGTGTGTGTGTGTGTGTGTGTTTGTGTACATTCATTATCAGTGAAGATGCCTACCTGCAAAACTGGGCCACAATATACAGAGTGCTTGATAGCAATCACTCAGGAAATGTTTACAGAGCACAAACTTAATATAAACAGTTTCCAGTGGGCCTAACGCATATATTATTTATAGATTATTTTCACTATTCTTATATATGGGGATCTAGCACTGTGCTTACCAGACATCAATTCTCCAGAAATGTCTTTTCTCTTCTGGTGCCTGTTTACAAAAGAGCAATTCTCACTTCCACTGTCTCCCTCAAGGCAGCCACCCCTCTCCTCCCCCTTCAGACAAGTGACTTCAGCTAATACTTCTTAGAAAGTATTATGAAAATTTTTAATTTCTTGCCCAGATGCACAAATCTATCCATTTTCTGAGTACACTATCTTGTAATCCCCTCTTTTCACGATGTTGTACTCTCCAAAGGGAATACTTCCACCTGCTCTTCTGTTGGCCCTCTCCTGGGACACTTCTGTTTAGAAAAAGAGAGTGCCTTGCTTCTTCCCAAATGGTAAGCTTCTCTCTTCCTCTCATTCCACCATGTAAGACAATGGAGGAGAAACTATGTTAAATGTCCTCCCAAGGTCTCTGTGTAGGTTGTGATCCCTCAGGCTCCCTCCCAGCAAGGTTTTGGAGATCTAAGATCCCCTTGCTGATATCCCTTCCTCCTTTCAGGATCCATGGCCAGCTGGCTTCCAGCCACCTCTCCACTTACTATGTTCTGTTCAAGGTCAGGATGACCTCTGTGTTTACAGATCCAGCAGCGGCTCCACAGGCCTTACCTTACCCGACCTTCTATTGAATTTGGTACCAGGAACCCTTCCTTCCTTGAAGCTGCCTTTCTGTCAGACCCATTCTTCCTTCCAACTGTCTCCCACACCACACTGCTGTTATCCTGTGAGCACTTCAAAGGTCAAAACTGAACTCCATCCTTGCTTCCAAACCAAACTATCCTGTTGCTTGTTCATGACAAACTCACCCTCTTGCTTAAGTTCACCCAAACCAGAAACTGAAGTAGTGGCAGCCTTTCTTTCTTTTTAGATGCAATCATTCACCGAATCCTATAATCCTATTATCCTGACACCCTGAACATCCTTCGGATTGAACTGTGTCCCTTCTTCCTAGTATTGCTGGTGTGTGTGTGTGTGTGTGTGTGTGTGTGTGTGTGTGTGTGTGTGTGTATGTGTGCTTACTTGAATGACTACAGTGGTCTATGTGGGAGAAGCAACTCCAGCCTCTCCTAACACAAATCTATCTTTAAGTCAATTGATAGTAGTACATCGTGGTGGCCAAGAGGATCGACTGCATGGGTTCAAGTTTATCTGTGACCCTCTAACAACTGTAAGATATTGAGCCATTGATCGGTCTTCCCTGTACATCAGACTTTCAGTCCTACAATAGGATAGTAATCTTCCCTGTAGGCTTCTTCTCTGTCAGAAGGCTTTGTATTTTGAGGAACAGGACCTGATCAATACTAACTGTAATGAAGTATCAATTGTCATTATTTAATACTAAACATTAACATATTTAAAATATTAAAAACCTGTTCCCTTTAGATGAGTCCCAGAACACTGCACATAGTATGTCCAATCAGTATTTCCTACTTGTTCGTTTGACTTTATATCCTGGGTCCACATTCAGATTCATACAGTATAAAGTGTGTCCTATTCAATCAGTGACAGTGCCATGTGATTACTATGTACCTGGTCTATTCTTACCCTTCACGTTTACCATATAAACATCTCTTTGCTCCGCAAATTCCTTATGTTGCCTGTGAATTCTAACAATTTCTACCAATCTCAAATAGAAAACAACTACTTCTATCTAACTTACATAAGACTTGCCCTGTATATTCTCTGGTATAAACATATGTGTCTACACATGTGTCTACGAATATACGAATAAGCCTCATGCTCTATTGAACTTGCATTTGTGCACATTTATCTCTCCTGGTGTGTTTATTTCTTGCAAATAAAAACCATCTGACTTGGGGCAGGAAAAATGGCTCAGACATAAAAAGCATATACTGTTCTTACAGAGGACCTGAGTTCAGTTCCCAACACCCATGTTGAGTGACTCAATACCACCTGTAATTCCAGCTCCAGAAGATCCTACAACTTTTTCTGCCCTTTGCAGGCACCTGCGCTCATATGGCCATACCTATATGCAGTCACACATGCATAAACATAATTTGTAACTTACAGACTGACATCGCCAGCAAAGTCCAGGCTATATTCATGTCTGCTTTGACCAGGAGAATTTGTTTTAACAACAACGTCTTAGAATTCTTGATCCCAAGTTCTGGCAAAAGTGGTGAACTTCTACCCCACCCCTTTTAAGTCTAGCCATAGCATTAGAAGCCCAACTACAGACTCAGTTCTTCACAATCTTCCTCTTTGTCAGATGACGCCCAAGCTTTGAAAAAGTAAGAGTCTACTGACAACTGGGGACCTATGGCAAAAAGGTAAGGCAGTTAGTTCCATGCATTTTCTTCCACCCTGAACCCGGAAGAGAAAGCTGAGCTTTGTGTTGAAGGCAGTCTCCTATCTTTGGGTAGGCTGACACCCTGTTTGCTTAGGGTGTGCCTGAGACTTTCCCAGTGCTAAAAGTTTCACATCCCAAGAACCCTTAGTTCTGTTAGTCCAGGATAGTAGGGTGCTCTGCCTTCATAGTTTCTACCAATGTCAAATCCTTTCAAGTTTCTGGGGTGAGCCACTTGGCTGTTACTCCCAGAGATCTCTGAGTTGGAAGAGGACATTGGTTACCTCCACGGTTAATTTCCTCATACGCCCAAGAATCACTGACTATTCTATTCCCCATCTCTAATCATGCCCAGCCACACACTCCAGTAGAGCTTGCCAGAGGTTATACAGCAAACCCGGCTAACACAATGGAGGCTATCCCAATGTTACGTAAGATAAATTCCCTGTAATTATTCAATTCACAGTGAAATGTCAGCCCAAATGCTAAACCCCAAATAAAGCCCCATTTTTTTAAAGCACAAAGAAATTAAATGCACAACATGAAAACTTATATCTCCTCCAATTTATTTGTATGCTTAGTCTCAGCCAGAGGGATTTGGGTTCCTTTTGTATCTCTAAAAACAACCCTGAGGCATTAGTGAAGTTCCCCTACCTTCTGCAACAGAGGATTTTTGCCATCACCATTAAGGGCAATCAGCTCAAGCAATGTTGCAGTGGTAACCATTGTTAACCTCGGATGTCCTCACCACCCCTCAGGTTGATAATTCAGAGCAACAATGTTGTTGTCAGCCACAAACAACCTTGAAACATGATGTCCTCTGGCTAAAGGAAGCTAAGAGAAAGAAACGATATACCAAAGTGGGAACTTGAAAGATAGTACTCCTTATCCAGCCCAGTGAGAGATGGAGGAAGTCATCTCAGGGTCTTGTTTTAGTTTGTGGTTTTGCAATTCCAAGCTCGGGGAAGGCAATGCCATGGTTTGAATGTCCCCACCAAGATTTGCACTGAAAGTTATTGACAATTTTACAGGAAGAAGAGGTGGTACCTCTAAGTGTCAATGAGGCCATGAAGAATGGAGGATTACCACCATGATGGTATCATGAGTTAGTTTTTGTGGGAGAGGGTACCTGATAAAATGGATGAGTCTTTGGGATTTTGTCAGGCGAGTAACAGGCCAACTCAAGATCTCAGCTCTATGTTCTTTCTAGGCTCCAAACCCATGAACCAATTATATCTCTATTGTTCATAAGTTACCAGTTTATGATGTTCTGTTTTAACAATAGAAAACAAGCAAGACAATAATTCTACAGTTTCTACCATTAGAGACCCATAAATTTATATTTTAACTATTCTTTGCATCTATTCTTGCAACCAAAGGAGCCTGTCCATAGGACCATTCTTAGGAAATCAGTCACTGGAAGGTAACTTTCCAAAAGTCCAAAATCCTAGTGATTTAACTCACTGAAATGTCATCTTTCACAGACTGAGGAAGCTATCGATAAAATACTCAATACATGAACTTGGGAAAATGAATTCTGGGAATGTAACTGGTAGATACGAAGAATGAGCTCAATTTTTAAGACTTTCATGACTAAATTGAATTTTTACTCATTTATCAACTCTTAAATATTAATTAACACTTTGGGATCTGGAAGAGCATTTCTATTTTGGGCCAAGTTTCTACACACATGTGTCATGGTTTGATATAAGGCTTATGAAATTACAGAACTTCAGAAATTGATCTGTCTAGGAATGGAGTTCTTAAGAAGTTTCCTAAACTGCAAAGATGCAGGTGACTTATTGCCACAGCAGCCCCAGTAGATAGGGTCAAAGGGCATAGAATTTTAACAACTACATCAAGGGTAACAGGAAAGAGAGATTCTCCATGCTGGGCTGATGGGAAAGAATTGGGATCACATAAACATGGTGACTGAACCCCACATTTAACAACCTAGTGGATATCTTTCACTGTGACTAGTTGATACTTCAGAGTCAGCCTAGAAAGGCAAAGAGCATGTTTCTCTCCAGGCCTGCTTCTCATCCAGGTGTGGCCATAGAAGCAGTCTAACACTGTATTCTACAGTTTGAGACTAAGTTGGAATATTTAATCAAGACTGTCTACGTTCAGAAATGATGGAAAGAAATAAAATACAGATATCAACTAGGGCCCCACCCCATCCCTTTCTTGTAGGGAAAATTTTTTTTTTGAAATTACTTTCAACATTTTCTCTATCAACAGTTATACAGCCTCTGCGCTACCCTTTGGGAGGAATCTAAGAACGTTTAGGGATCTGATAGTCTTGGGTCTCCTTTGATGTGCTGTTCTGGGTGCAGATTCTGCCATGTGGTTGAACACAAGAACTATTATACACAATCTATGCTCTGTTAAAAATGTTATGATGGGTTCCAGAAAAACTGAGGCCTCATGTTACATATATCAAACAAGTGAAAAAAATCGTTTCTTGGGTATTTATTATCCTGAAGTCCCCTTTTCACTGGGGCCACAGAGCCTTTTCTTGAGCCAACCCTGTCTCCTCCGGCTCCTTTCTCATCTCTCTTCTTATGTTTTGTAGTCTTGTTTTGTTATCCATTCAACATCTACATAGGATCTAGTCTTTGTCCTATGCCTAGCAGCCTTGTGACCTAGTCTGTTACTTGAATGTACCATTGGGAGTTCCTGTCTTCATTAGAAGTTCATCAAGAAATTCTCCCATATAGATACAAAATATATTTCTAAGAACAATTCTACTAAGCAAAATTCTCTCCATCTTCACATGGATACAGGGGATACAGGAGATAGAAAAATCAGAAAATCTAAAATACTGCCTACATTCTATTATGGCAGACAAGCTTTGGGCCTGCCATCAGGTGGTAAACATACAGAAACTCCTGAATATTAAAAGAATTGAAATGAAGACAAGGGATATTAAGTAATATTTGCTTAGTATTCAGTTTCTATATGAAGATATATCTATGAGTTATTCAATAGAAAAAAAGCACATCCTGACAGGTGGACATGACCTTGTAGCCTACTCGTAGTCACATGACAGCTGTAATACTGGGGTCAGCCTCACTGGGAAGTGAACTGTCACACAAGACCAGTGATCACATCATCCCTACCCTGGGGTTAAATATTCTGCAGTAAATGTCCTATCATTCTTTGTCATTGTTGAATAAGAGCTCTGGTCCTGTGTTTCCATTTTGCACTGACCCCATTACTAGCATTTCTCAATACTTAAGTTTGATGTAGTGTGTGTGCGTGTGTGTGCGTGTGTGTGTGTGTGTGTGTGTGTGTGTGTGTGTGTGTGTGTGTGTGTGATAACAGTGGTCCCTCAATAACACTACAAGTGACTTTTGTAGCCATCCCTATAAACTGGCTTCATCAGATAACACAACAGTTCTTAGAGATGTAAAATAGGTGTCCCTGGGGCTCCTTGCTCCTTACAGAGGAGACCACTGATGTGCAAACCTTTCTGGGTATCAGCTTCATTATCTTATAGCTTTGGAAGTCATCCTCCCCACTACTTTCTGTGAGAAAGGCAACATACACCAGTCAGTAGAGTAGCACTAGATCTCCAACAGAGCACATCCCCTCTGGAAGTACTATCCCACTTCCAGAGCATACTGCAACTTTCCCAGGCCTCTCTGCTCTTACTTGTGTCCACTGGGATCATACACTTGTGCAAAGAAAAGGCAGTTTCAACAAAAGGGGTCCTGGGGAACAGGTGCTTGGAAAACCAGGGAGGTTTCTAAGTGGTGAAAGAAACCAGAAACTGGAAATGAAAAGAAGGCCCCGAGAACATTTTTTTGTGTGTGTTATAAATTAAATGTCATAATGCTGGCAGAAAGATGAAAACACCAGAAAGGCCAGGCTGGAGTGGGAGGCTGACAGCTGTAGGCAGCTGGAGTTAAGAGGAAGAATACGGAAAACCATCACGGCACAGCAGTGGGAAGAAGACCTGGAAATAATGAACGGAAAGCCCCACTGAGGAGCGAGGTGACACAATTAGAGGTACACAATGATCCAGTGACACAGTTACTTAGGGCCTTTATTCTCCACTAAAGGAGTTTTAATTTGCTACTAAGAATTTTGATGTGTTAACATGTGCTGCCCGAGGAGAAGAACATGCTGTTCCATCTCAAGGTCATTGAAGTTGAGTTTTGAGGCTTCTCCGAGTAGAACATACTGAATCCACCTCTGGCAGGAGATTTGATTGAGGCAAGCCCTGCCCCAGAAAGCAATCCTCTCGGATTCATGTGCGGTCATTGTTCAGGCCCTGAGGATGTGTGGTGGTGTTTGGGGATTCTCTTTCTATTGGAAGATTAAAGAGGGAGCAACCTTACAAACTGGAATCCAGATTAAAGCTCAGCCCCAGGGGGTAGCATCAGATGGGCAATATGGACCTAGTGCAGAAAACATCTGAACAGTTGGAGAAAATTTGAAAACAGAACCATCTGTTACATAATCAGATCCAGTAGACTCTTCGCTTTGTACCACCAGCTGCTGTCAAATAGGAGATTATGAAGCTTTGAAATAATGCTCCTCTAAGCCTGCTGTCTTGTTTCAAGGTTAACTTGGGGCAGCACCACAAGGCTGTATGAGATGAAATTCCCAAGTCCTCTTTGCAAGTTTTTCCTGGTGCTTATCTTCCTCTCGGCTCACTCATCCACTGTAGACGCAGGAGTGATATGGAACCCAGATATGAGGTTGGAAAGGCATAAAGGATATACTCCACAGCAGCACCCTGCCTCTTGTCTCCTCTGGCATATGAGTTCCCTGATCTTCTCTAGTGCCTCTTTACCCGCCTCCCATTCCGGACTCTGATTCCTGATGAAATAAGTCTCCAAAAAGACATGTGAAGAAACACTAAAGCCAGAACTGAAATAGACAGAAAGACCAACACTCTAGGCTTTTTCCACTTGCTTTCAACTTTGTCTACAAATAGGAAGGACGTGACTGAGTTCATCTATATAGTCTCAGTGATGGAGAAGAAATCGGAGCATTCTCTGTGGTTCTCAACTTGCCTAATTCCCTTGCTTCATCTCTAGCTCTTAACTGGCTTGAATATTTTTATCCCAAATGGGATTTGCTCACTTTGATGATTGGCCATAGTCCCACAAGACAGCACAGACCTATGGAAATCTGGAATGCAGATTTTCATTTCCCTATATCTAGTTACTTGTTTATCGACAGAAATCAAGTCTGGATGGTCTAGAGCCAACCAAGCATGTGTGCTTGTGACAGGCTGAACCATCCTCAAGGGTCACTACTCAGCAGTGATCTTCACCTCTTACAGTTCTTCCCTATAGTCACCAAGAGAGAAATAACTCCCAGTTTCCTTCCAGTGGGGAAACTGAGGCGTAATGACATTAGCATGACTTATCCCCTAGGGCCAGTAGACAAGGGCAGTGCCAGCCAACGCATTCTGACTTCCCACTTTGCAGGCTGTGTCTAATTAGCACATTTGTTTCTTCTAATATCCCTGGGAGAGTGGAAGGACAGGACCTCAATCCATGTGAGGAAGGCTTCACATTACACACATGCATGCCAACCCTGGCTGGGAAACCCGTCTGCCTGCCTACATCAAACAGGGTTATGACGGGCTCTCTTTTGCCACACAAGTGGAAAGGGGGATCTTCCAAGCAGCCGCCTGGTATGTAACAAGACAAAAGACAGACAGACAGATGCTAACTCCTGCTGCCTACTGTGCATGCTGTTTCCTCTCTCCTCAACTACCACATTCCACCTAACAATGAGTCATTAAGTGGAGACATTTTTTTTCTCTCCCATGACGTCATCTCCTCTTTTGATCCACACTCAGCCCTGAGCTGTGAGGCAGCCTATCTGAATTCAGGTCTCTCCTCCACTGTCATTCAGGCGGTGTGATTTGGGAAAATTATTCCTCTACATCAGTTTCCCTATCTCTAAAATGAAGTCATGAATACAACTGACCTTGTGAGAATATCACGAGACAATGTTTTTGAGAGGAAACAAAGAGTGGTAGGTACCATCATTAATGTCAGGAGGCCCTTGATGAAATTCCTCTGCATCATCATTTTACCTTCTAGGTGGATCCCCTAATTTCTGTGTTGGTGACATGTGACACATGATAGTAGTCCAAGGCTCATTCTTTTTCTTGTCCCAACAGCATTGTCTGTACCCTGAGCACCACCTGAGAAATCTCATTAGTGAAACATTAGAAAATGCCCGTGCTGGTACAGTAGTTCTGACTGTGTGGATCAGAGTTTTTCAGAAAACTGAAGAGGAAATGGCCCAAGTATACCATACCTGACTGTCTAATTGCCTTGCCCTCAGGATGGTGTCTAAGTAGAGTGCTCAGAGCTCCGAGGGCAGCTTCTTGCCTTTTCCTGTGAAGCTCTAATGACAAACGGCAGGGGCAAAGCTGCCAGGCAGTGGCCAGGAAGAGTCAGGTTAACCCTTAACTCAGCAGTTCACTCGCTTTCTGCCTCTGCACATGGAACACAATGACTCTCCTGAGAGTCCCAGTGTTTTGACTTAGTTTTACTAGTAGATAATTTTATGTATTCTATTCTTGTTTACCCAGGAACCACTCTCAAATGTTGTGTAAAACTTATCTCATAACTTCAATAGATTTTTTCCTTTCTTGGGGTTCCAATGTTAGCTCTAATTCATTTTCTAATAATTTCTTCAAACTTTCTTTGCAAGTCAAGCGTTAATCTGGAACTACCATTGTGCAGTTATTGCATTGTTTCCAAGATGAGAGCACACAGCATGCACCTGGGCCTTTAGAACTGTGCTGTGCTGTGCCCCTATGCCTCAATTTTTAATTGTTTAAGAATCATTATATTAAGGACCATCTGGTTTCACAGAATTCACCAGAGCAGAAGGAGAAAGAAGTAGGAAAGTCAGGTATAGAAGAATAATTATGCACACCGAGGTCAACTGAAAAGCAGTCGCGCACAAATGAAATCTATACAGCCGTTGTCCAGGGCTAAGGTTAGGGGAAATGGGAACAACTGATTTTTATAAAGAGCTGCCGCAGGCTACTGACATGTCTCCACCCTGGCCTGCTGCAGCCAGTCCCTTATTTGTATGCTATCCCCAGCAAATGTCCCTGACTTTTCACCAAAGTCTTCATTTCTGCCTTTGCTCCCCTCCAGGTCACTTGCCATAGCACTCTTAATATACAGGATGCGGTCACCCCTTAGCTTTGAACTGGAGATGCCCGTTGACTAGGCTTCAGATGAAATTGATCTTACCCTGTTCATGAAGCTGCCAGCTCATCCCTGTGCCCCCTTCTCCTACCTCAGCTGATAATTCTTCTCAAGTGATTACAGCTAAGTTCTAAGCATTTGGTTCTCTTTCCTGTTCCGGGATCTTTGCACAGGCTGCCCCTGTTGTCTCTAGCTCTCTCCTCCTTGCCCCTCACCCCCCATGTGGCAGAGTAACCTGAGAGCACTGGTCTGAGTAATGGTTCTTTCTTGTAGCTCCTGGGCAGTTTTCTTAACAGCACCCACCCTACTTTTGCTAATCATTTATATAATTGCTTTTCTGTTGCTCTTTTCTTTCCATGTCTAATGAAAATTTCATGAAGCCATTGGCCATGTCTTATTACCATAGAAGAATTTAAGAACAATTTGCATGACATAGCAAATGCTATGAGAGTAACATAGCTCAGATGCCGTTTGCCAAGTGACTGTTAAATCTGTCATTATGCACTAAGCCATGTTTGGGGCCAGCAGTGGATAACTGAACTCCAGTGCAACTAAGGGAACTGCTACAGTTGAACCCAACTGAGAGAAATTACCTGTGGGAATGACTATGTGTGCTCACAGCCAATGCTGCTTCAGATGTGTGCCTCTGCCTTTTCCTTCCATTGTGGGTTTGACAGTTTCAGGTTCAAGTCCCGGGGAGAAGCTTTCAGAACTTCCCTAAGAAGCTAGCTTTGAAAACTCAACTCTTGATTTATATACACACACTATATACACACTCGTCACACACAAACCACACACACACCTCAGACTCACACACACACACAAATACATACATCACACACATACACACGCTATACACTCACATATGCATACCTCGCCTTCACACAAACACACATATTCATACACCACAGATACATACACCATCAACTCACATACACACATCACACCCATACGCCACATACACACAAACCACATACTACACCAAACACTCACATACACATATACACGTACACCATCTACACTCACATACACACATATAAACAGCACACACTCACATACACGCACACCAAACAAACCATACGTAAACATACTTACACACTGAGCACTCACTTATGCATACCACATACACATACACCACACATACACACACATACCGTCACACAGAACACACATACATACACATGCACACGCACACACACACACATTACACATACCACATACACAAAAGCTTACCACACATACTTAAACACTTATACACATGTACATACTCATCTACACATAAATACAGCACACACACATACCACACACACACATCCTATATATTACACATGACATACAGACACATACACACACACACACACACACACACACACACACACACACACACACACATCTTAAATCTTAAATGTTGCTTGCCTACGACTTTTACTCCAGAGAATTAAAGAGGACTCTCTGCTTTTTCTTAGATTTTAAATCATTTGACTCAACATGAACTTGCAGCAATGTAGTGTGTGTGTCCAAACATACATATGCGCACAGTCGGCGTCTTGAAAATAAAAGCAGACTGCTTGGCCAGCCAAAGCCGCCGCAGACAGCAGTGCAGCTCTGCTCAGTCCACGTGGACACCGAATCTTTTTCTATGAATCTGAAGCTAGAACAGATCCAATCAAGCCAGATTCTTCCTCCCCTTTTCTCTTCCTTGCTCACTTTGCAAACTCTCATGGAGTCTCCACACTAGGTTCTAGATCCTATCTCGTATAGGACTGCTAAACTGAGGGTAATAAACACATAATTCCTTAATCAGGAAGAGCCGTGTGGGTAGAAAAGTCATGTGTGTAAACTAGCAGTGAGCCTAGAATACCACAAGCTACAGGGTCAGATTTGAACTGCAGTAGGAGAAAGGAATTCCTTGGGAGGGTAGAGGTCAGGGTTACAGCAAGGAAACTGTAGGTGCTGGTGACAACTGCATTGACTTTGGATATCATGTGGGAAGTTAGTGCATGGTCAGGTAAATAACAAAAGAACCTGAGGTATAACCTGGGCAACAGTTCCACACTGCTACCCTGGCTTCTGAGCCCCGCTGACTATCACTGTCTTGAGAGGGAGAGTTTGCATCTGCTAGGGAAACTTGATGCAGGGCTTATGTTGTAGAGAAAGTTTTAAACGGTAAGAGTCATGTGAGAAAGGGAAGGAAAGATCAGAGGAACCAGCAGGGTCAAGGACATAACAGGACACATGGCCGACAGAATAAACTGACAGGGACTTACAGGGACTCACAGAGATCAGGGATCCCGTAGGGATCTGACCTAGGTCCTCCGCATGTATGTTGTAGCTGAGTAGCTTGGTGTTCTCCTGGGAATGCTAACAGGGTGTTGTCCCTGACTCTTTTGCTTACTTCTGGAAGCCTTTTCCTCCTACAGGGCTGCCTTGTTCAACCTTGATGTGAGGGTATGTGCCTGGTCTTACTGCAGCTTGGTATGCTGTGTTTGGTTGATGTCCCTGGAAGGCCTGCTCTTTTCTGAGGGACAGTGGAGGGGTGATGGATCTGGGGAACAGTTTGGGAGGGGAGAGACTGGGGGAGGGCAGGAAGGGGAAGCTGGTTGCGATGTAATATATGAGATAACATTATTTTAAAAGCAAGTAGTATAAAGGAGAAATGGGAAAAATGGACTGGGGGCTTTAATTGGAAGTGAGGAGGGAGGTCAATACAGGACATGGAGAAAGAATGGAAAATAACACTAAGGTTATTTGGAAAAGTCATAAGAAATCATATTGCTTTTTATTTACCAAAAATTATATGTAATGCATATGTGTTTAAGTGTGTATTTAAATGTGCATATATATACACATATATAATATATAACGTGTGTGTGTGTGTGTGTGTGTGTGTGTGTGTGCAAACCTGCCCAACAACACTAAGTTCATGTCTAGACTTTGCCACTTCTTTAGGGTGATTTTCAGCAAGCTCCTTGACTTCTCTGGATCCCATTGCTCCCTCACTGGTAAAAGAAAAGTGAGAGTGTTCCTGACTGAACACAGTGGTATGACTAGAGTCCACAACACCCATCTGGTCACAGCATCCCCAAGGAGTGGTGCCTCAGCCAGCCTCAGCACAGTGTCAGGCCCGGGCTGCTCCTGCTTCCCACTAGTGTTGGAGGCCTCCACACTAGGATGCCCTGCCAGAGGCTTTGCCCAGCTCCTCACCCCACACCAGTCAATCCCCTAACACACACAGACCCTAAATGGCCAGCTGGTCATGCCGCCCTGCCCCAGGCATGCATCTGCCTAGGATCACAGAGATGTCAGGGGAAGCTGCTCTGACTTGGTCTCCAGCACAACCTGACACTGGAATCTCTCTCATCAGGCAGCAGAGGAAACATGTGGGATCAATTAACAGGACCAACCAGGGAAACAGGCGGCAACTTCATCTGATTTCCATGGGTTTCTAGAAAATGGAATGGAGCAGGCTTACTTCAGCACAGCACTGCAAGGGGGCTTCTTGCTATAGCTGAGCTCTTCAGCACCTAAGTGCTTTCCTCGGCCAACCCTCAGGTCTAAGCAGTCTGCTTCACTACCAGGGGAGGGATCAATCTCTCTGTGTTTAAAGAATAAATAAGAGACAGTAGGGACCTCAGGGGAGGGACAGACTCAGACACCAGATTCAGATTTGCAAGCCAGAATGCAAGTAAGGATATCGGAAGAAAGGCAAATATGCCAGGCCATACCCACAGCCTGGCAAAGACAGTAGAAGGGAGAAGTCAATATCACCACACAGGATACTTGCAGGCATGGGCTGCATGCAATCAGAAGCATTTCCTTTTCCACCCATTCTTGCCAACAATTAAATCTTTGTCCTCACTGGTTAAGTAGCTTCGGCAGCCACAAATCCCCAGGGTAATACAGCAGAGGATATGGGGGGTCCTGAATTACTTTCCCCTCCTTCGATCAGCCATACTGACCCAGACCTGCAACATGGAGTTAGCTCTTCCACTGTTGCAGTAGCTGAGGGTGGGTTTTCCCCTGGAGGCTCTGTTTGCCTTGCTAGGCATTAGACAGGTTGAAAACTACAGCCTGTGCCAGATTGGCAGGTGTCTGCCAAGCACTCATCCACACGGGATGGGGAACGTCCTCTGCTTCCTGGGTACATGGTGATTATGGAGCAGGGAGAGTGGGAAGCAGGGTGTCCTCGTTTCGAAAAGGCACTTGAAGCGTGCAGCAACTGCAGTCAGTCTCCCATCTGGCTGGCGGCCAGGCACAGAGAAGGCACTTCTGGGGCACCTGGATGGTTTTGACCAAGTGGGATGAATTGCTCCCTTCTCTGGGGAGAAATGTTTATGTGTAATAGTCTTTAGGAATAGGGTGGCAACCTGGTGTGTGTGTGTGTGTGTGTGTGTGTGTGTGTGTGTGTGTGTGTGTGTGAATACCACAATGGACCCATTTCATTTGTGCCCTTAATATGTGCTAATAATTTTAAAATATATATATTGAACCAAGAAGCTTATGACGAGGTTAAATAAAACCAACCCTGGAACCTTGGGGGAAAAAAATCTTTGGAAATTCTGATGTGATTCCTGCCTCTCTTCTCATCAGAGCTCTCTTCCCTGCCGGCATGAACTTCTGTCATTTTCTATAGCAACTCCTATTCCCCTCCAAGGGTGATGCTCCAGCTCAGACTGTTTCATGGTCATCTCTGCGATTGATGCTCACCAGCATCTAACCTCTCCTAGGAGCTTCCAAGACCAAACATGCCTAATTGGTTACAAATTCTTAAGCAAGAGAAAGGATGTATTCGGGAGAGCTTTCCATGCCCCTCCAGGGTGGAAGAGAGCAAGCCAAAGCTATGAAATGTGGCCCACAGAAAGGCATCGAGTCCCATTTCACATGGGCCCTCCCTGGCCTTGCCTTTATGGGAAAGGAACACTGATGGTGTGGACCCTCAGTCACATGGCTCTTCCTCCTTTATCACTTCTGAAAGTGGGGTACAACATGCAAAGCATAACACTTACCCCTTCTGCCCCCTTTAAGTATACAATTTGACAACTTTATTCTTCCCACTGTTGCGCAACCATCATCGTGGCCCCTCCCCTCATCACGGCCCCTCCCCTCACCGCGGCTCCTCCCCTCACATGGCCCCTCCCCTGTTCTTTCTTATCTTCCCCAAATGGAATTCTGCCTATCAAACACAAGCTCTCCATAACACACTGTCTCAACCCCTGAAACCCATTCTTATAACATCTTCATCTCATCATCTATGGATTTGGCTAATTCTGTGTTCCACAGAGTAGAAATAATACGATATTTGACCTTTTGTATGTCTGGCTTATTCCTTTGAGTATAATGACTTCAAAGTCTCATGATTCAGAACTGACTTCCCCTGTAAGACTGTATGATATTCAATCATACGTATATGCTACAGCACTTGAGTTGTTTTTATTTTTCACTATTGTGAGCAAAGTTTCCATAAATATGGGTGTCCAGTATCTCAAGACTGCTGTCAATGCATTTGGAGTCTCTACCCCACAATGAAAATAATTGACCTTGTGGTTACCCAGTGTTGATGTTCTTGAAAAACAACCACATAGTTCTCTCTTACCTATACTATTTTAAATCCCACCAGTAGTGGGCTAGATATCCAGTTTCTGTGCATCCTCGCCAATACGTGGTTGTTTCTGTTGTTTCTCTATTTGTTTGTTTCAAAAAGGGAGGGTTCTCTTTTGTTTGTTTCTTTTTTCGTAGGAAGGACGGTCAGATAACCCTACTTTTGTCTGCATGGGAGGGACATCTACCTTAACAATGACAGTCAGCTAGAACGATGATAGTCTATACTCAATATATACCATATCTAAATATGTATATATACACACAAGAGAGATACAATAACTATAGTACTATATATGCAAATCCAGATGCATGGAGACATTGCATACGCACTGTTTTGGGTTCATAAATTCTTAACAGTGACCAATTCCAATGTACCGAATTTTTTAAATTTTTATCATTTTATTTTATCCATACTGATATTTTGTCTCCATGTATGTCTGTATGCCACACACATGCCTTGTATCCCTAGAGGCCAGAAGAGGGCATTAGATCTCCTGGAACTGGAGTTACAGACAGTCGTGAGCTCTCACACAGGTGCCGGGAATTGAATTTGGGCTCTTTGAAAGAACAGCAGTGCTCTTAACTACTGAGACATCTCTCCAGCTCCATAATGAAAGTTGAAGAGCAATCTTCACTCTTCATAAGCCATGTGGCTACAAGGGGTCAGTGTTTATAGGAGGCAAACGAATGGAAGGATACAATGTAAGACAGAGCTCACCTGTAGCAAGCACTTACCTTTGCTACTGAAGTTAAGAAGACAAACTCTAGAGACTGGCTGTCTGGTTCTTACTGGCTTTATGATGTTCTTCAGGTCACAGCCTCTCTGTGACTCAGCTTTGTCATCTGTAAAATAGAGATGATCATAGCTTCTCCTCCCAAAATACTATATGAATCAATCATATTCACCATGATCAGTGATGACTCGTGTCTACTTACTATGAGTATTGAACAAAACAAAGGAAAGATCAAGCTCCATCCGTTGCTTGGATACAGCGAGCAGCAGAGGTAAGGAGGAGATGTTGGGAGAATGGAAGTCTTTAGTATGTTAGCATTGTTAGTTTTGCAGAGGCCAGTCACAGAAAGAAGTGTGACATGGAGGGCTCTATCATTTGTTTTTCATCCAGGGAAGATTAAACTTTCCTGCTTTGTGAAAACAGGCTCGGCTAGCTTGCTTCTTTGACCAACAACATGTGTCCAGAGAGCCATATGTGACCTCAGGAGTTGGCACAAGGTAACCCATGTTCCCTTGCACAGCCATCACTCTGAGGACCAAATGACTGCGATGAGTGTCACTTTCTAATCTCTCACTTGCAACTGACATGCAATAAACACTAGAAACAAACTTGATTTTAATCATGACAATCTGAAAGTTTCCTTCGCTTCAGCATAACTTGGCCTAATCTGGATGATTCCAGAACTGAGCAAGATGATACCTTAGCTGTTCATAGTCAAGCAAAGATGCAACAAGGCTAACACAGACAGAAAATGCCATGCACACAAGCAGCAGAAATGTGAGGCAGTGCAGGAGATGCAAGCTGAAACCACCACGGAATCCTAAACTCTCAAGCGTGCTTAACCCTTCCTTGTGTGCAGCAGAAAAGAGGTTTAGTCAAATATCCTGCTGCTGAAGGGCTCGTGACATGCAATAGGACATATTCTCTGCACAGTGTCAGGTCAAGGGTCATGATAACTGGGTTGATAAGTGCTCAGCAGTTCCTTGGTTGTCAGAACATAAACCGACAGCTCTTCCACCTGACCTTTGAAACCCTACAGACTTGAGCCTACCTGTCCCATTGGATAACAACCATAATTCCTGTAAGCAAATGATCTGTTTTACCATCTGGGGGACAGGGCTCTTTTGAAGCCTTTAGTCTCTCCAATTTGTATGGATCTTCTCTCTATCCCATTTACCAAAGTTCCAATGGAAATGTCTAGATGTTCAACAAATTAGAATTCTATCTGATTAGTTAATGAAATCAATGGAAACCTGTAGCTAAGGTTTGAAAGTATTAATACACTGATGCTCACCATTAGGAAGAAGATGACTGAAATGTATTCTGGTTTGAATATTAGTAAAGCCCCAAAATGTATATGTTGAAACCTAGCCTTGAGGTACTGGGGTTATATGAAGATCTGGGGCCTTTGGGAAGGAGTTAGATCCATGAAAGCAGAACCCGCATGAACAGGATATAAACTCTTTTACAAATGAGAACCCTAAAGGCCACCATACTCTTTCTATTGAGTGAGGCCACAGTGAGAAGGTGGTACCCAGGAGTCAGAGCCTGCAGACTCTCCCAGTCCTAGTAGAACTGGGAGAAGTAAGTGTCCATTCTGCAGATCCAGAGGATGCTTTGCCAGAGGGAGAGGGCAGACTGGATACACTGATGCTTAGAACAAGTCTCAGTCCAGCCATAGTGCCCGCCCTGCTTCCAGACTCCACTTCGCAAACACAGGGTCTGCTCTGGCCACCTAGTACGGATGCTCTTCTCTTTTCCCTCCCACGTGCCTCTCTTACTGAACTGCGCGGGGATGGCCGATGCGTTCATATTGCAATTCCCAAGCCAAAACTGCTACACCTATATTTTCAAAGAAGCAGAGACTGGTTGATACACTGAAACTTGCTTAAGTGTGTTATAATTTTCCCACTAAGGTGAGTCCAGAGCTGAGTCCAGGATGAATTACCATGAGAATTTTGGTTTTGCTTTTGTTTTGTGAAGAAATGTTTTATTTAATTTTTTTATTATGTTTTACTTATTCACTTTACATCCCAGTCACTGCCCCTCTCCTACTCACCCTTCCTACAGCCTTTCCCCATATCCCCATCCCCAGTAAAGTTATCCGTCATTGGCCGACGAGTATACATTTTTCAGTGTGGAGCATGACTGCTGACAAAACCCACTTTAGGAAGTGAGATTCCTTCTCTCGTGCTCAGAATGATTCATGTCACACATGCTTCAGTTTTGACTCACATGGTACGTCACAACAGGCTTTGTAAGGCTTATAATTACTGAGGCTATTTTTATGTCTCTATTCATTGCTTTTTTTCCCCGCCTTCTCTGCATTAATAACCAGCTTCCCCCCCTTCATTATTTAGTACCCAACAAAATAGAACTGGTATCAGCCAATCAGCATCTTGTGTGCTGACTCATTTTTAGGCCAAAGCTTAAAAACATTGGTCCTTATCAACAGAAATTAAGCCTGCTGCTACACTATTACTGAGGTGGGTCCAGGAAAACTCCGAAATAGGCTGGGATCAGATTATCTATCTAATTAGATCCTTTCCATCTCTGAGAATTGTATTTTGGTACAATAATTCCTGACACCTGTTTGACTGACGGTGTATAATATACTTTGTTTTTAGTTACTTCATGTGAACTATACAATAAGCAAAGGGCCTCCCCACTCCTGGATCCATTTAACAGACCAAATCACTGAGGCTCAAATTAAAAACCAGACTCCATGCAATTTTGACTTTGCACAACCTGTTTTTAAAAAAAAATTTCACTCTGTACATCCTCTCAGTCTTTAGTTCTTCCCAGCAGACATGGATAAAAATATTGTAGAGTGCTTTCAAAGAATAATTCTGGGTTTCTTACATGAGGGTCACCCAGAAAGAGGGCGCTTGCTGAATGGCTTGTTAGATACACAGTGTCAGCTTCTTGGGTGGGCTGGCCCAGTCAGGTGGTGGTTTCCCAGCACCAGGAGATGATTTTGTAGTCCACTGAGCATCGACAGAAAGACCCATGGCTAGCAGCATCAAGTAAAAGTTCAGCTCTCCTAGATTAGGAGAAGTGAGCAAGCTGGGTTTTGGAGGCCCTAATGGGGTATACAATCTGTTCCCAAAATCCATGGCAATCCCACATTTTGCCTCACAGTCCGTAACTGCCCCTTGAATCAATATCTAGATGGTGCCATATGACAGTTACTGAGCCAAACATCTTACAGGCACGTCTCTGGGGCCTTGAACCTCTCCAGCACCATCAGCAGCTTTGGTCTGGCGCCGGCTGCAGCAGCTGGAAGTTCAGAAGTCAGTGTCTTGTGAAGCCAGGCACTCTAAATCTAATTCCAGACACAATCTGCTGCCAGCTGCAAAGAGCTGCTTCTTCCTCTGGGACATGTTTCTCCACGAGTTGCATCAAGGTCCTCAATAAATTGGCATATGGCAATAATCAACAGCTGGACAAGAAGCCAAAGGACTTGGGTTCAAAGCCAGTCTCAGCCTGAGGTGCCTTTGCAAGTCACCTAAGCTGCTTTAGTTAACTGGGAAGTGGAGGTGAAGGCATTCACTGTAAAATCACAGGAGAGTCTCAACTCTTGAAGGTAGATCTAGACTTCTCGAAGGCATGCTACTTCTTGCTCTCCTTGTCCTTTCTGCCTTGTTCCACGTATCTGTTCATCTTGCTTTCCCTGGCTGTGGTAGGTATTTTTGCCTCAATGATTATGAATTGGAGCACAGCTGCCTCTCTGCTTCTCTTACAGATTGATCATTTCTCATCAAAAAGATAGAAGCCCCAAATGCTTCCAGATCTGTAATCTGAGCACCTAGACAGAGCTGCAAGGGGAAAGTCCACTCCTGACCTCATCGGGTGGGTCATGGGCAGTCAGCTCAAGTTCAGTGAAAGTATTCCTTATACTTCATTTTAGTCTGTGTGCATATGAGAACTTGAGGCATTAATGAAGTGGTTGCTTAGATCTGGGTCAAATCTGAAAGTACCTCATTATGTATATGCAAATATTCCCAAAAAACCCACCTTTATTCCCAAGCATTTCAGATAAGGGATGGATACTCAGTCTGTAACAGCCAATGGATACTGGGCACTTTCTTGGATTATACTATGTTAACTCCTTACTATACTGGACTATACTGTGTTAAATCCTGTCAAATTTAATTGCCATAATTCTTTGTGGTAGGGATGTCGTAAACAGTCCCTTTACACAAACGAGGAAAGCGAGTCACACAGAAATCATGTAACTTACTCAAGAGCTCATAGCTGGTTTTATTGGGGATTTGAGGAAAGCTGATCCTAGAGACCATGGTCCTTGTCTTTGCCAGTTTCTTTTATGTCCACACAAAGGCTCATGTCTGTCCTTCAGTCTCGTTCTATATTATAGAGTAAAACTGGATTGTTCCAGCTGTAATCGGTGCAATGAGTGTAATCTCTCATTGCAGAGATACCAAACAGGCCATGCTCACAGAGCTAACAGCCCAGGGTTGTGACTGAGCATCCTACTAATGAGCACTTCATGACTCGGTCATCCTTTAGCCAAGCAATTTTCTACAATCCCTCCCCATCTGTATCCGATTCTTCCGTCGTGAAATGAAGGTGTCAATCTAATGGTACTTTTACTGCATTAATTGATATTTTCTAATTTCTCAGAGCATGTAGGAGGAAATGCTAGCTGTGCACATAGTGAGCTCTGAGTTCCAATGGAAGATGGTATTTTTATCAAACACTTCTCAGACATTCACCTTGATCTCAAATGTAATTAAGGCTCTGGCAAATCCTTTGGTGATAGTCTGCAGTTTTACCTCTGTTCTCCCCCACCCCACCCCATCCACTCTTCCTTTGTTTCTCTTTAGAAAAAGGGCAGGCATCCCATATGAACCAAACATGGAATATCACACTGCAGTAAGACTAAGCATATAGCCTCACATCAAGGTGGGCTGCAGCAACCCTGTAGGAGGAAAGGGCTTTCAAGAGCCAGTAAAAAAGTCTGAGACAGCCCCTGCTCCCAGTGTTAGAAATCCCACAAGAAGACCAAGCTACACACCTGTGACATATATGCAGAGGGCCTAAGTCAGATCCATGTAGGCTCGCTGCTTATTGGCTCAGTCTCTGTGAGCCCCTATGGACCCAGGGTTGTTGATTCTGTGGGTTTTCTTGTGGTATCTTTGACTCCTCTGGCTCCTACAATTCTTCCTTTCTTTCCCCCACAAGATTTTTCAAGCTCCACCTAATGTTTAGCTGTGGGTCTCTGCATCTGTTTCCATCAGTTGCTGGGTGACACCTCTCTGATGACAACTGGGCTAGGTACCAATCTGTGAGCATAGCAGAATATCGTTAGGAATCATTTCCTTGACTTTTTTGCCAGTTATGTTGGGTTCTCTGGGATATCCAGCCTGTGGTTCCTAGACCTCCAGGCAGTATAGAGGTAGGCTGCCTCTCATGGCATTGGTCTCAAGCTGGACCAGTCATTGGTTTTCCTCTCCCACAATTTCTGTGCCACCTAGACAGGAAAGAGCATAGGTCGAAGGATTTGTGGTTAGGTTGGTGTCCCAGTTCCTCCACTGGAAGTCTTTCTTGATTGCAGGAGATGGCTGTTTCAGGCTCTGTATTCCCCATTACTAGGGTCTTAGCTAGGGTCACATTCGTAGATTCCTGGGAATTTCTATTGCACTAGGTTTCTAGCTCATCCCCAACATGTCCACCCACCAATTCCAGTTGTCTCTCCCAGTATCTTTCCTTCCATCTCCCCCCACATGAGTGCTCCTGCTCCCATCCCCACACGTACTCAGTATGTCCATGTTCTTTTTTCCTTATCAGGGAGATTCATGTGTCTTCCCCTTGAGACCTCCTTGTTACTTAGCTTCTCTTGGTCTGTGGGTTGTAGCATGGTAATTCTTTACGGCTAATATCTGCTTATAAGTGAATACATACCATTTTTGTTTTTCTGGATCTGGGTTACCTCACTCAGGATGATTTTTCCTAGTTCCACCCACTTAACTGCAAATTTTACGATATTTTTTTAACAGCCAAGTAATACCCCATTGTATAAATGCTTCACATTTTGTATAATTTATCTTTTATTCACATTACATCCTAATCACAGACTCTCTCCCTTCTCTCCTCCCAGTCTTGCTCTTACAAATCCCTCCCCCCATTACTCTCCTCCCTTCTCTGAAGAGAAGGGGAAGCCCACCTTGCATACCACCCCACCCTGGGACATCTAGTCCCAGCAGGACCAAGCACGTTCTCTCCCACTGAGGCTCAACCAGGCAGTCCAGCTAGGGAAGGGATCCAATGGCAGGCAACTGAGTCGGAAACAGCCCTCTCTGCAATTGTTAGCAGAACACATGAAGACGGAGCTGCACATCTGCTACAAATGTGTGTGTGGGAGGGGTGGGGGTTAGGTCCAATATTCATTATTTCCAAAGCAGCTCCTGCTGGGGTCATCTATGGCCTCCATGTCATCTTGTCACTATGTTTAGAGAGCAATCTGGTAGTCCCTTCCTCTTAGTCTGAAACACCAAGAATCAAGTCCTCCTTTTAAAGCTCTTTCTAAAGAGCTTAAAGAAGGTCACTCCCCTTTCCCAGCCTGCACCACTCTTGAGAAGTAACCCCTAAGATTTGCAGCTTTATGTCTCCCTGAAGAGTGTCAGCATCTCTCACAGTTGCTTCTCACTGTACCCAAAGCTTCAGGCCCAGCACCATCCCCATGATGAGTATCCGCTTTGCCTCATCTACTCTTCATCCCCACTATATACACTCATTGACTACTGGCTTCATCCAGCTTCAGTTATGCTCCATTCTTATTGGTTGGGTTGCTTCCTGATGTTTTAGAATGAAATAGGAACCTTCCTTCACGTGGTCTCCGAGATACCGCGCCATAATCGTGTACTGGGTACAAGTCGACTTTTTCCCCAGTGGCAGATGTATTGGTACCTCTCATCCACAAGGTACCAGTAGGAGAGGCAGTAAGATCTTAGGAAGTGGGGCATATTGGGAGGTTCTTAGGCAAATCTGAAGCATACCTTCAAAATGGATTGTGAGACTCCAAGACCTCTTTGTTTTCTCTCTGGTAATTTGATATCTTCCTCACACACATATGCTTGCCTAGATGTGATATACCTTGATGTAGCATAGGCAGGCGGGCTCTCACAAGATCTAAGCTAGTGTCCCTATCATATTCCTTAACTTAAGTGAAACTCTTTGCTTTATAAAATTGACCTGCCTCTGGTATTCCACTATAGCAACAAAACACAGATAAATCACCTATGTAGTCCTTTCTTCCTCTCCGGTTTAAGTGTCTGTGTAGTTAGCACGCTTGTGGTATTGAGTGAACAGACACAACACAAAGCAGGGTAAGTTCACAGGAGTTCTCAGAACCAAGAATTACCCAGCCACAAAGATACACAATATCAAGTCTTAAAAGCCCGAGTCAAAGCTAACAATCTGCTAGCATTTGATTGAAAAATCTAGGCTTGGGTTGACAATATGGCTAAGTGGGCAAAGGCCTTTTTACGTCAAGCCTGACACCTGAATTCAATCCTATATATATATACACATTTTTAAATTAAAATAAAATCCCAGGCTTAGGCCAATAAATATTGCCCATTCTATCCATTACGTCTATCATTGCTTCCACAGAATATCTGACAAAAGCAAATTAAGGAATTAAGACTGTATTTTGTCTGCCCATTGGTGCAGTTGGTTCATCTTGGGAAAGCCATGCACGGCAGCAAGGACCTGAGGCAGCTGCTCGCACTTTACCCACAGCCAGGAAGAGCCAGGATGAACACTGCTCTGCCTTCTCCACCCTAGTCAGCACCGGCCGCAGCCCATCATCAGATAGCTTCCCACCTCAGGGTGGGTCTTTCCACCCAGTTACCTCAACTTAGAATCTGCTTCGCCAAGATTTTGATGGTGTCACCTAGGTGATCCTAGATCCTGTCAAGCTAACAGTCAGGATTAATTGACCTATCACAGGCTCCTGCCTAGCCACTGTGATTGGTCCAGAAGTGAGCACATGTCCTGAATTATCTCAAGAGCACTACAGATCTGTACCTCTCACTCCGTAGTTGAGGAATCTCTGTCTCTTTCCTTCCTTCATCCCTTCCCAGTCATTGGTTAGAAATAAGAAAAGAGTACCCTACCTACTACTGATAAACACTTTTTAAAAATTCAAGAATACAACCCATATACTAAAGATGATAATTCAGACAGGAAAAACCTGAACTTGATAGCATTATTGAACTTCTAGGTCAACTAAACCTAAAGCCTTCATTCTACTGAACTTACCATATGAAACAGACGATGTCAGTGTATTAGTTACTTCGTGTTTCTGTTACTTGAGATACAGTAAATTGATCCACACAATATTTTTTTCATTCCTTAGTTCAATGAGCCCATGATTCCAAGCATGGCTCAGACTAGCTCCCGGTATCTTGCACAGGTACATATAATCTAGGAGTTGGTAGGCGATGATAGTGTAGACTACATTTTTAATACACTAAAGAACACTTCTTTTCCGGCTTCTACTTGTGCTGGTCCACATTTTTCTCTTCTTTGCAGACCGATCCCTGATGCATTCAGGGCAGGACAGTGGGCAGATCATTTATTTCACAGAGTTGACGACAGGTGTGCTTGTGACCCACTGCCCCTGCCTCCTGCCTCGCCTTATGGGTCCATCCCCTCCAGCTGCTTCTTCCCACTTCTGATGAACTGGACATTAGGAAGCACCTATCCCCATGGATCACCATCCATCAAACCTCTTCTACAGGACCAGAGATGAGAGCCAAGAGACAGCTGTGGCCACCACCTGTTTTGACTGGAGTTGTTCTTCTAGACTCCCATGATGCCTTTTGCAATGGAGTGGCATTTGAATATTAGCGATGCCCACAGTTGTTGCGTACAAAGCTCTGCAGTGCACTCGCATCACAGAAGCTCAGCAGCGATGCAGACACTCTTGTAAGCCCTGTTTTCCACATGAGGTAATGGGCCAAGGGAGGGAAAATAATTTGCCAAAGTCCACACAGCTGGTGAATGAAGCCCCTATTTCCTGGATCATAGAAAATAAAGGTAGAAAAAATCGGGTTCTGTGATTTATTTTGCTTTAATTAAATCAGTCTTTTCTAAAAGTCTCAATGAAAAACAATAGCTCTGAAAAGGAACCTGACCAAACAGTATGAGAAACAGAAGCTACTTGGGCTGGTCAGCCCCCTTGCTTTGTTGCATCCAGCCCTGCATGGATTACCAGTGCTAGAAAGTTCTGGGACATTTTTGCAAAAAAATCCTCTTCAAATGTGCCAAAAGATATAAATTCATTAATTTTTTTTAAAAAAGCCCTTTCTCCTTTCAAGCCATCTCTTCTTCCCTCCCTTTTCTGCAAGGCAGTGTCTCTTGTCCTCTGCTTGGCTCCTGAATGTGGCTCCCTTCCTTCACGCCAGGCCTCTTCACCCCTTCCCAGGGAATAGCAACTGCCCACTGCCAATGTCCACATGGCACTTGCTGCACGGTCACTGAGGACGGCGCAGTTGCCTGCACCTTATAAAGAGAGAAGAGCAGGAAAGAAAACCTGAAGAGCAGAAGCTTCTAGAATAACCATTCCAGTCATTCTTCCAGCCCTGTTGGGCAACTGTCCTCTCCTCTGCCTGAGGTTTCACTATAAATCTAGAGTTCTGCCTCATTCTGAAATGTCAGGGTGAACTTTCAGTTGGACAGTTAAATAAACGTACAAGGTCACTGGCAAGGACGGATACTCACAAGGCTCTGTTCTGGAACTTTCCAAGTGAAGACAGGGCCCCGTGTTAATTCAAGGTTCCACCTTGTGTTCTGCTTGACTTTGGTGGTTTAAATCTCAGTGTGGTTCTCTCAAGGAAACCCGAAGAACTAACCTTTCAAACAGAGCCTTTCCAATGCATCAAAGGTTCTCCCAAACATGACTCTGTCTGCCAATAGTGCAAGATCCTGCCTGCTACAAAGTCAAGCCCATTTTACATCTCTTCATTGAATACCTCAACAGCATCACCCTAGTACAGTGAGTGACAAGCTCTTCCTAAATATGGATGGGACTTAGCCAGGGGATTAGAGAATCGCTATCAAGCCAAATCCAATGGTTTTCATGACAGACAAAGAAGCAAGGCTCACGGGGGTGACATGAGATAACTAAGAATGTAACCAGGAGGCTCTTTGAAGCAGCACTCAGGCCAGTATAATTTTGAACTTGATAACTAAGCTCTCTCTTTCGCAGATAAGGTATAAACACAAAACTCTAACGTTTTTAGAGTTCACTCCTCCACCGCAAAACCTTCACCCCGAGTCTCTCTTCTGCCATGCACTTTGAACATGCACTTTTGTCCCAGACTAGGCATCTGGAACTCTATAGTTGCACCATGTGCAGGCTGGTATTGTGTGAGCATGAGCAGCACTAGACATAACTCTGGAATCTCAGGGAACCTTCGCTTGGTTCATTCATGGGTCTACTTGGTGGACATCAACCAGTTCAAGACAGAAAAACCATGATTTGGTCATGGGTCCATCAGTAAAACCCCAAAGAATCGGATTGTTGGAAAATTTCTTCTCTCCTCTTCTCTCCTGATATTGATCATTTCACAAGATTTGAGGCATTTATTACTCTGCATTATTTATTGGCATATGCTGTGTCCTAGCAACGTTGCTGGCATTTCATATTTATGAGTGAAGACGCTTCTGCCTGTGACATTTGTTGGAGCAGTAAACACAAACTGTATTGAGAAAAGAGACAGAGTGGGCAATAAGCATGGTAGCTGCATGAATTATATATGAAAACGTAGGGGCAATTACATCGGGATCAAAGGAGATCGGAACTAATGTGGCATCGGACTGATGTTTCAAATTAAATATTTAGATAGGGCTCAGTGAGAAAATGGTCATACTGAAGCACAAAGCCTTCATCTGTGTCTGCTTGCATGAGAGCAAGGTGTTCAGAGTGGCTGAGGTAAGGTGCAGTGGGAGAGAACAGAGGAGACAGGACATTGTCGCTACCAGTCAGCTGTTGGTCAGGGGCATCTGTCTGTTTTGTTTTTTTTCCGGGTTCCCCTGTTTTTATATCCATCTTCTCTACTCAGCCTATGTGTTTTAGGTGAGCCCTGTGAAATTTCTCTTGAAAGGAGAAGGGGCGAGTCTAGAACAGTCAAATCTGAGGAACTAGTGCCCTGGTCCTTGTAACTAGTCTCAAAGTAGACATCAGATTTGTGTTACTTTTAAAATTCAGTCCTAAGGTTTTCGCTGAACCTGGCCTGGGTTGTCATGTTGATGGTGCGTCGGCATGAGGCTTCCAGCAACTCTTGTGGCAGTGTGAAGCTGAAAAATGCTTAAGAAGGAGGACATTGTAGAGAAACCAAGAGCCTAGGAGGGGAGAAACAAGGACTCCTGGTGGCAGCATTTGCCTACCTGGACCCATCTCTACCTGAAGCTATTTTATTTCCCTTGACTTTAGGTTAACTATGCACTTTACCCTGAACAATAGATGTATGCACAAATGTCAGTGTGCTAGTCCCAACCGTTGGCTTTAAGTGGCCTTGTACTCTTTTGCTTAGTTAACACCATCAGAAGACTCTGCCCCAGTTGCCCTATGGGTCTCAGGAGAAAGACCCTATACCCTATACCCTATACCAAGCTACTCCAGTTGAATCTCAGCTTTCCACCTGGAGACAGAGCTATTCATGCTAGTCATCTGCCCTAGCTGAACAGACTACACTGAATTTACTAGCAATATAGTAAACGATGTTCATCTCAAGATTCAGGAATATGGGGTCATTTGTTATACAGCAGTTGCTAACTACTAGACTGACTTCGTAGTATTTGCTACCCACAGCAATCTTCCTGGCCTATGTCCTTGGATATGCACCTGCCATCTGCCTTTCCCAGGCATTCTGGACACCTCGGAGTAAGATATTTAGACTCTCTGAATATGAGAGGGAAGACTTCCATTTTCTTGATTATAGAATTTCCAGACAAAACAAAGGGTGCCCCATTTAGCTAGAATTTCAAGTAAAAACTGAATATTTTTGTATACACATGCCCCAGGCATTAGATCCGAACATTTGTCCCCAAATAAAATTTATCCAGACCTTCTACAATCTGTGATTGCTAAATATGGCAATTCTATTCCTTCGGAACTTACTCTGATTTAGAGAAACCAAGACAACTACCTCCATTCACTTAAAGCTTGCATCATCTATTTTATCACTGCGTGGAAGAACTACTTTCAGTAAATGCTGAGACCAGGTTTTGGCCACAGAGACAGCTCTTGGTACATTCTCTCTAAATTCCTAGGCACAGAGCTGAAGAGTGGAGGCGCTGTAGAGTTGTTTCACTCCATATTCAGTTAACCAAGCCCATTCACTCCATTTTATACTTGATTATGAAAATATTTCTATTCTCAACACACTGGGAGGTGAAACAGAGTTGGATACCAACAGCCATGGCTTCAGATTGCAAATGGCTGCTTATCACGGCTCAGCTCACAGAAGGACCGTATTTCACTGTCAAGTTGTTTAAAGTCTTCAACTCCAGAATCAAATGCCTGTCCAAGAAACTTTCAGTTTCCTTTTTGATAAATGTGTATAAATCCTTTCTCTTTAATGTTATTCCAATTTGCCATTATGTTACAATGGTGTTTCTGTGAAGCCTCAGGACCTTTTGAAGCTTTTCTTATCTTTCCCTTGTGCTAACAACCACAACAATGCTCTCTCTGGTCTCTGGTACACGCAATCCTGGCTCTAGCAAAGACTCGAGAAACTATCTGGCCAGTAGAAGCCTTGGATAGTAGAGATTCAAGGTTGCATGTAAATTCTTTGTCATAGGTCTGATAAACTGGCTCAGTAGGCGAGGGAGCTTGCTGTCAATTCTCATGACTTGTGTTTGATTCCCTAACTCACAGGTCAGGAGAGAACTAACTCTTACTTCTACATGTGCACTATGGCACGTGAGTAACCCCCCCCCCCCACCAACTCACATATACACAAAGATAGATAGATAGATAGATAGATAGATAGATAGATAGATAGATAGATAGATAGACAGATATAGTGTCATGGTTTGAATATGTTTGGCCCAGGGGGTAGCACTATTAGGAGGTGTGGCCTTGTTGGAATAGATGTGTCACTGTGGCGTGGGCTTAAGACCTAGCTGCCTGGAAGTCAGTATTCTGCTAGCAGCCTTCAGATGAAGATGTAGAACTCTCAGCTCCTCCTGCACCATGCCTGCCTGGACGCTGCCATGCTCCCATCTTGATGATTATGGACTGAACCTCTGAACCTGTAAGCCAGTCCTAATTAAATGTCATTTATAAGACTTGTCCTTGGTCACGTGGTCTGTTCACAGAAGTAAGACCCTAAGGCAGATAGACAGACAGTTAGATATAGATAAACAGTTTACTGTAAGTGGCTGGAATATAGCATACCAAGCAACCGCTGCTGCAGACTCACTTTTCAGTCAACATCTTATGAACTGCATTACATATCAACTGATCCATGTGCGATACAGTTTGAATCTGAAGTATCCCCAGAGCTCATCTGGTGACTGTTTGGTCAGAGGTAGGAGATGTAAAAATCATTTGATAGTGAGATGCTGCCCCAGTCCATAACTAGTCTGTGGATGTGTTCATATCTTTATGAGATATTGGAAATGATACACACCTCCAGAGGTGAAGAAAGCTATTGAGGGATACATTTTGGCCATGGTCCCTTCTCCTCCACTTCCTTCCTTCCCACCAGCATGAGATGAGCAGCTATCCTTAGCTATGCCCTTCTGCCATGATCTCTGCTTCATTACAAGCCCAGAAGCAATGGGACCACGTGAGTATGGGCTTCAACCTCTAAAAACTTAAGACAAAATAAGTATTCTCATTTTTAAAAATTAATTATTTTATTTATTTACATCCCAAATGTTACCACCTCCCACTCCCCTCCCAGAGTTCTTCACTCCATTTCCCCTTCCCCTTCATTCTGAGAGGGTGCCTTCCCCAGGGCATCCTCCTTCTCTGGGGCATCAAGACTCTTCAGGATTAAACACATTTTTTTCTCACTGGTCCAGAGAAGGCATATGTGCCCTTGCTACACATGTGCCAGGGACCTCCTACCAGCCCGTGTTTGCTCTTTGTTGGTAGTGTAGTCTCTGGTTGTTCCCAGAGGTCCAGGTTAGTTGACACTGTTGGTCTTCCTATATGATTGCCAACCCCTTCAGTTCCTTCAATCCTTCCTATAACTCTTCCATAAGGGTCCCTGACCTCAGACTAATGGCTGGCTATAAGTATCTGCATCTGTCTCCGTCAGCTGCTTGTTGGGCCTCTCAGAGGACAGCCATGCCAGGTTCCTGTCTGCAAGCACAATATAGCATCAGTAATAGTGACAGGATTTGGTGCCTGCCCATCTCTTTTAAGGCTATTTATCTCAGACATCTTTTCCACACTGAGGGGAAGCAGACGAATATGGGATGCAAATAGCTCTTGACCTTGACTAATGTTAGCATCACCTGGAAAACATTTTAAAGAATCCTGTTCCCTGGGGTCTTCCTCACTTGATTGATGGATCATTAGCATCCTTAGGCCCTAAGGGGTCTACAGTGGAGGAAGCAAGATGGACTATCTACAAATGCAGCAGTCTGACAGGACAGACAGGGACTCTGATCCATGATAGGAGGGAGTTCCTCCATGACTTCCCTCAGCTTCAGCCCCCACTACTAACAAAGCATGGTGGCTTCTCAGCAGGGTGCTGCAAAACTGGGCTTTGCTTTGCTTCATTTGTTCCTCATTGACTCCTCTGTAGACAGCATAAATGCACAGCATAGCTCAGAAAATCCAATTCAGAACACCAAAACATTAGAGAGCTTTTTAAAATGTGTATTTATATAATGTTTAATACAGCACAGAGCCCATGACCATCAGCCTCATTAACCAGCACCCTGCTTCAACAATCATGTTCATTTCCTAGTCTTGCTTCTTCTGATTGTTTTGTTTTGTTTTTATTAGATATTTTAGAAGCAATGTCAGCTACTAGATCATGCACCTGTAGTTACACCAGCATTTTTTCTTTAAAAATGTGCTATTAATAAACATAACATGACTATCACGACAGTCACTGTTAAGTACACAGTTCGGTGCCATCGAGTCTATTTGCAGAGTAAGCATCACCACCAGTAGTCCTTGTTTGTTTTCTATTGATATGATCAATAACATAAGCAAAATCAGATTGTGGAGAAAAGGGTTTATTGAGCTTACCCATTCTGATCATAGTCCATCACTGAGGGAAGCCAAGGTAGGAACTCAAGCAGAGCAGACTCCAGCAGTAAGAACTAAAACAGAAGCCATGGAGGAATACTACTTACTGCCTTGATCCCTATGGCTTGCTCAGTTTGCCTGCTTATCTAACCTAGGACCACCAGCCCAGGGTGGCACAGCCCATAATGGGCTGTACCTTCCCTCATAAATCAGTAATCAAGAAGATGCCCCTACAGACATACACTTACAGGTCAGTTCGATAGATATGACTCGTCCATTGATGTTCCTTCATCTGTGATGACTCCAGCTTGTGTCTGATTGACAAAATCCAACCATCACTACTACTCTTCTTGAAAGCCATAGCTGGCTTCCTGACTAAAACTGTATTGGCTCAGTACTAATTTCCAATTCATCTCTCCTGGCCTCTGGGAACAGCTATCCTTTTTCTGTTTCTAGGGATTTGGCAATTCCAGGGACCTCATAAAAGCCACATAATACTTGTCCTCAGTGTGTGGCATCTTTTGTTTAGTAGCATAATGCCATTAAGTTTCACCCATGTTACAGTATGAAAGGCCCAAGTCCTACCGTTTTCCCCACCATTAGCAGAATACAATAATAACCTTCAATGCCATCTCTGATTGGGTTCCTTCTCCTTGGATGTCTCAAATAAGCCATTGCAGAACTCACAACAGCTTTGGTTTCTTGCATAGGGTCCATACAAGACCGCACCAATACAGTGGATCATGGGTAGTGGAGGGGCTCATAGGGATCTGCCCCTCCCAGGGGAGCTGGTGGCCATGTCAAAAGCTGCTGGAAGAGAAGTCATGTTCTTTGCTGATGCATCCACTGCTGAGTTCCTTGTGATCCAAGGGACAGTGTTACACTCACCCCTTCATGAATATCCCTTGTTAAACTCAACAGGTCACAAAGCAAAAAAAAGATCAAGCTAAAAAGCCATGAAAACAGGTGTGAGAAAGGTGTGCAGGGAGATGGGCAGGGTCAGAAGCAAATTAGTGAGGACAGAGGAATGAGTATGAGTAGAAGGCATTATGTACACAGGCAAAGTTATCAAGGACGAAGTTAATTTCAAACAATGTGTCCTTTACATTTAATCTATTGAAAGGATTATTCAAACAAAAGCCATATTGATTTTTCTGGAATTGTTCTTGAGTTGTCTTTATAAACATGGTGTGTGTGTGTGTGTGTGTGTGTGTGTGTGTGTGTATGTGTGTGTGTGTGTGTGTGTGTGTGTGTTTTAAAGACTGGATTGGAACTACTTCAGAAAGTCTCAAACTTGAGAGCCTCCTGCCTCAAACATTTTAGTACCAAAATTACAGGTATGTGCCACCATGCCTGGCCAGAGTTAGCATTTTTATTGTGGTGTGTTCTGTATGTCCTGGAAATCAAATCCAGATCCTGGTACATGCAGGAAAAGGACTCTTCCCATGAGCCACCTCTTCCACTCGAGTATGGCTGTTTAAAGATGTTCTAGTGGAAGTGTTGAAGATTTCGACTAAAATGAACAAAGATTACGCAAGATAATATAGAGAATGTAGCTGAGAAAATGGCACAGCTTCAAATAAAGAAGATGAAGGATAATTCAGAATATAGAACTAAGATATAAAGACCAGACCAAGGAGAGAGCATAAGGAGTCTTTTTCAAAGACTGGGAGGAGCCCTGACCAAATTTACAAACAACCATCTGTAGTAGTTGTATATTTCTTGTTTTGCGTCCCTATTTGGATGAAAATATGTACACGGGGTGTTCTAAAGCTGCCACATCATGTGCTGGATGTGAAAAGAACAGATCCCTTGCTCCCTAGACACAGGTAAATGTGACACTCAAGTGACTGTGCCTAGTGACATAATGGGACAAAACCTGGAGGCCTAAGAAAAAGTCTATTTTATTTTACGTAAGGATGAGCAGGAGTTATCCGAAGGGAATATTATGGAAGAATGTGTTGTTCATAGTTTTTGATTCTATGTTCGCAAACTTTCAATGTGATCTAGACACCCATCTTACCCTGTTTTATGATGCTATGATGTAATAGTTGAGGCTGGATAACTAAATTGACTAGAAATCTATGATAATGTCATTGAACCATTGATAGTGGCAAGTCTTTAATGATTTAAACATCTCCTAAAGATCTCACCTCTTAATACAGTTAAACAATATCAACTCTCAGCCTGAGTCTGGAAGTAGACAAGTCTCAAAGCACAACAACACTGCTCTCTGCCAAGCACAATGCTGAGTGACTTCTGAGGCCAGGTCATTTCTATGTGACATGCATGTGACATGCTTCTGCCTTGCTATCTTGGGATATATATTCTTGGGGTTGAGCCACCATCCTATGAGGAAACCCAAGGAAGTCCCTGTTGAAATCACCAACCATGTGAGTAAACAGGAAGTGAATGTTCCAATCTTAGAAGACCCATCCTAGCTGACACCACGTAGAGAAGAAATGAGCTCTCCCCATTGAACATTACAGGCTTGTGATCAAAATAATGCCTGCTGTGTTTTAAGCTATTCTTTTAGAGGGACTGTTTATCACATAGCAATAGATAACCAAAACGCTTAGCAAAAATGGTTCTCCCAAAGGCATTCTGACTTCAGAATCCAAATCAACAACTGATAAAGAATACTATGTTGCTCAGGTCCCTACTTGGAACTAAATATAATATAATATGATATGATATAATATTATATAATATAATTTTTTATTTATATATATATATATATGTTGCCTACAAATGACTCCCAGCTTCAAGGCTGAAAAGAACCCTCGGGCCCAAGGTCATGACCTTCTCAAGGATATCCTGCATCTATTGCCCAGTTGATTCATTGATATAAAGGCTGGAAAAGTCTTACCCCAACTGGGGCCAACTACAAAGGACTAGCCAGGCCTCAGAACCCTCTGTAGGGTCAATCAAGGCCTGGTTGCACATGAGCCTGACTTCCCTCTTTCCTGGGTCTGCCTCTTTCACTTCCTCTGCAGATGCTGTTCCTGAGAAAACTAGTCCGAAGCGCTTACATACAAATTTCCACTGCAGAGTCTTTTGTAGGAGGTTGCTCTGCAGAGCTGCTCTTGACCATGATGAGAAAAGGAGTGGACTGAGATGCTTACAAAGGTGGCCAATGGCAGGCACTCAGAGGCGGCAGTTCATGGGCAGGGCCTGGGGAACTGACTGCATGTAAGCAAGTTGGGTTGAATGCCTGTTGCATGCTGCGAATTCAAGGATAAAAGGCTGCATTGGTCTAGAAAAGTTCACCATCTAAAAACAGATACAGGCAAAGAAAGGTAAACATTCAAGACAGAGTAATAAATATTAACACAGGGGAGGGGGATATCAGGTTCATGGGGCTCTAGAGAGCCAGCATCCTGAACTTGATAATATAGAAGGTGAATTTCATTCAGGAAGCAGTAAGTATTGCTGAAATACAAAAACATGGGAGACGGGAAGCAATATAGCTAGAAATCCTGGTGGGCAAGTGGAACGTGTTTTGCACCGCCATTTCTCTTTGCTTGGAGTCACTGGATAATAAAGACAAAGGTAACTTTTCCACATGGAGTATTGCAAAAGCAACCGTGAACACATTTCCTGTCTCCAGCCACGCACTTTCACACTGTATATCAAGATGTGGGCATAAGAGATATTTTATAGGACAATAAAGACCTGCTAACTGGTTTCAAGCAATGGATCATTGGATGCTGGGAGAGATGACTCAGTAGCTAAGAGCACTTACTCAGCAAGCATGAAAACCTATGTTCAGACCACCACCAACCCCTCAATGAGCTGATATAGCCCCAGCTCTTGGAGTTGGTAGAGACAGGTAAATCCGAAGGGTTCATTGGCTGGGTAGCCGAGTAGAAAAGGTGAGCTTCTGGTTCAGTGGGAGACTGCCTCCAGGAAATAAGTGGAGAGCAACAAAGGAAGGCATCTAATGTTCTGTGCTGGCCTCCATATGTGTGTACCTGGATACTCATGTGTGTGCTCATACATACACAGAGGAAGAAATAGATCATTTAAGCTAAGTCTATGTTTTACAAGGATCACCATGCCCACATCTTGATATACAGTGTAAGAGAGCACGGCTGGAGACAGGCCATACACTCTTTATTTATTATTTGATTATTTGTTTTTATTATTTTGTTTTTATTCGGTGACTCCAAACAAAAAGAAATGGAGATGCTGCAACTCTAGTCTTACTACTTGCAAAACATACTAAGAAACAAACAATCAAACAGAAAAAAAAAAAAAAACCAAACCCACAAGCCATCCAGTCTGGGCACTTTAGGTCAGATGTGGCTCTTGATAATGACTGAATTGAGCAACTAGCTGATTAATCCTACTTTGTAGGCAGAGGCTGAGACAACAGGAAAAAAATGTTTGCCAGTTTCATAAGAATATTAGTTCCTCTACCCCCTCACCCTGGAGAAGGCACCAGTTCCTCAAAATGAGGATCTGTGCTAGTTAGACACTTTCTGTGGTACCACAAGACCCAGACAGATATTGAGATAGTCCGGGTAACCTAGTAGAGGCTCAAGCATGCCATCGTCGTTCCAAGGATGAAAACCTTGCTACTCACAGCCTGCTATCAAGAACATTTAGTGTGAAGCTGGAGAGATGGTTTGGTGCTATTCTTACAGAGGGTCCAGGTCAGATCACATATAGAAGCTCCCCCATGTGGAGGCTCCTAGCCATCTGTAATTCCTGTTTCAGAGGATTCTATGCCTTTATCTGACCCCCATGGGTGCCAGGCATGCATGCAGTACACCAACACACACACACACACACACACACACACACACACACACACACACACACACACGCAAACCACTTGTACATATAAAATACAACAAGTAAATTTTTAAAAAGAACATTTGGTCTAGCCTGAGCTAGAATCTGTTTGTCATTTGAGTTTGTTTTGACACTTATAAGCCACTATGTCTTTGAGTCACAGAAAAGAATCAACAGTTGAACAAAGCAATGCAGAGAGAACCCTCATGAGTCCCTCTCCTACTGACTTAAGGAGTAATCCCAACACCAGGGCATTGTCAGCATGCCTTGGGATCCCTTTTCTTTAGGATTAGAAAGTAGAAAATAGGCACCGGGAGATACACAGTATACATATGTACACAACCAGAATTCCACTCCACTCAAAACTCTAAATTCTTAAATTTGAATTACATATGAATACACCTTTAAAAATCACACAGTAAAACATTATGATTTTAAAATGTCCCTCTTCCATCTTACCTGCATTTCTTTTCCTTCTCTTTTCAGTTTCCAGGGCAAAGCAATCAATCATTGTTTCTAGCTTCTTGGTATCTTTACAGTGAAATCCTATGCATATATAAAATGTATGTAAATATGTATTCCATATATGACAGCATACTTCTCTATTCAAAACATGATGCATCTTGCTTTTTAAAACTTAATGTGCTGTAGACGTCTTTGCTGTTGACACATGTAGATCATTTAAAAGCTCTATCCTAATGAATGATGAGGCCATATACAATATTTACTTACTGAAATATTGGCAACAGGTAGCCTTGTGTGCCTACGAGTTTGCCAAGCACAGGCATTTATATAGAAGGGTGAGATGACTGCATGGAAGGACTGGTGCTTTTAATTTGTTTGAAAGATACTGACAAGTTACTATGGTAGCTTTTCTCTTGATGCTCCCCCCTCTTCAGTCACCCACGGTTTTCCACCAGAGACATGTATGTCTGGAAGACTTTTCAAACTGTAAAGACATGATCTGCCCATCCACAGGGTAGATCAGAATTATTGAGGACTGGACATTTCCAAAAGCAGCCCTCACTCCCGTGCACGTGTGCACGTGATGAATAAATGCCCAGTTTGCGTTTGGCCAGAGACAATTCTCTACCACCTCTCAAAGGTGTCCAGTGGTTTTGAGTCTTATATTATCAAAACAAAAGGGTCTCATTAATATATTCTCTGTACCCTTCTCTCTCTCCCTCTTTATTTCTTTAGCAGGGTTACTTGGGGTCACCTGTCAGATAAACTATTTGTATTTCTGAACTTGTCTTTCATGACTTATGCATTGCAAACTTAATTCCCAGTGCAGTATTGGAGGGTGAGATCTAAGTGGAGATATGTAAGTCAAGAGAGTTGCATCCTCAGGGCCCTGCCACTCTCTCTTACCTTATCACTCTATGTCACATAAAGAGCAACCTAGAAGGGCATTGCAGACCCTGGCACATTGGTTTTGAACTTCTTAGCTCGTCTATGCCAGATGCCTCTCTGGTCTGTGAATCATGTCAGATTAGACTCTGCCCACCTTTAAGTTGATACCTCTCACCATCCATTTTGTGTTTCTATAGCAAAATGCCCAAGGCCTGACATTTTCTAAAGAAAGGAGGTTTAGTTGGCTTGGTTTTAGTGGTTGAAATTCAACATCAGGTCACCCCATCCTTGTCACCCTTTGGAAGAGCTTTCTGACTTAGCCAATAACATGGTAGAAAGACAGTGTCACATGGTGAAGCTTTGTGTGTGTGTGTGTGTGTGTGTGTGTGTGTGTGTGTGTGTGTGTGTGTGTGAGAGAGAGAGAGAGAGAGAGAGAAAGAGAGAGAGAGAGATCATACAAGAGACAAGAAACAAGAGAAAGTGAGCCTTTCTTTTCAAATGAGCTTTATATATGTATTTATATACTATTATTTATATATATTTATATATTATATATTTATATATCATATATTATATGTAATTTTATATCATATTTAAGTGATTATAACTGAGCTTTATAATCACCTTCTCTTCAGTAACCAACTAAGTCTCTTGAGACCTAAATTATTCTTTCAAAATGGTTCCTCTGGTGACCTAATGCTTACATCCCACAAAGCCCTACCTCTTAAAGATTCTTACCTCTCAATAGCCTGGGGAATCAAGCTTCCTTTAAGAAAAAAATAAATAAGCCTCCAATACTATTCCATAGTCAGAGGGAAAGCATGGGAGATGGTAACCCTAGCTAAAGGAGCACACGGGTGAGGGACATCAGCAGTTTGCAGTCAACAGCAACAATGCTGGTCATCAAGTCTTCCCCAGGTTGGCTAAGGGAGGGTGTGGGTGCTGAAGTGGACAGAGATGGCAGGTCTTTGGAATAGGTCAGGGGGACCTGGGGCAGAAGATGATCTTTGGAGATTTTACATGTTAATCTAGGGTAGAGTCCTGGTCCAAGACAAAAAGCAACTGCAGACCAGGCAATTCTGTCGTAAGGCTCCAAGTGTTCTGCTCTTGTGATTTACAGACATGTTTCTGGTTTGCAGTGGCCTGTTTTCATAGTAAAGGCTTTTATTATCATAGCACTCATTAGTGAAGATATTATTGTTGTAACACAGAAAGAAAGTCATTTCTACCTTGGCTAAACCCAAGGTTCAGCCTTCTCTGCTTATAAACCAGGGCTGCAGAGCCTTGGAGGAAAGAATCTTTATTCCTTAGTTTAATTATCAACTACGGTGCTCCTTTGGTGCTCCTTTCGGAACAGCTATTGAAAGGGCCCCCAATGTCTCCTCACCTCAGCTTCTTATACTTTCTTCCTTGCTTTAAGGAATCCTGTTTTCTTTTAAGGAAAAAACCCAAGCAATCAAAACATGGGCTCCTCCATCCGTAAACGATCCTTCTCGGCCTCCATCCCTCTTCCTCCTTCCTGTTCCCTTCTCTGTACCTCACTTGTTTTCTCTTCTCCACCTCAGGCAGCTCTTGCCTCCGGTTCTCTCTCTCTTGTGTGTCTCAGGATCTCACTGCCTTTCTCACACACTGTCAGATGAATGGCCTCAAGTTCAGTCCACATGTGGATAGAAAGGCTCTGACTGGTACTCCCTGGAGCTGGCTTTCTTGTTTCTTTGCTCATCTCTCAGTTAACATAACTAACTATTGTCTCTGCCTGACACTGTTTCCTAGCTGCCCACGTGTTCCTCATTCAATGTAACATAGATATACTCTTCTTTTCCACATTTTCAAGTCTAATAAACCTCTGCCTGACTCAAAATTTATTATCAGTGTTCTCAGAGGTGCAAATATATTATCAACTGGAAAATGGTAGGCATAAACTTACTGACCCCATCCAACATCTACATGGGGTGAAGCCCAATAATTTGTCCTTTATCAAGTTCCCTAAGTAATGCCAATGTACACTTTTAATTTAAGCTCCATATTGCTAGCCTCCCTTCTTTCTCTTTTTTGAGTTTGTATGTGTGTGTGTGTGTGTGTGTGTGTGTGTGTGTGTGTGTGTATGTGTGTGTGTGTCCCATGCACATGAGTACATACAGAGGCCAGAACAGGATGCAAAGTACACTCTTCTGTCATCCTCTGCCTTGTTGCCTTGAGACAGGGTCACTCACTAACTAGAAGTTCACTGTTTGGGCTAGTCTGGCTGCTCAGCAAGCTCTCAGGACATATGTTCTCACCCCCCAATGCCGGGCACAGTCACGTGCAGTCGTGCCTGGCTTTTAATATAGAGGCTGCGGATTCAAACTCAAGTTGTCTGCTTGAAGAACAGGTAATCTCCCTCACTGAGCCACCTTCCCAAGCCCGCTTCTTTTCTGCTATGCATTCTTTCTTGTTTTCTACCAACTGAACTTCTTTCTTCTATGTTTTAAGCTGTTTTTCATTGTATCCACCTTCCAAGCATCCATGAAATACATTTATAATTCCTTTTGTTCTAGCCATGCATTCTCTCTTGTGTGCATGTGACTTCCTCGGCTCAGGTCATTCAGTTACAACTTGTATTAGCCCAGATTCTACTTTTTTCAAATGGCAGAGAAGGTAATTAAAGTTAAGCAAGATTGATCAAAATTAGAGAAAAGCCAGAATGTGTTTGCCACTGTAATATTCTTGTTAGACATAAACTTATTGACCCCATCCAAGATCTGTCCAGCATCTTAAAGTTACCAGGACCTGGCTGCTCTCTTTGTGTCTCCTATCCCTGTTTTCATTTGCATTGGCATTGCTTTTAGTCCAGGTCCCTTTAGATGGTACCTGAAGACCTTCAAAGTGTTTGCTTACACTTCTAGGTTCTACTCTTTTGTGTGACTACACTAAAGCCATCACTGAGGGAAACAGTATAAAAAAATGTTGACACCCTAAGCTGGAGTCACATCGCTGCTCCTGAAGGAAGGCATGAGAGAAGCTTCACTATTTGAAAAGTATCGCTCCTGAATCCCAAATACAATGCTGAGCAAAGACGTCTGTGGTCTCATGGAGCTGGTAATCCAAAATGAGATACAGACAAGAAACAGGTCAAAATGAACTGCCAGATACTAGCATAAAAGAATAATGTAATGCAGGTGGATAAGGCTGCAGAAGAGAGAACATATATTGCTTCTCTGAGAATTTTGAGATGGTGATAACTGGAGGTTCGTTGATTCTCAGGGCCTGTTCCCTTTGCCTATGGCCTCCACTGTAGTTCCAAGCTCTGCTTGTTAAACCGTTCATGTCCAGTCACCTTGCAGGGGCCACCCTTCCGTGTGGAAGTGGAAATGTCTCAAATGGGGATTAGTGCGTCCCTTCCCTCCCTTTGCTTGGCATTTCTTTTCTTAAAGGGGATTTTTTTATAGGTGGTAGGAGCCAGCATCGTCTCTCTTTCCTCTCATCTTGAAGATAATAAACAGAAATAGTAGAATGGAAGATACAAAAGAAGGGGAAGCATGAAGCATCAGGAATGAGTCTTGGGAACGCTGAAGGATAGAAAGGGCAAAGCAGAGAGAGGCTTTCCCAGTAAGTCTCTTCCAAGGAAGCATTCTGGATAAAATCCTAAATTTAGAAATGACCGCCTTCACCCATTTCTTCTAATTTCTACCTGGTAGGCATAGTTGTAGGCAGTGGTAATTATCCCAGCTAATGATACTTAGCAAACCCTGCTAATTTTACCTCTTAAAGTATTTCTAGAATTTTCCCAGTGGCTCACATGGCAGTGACCATTTGTATAGTCCAGGCCCCAACATCATTCTCTGGTTTTTGTTTGTTTGTTTTTCCTAATCTCTTATCTGGGTTCTGTCTGGTCTCCTTTCCTCGGCTTTTATCATCTCTCTGAATACTCAACAGATTATTCCCAGAACCGTCTGATTTCTAGTTCTGTGGAATGAAGACTAGAGATGTCTGGCCAGATCTCTAAAGTGGAGCCACTCAGCCAGATTAGGTTTTCTCCAACTTCAGCTGCCTTAAGTGCAAGCATAGCATTGATAGAAATTCAGATGGGGTTTATTTTGACAAAGCTGAGGAGAGGAGGAACGGACAAAGTAGATCCACATAAGAGTTCAATTATAAGAATGCACCATGGAATTTACATCAGTAAATTGGCAACTGAGGCCACAAAGAGCTAGTGAGCAGGGATGATCGAGGACAGATTACTGTATGGTTGACAGAACATATGCAGTGGATGATTTAGTTAGAGTTGTTGGAAGCAATGCAGCTAAACTTCTAGAGAAAGAAAATGGAGATAAAGGGTGAGGGACAGGTGGGGGAGAAAATTAAATGTGAGGAGATGAAGGAGCTGAGAGAATCCTCAGCCATGGGACCATGCAGATGGATGCTGATGGAGCCAAGAATGCAATAGAAACACCAATGGAAAGAAAAGCAGTGTCCAGACAGTGAGTAGGGAATGAAGATGGGTACCAACAGAGAAGACAGTGGATAAGGGCATCCCTGGGAGGAAGGTGCTCTGCCCCAACACTTGCAATCCAGAGGAGCTAGAGAGAGAGTAGTAGAGGGTCTAAACTTCCTCACAGGAGATGAGGAAGACACTATCTGTCCTCTCCAGCCTCCGTGCAAGGAAGATATGAAAAGAAAAAAGTAAACCCCACCCACTGGATAAAATCAATAAGCATGTGGGTTTCAGAGCAAAATGGGGAAGTAAGAGAAGATGAAGAAGTAGAAGATTTTGCTGATGATGTGCACTATGAGTTCCAGAGGGCACGATAAAAAGGGCTGGGGGGAAGGGTGCAGATTCCGACAGGTTAAGAGACGCATAGGGTAATATTGAGGGTCTCCTGGATGAAGTGTAAAGAGAGTTGAACGATGTGAAGTTCATCTGTGTGGAGACAATGAGTGACAGTTCTGATTGCAGCCTCCCTTTCGAGATTAGTCTTTTTTCCCCCTCTTTACCTTACTTATTCTTCTTTCCTACAATACACCCCAACCACGTCCTCCCCCCCTCCACTTCTCCCTGTCTTTTACACACACACACACACACACACACACACACACACACACACACACACTTCCCCCCTCTTCTGAGCCCACTGCTCCTCTGTTTCCCTTCGAAAAAGAGCAGGGATAGCAACTGAACATAGCATAACAAGATGCAATCAAACTAGGCACAAACTCGTATATCAAGGCTGGGTGAGTCTTAAAAGCAGTTTTCAGTGGTGAGGTTGGAAGTACTGGGAGACAGCACAGTCTCACTGGGATGGAAGGAGCTCATTATCAGTCTTCTGGGGAACACGAATCACAGCCTTCTCAGGGACTGTTTCCATTTTCAAGGGAAGTCATCCTCCTGAAGAAGACAGAGGGAAGAAATGTGACACCTTAGATTCTTGCTCCTGTACCCCCTTTTATGTTTACCTTGATCTTTAACCTGTTCTTTTGCCCTTATCCCCACTCCAGTCAGCCCCTCACCCAGCAGAGGTGTGCAACCCTTGGTCTACAGTTTGTGAGAACAAATATACATTTATTTTGCATGGTATTATAACACATTTTCATTCACAGTGTTCATGTTCAAGAACCACACGCATACAAACGCAAAGGTCCCAGAGTGTTTTAGTACGTTTACAATGTTATGTTAAGCCATATTCATAGCAATCCTGGACCATGTATGGCCTACAGGCTATAGAATGTACACCTTTGAAGGCATTAATAATACAACAAAGATTACCCCTGAAGCTGTAATAATCATCAAATTATCAAAATCGAGTAAACATGCAATGATATCTCTATATTTAATGCCATAGCCTCTAAATTATACTGGTACATATTAACAAAAGGTTAATATGGTTATTTAACATTTGAATTGAATTTAATAACTTTAACTTCTTTGAGACGACTGTCAAGGTTGAACATTTAAATTCAATGTTCCTGTAGGGGCAGTAAAAGGATGGTAGATTTGGTAGTAGATGGTATTCCCAAAGCCTTGCAGTCATGTTTTAGCTGGATTATTTCTCAAGACTTAAATAAATTGAAGATATTGAAATCAGTTCAAACAGATCACCTTTACCTTGACCCAACTTTGACAAGTCATCAGAAACTTTATATATAGATGGCACATTGCCATCTATGGATTCCATGGATGCCATTAAGAAATTTTAAGGGCTCCCGAATACTCACGGGAGCAAATATGGAGACAAAGCGTAGAGCAGAGACTGAATGAAAGGCCATCCAGAGGCTGCCCTACCTGGGGATCCATCCCATATACAGTCACCAAACCCAGACACTATTGTGGAGGCCAAGAAGTGCTTGCCTACAGGAGCCTGATATAGCTGTCTCCTGAGAGGCTCTTCCAGAGCTTGACAAATACAGAGGCGGGTGCTGGCAGTCAACCATTGGACTGAGCGTGGGGTCCCCAATGGAGGAGTTAGAGAAAGGACTGAAGGAGCTGAAGGGGTTTACAACCCCATAGGAAGAACAACGATATCAACCAACGAGACCCTCCAGAGCTCCCAGGGACTAAGCCACCAATCAATGAGTACACATGGAGGGACCCATGGCTCCAGCCACATGTGTAGCAGAGGATGGCCTTGTCAGGCATCAATGGGAGGAGAGGTCTTTGGTTCTATGAAGGCTCAATAGATGCCCCAGTGTAGGGGAGTTAGAGGGTGGGGAGGTGGGAGTGGGTGGGTGGGTGGAGGAATACCCTCATAGAAACAGGGGGAAGGGGGATAGGATAGGGAGTTTCCTGGAGGGGGTAAACTGGGAAAGGGGATAACACTTGAAATGTGAATTAAGAAAATATCCAATAAAAAAAAGAAACTTTAGGGGCTAGCAATTTGTGTTAAATATGCAAAACTACCCTCATAGTTACAACTTTGCTCTGTTAGCATTATTTGTGTTACCCCTAGGAGATAGATATTGATACATCCTACTTTGATAAGTAAGAAGATTCCAGAGCACAGATAATGTGTTCACAGCCCACAGCCAGTGACTGTTGGAATTTCTTTCTGGTCTCTTTACATCCTGGTTTTTCTAAAATGAGGTTATGCTATGTATAACCATGCTGGCCTCAACTCCTGATGCTCCTGTGTCTGCTTCTTGAGTGCTGGAATTATTGCCATGGCCCACCACACTACCTTCAGTCTGTCTCTGAGATAGATTGCAAAGCCAGAAAGGACAACTGACTAGCTTGAGGCCAGAGAACTACAAAGTGATGCCTCTAATACTTATTTTGGGAACATTGTTTTTCTTTTATTAACATAATACTTTACCTTCTGTACTCGAATTATCTTGAAACCTGTCCTATTTCCCAAAAATCTGTTTCAAAATTTCTCTTACTTTAGTGTGGCCAATTTTCTGGGTACAGAAATCTAAGAGAAACTTTCCCCAAACAGGTACCTATCCTGCTTCTCCATAAAGAGCAACTTCCTCTTCACTCTCTTGAGAAGTTTGGGGTCACTGCCCCCAATTATTATGTGCAGAACTCCTTATCAGATCCCCCTCCCTCCACCTCCATGAGCTATGAAATCAATAGAAAGTTGGACTTTATACTGTTTCCAACACAGGTCCCTTCCAGTTCTAACATTTCAACAATCCTGAAGTATTCTGGCCTTTAAAATTAGAATGCAAAGGAACAGGTTTCCTCTGTGCATTCACACACACACACACACACACACACACACACACACACACACACACACACTCACACACACACTCACACACATTCACACTCACACACATTCACACTCACACACGCTTGCACTCACACACTCGCACTCACACTCACACACTCACACTCACACACACTCACATACACACTCGCACACACACACAGTGTCTTCGTTCTCCCTCCCCACTCTACCATCCCCCTCTCCACCTGTACCTTAAATTCTTCAGTATTCCTCTCCTCATGTCCACGTCACGTGTCCATGTCACATGTGCTCTATTACCTGCTCTGCCGCCCCCTCCTAACGTGTCTTGTCACTTTTGTGGTCCCTTTGTAGTTTCAGGATCTTAACCCACATTTCCTCCCCTTGTAACCGTACATACGTACATAAGCATTAGAAGCAATCGCGGCATATGACAGAGAACGTGTGGATATTTGTCTTTCTGAGTCTGTGTTAGTTGACTGAACGTATTCTTCAGTTTGATCCGTTTTTTTTCCTGCAAATTTCGGTTCCACGGTTTTTATTGCTGAATAAAATTCCATGTGAATTTGTAGCACATTTTCATTATCAATTCCTTGATTGACGTACAGCTAGGTTGGCTCCATCTCATTGCTACTGTGAATGGGACAGCAATATACATGAATATTTACAAATCTCCGCACTAGGATACACACTCCTTGGGGTATACACTCAGTAATGGTATAGCTGGTCACATGGTAGTTCTATTTCTAGTTTTCTGAGCAACTTCCTCACTTCCTTCCTTCGTGGCTGCACCGGTTTAATTGTTTAATTGTTTGCACTAACAATGAAGAACCATCTTCTCCTTCCCTAGGGCTTGCCAATATTTGTTTTTTCCCTTTAATCACAACCATTCTAACTGGGGTGAGATGGGCTTCCAAAGCATTCTTAATTTCCCAAATTGTGCTTAAAGACGTTAAATGCTTTAAAAAATATTCACTTTAAAAATATTTATTGTCATTTGTGTTTCTTCTTTTAAGAAGGATTAAAAATGCTCTGCCTTTGACTTGGACCTTGAAATAACCTTCCCTGGCTGCAAATAGGGCCTTCTACTTCTCCTCCCTACGCATCCCAAGCATCTCAATGGGCAGAAATTGTTTAAATGTTGGACCTCCGTTTTTCTAGTCTCTTCCATGAGGTCGGGTGCACAGGCTTGAGCACAGGGAGGGAAGAGGGCTGTGGGTTTCTGGGTTTGCCATCAGTGTTTCCAGTACTCAGTAGTAAACTGAGAAGAAGCAAGCTTTTGCCTTCGCCCTCAGGGAGTATGAATTTGTTGAATCCCTCTAGAGCAGTGGTCCTCACCCTTCCTAATCCTGCGACCCTGTAATACAGTTCCTCGTGTTGTGGTAACCCCCAACCATAAAATTATCTTGTTGCTACTTCATAACTGCAATTTTGCTACTGTTACGAATCGTAATGTAAATACTTGATATGCAAGATGTCTGATATGCAACCCCCATGAGAGGTCACTTCAGCCTCCGAAAGGATGGTGAGCCACAAGTTGAAACTCATGCTCTGGATATCTGAGAGTGTTAGAAACTGCCTGGCTGGTTACCACCTGAATTTTATTTGCTGTTTTCCAAAATAGGTATCCACCTGGTTCTAACAAAATTTTGATGCAACTTCACAATTTAAATTAGCATTCACTACTAATGAGCTAAGATTATTATAGTTATGAGACCATCATACCTAATGCACTAATGATTTATATCCTAAATTCTAGTAAAAACTTGAATCAATAACTCAAAGAAATCAAAACTACATGTTTAACCAAAAGATGTCTATGTACTTGCTAGACAACTGTCCAGCACAGTAGAGTGCCCCAGCACCCACTCTTAAGTAATACTTAGGGCTCTCCCTCTCAAAGCAAAATGCTTGATCAGATTGGGATCAGTCCTGTAGGAACACTTATAAATTAACAGCCTGTAGCTGTGAAATTTTAAAACGTAACGAAATTGTAAAATGTAAGAAAATGTTCAACAAAACGATGCTGTGGTTCATGGGAGGAGAGAAATGAGTGACAGACAGACAGACAGACAGACAGGTGGACGTGAGCTGGGAGAAGTACTATGGTGTATGTGTGTGAGGATGAGGATGACAAAGGAGAGGGAGACTGGGGATTCTGGTTGCCTAGTGAGCACTCACAGCAGCCACTTCTGCCTTTGTGATTTTAGGAGGTATCTTATCGATGGTTCGGCGTCACGGCTATCTAGGCATTTGGTAGCAGGACATGGTGGCTGAGAGCTGTACCGTTGAACGTATGCAGATGAAAGTGATGACATTTTTAGGACATTCTACACCTCCAGACATGATAGCTTGGCATTTTAGAAAGCAGCAGAAGCTGCAGGTCTCTCTGATCCCTCTCCCCACCTTCTCTTCTGAGTCAAGTCATAAGAGACTAATAGGCTACAGAGGACCAATCTGAGCAGGCACGACTTCATCAGCCCCCCGACTCCCACCTCAGATCATCACCATGGCATCCTGCGTTGGTCCTCCTGTCCTTCAGGATTACCCATCCTTTATCAAGCCTAGCATGACGATACCTCTGCTTATCTATGTCATTGGAGCTTCATTTCCAAAGTACGTTAAATAAAGGCGGAGTGTGATATGATCAAATGATTATATACATGTATATATTTTGCATACTTGGGATATGTTAATAAAAGGTATGTTAACAAAACGTATATAAATATGGCAAATGTTTGACAATCAGTCAAATTATTCTTTTAATTTTCATTTCTATTTGGAAAGTTACACATTTTGTTTCAGAATATTTATTTACCACTTACCTTTCTCAGTTGTGAATGTAAAATTTAAACCACAAATATAACTTATAGACATATCTAAAAATATATACCCTGCCTCTAAATGAGTTTTGGTTAATAGCAATGTAAACACATAAAGACATAAAATATGATAAATAATTAACATTAGAAGCTTTAAAATAAACTTAATAAGTGTGTATGTTTCGTTAAGTCTGCTTTTTGTTATAAGGGTCGCAGCAATAAGCTAAGCATAGATGATATGATTTTTTTTCTCCTGTACTAGAGATCAACAAATAGAATAGTGACCTCTGAAAAACTCAGGGAAATGAGAGAGAAATGGCTCCCACCGGGCTCCCTCTCATGGGGTCATCTCTGGGTCATTCGCACTGCAGCTCCTAGTTAACCCTCCCTGAGCTGGTTTGCTCAGCTGTCCCAATGCTGTCACCTTGTTTGACCTGTTCTGTTGTGCTTAGTGCTTCCTGCGATTAATTGTTTCTTTTTATGCTTATTTTCCAGCCTCATCCTGTGTATGGGTGCACATGTATGTGTGTGTGTGTGTGTGTGTGTGTGTGTGTGTACATGCTCGTGTGTGTCTGGGTGCATGTGTGTGTGTATGTGTGCATATTCATGTGTGTCTGGGTGCGTGTGTGTGTGTGTGTGTGTGGTGTGCATGCTCTTATGTGTCTGCACATATGTGTGCATGTGTGCTTGCTTGTGTGTATATGGGGGACTGTGAGGGGGGAATGTGTGTGTGTTCAGGTCCAAAAGTCGCATCAGATACTTTCCTCTGTCACTTTATTTTTAAGGCAGGGTCTCTCGCTGAATGTGGGAATCACAGATTCAGCTACTAGCTATCCCCAGGGATGGATCCTCCTATCTCCTCAGCTTTGAGATGTGAGGAACGTGTCACCCATCTGGCTTGTCATGTTGGTAATGAAGAGCCCAGCTGCTCTTGCTTGGGTAGGAGATGCTAAGCCATCCCCTCAGTTTCAGATATACTATATACATTTCTTTTGTAAGACAAGTCAAGTTTATTTTATCCCCAGCATAGTAGCACACTAGCAAAAGAGTTAACATTTCAAAGACATATATTCGGGAGTCACTTTTTTTATTAATTTTTACACAGAAACATAATTACTCACAGGAAAACATACGTTCTTTTTAGAGGAACTCATTAGAAGTTGCTTACCATTAATGGAAGAGATTGTAAAATGTAAACAATGGGTCAGTGTACCTTTTCCTTGAAGGTGGGGGACACTGGCCTGTTACTCAGCGGGCAGTATTGAGAGGACACACATCTAACATTTGCTTTCCATACCCTCAGCCCTCCTGAAGATGACCATCAATTTGGGAGATATTGCTCTAAGGAGCAGGAGAGAAGTATCCAGGATGAAAACATAATTCCCCTGGACTTTCTTCATTGTTCCTTTTTCTTTTCTTTTCTTTTCTTTTCTTTTCTTTTCTTTTCTTTTCTTTTCTTTTCTTTTCTTTGTCTTTCTCGACGGCCTTCTTACTTTTTGCTTGGTTTGCTTTTTTTAAAAAAAAAAAAAAATACACTTACTTAGCTGGAAGAATGAGAATTAACATTATAATCCCAAGGATATCAAATTTCAAGTGTGTCTCTGACACAATTTCTAAAGTCAAACATCCTGGCCAAGGCAAAAGCTTCTCTGCTCCTTGCAAGGAGAGTACATCAGGAGGACATATTCAGCTTCTTTACCCATAGACCCAACATCATTGGCTTTCTCCATGAACTGTAAAATGTGTAACATAGTTAAGCCTCACACATGATTTTGTCACATAACATTTGTTTAAGGGAGTTGATGATAGGCCCATTTAAAGTGATGCTGGAGTTCAGGGCACCCATGCAGCCCAGCCTGGCCTTTCTTGCTCACTTTATGGACTGAACTAACTTGCATGATCCTAGGTTACTACATTGAGTTATTCTCTAGTTGGTATAGATTAGTGGCTGTCAGAGAAGAAAGTTTGCTCTTCTTTAGTGACCCCAGCTTTGGAACAAATGGTTGGACTGTCCCAGCAATGAGCCACATCCTCCAGACACTCATTAGCTTCATGGCTTTCCCCACATAGAGATAATTCTCCAGGGTAGGACGAATGCAGTGCTGGCATTGGCGGGCTTGTGACCTAGGTGGCACCATGGAAATGTTATCTATTAGCTACAGAAATGCACAGGGATGACCACTGGTGCAGAACAGGAATGACTGTCACTAGACAGTTCTCTGTGACCTCACTTAGCATCTGTTCTGGGTTTATTCCTCCCACTGTAAAGATTCCATTCAGTCCCTGGGGCCTTTGGGTTTTGTTATTCTTGTTTTATATTGGGTCCTAAGAGTCATTTGGTTGCTCTATTGGGCTTGTACTTAAGGGCAGCATCTGGCAAACTGTCAATGCTTTCATTTGCATTATCTGCAAAATCCCCTGGAGTGAGAGGTTTGGTAAAGGCCAGGTGTTGAGAGGCTTGACCTTAAAATCCCCTTGGTAAGAACAGAGGCTCCCACTTAGAAGCCTCAGGTTTCTCCCAACTCTGTAAATACTACAATCATCTCGGGATGTCTCTTGCTTTGCCAACCAGTGGAGTGAGATTAACAACCCTGGCACCTTGCAGAGGAGTTCACCAAGGCCAGGATGTGGGATCACTACCTTGATGGAAGCCCAAGTGGGGAGAAAGCCTTCCAGTTGGCTTGGCAGGGCTCTGACTTCAACAAGATCCAAATGTGAAGTCACCGTTTTCCTTGTGAAGAATCGGGGATGTGAAGCCAGGGTTGATTAAAGGGGGCCAGTTCAGCAAGTACTTATTAGACAGGGAAAGAAAGAAAAGGGAGAAGTTGGGTGCAGAGGGACCCCAAAGAGTACCTGGCTTCTTCAGCCTTACAAAATCCAGGCATCAAAACGAAGATGGTGTTTGCCCTCAAGCCTAGCTCTCTAAGTCATCAAGTGAGAAGCATTAAAGCACACTGTCTAAACAAAGCTGGGGTACTACTTAGCATTGAAGTTGCTTTACTGTAGCTCCTCACACCTAAAGCTCCAAGAAGACTGATGCAGAGAGCCCATCTTTTATTCCTACTAGAAAAGCCTTGCTTTCTGACTCCAAGTCCAGTCACTGAGCTTCTTCCTGCTGGAAAGTAAATGTCTAATTGTGCTCCTCTAGCTTCATGCTTTGTTTCATGAGAGGCAGACCAGTCTGAAATAAAGTCTGTCTGAACTTCCATCAACTAGATCATACTATTTATCAGGTCAACCTAAATTTAAATCTAGGGTCTGTAATTTACTATCCATACATTAGCAAAATCACTGAAGTTCTCCTAGCTCTTCTCGAGTGTCTCACAGCTACTCCGAGAGGTCCATCTATTCCCAGAACAGCACTAAGCCCTTTTAAGTCAAAATAAAAATAGAATATTTCATTAAAGTACATGAGATCATTAAATGAGATCATTAAAGTAAGATGAAATAAAGAATTAGATATAATATACACTCGATGGTAGTAGTGGTTATATCATCATTCATTGACCAATTCTATTGGCCAGCCATTAAACACCTAGAAGTATACTCAGAGCTAGGGATATGTGGATAAATGGTGACAAATTAGCTGTGTAGATGCCATACTGGAACTGGCAACAGATGAGGCTACTGAGGAAGAGGATGCATTTAAAGTTAAGAGGAGGACTTAAGCAGACCAAAGGACTCTGATGACCCACCTCATGTGCCTGAAGTGTGAGACCCATGAACAGAGCATGTTAGGAAAGTGGCTCCAGCAGTGGACATTGGCTGGATTGCTTGGGGAAAGACTGGTAAAAAGGAAAAAAAGAATTTCACACCGTAATGAGGCACTCATTGGTCCAATGAGATGATAGAGGAAGGGGCGGGTTTTAAGGATATTGTGAGAGAGAATGGGAAAATATGGTGATGTCTGATGGGTAAGTGTGTAGAGCTATCCCAGAAGCAAGCCAAGACCTCACCCTTGCCGAGGTCCAGAGTCTTTGAGGAATAAAAAGGAACACTGATAAGTATGCAGCTACACAAATGGGCATATACAGTAGAAGTTGAGCTGACCTTAATAACAGGGAGTGTACATAGCACCTAGCACCAGAAAACAATGTTTTTAATAAATGCTATAATACCTGCTCAGTGAAAAAGAAATCAGAGAAGGCAGAACAGCATTATGAATGTTAAAAAAAAAAAAATCCTTATCATTCTGCTACTCCAATTGTATTGTCAAGATGCCAACAAGGCCAGGCACTGAGGTACCCCTGAAAGCAAAGGATGTACAAATGTCTGTCTTCATTGGGCCTTACCCTAAATACAACCTGGGCTCCATTAGGCCTAAAATTTCTCTCCACTGATCCAAACAACAGATTGCACTGTGAGGTAATGAACACACTTCCTTTCGTGTAGAAAAACATAGCACAGATGCTTAAGTAGGTGCTTGTGTGTGTGAGAGAGAGTGGTGTGAAGGTGTGGTGGTTTATGTATATTTATTTTCTTCTGCAGAAAAAAAAAACACATCCAAAACACTGCCACCAGTAAGCAGCCCCTTTGTAAAATGTTAATGGCATAATGAAGGCAAGTGTTGGAAGAGCACTTCATTTGAGCAATAATCAAGCAGCCATATGTGAGCGAACCAACCATTTGAGGAAAAACACACAGGTGAAAGTGTAAAATCAGAAAACATGGACCATTCACTTGAGATTTCTTCTTTTGTAACTTGGGAAAGATGATATTATCATGATTCATTTTTTGTGAGGGTCAATGAGTATCTTTGGCGAGCCATTGGTAACGTAGTTAATTCTGTGTCAGCTAATCTACTTAGTCAAATGTCCTTTAAATGTTACTATATTTTTTTAGGTTTATTAATTTTTATTTAGTGTGTGTGAGCACTTTTGTGTGTGTGTGTGTGTGTGTGTGTGTTACACATTCGTGTGCAGGCTTGCATACATAAGCATATATATGCACGTGCAGACAAACTTGAGGGAGTTGATTCTTTACCTTATGGTTCCTGGAGCTACAACTCAGGTTGTCAGGAAGAGCAGCAAGTACCTTTACCTGATGATCTATCTCACTGGCTTTCCTGTGATTGTCTTAAAAGAAGTATTAATATTTAAATCAGATTCTTAGTAAATCTGATTTCTATTCATGATGTGTTTGTGCCTTACTCAGTTGATTGAAGGTCTCACTAGAGAGTAGCTGGCTTACTTGGATGAAAAAGAAGGAATTGTGATTTCAAACTGCTTTTATTTGCTCAGCAATTCATCCTTGGCTTTCTAGCCTACTGGTCTACCTGTAGATTCCAAATACCCAACCCACTACATCTGTGTAAGTCAGTTCCTTAAAAGGGAAATACTAATGCACATATTATGCTTCTCTAAGGAATCTTGACTAATGCAACTGTGTTTAAAATTTTATTAAATCAATATTAAATAATTAATATTCATTCTCTGAAATAAGCTGAGGCTGTCACCAAGACATTAGATGGTGTATATTGTCCCCCTCCAATATAAAAATGTATATTGTCAGTACATCTGTGTCTGAAGGGGTTGATTCAAAGTTCAATTAAAGAGATAAAGGACTCCACAGTCCAGGGTGGTAGCCTCATCTCCTATGTCACCCCAATACTTGACACCTCTCATTGTCATGTGACTCTGCCCAGACTGAGCCTAATGCCTCAGACAGCCTGCAATGTGCTCCAGCCTAGAAGTGAGCCCATGCTTCAAGAGTATATGCGTATGAAGTGGTTTATTACCAAAGGCCCTGTGGATACAACGTCTTCTCTTTAAATGAGTACTCAAACTTTCGTCCACGCAAGGGATCCCTACAGAAAGTAGTCTAAAAGGTTCCCAAAAGCCTCCTCGATGGTTTTAAAAACTGAGGCTGGAGGCCATGTTCCCTGCCTCAAAGAGCACAACAAAACATCCCCAATCACGTGAAGAGGTGGGATGTGGTGGTAACCCCGTTTCCTGAGCAGTATAGGACCTCATAGACGTTAGACCCTTCATCTCAATTCTTAAATTATTATCAAGTGCAATACTCTCATGTTTCCAAAATCTATTTCCCAAAATAGAAGCACTGCAGTTGGATTTTTCAAAATGGAATATCTATGAACTCTATGGAGTGCTCAGTCAGTGTATCAGCTCTCCCTGGGCTGCTAAAACCAACCTGGGTAATAATGTAGACTGTGTTATGGTAAATCTTGATTCTCAACAAGATTGCCTATGGAGTCGGGAGAGACATGCCTCTGGGAGGGTCTCTGAGGGCATTTCCAGGAGGACTATCTGAGGGAAAAAGATCCTTCACCTCTATGAGGACATCTTCCACAGGCAACCCAGTTCCTCCAGAGAGGTAACATTGCCTTGTCTGCTTGCCTTGGCTTCCTGATTGTGGGGACATCTATTTTGTAAATGTCTCTGCTGCTGCCGTCCTTCATCACAGCAGAATCTAACTTTCCCAGCATTCCAATGTGGACTGAAGACCAGCATCTTACAGAAATCCTGAAGCTTTCAGTACCAGACTAAGGTTGAGTCCTGCTTAGTGAGCTATGGAGCCATAGAATTCTGTTTCTCAAGTTGCAGGTGGCCATTGTTGGACTACCTATCCCCTATCATGGAAGCCAATCTATTGTCTCCCCCCCCCCTTTTAGTATGTGCTCATTCTATCAATTCTGTCCTTCTACAACCCCAAATAACACAGTCCATTACTGCATAGGTTTTTGTGGGGTTTGTTTGTCTTTTCCTTTGTTTTTGGTTTTGTTTTAAAATCCGTGTTGTTCCCAAGGATCATCATACGAGAGAAACAGGAAGGACTGAGACTCTCCTCCAAGGAAGCTGCCAGTGAGGGAGGGGATAAAGGGTCTCCACAACTAGCGCACTGTGACTATGGTGACAGCCTCATCTCCCATGTCACCCCAACCTTGCCCATGCCTGGGACAGCACTAGCTGTGCTCCAGCCTGGAAACAAACCTGTGCTTCAAGCCCTAACTCAATTCCAGCTTGTTATAGCATCTCCAGATCCTTCCAAAGACTGGTTCCAAACATTAATAAGACTAACAGAAATCTAAACTATCTAGAACATAATTAACCCATTTGTAGGGCGCCTTTTTTTTTCCCTAAACATCCGAGGTCTTTGTTATCAGCATTCAATTTTAAATTAACTCAGAAAGGCATAAAACTCATGCTTCTTTTTTCTCATAGGCAGACTCTGGATTTAAGTGTGTGTGTGTGTGTGTGTGTGTGTGTGTGTGTGTGTGTGTGTGTGTGTGTCATGAGACTAGAAAGGGAGAGGAAGGGAAGATCTGAAAGAAGAGGGAAGAGACCAGTGGAAGGCATGTGACATGAAAGCGGAAGAAATACTATTTAGAGCTAAGAGAGGAGCAGGTGTGGGAGGGGAGGCCAAGGGAGCCGAATAAGAACAAATTATAATGATGTCTAGTATGGAAAAACCAGAGTGAAACCCATTACTTTGTATACTAACTTTAAAAATAAACTAAATTTATTCCTAGAAAATAATAACGTATTTATTCCGAGTCCAGCATCCCTTCCCTTAAATAGGAATTCCTAACATCAGGTGCCTAAAACAAGCTTTTAAAACTATAGTAACATTAAATATTAATAATGTAAGATCATATTACTGAATTCTGGCTAGAAACTGTCACCTCTAAAAAATTTAGGCTTGAGGTCTACTGTCCCTTTGTTATTAAAGGGAGAAGCAAGATAGGGTGAGGTGTTCAAACCAACTAGGGTCAGATTGAAACTTTCTTCTTCATAGATTCAGGATACAAAGAGGGTTAAAAATGGAATCACTTCTGTATTTAGTGAGTCTTTGACTGCAGGCGTTCTAACCCACATTTTGAAAACCAAGGTGTCAGAAACTATGAAGAGTACACACGAAGACTGAATCAAGCTCCACTTTGGAGCATCTAAATTTAGGTTTCATGTAATATGTCATTTCTCCATCCAGCTACCCCTTACACCCTGTGTCATTTTTCTTATTAATAAAATGAAAAGCTTGGCCATTTTTCTCAGAGGTTTTATGACTTTAAAATATATTTTACTTCTACTATCATTTATTCTTTGTACTCTAATTCCTTAACACTGTGTTTTAAGCTCATACCAAGAAACCGGGCATGAAGAAGTCACCCGTGAAGTTTATGATATTTCTTTCCCCTGAACATTTCTCCCCTTTACATGATAGTGAGTCGAATATATACTTCTTTAAAAGGTTTAATTAAATAAAGATATGCACAAATTATGTTTGAATCCAGGACTGTTCAACCCTCCCCCAACACACACACACACACACACACACACACACACACACACACACACACACACACACACGCATGCACGCACACACACTCCTTCCAGACACATGTTCAATAAAGATTCAAGTGGCAGTTTCCCAAATGCCCACAAGAGGGCACACTTTTTTAAAATTCCAAAGGAAAGAGCCTGGGTGGGTTCTAGCCCCGAGGTTTGGAATTGAAGTGTGTTTGCCCACTTGCTGTTCAATCTGGACAAGTGTCGTGAACTCTCAAATTCTCTCTACCAGCCCACACTTGCCCCTGTGGTGAGGCCTCATCTACCATCACTAAGGCTGTATTGCTTGCAAACCCACACCAATTTGGTTTCTGTTTCCAGTGTTTGTCCTTTTTACATTTTAGAAGAAATCAAATCTAAGTTTGACGTTGAGAAGAAACACCGATTTTCTCAGAGAATGGATTTGTCGCCCCCTTTCCCCTTGAGGAAAACATCCCTTCGAGTGGTTGCAGCAGCTCCCTGAGATATAGAAAGTCTTTCTAGGAGCAACAGGAAGGAGGCTGTAAGCAGAAGATTTGGAAAACCTAGCAGGTCTCTTTAGTACATTGAGTTTGGGGGTACATCAAAGGATGTATCAATCCTCTAAGATCAATGTTATGTATACATACTCTCCACCTCAGACACTGGATCACAGGCCAGAAAACCTCCCCACGAAGACAGACCCAAGAGAGACACCAGTGTCCCCAAGGTCTCTGTCTGGTGGCCTTTGAGGATGCCAGAGCTCCTTCCCTCCAAATCTCCATTCAGAACTTCGCTCCTCCCCTCCCCCTGCACCCTGCTCTCTCTTGGCCCTAAATAGTCCTTCCTTCTGCTTTCAATTCAGATAGGTTCTATTATTTACTTTTTCTTCTCTCTCCTTTCTTCCATTTCCCTCCTCTGTACCGTTCACACACGTGTGCTCTCGCGTGCACACACCACTGACGTTAATGTCAGCCACAACATTAAAGACACAGATTGTTAATACACCCAACAGTGTGACATGACCTTCGAAGATGACCCCTCTCTAAGGAACACAGAGTAGATGGGGATAGGGCTCCAGCAGAAAGGCCAGGGGACTGGCTCATTTTCTGTGACTCTCGCCAACCTTCGCTTTCTGAAAGAGAGCAAGTTCATTTTCTTCCTTCCTTTCTTCCTTCCTTCCCTTCTTCCTTCCTTCCTTTTAAGAAAGGTGTCAGAAGTCTTCTGAAGCTGTGGCTTTATGCAAATACACCGCTCAAGTAGAAGGCTTGAGGGGAGAGTTATTTATAACCAACAGGCATTATACATGCAAAAGGTGAAACTGAATCCGAGGCTCCGGAGTGGGTGCGTTCGTGATGAGCACATCTTTGCAGCTAGCTATTTTTGTGGCACACACTTCCCATATCTGTTAGATTCTTTTCCCAGACAGGCAACAATAGAAGCATTGGCTCACTTCAGAATGACCATGGATTTTCCTCTCCAGTGAGATTTTCCTGGCCTGGACTCTCCCTGGACATTAACCTTGCTATCACCTGAGCTTCATCTACAGAGGCATCCCTTGCTTTCTCTCCTAAACGGGTACTGTGCCCGTCATTAAAGGCCCCTCTCCTCTTCACATTTACTCCTGGAATCTACAAAGAAAATGGACATTTCCCCAGGAGTTATTGACCGCTGCTTCATGGCTAACTTACCCTCCCTACTAATGAAGACCAGCCTCCAGCTTGAAATATAAGGGAATCACTTCAGGAAATTGCTCCCCACCCCCCAATAGGAAACCAATAGTTCACCTCAGAATATTGCCACAGCGCAGCTGATGACAATTACGATGCACTGAAATTCAATTTGCTTTGATTGGAACATAAACTGGGACATAAGTTAAAAGTCAATTATCCTTTAAGGGTAGGGTGATAAAGCCAAGTGATTCCCCGTGTTGGCTGGAGTGCAGTATCTCATGGAATGATATGTGCTCAGTCCTCAAAGCAGCCCTTGGGACGAAGCAATGGAGGGTTAGGTGATCTGGGCTGTGTACCGAATAGCATCACGGCACAGCATGGTATGGCATGGCACAGCACAGCACAGCTCGGTATGACGTGACATGCCAGCACAGCTCAGCACAGTGCAGTGCAGCACAGCACAGAGCCCAGAAAGCACAACAGAGTCACAAATGTGGAGAAATGCAGTAAGCTTCTAGAATGTATCAAGACAAAGTTTGCTACAACTGCATTGGAAAGAGGTGACTCAAAGCACTGGCTGGCCCGAAAGGCACCCAGAAGTAGATGAGGGTGCCTAGCCTGGACCCAATTCTCCAGACCTACAAACCAAGGACCTTTCAACTCTCAACTGAGAAGACAGGAGTCCTTTGCCTTTGGTTCTATACAATGTACTCACCAAGGTTCTAAAGAGGAGGATGAACTATTTGTTCTCTCTCTCTCTCTCTCTCTCTCTCTCTCTCTCTCTCTCACACACACACACACACACACACACATACACACACACACACACACACACGATCTCCATAAGTTGTCATAAATCAAGTGCTCAAGGATGGCCTGTTAGTGGAAGCCTTGGGTTACTGTATGTGCAGGGATTGCCCACAACTGCAGACATGGCAGGACCACCAGGTGATGCTGCACTTCTGTGTGTTCTCTGAGTCAGTCCTACCCACAGGAACTTCCTAGCCCCGTGCCCCTCACATCGATCACATTCTCCCCTCCCCCATTCCCCATTTCCAAAAGCCTTTGAGTTCCTGCCTCCTGAGGAACTGCCGCCCCTTCCTTCCCACTGCTCCTAAGTCTTCATGCTTCCTGTACTCAACATACAACAGGAGAGTCTCTCTCCCTGCCTGTTGCACGCTCCTTTTTGCTTCTCCAGAGGAACGTGTAATTGAGTACATAGTAGGTGCTCTCATCATGTGATGCCTTCATCAAGTGATACCTAACACCATCTGCCACTGGAACAGCCTCACCCTGGGTTTCTAATGCTCCTGTCTGAAAGGTAAGCCTTGCTGTGAAGTATTGACCACACAGGATTGGACCAAGCCCAAACTCCTTGCAAAACCAAAGTGGTTTCATTTGAGGACAAGCACCTCTCCAAGCAGATTTCTAGCCATGGAGCAGCATAAAGAGGCAGTGTAGAGTTTCCAGCTGGCCTCTGTCCCCACTGATGTGTCAGTACCTTCAGATCCCCCGGAGAGTGCCAGAGAGTCAGAGAGTGAGGCAAGTCTGGCTCATTTCCATCTCCCCTGGGAAAGCACACCTGAGACATCCCTGGAAACAAAGCATCTAATCTGGGCTTTTGTGACCTTCTTTCATAATTCTGGTTCTTATCTCTTGCCTCTGCAAACCACTGAGAAATAGGTACAAACTGTATCAACAAAGGATCAGGACTCGATTCTGTATGGCAAAGGCAAGTTTATACATTATAAATAGTGAAGCAGCCGGCTTGAACCACGCTGCCAGCGCTGCTACCCAGTTGAGAGATTTGAATGACATCATAACCCTGGAGAGAGTATTGCTAGCCAGCTGGTATAATTTAGAATACACACACACACACACACACACACACACACACGCACACACACTCACATGCATGCATGCACACACACATACAACTGTGCCCCACTTACACACATACACACACACACACACATTTATGCAGAAAAACACAGCCAACAGGAAACAGTGTGTGTCTCCCATACTGCTTCCTTAGGGTCAAGGAGGTGACAGGTATCCAGCTTTGTTGAAAAATAGGATCATTTTATTTTTCAATCCGTCCCAGAGCTCAGCATAGTCTTATTCTCTCCACAAAGCATGATACAGTGTCCTAACGGTAGCCAACCCACTGCTGCCTGTGCATCTATAGGTTTTAGGGAATGAGATCATTCCCCTGCTTGGCAACTAGGACAAGGGTCACCCCCATCCCCCCCCCCCCCCGAGCTGGCTTTCAATCTAGTTTACCCTGGTCATTTCAGGGTTAACATCGTTGTGCCTTCTGGAGATGGTCTTTTCTTCTTCTTCTTCTTTTTTAAATATTTTTTTTTCCAAATTTTGTATTTGTCCTAAAATATAAAATTGCTCCCGTGTCCCACTTAGACCCTCTAATCCTGGTAAGGTGTATTAGCAGACAAGTGTACCTTCAAGCACTGTGGAAAGTTAATCAGAGAACAGAGCCTATTTTCTATGGCAGAATCAGTATTTAGTGTCTGCTAACCCTGTCAAAAACACACATTCTTTTAGGGGGGAGAAAACGCTTCTGTGCTCCAGTTTTTTAAAAGCAAAGGTATGATGTTATTTGTCACGGTGCCCAAAAAAGTCCTTACTCGATAACTTTGCCAGAAGAGGGAGAGAGAGAGAAGGCGAATGTTCCCCCAGCTGTTTCCTGTCTACAGTGTCTGTGTTTTGTAGATAAATGTGAGGATTTTCTCTAAATCCCTCTTCTGCTTGCTAAATCTCCCTGTCACTGCTAAATTCAGAGCAGATAGAGCCTGCGCAATGGAATAAAGTCCTCAAAATTGAAATGTGACATTGCTCTAATATCTCCCATCTCTCTGGATTTCTTTTTGCCTCATTATCCCTGCCCACCAATTCATTTCCAGACTTTGTACTTCAGAAGCGATGGGGAGAATCAGCAGTCTTCCAACTCAATTATTTAAGATCTGCCTCTGTGACTTCTTGAAGGTAAATATCTCTTACTTTTTTTTTTTTTTAACTCGTTGGAGAATTGTATTTAAACTGTGGACTGTTTTCTTCTGCCTAGAGTCGTTATTTGCTTTATAATTTGCATTGTTTCGGAACTGGGAGTTATTTACAAATTGCTGAATGTGCAGTTCTGGGCGAGCTGTAAAAAGAACCCGGCGAAATGAATACATTTGCAGAAATATCTGTACGGGTAGAAACTATTGCAAGGTACTTATGCTAAACCCTCCACTTCTACAGGGCTTCCGTGCCGCCGTTTTAAGAGATTTCTTTAAATCTTGCCTATGGCTCGGGGCTAGAAAGCAAGAATCTAAACTCGGGCTGTGCTTCTCTTTCACAGGTGCAGGCGTTTGCTTTTTCAGATCATGTTCCTGTGTCTGTGTCTATGTATGTGTGTGATTTGTCAGGACTTTATTTATGAGGCATGTCACAGATTAAAAGTTACATTTTAGATGATAGGAAAGCTTTTTAAAAACGCTTTTTTGGAGCCAACAATCGGGAATTCTTTGCACTTCTGCCCAGAAAGTCAAAGTTAAAGTGAAGTTTAATTTGCTTTTCTGTAAAATCTCTTAGACAACGTGCTGTCTTTGCATATTCAGAAATTTTAAACAGATCCATGCTGTGCTCAGAAAGCAGATGCATTCTGGCGGCTGCTTGTCTAACTTTCCTCTTTGGCAAGGGACTTTCGTGACTGAGAGTGGGCTTGGATTTCGGTTTGAGACTCTGCTCTTCGACTCCGTGCAGGAAAGTCTCTTTGGGTGAATCTAGCTGCCGCTTGCTACTGCCCCTGCCCCTGCCGCGGCGGCTGCGCTTGCCACTGCCCCTGCGCCTGTCGTTGCTGCTGGCTGTCGCTGCTGCCGCTGCCCCTTGGAGGCAGTTGCCTGAGGGCTTAATTCATAAAAGATCCCAGTCAAAGAGCGCAGCGTTTCTGTGCTGCTTTCAAATGCTTCACCGCTAGGACTTTTCTTAGGCAAGTAAGTGGCTTGGGACTTAGGGAGACAACCTTGTCAAGCACCTAATTGTGCCGTCCTTGCAAAGCCAGCAAGCTCCACTCACCTTACAGGAGTGAAGTCAGCGTTCATATACGCTGTGTGGTCTGGCAGCTGGGATTGTGTCTCCCAAAGGAATTGTGGAATGTTACCTCGGCAGGCATTCCTTTCGCGTTTGGAAAATCAGCTCCAAATGAACTTTCTTTCCGTGCTGGGTCTGCAGAACGTTTCAGAAGCGGAGCTAGCAATACACTTCAACTTTTTTCCTGTGCTTGCAGCAGGAGATGGCTGAAGGCAGCTGCTGTGTGGTGGTCTTTGAAACGTAAGCTCAGGGAATAGAGGCCAACTGCCTAGAGCAATGCACACAGGGCACAGGCTGGTTTTGTACCAGGAGGCTCAAGGTATTTCCCAGTGCTTGAACCAGGGGAAGGTGGGGGAGGAAGGGACGGAGCTGGAACTTGGATCACTATTCTAGGTAGCCAAGATAGATAGCCATACAATGGAAATTAGTGGCTTCACTTGGGGGGGAAAGGATGGACTCCAGCTCCCAGCTGTGCAATCTGCTCATTGTTTGAATGGACAAAAGCCAGTTTACCAAGGCTCATAGCATACCTGCCTGGGTGTCCAAATGTAACTAGATGCTTTCCTAAACCCCACCCACAAAACAACACATGTTCTTAAGTCCTCAGTCTTGTATTCACCTCGGCCTCTTAGTAGCCACTCTGACCTGCTGTGTAAACGACCCGGGACCTACCAAAATGACCGCACCTCCAGTGAGTACCTACTTACAACTATTGCCCTTGCGTTTTGGCCAGCCATTTTCGCTGTTGCTCAGACATCTGGAATCAATTGATATCTCACTTGTTTAACACAGAAAGGTCCTTGGAGACATGGATTTGTCAGTAATCTTTGAGGAAAGTGTTCTGAGTTCAGGATTGACTTTTTTTAGCCCTCTCTTGCTCAGGTACTTCCTTGTTCTCTTCCTATTACACCCATGGCTTCTCTCTACTCGTTTTCCTTATGGTTGGCGAAATAAGGGGCTGGGGAAATGGATAACATATGGGGAGACTTGTTTTGGGCTTTTTTAAACTCCTAAACAAGTCCATTATTGTTTTCTGTTTGGGGACCATGATGTGATCAACTCCGACTCTCTGTGAGTGTGCTGGACTAGTCTCTGAGCTAAAGGAAAATGCATCAGAGGTCCTAGGATTGTAAGGACTGATATTTATCAGACAGTGGTTTTCAGTATAATTCCATGCAGAAAGGAAAAGAAAAAATGGGTCAAGCAAATTTCAGTTTTTCAATTCTACAGGTACGTATGTCTTGCTGGACTTAAATGCACTGTCCCTTAAAAGAACTATTAAAATGTAGTTTGGGACAGCTCTAAATTTGCAAAGTCTAAATTTGCAAAGGCTGTGAGATTGGGTAACAGTTCCTGTGGAGTTGGTCCAAACTAACCATTGCAGGTGCCTGGCCTTCACCACTATCTGAAACTGAGCAGGGGTAGGGGACAGTGTTGTAGAAATGGGTTTGCTGGAGTTAACATTCATTCTAGAGCTGATCTGTTGCCAGAGTGTAGGGAAGTGTTCTCTAAGACCAATTATGGGGATTACAGGCCTGCCTTTTCACAAAGAATTGTGAAGCCCTGTTGGGTTGGATTTGTTCAGATTTCCATGAGAAATACTGAAGGGGAAGCCCCCTTCCTTTTTCTAACTAAGAGGAATGAATAGATATTAGCTTATTTCTAGAAAGTCTGGTGTCTTCGGATATATGGAGAGGGAGTACTTCCATGCTGAAATCCTACTGAGCAAAGGTACCAAGGGCTCAGCTGAGGTTATTCTTCCTCCTTAATTGCAAGTCCTCTGTTCTTGGTGATTTGACAGTAGAGAGTTTCTTTCATCACCATCTGTTCTATAAGCACTATTTAAATATTTACCTTGTGAAATCAAGAATAGGGCCTTGGGGTTCCTTGCCCCCTCCAAGTGCTAGGCTGAAGAACTAGCCACTAGATTGAAAATGTGTTTAAAATAGTTGAGCAAACTTTGCCAGTGATACAGAATCATTAAGTGGAGAGCTCACACAGGACAGAGAAAGTGGCCATAAACTACATGTCTGAGTCTCATTCTCCAAACAAGTTGGGATTGAATGAATTCACCTCAACAGTGAGGTTCAAAAAAAAAAAAAAGCCTCTTTTAAAAATTATAGCTTTCAGTACATCTCCATGACCCCTTTCATAGGATAGTTCACCTCATACCCTGTTGGTACCTCTCTGACAGTGAGCTAGAAGAGAGGAGCTTAGAAGAATTACATTTATGTCCTGTCGAAGCTTGGGAAAGGATTTTTAAACTCCCTAACCTTCTGCCAGCCTCCTTTTTCCTGCTTGTCACTCTCCCTCAAGGCAGGAATAGAAATTAGAAACCCTCCTCCCCAAGTCGGCCATAAAGCATGGACATCTGCTTCTGACCTCCCATGACTTTCAGTAGAGGAGCTGGCCAGAGAGAAATCTGCTGCCTGCCCTGTCTGATGGCAGGTCATTGGCCCCTCCCCCCAGAGGGGTCCTAAACCTTATACCCAGGATTTATGAGTGCTTCACAAAGGGGCATAGAAGAATCGGGGGAAGCGAGGCATGCTGGGTTTCCACATCAGTCTGCCATCATTAAATGATAATTCTGCCCACTGTCCATGCCAGATTGAACTGAGGCAGCAACAACAACCTATGGGAAAGTTTCCCCCATTGTGGAGGCTTTGTTTTTTCTGAATGCTCTCACCTCACATAAACCTTTAATTAAATAAAGACATCATGACTTTCTCTTGTCAACCTGCATTTTGTTATAGAGGTACAGGCTATGACCTTCATGATGTGTAAGGGAAGGGCTCACACCTTTCTGTCACAATGCTTTTGTGAGACAATGATTTTGTGCGTCTAAATCTTCCATGTTTTTCCTGTTTGGGGATTGCTTGCTTGGTTTTCTACCTGTGGTTGTGTTAGCCGCTAACATTTGCAGGTAAGATTTCTTCAACTCTCCCCCTACCTCTACTCTCCCGGCCTCCCTTCCCCCTCTCCCTCTCTGAAAAGCTAGAATGATAGATTTTTATAATACTATTCTGGCCAGTATAAAATCTTTTTTAATCTGTGGCCAGACAATATTGCCCTGGTTAATTTAATATTCTGATCAATAATAATTATAATGA
>CM052707.1:93553323-93641554 GCA_028551405.1 Uromys caudimaculatus | reverse complement strand
CACACACACACACACACACACACACACACACACACACACACACACACACACACACACACTAAAATAACTGCATCTTTTGTTGCCCAATAAATGTAGCCCTTTTACCCTGTTCATTCATAATAGGAACTCATAAAAACCCCAGAAGAACTTCTGAAGATCCTGTAGCAAAGGGACTAACCACAGTTCGTCTGATGTCAAGACAGTCTCAGGCCAGGACACTCAGGGACCCTTCCTGCCACACTGCTCTTCTAGGACAGAGAGTTTTAATGAATGATGACAAGGAGTCCAGCGAGCGCGTGAGCGCGAGTCAACGTAGTGCTGCCCCCACCCTTTCAGGACCCAGAAGGATACCTCACCCTCCTTTTTTTCCCCCTCCGACAGATAAAGATACACATCATGTCGTCGTCACATCTCTTCTACCTGGCACTCTGCTTGCTCACCTTCACCAGCTCCGCCACAGCTGGACCAGAGACCCTTTGCGGGGCTGAACTGGTGGATGCTCTTCAGTTCGTGTGTGGACCAAGGGGCTTTTACTTCAGTGAGTAACTCTCCCGCCCATTCTCCCAGCCCTCTTTTCTGTGCTACCACAACTTTGAAGTATATGGTTTCCTGGATTTACAACTTCAGGGATTGGGCAAATAACTGAATGCCTGCCGATGGCTAACAGCCATCCCCAGGCTCCTAGATCCATCACCTTCAAGTATTCATAGCACTTCAGTGGGGCTTTGGCAGGTTTGGGAGATTTAGGGTCGAATTTTCTTCCTTAAGAGTTTGCCTTTAACGGCTTCCTCTGGGGCCTTCTTCCAGATTTTATGATCAACCCCCACTCTCCTGTTCCTCCCAGTGAAGAAATGAAACAGAATAACCCTAGAGTATTGCAGATTTTTGTTCTTGGACATTTGACTACATTTATAAACATCCAGAGGGCATGCAGGACTACTTTGGTGTTCTGTAATTTAGAGTAAAATGGTAAGGATCCTGCACCCCAAATTCATGTGAACTTGAGAAATGAATTAAATGGAGACCAAAGTAGATGTCTCCATGCAACACAAAGCCAGCATGAGTGGACAAAAGGTGATCTTTGCCAAGAGATGTTTGTAAGTACATAAGCTTTCTCTAACTGTGTACTGTGGTGCCATTACCAATATGTCCTCCATGCAGATTGCCTTTGATACTTTCTTTTCTTCCTTTTGTCATTACATTCCTTTGATGTCATTCTTCCCTGGGTATTATATCCACCTAGAAAGGAGTCTTTGAAAAATTCAGCATCGCATATCTTAAAAGTAGGTCTCAGACAATCAGAAAGTCAGCAGTCTGCGGGAAGGAGACAGAGGAATCAATGTCTGTAAATAACACACACCTAGAAGTCAATGGCCACCAAGGGGAGTGATCACTTGAAAACAATCTACCTCACACACATCCACTGCATCTTACAATGCAGTGAAAAACTGAAAGATAGATGTGAACTCTGTATGTTTCTTTGGAAATGCATAGAGTTCCTGGAACCTGGGCCTGAATCATTCGCCAGGGTTCCTGTCACTCAAATGCAGACAAATCACCTCAGTGAGCCCCCAACCCCCAAGCTCAGGCTCTGCAGAGCTCCTGAGATGATTCACATTCTTAAAGTCTCTCTTGTCTTCTTGCCAAATGCCAGTCTCTCTTGAGGCAGGTGGTAATGGCTGTGGCTTGTGTGGTGTGGTGTGGTGTGGTATGGTGTGTGTGTGTGTGTGTGTGTGTGTGTGTGTGTGTGTGTGTAAGAAGGAGGCAAAAGTTTATTCATATAAGTTTGAAACTATGAAGGGAACTACCAAGGAGACTGGTAATGTGTATTTACCATGGTTTTGGCAAAATAAAATAAAAAAGACAACTTGGCAGAATATCATCAGAATTGAACATGCTTTCAGCTGTTTGAGTGGGAAATTTTCCACTTTGTGCTTCCTGCCAGTCCTTTATTTGAATAAATTCACTTACTCTTCTGGCAGTAGAACAGTTCCATCTAGTTCTCTGGTACAGGGTAAATGAATGAGTTCATTAGGTGGATGATATTTTTTAATACCAGACTTGTTTCTCCTTTATGGAAGAACATTCTATAGCAAGTGAAATGAGACATGAACACAACTGAATGATGAATTGAGACCATTTTTTAAATCGATGTCATTGAGTCATGTTTTCTCTTTGGAAAACATAAGTCGCTCTTACCACCAATTCCCAAGGACTTTGTCTTCCCTTGGCAAGGCACTTGTGCAAGGGCCTTCTGGGTAGTGCCAGGTTGAATTATAACACCCACCACGATGTACTCTAGGACTTCCTTCCACACATGGTACATGACCATGCCTGTGATGCTTGTATCAGATGATGAAAACTAAGACAAGAAATAACCACTCAGTTCTAGATCACTGGGCAGTACTTATATGTGTCCACACAGACACTTGAGCATGGAACACTGACAACAGAAACCAATTTTAATGGGCTGGAAAGGTTTTTGCATTTGGTCACCGTGAGGATCAAATCTCAGTAAATGTGTTTAAGTTGTGCTTTAATAACTTAAAATGAAAAAATTCATATAGCCACTTGCTATTTATAGCAGGGTTCTGGATTTCAAAACAATGACTGTGCGAAACATGCCCTGTTGTCAATTCTGCCATTAAGAGTAGATTTTAATTACATCCCACCATATACAATTTCATGACTTAAGCTAAATCCCAGGCCCTGCCTTGTTCCTGAAGCATAAAGGTATTCTTGATAGCTTTCTGGTCAACTCCACAATCCTCTCTACATGAGAAGAGCTGATCCTTTTAAATTGCTTTAGTTTACTTCAAAACGCTGGGGGAGCATTTGTTGTGCAACAGACATAACTGATATAACTAGAGACTCAGATATAACTGAGAGACTGACCTTGCCTTTGAAGACTCAGAGTCTAGTCAGAGGTTAGAAAAAGAGTGTGTCTATCATATAAGGGGAAATAACCTTGGAAAAAGAAGTTCAATTCTTTAAGCTTTTCCTGAATCTTCCCCATCGCTCATGACGTGTCTTTGCCAGGCTCTGCCCTCTAAGTGAACTCCTCAAAGGCCATAGCTATTTATCTTTGAAGATCAGTGTCAAGTTCAATGTTTGATTGATACAGTAGCACCTGGTATCTATCAAACTGAACTGGCAAGATTGAATCCAAGTAAACTTAATAGAATTGCTTCTGTGGGACTCTCCCAGTAAGAACCACCAAGGATTATGATTGCCAAATACTTTAGGACATACTGCTCACCTCATGCCTGCCTGCCCAGTTATTTGATGAAACTGCTTGGCTTTCCTCGCAGAACGCAATGTATGTATGTATGTATACCAACAGGAACTTGGAAGCTGTCCCTTGGCCATCCCCAAGTTACACTCATGGTCTGTTTCCTTCCTGAGCCAATTATTCTTACAGGCATTAACTGTTGTCAACAAATTTTATTGACTTTCCTTTTCATCCCCTAAGATTTACTGTGTGTGGGGAAGTCAGCGCTAAGCATTTACAGTCCTCAAAGCACCTTTAAAGGAGAGTAACCTTCACATTTCTGTCCCCCCAGTTGACATTTACTAGATTTTGCTCTTATTTACAAAGTTTTATTGAGCCCATACCTTTTTTTATTTTAAGCTGGTTTCACTTTGGAAGTATGTATTTCTCTCAGTTGTGGAAGGCAGGGTCCTGGTTTGATATTTAAACATCATAAAAAAATGTGCTTCTATATTTATGTATTTTTTATTCATGGATAATACAAACTATTTAATAAGGAGGGGTTTGGGATCCTATTAGGACTATTCTGAATAATTTTTTTGTTTTGTTTTGTTTGTTTTGTTAATTCTTGCTTTATGTAGGTTGACCCAATTTTGACACTGAGCTCACAATACCCTTGTAGCCCAAGTTCTGTGGGAGCACAGTAGACACAGCCCCTGGATGACCTGTTGTGAACATCCCTCCAGCATAAGTAGAGCAGTTGATCCAAAATTAATGTGGCTTCCCCAGACATTTTACAAAATGAAGGATCCAATGAAGAGCTAATTATGGATTCTTCCCCATGTACCAGAGAGACAGAGAGCATGTCAATCAGATGTACGCTCTTTTGGTTCTGTGAGGAGGACAGTGACATTGTGGAGCTGAAAGCTTCCTAGCAAAGAGCTCCAGATTAACTGATTTGTTGGAACCCACACTGAGGACAGACATCCCATTATAACTTTGTTTTGTCTGAAGCACACCAGTGGGTAAAACAAAGTGAAAGAAGTTATGTTTGCCATAGGTATAATTTTGGACAGCTATGGCGAGAAACCATTTTTAACATGCTGTTTGGGAACTTCTGGAATTTTTCTCCTTTGAGGTATTTAAGAAGTTGACAGACAACCAACCATCTTGAATGGTTTCAATTAAGAACAACCAGAAGAAAGAGAGGTTCTGGGGTCCTTTTCAGTTTTAAGAGTCTATAAACAGTCCCTTAAATAAACTGTATATGCTCTACCTCGGGCAGCCTGGGGGAAGGAGAAGTAAATCAATTAGAAAAGAAAGTTGGATACCCTTTCAGCTACCCCAGATTTATGGCTTTTGTAAAACGTCCTCCAATGCATGCTTATTAGGAACAGATCTGAATAACCGAATGACATTCCTCATGTGTTAAAGTATACTGTTTTTAAAGAGTTTAAGTGAAACTTTGCAATTAGCTTTCGTTGTTATTGATTGCACAAACCTTCCGAGGCTTTGGTTATTATTATAAACTCTGACTTCTTCCTTTGATATGCATAGCTCAGAAAACTACCTCCAGACAAGTCAATCATTATTTATATGACTTTGGCAGTCATTTAAACTTCCTGGGCTGAAACGTCCTTGTCTATAAAACAAGAGGATTTTGTTAAAGCAAATGACCTTTAACTTTAACAGACTTGATGTCTAGGTTGCAAGCAACAAGCTTGCATGCTATTGGAGAAGGGAGAACCCTGATTTAACTAGTGCCTGAGGAACATTTAACTTCTTTTATCTTCTTGACATCATTTCAGTTGGTCCCCAAAGGTACCAATCCGCTCACTTCAAGAAATAAGAGCCAGCTGCTTTGCTTTATTACACTCTGAGCTTTAGTTCTCCGAGGACAGAAGAGAAATTCAGATATGACCACAAAGTCCCAGGTCATAAACCTAAGGTTGACATTTCTCTTTGTTATCAAGGACGATATGATGATATTCATCTTCCAAACAGTTTCACACCACTTTGACTTTGGGGAGCAATGAGCAAATCTATTCATTAGCTCAGAAGAGAACTCTCTGAATCCACCCCAAGCCTTTGGACATCCTATTAGATACAGCCTGTCTAGAGAAAGAACAAAACAGTTAAAGAGACACACACCCACCATTAGCTTTGGGCCAGTGTGGATTTTGAGCTCCATCCTTATGCATTTCTTTGCATAGCACTACTATGGGAATTCCAGGCATGCATTTGTGTAAGTTCTGGTCCAAGTTAGGGGCATGGTCACTGCCTATGGAAAAACAATTCTCTTTGAAATTGATACTTCTAGAATTGACCTTATAACCTTGCCCTCATTATAGTACACAGAGCTAATAGGCCACAGATAGTGTTTTGTTTTGTTTTTTTTTAAAAAAAAAAAAAAAACAGCACTGGGCTTTTATCTTGACCCTCAAACGCTTGCTACTACTTCTTAAAATATACCTAGGGGGACTTGTGTGGGAGACTAAGAAAATGAAGGTTTCTGTGTGAAATTAGAAAATAACTTTCAATTTTATGGCATGTTAATATTCATTAAGACTGTCTTCTCCTAGATCATAGACCTATAGACAGGAGAATGAAGGGTCCAAGACCAAATTGTGGCCTTTTTTGACAAGAATCCAGGGTTGAGCCTTAGCTCTGCAAACTTACTCAGTGGGAGACCTTGAGCAAGCTCTTAAACCATGCTGTGCCTCACTTTCTTCATTTGTAAAATGGGACCTGCCTTATTGTATTGATATTGGGGTTGAATGAACTGAGAGATTAGAACATGTTGGTTTAGAGTGGTGCTTGGCACAGCACACCATGCTAATTAGCAAGTCCATCTATTTACTCTCATCTGAGCCTCAGTTGCAGAATCTGCTGTAAAAGGTTAGAGATCTGAGAAGTCCACTTAGCTACTGACTCATATTTTTTCACCTTGGGGCAGAAATAATTCATTGTTCAGACAATTAATAGTAGTAACAATCATTCGTATAGTGTCAGTATAAATGACGAGAACAGTGATCTGCTTGTCTCATGTTTACTTTCTCTCCTGCTCTGTCTTTATCCCCACTTTGACAGGCAGAGATGGTTACTGCATTAAACAAACAAGAAGCACAAAGGTACAGGCTAGGAGATGCTCGACAGGTCACCCTTGTCACGCAAATGTGAAGATGTAAAGCCACATTTTTGCTCTTCCTTCTTCTTAGGCTTCATATGGTCTGTGAATTGAATCTTGGGTATTCCAAACTTTTGGGCTAATAGCCACTAATCAGTGAATCCATACCATGTGTGTTCTTTTGTGACCGATTACCTCACTCAGGATGCGGTGGTGCTAATCTGTAATTGTAATGTTCCAATAAAGATACATGGGAGGTATTCACAGGAGAACCCTTAGAGACTAGCAACCCAGCTAGTCTGACATGCATAGTGACAAGAGAACCTGCCTCATACAAGTGGGAGTCAGGGACTTACACTCATGGATGGCCTCTAATCTCCACACATATGTGATGGCATGCACACTTGTACTTATTTACAGACTAGACACACCACATGCATGCACACATACACACAAAGTGAAATGAAAGGTGTAGAGATTTTGAAACTTGATGGATCAAAAAGCCAAGTCCACAGCTTGTCTCCATGAAATACGCTCATTTTGTCACTTGTATTGTTTAGAAGCCCACAATTTTGTAGCCTAGGGAAATGCTCCCTAAACCCCAGTCAACCCCTGGAAAATACAATGCAAGACCCCTGGTTTGAAGCAGTTGGTTTTCAACATTTTCTTGAAATGAGGCCTCCGGGGAGTGGAGGGTAGGCATATCCATGTAATGAACTTGTATTTTACCTCTGAGACCATCAAGAAACTGCTAAGAGAATTTCCTCTGACTAAAGAAGAAAAAATTCCTCTGATGAAAGATAGCTGTTGTACAAGACATTTCATAGGACTCTCCCAGACAGTACATAGTCCCTTTCCTGTGAGATCCAAGATGCCCTCTGTTCTGGGGAACCTCACCCATCACTCATGGGTTTCATATTCTTCCCCTACCAGAAAACTTCAACTGTTTAACTTCTTACAGCATTTAGTTTGGAAGGCTTTCTTTTTCTCAAAGAATTACTAAGAGGTTATTTACTTGGAACACGTGTCTCTTGCTGGGTACCAGGGAAGTGCTGTCAAAGGTAATGAAGAAAAAGATGTATGGTGGGAGTCTTATAAAAATGGGAATGCCTGGTGGGTTGGATATAAGATTTCTGTCTGTGCAATGTATATCTCAACCGGCTGTTTAAGACCATGGGATGAGAAGATCTCACATCATCAATTGCAGGTAGACATTTAAGATCCAAAAAAGAGACTAAACATTGTATAGCCTGAGAGTTCTTCCAAATACCTTGTCCAGATACCAGGTGCCATGCCAGCACTCCTTAGGTACCTACCAGAACCAACCCCATCTCTCCAGAAGCCTTCCTTTTGATTTCAAAACCCATAACAGATCCAGACACACTGAGAACAGCCACAAGGTCTCTCCCAAGGAGATTCCCTATTGTTCTCACAAACAGGCCACAGAGGCTTTGATCTTTCCTGTAGCCAGATGTCCTTGACAACCATGGTGGCAAATTACCCTGTTTGCACTGAGCTGTTAGCCTGACACCACTCCATCCAGCACCTTTCCCTGAAACTTCATAAGCTCTTATATCCCAAAGAATTATTTTGGTTGCCTGGAAAGTTCAAACTTCTCATTAGCTGTCAAACTGAGGAGACGACATCTCCGAGTTGTGTTTGTCTTTATCTGTATGTGAGATCATGTTTAAAACATAGCAAAGAGCTGTTAGTTGACATGCAATTCCCTAACTGTAGCAAGCTGTATGCCTATTTAATGCATTGTTTAGTCTCACGTTGGCTAGAGCCATTTAAAGAAGCACTTGGCAAGCTCTAGGTTTTCATTCTTGGCATAACTGCCCCTTTTAGTTTTCCACTGAACCCTGGATACCAAGAAACACCCTTCACTTGCTTTACATCTGGAAATACTGCTTTATGCAACTCACCAGACCCTTTGCACGTGGCCCTCTGGATTTGTCCTAAGGTAATTAATGGCTTTGCAATATTTGATCAGCAGAAGCAGAGACACAAAGGGAAATTGTGCAACCCAAAAGAGACCACACAGCCTTTTAAATCAAAACCTTTTGCTTTAAATGTTCTCTGGGCATTCTGCAGGAATAGAAATTTCCATTTCAAAAGGAAAAATAAAGTTACGCTGAAGTGCCCAGGAAGATACTTAAGAACCTGATAACTGATCAAATGTACACATCTCTATCTCCCATTTAAAGCTACCTGATTGTTGAAAGGAAGGAACATCCAGTGTTCCTGCAAGCTTGGAAACTTTTGAAAAATAATCTTCCCAACACTAAAACAGAAACCCAGAGAGAAGTGATGTATTCAAGGTCACATAGCTAATTAAAGGCAGTAGGAGATGTGTGGATTCTATTCTCTAATCCCAGTGCAGCCTGCTCTGCTTACATGATTAACCATGCCTGTGTTAAATCACCTGGTAACTTCAAATGAGCACAGGGGTGCTCAAGTCAAGTTCATGCAAACGCAGTCCTAGGGGACCCTGCTTTCAAATAAGCGCACCTGAGAGGTGACAATTTGCTCCCTTGTGGCAGAAATACTAGAAATGAAAGTTATCTGCCTGCCTGTAGATATGGAGTACGCTGCCTTCAGATGTGCTTTGGGCATTGAAATCTACTTACGGTATAATTTACACTATTATTGTATATTATGTTCTTCTGGTCCTCTGGCTACTCTCTCCAATGTCAACTTCAGTAGAACTGCTTTGGAATGACTTAACAAGGCTGTGTGTTCCTGGAAACTCTGAAACAGCCTCATGAGTCGGAGGATCGGATTTTTCTTCTCCCAGAGATTTCTCTGTCTCACACCAGAAGAAATTTACCTGATTTTGTTTTTAGATTCTTAAGCAGATACTCTATGAATCTCTAGTGGTTTCATTCTTTGTGCCCTTTATGGGGCACTAGGAAAGGCTGCTTGGGGGCCATGTCTAAGCTAAAGTTTGGTTACACTGTGTAAGAACTGTCAGGCAATCCTGTGTTTCTGGGAAGATGGCACTACCTCTGTGCCATTTACCCTGGTGAAATGGGTCTTTCATCAGAAACAAGCAATTTAGAAAGACTGTTTGGAACCAACCACGTGGAGCCAACTTCTGATTATCCATGAAACTAGGGGAAAGGAGCACAGAGTTAGAACTGTGGATGAAACTGATGTGTGGACTCTGCGGGTTTCCTTCATTCCTCCTCACGCCCATTTATGAAACCAGGTAATATGTTTTGAAATCATACTTTATCTTATACAGCCCTTCCTTCTCCTGGCAATGTTACTAGCAATAGGAGTTTCACCTACAGGACTATTGATGTTTGGAGTCTGGTAACTTCTATGAAAGGAGGGGCCTGTCCAGTATATTAAAATAGGTTAAGAGACCAATGCCAGTAGTCCAATTCTCCCATTGTAATAAACCCAGATATTGTCTACTATATTTGGGGGTTCTAAATCACCCCCCAGCTCATAACTATTGGACTAGAAAAGTGTCTAGAAGAGAAATAACTAACAAAGTGGAACAAAATCATGCATAAAATTAAAGATAACACACCACCTAGGAAGCCTTCTGAAATGAAGGGATTATGGGCTCAGGCCTCAGTCACTGATTCAGTAGTCGATGGCCCGTTGCCTGGACCAAGGAATAAGAGTCAATGGAGCTAGGGAAACTTTTCTGTGGAAATAGACAGCTCTTTCTAGATGCTATTTTAAAAAGCTTTTGCAGGCTTTTCTTTTTGCCTTACAGCTATAGAACCCACTTAGTTTTGGTAAGAAAGGAGGGAAGGACAAAAAGAAATGGTCCACTACAAATCTGTAGGCTTTAGAAGTTAGACTGAGATTACCGGAAGCCGGCGTAAAGGACACTGGTTACTTGCACCTCCGTGTCTATGTCTATTCCTTTCTCAGACCCGTAATAAATAAACTCTCTATCCTTCACTGGTGAAAGGGCCAGTCCAGAGTAAGTGACCTTTTTTTTCTCCTCCCTTGTTGTGCTTTTCCCATCTGAGCCTCATCAGACTCACTGTCCAGAAAGTCAGCAGTCGCACATTGTGTTTGACCCAAAACCCTTACCAAACAGCTCTGTGGCCTTGGGAAGTCACTGTGATCCAGGCATGTCACTATTAACACATTGAAGGAGACACTGCCTTTTGTCCTTACTCACTGCTGACAATTTAGTTCAGCCATTTAATCTCTGCAAAACTTTCTGTAATAATTATAATCTAGAAAAGTTAGCTCAGCCATGTATTCTCCTCAAACTTCTTAACTAAAAGTAACTGCACACTCTGATCTCCGTCTCACCTAACTCTGTCTTTAGAATGACCAAGGGCTAATTACTGCTTGGTTAGAGTACTTGTCAGGTATCAGGTGTTACTTTCTCTGGATGGAAGAAGCAAGAATGAGTGAGACAAAGCCTATCACATTACCACACTGAGGCTGCTGAGAAAGTTTATTCTCTAGGAGGTACTCAGGTAGTCACTGAAGCAGCACACGTAGGCAAAAGATCTCTGTTTCCTCCAGTCAGCTATTAGTGAGTTCTGCTTAGCCTCAAAGCATAGTGTCCAGCAGAGGGGATTTATTTCTAATCTGAAAAGTATTTTTCTCTCTCAAGTTGCCCACCAAAAGTACGTTTTCTTTTCATCATTGTCTGACTTAGACAATGATTTAAAAAGCAGCTTTTTGTTTAAACATGACTTTAATGTAATCAAAAGTATGAGTTTTATCACTATATGGACCAACAACAAGGTGTTTTTTCTATCTTGGGGGATTTACATGCAACTGTCTCTAGAGATACAGATGTGATGTAGAAAATAAACATCTGGGGCACACAATGAAGCATTGACTACTGTTGTTCTGAATCTTCATGCTATTTTATAGCTTGTTAGGAAAAACAGAGGCTAAACTTCCATAGATTTCTTCTTCCTGACCACCACAGTTGCCAGCATGAGACTTAATAAAACCCTGGTTTAATATTGAAAACCTCACTCCAAAAATCTAGTTTATTTTTCCTATCCCCAAAATAAGCCCCTGACCTTCTGTTGGCTACTACTGCCATTGTGTGTCAAGACTGAAGAGATAGAAGAATTCAGTCTTCAGGCCCACTTGAACTATCAGCTCTGAGGTTTTCCTTACCATTGAACAGTCAGCTCAAGACTAAAGCAACAGAGTTTTCAAAGCCTTCCAGACTCTCATTCATATGTCCTACCAAGCTTGAAAACCCTAACTTATACTCTATTCTTCTCACTTGTTTTTCTTGATTCATTTACATGAAGCCATTATAGACCAGGGAGGTGAACCCCTGGCATAAAATCAAAAAGACAGACAGCACAGCTGGAGGAGCTCTTCTCAGCAAATGCCACAATAAGATTCTATTGGTCAAACAGAACTGATGAATTGGAGAGCTATGAAGAGCCACACAGCCATCAGACCAAGAGAACCAAGAATGAGAGAAACCCTGGTGTGCACCTAAAGCAGACTGCTAGCGAGAGCAATCTGCTTATCCACACCCAGCCCCAAGAAACTCCTGCGCAAGCAGGCACATTAAGTGGAACCTTGAAAAACTCACGTAAAATAGTCCTGCTGACTACAGTCCGAGTCCCCACCATGAACTACTAGGTCACATTTTCTGATTAGTGATGAGGATAGTCATGGAAACTCCAAGTGTATCCAAGTTAATCATTCTGAAAACACTTCTGATTTCTATGAACCAGCTTCATTGGGTCTCTATTCTTCTCCCTCAGTGTGACTACATTATACTAAATATAGCTTCCTAAACCTTAAACGTTTGTTATATTTGAGGTTTCAAAGAGAAAGAGCAAAGGTGAAAAAGTAAATTTCCTGAGTCAGTTTAATGTCAGCTGGTTGGCAAGTTACTGCATTTTCTATTGCTTGCTGATATAAGCTAACCAAAGCAAAAGGTGTATAAGACACAATCACTGCACTCTTGACTTGCCCACCTTCCATGAAGGTCTTCCATGAAGAAGCTTAAATTTTCCTATGTACTTTGAGTTTTCTATTTCTTTCCATTAAAGTCTCCAGTTGTTCATAGGCTTATTTAGTTTGGCAGAAGGTGATGGTGATTCACAGAATGAAAAAATTTGAAGGCAAAGCTACTGAAAATGGATCTAATTTCTTAGGGTAATTTGGGAGCGAGAAATTGATAATTTGTTTCCTTTTTTTCTGGTTTCATCGGCTGCCATGCTGCCAAATAGTTGCTCTATATGGATGCTTTGCCATTCCTGAAACATATAACAAATCTTAGCTGCAACTCTATCTAATATGGTTGAAGAATAAAACTATAGTTGGCTCATTGGCTCATTGTTCTTGGCTGGACAGCCTCGTTCCGTGGCTACTGAGTGAAAAAGCAAGATCAGATGGAAACCATTTTCAGCTTGTTCCTTCCTATGAATCCCGCCATTTTTTTCTGTGTGTGTCAAGCACAGCAAATGTTCCCTGCAAAAAGGATGGCTATATTTTCAGCACAGATGCAAATGCTAGTGAGTTCCATACTCTCAGTTTGGATGTTGAGATAGTTTTGTGTGCCTGGAAATTACTTATTTCCTGCTGGTCCTTAACTCCCAGAATGGAACAGATATTTGGAGATAATGTCTTAGATGCTCAGTCATGCAGTCACATGATAGGCTTCCCTTAAGGTAGATTTTTGAGGGTCCTAAAGTTGTAGGAATATAAGACTTTGAAAAGTATTTGTGCCCTAAGTCTGGTTGGCATTCACATAGACTTATCATGATAATGCTTTTGCATGGAATTATGGAATTTTATTTTAATAGATAAGCTATTGGCCAGTAACTATGCAGAAGCACTGTGATGTATAAGCTAAAGACAAAGAGGAGCTTATTTCTAGCTGGTTCAGAAGCACACACTTGCCCCTTGGAGCCTTACAGTCACTGGATGGGTGACTGGTTTCAAGATAAATAACTTTGACCCCACTATCACTACATTTAAAAAAATAGCAATATTAAAGATTAGAGAAATCTATCTCTTCAGGAAAAAAGGGGACATGATTGATAGATATAGAAAGTGTTTTATATCAAGAAAAACCCTCTTGTTTACATTGGGTCAAGTATGTTTGATTAGCAAATGCTCTTAAAGATGAATGTTAATGTTGCTAGGTATATGAAGGTAGATCTGGAAGCAGGCTGTCCCAAACACCCTAGGAGTTTGTTAGAGATGCAGGATCAGGGGCTCCTAGCACCCCCAAATAATCTCAAATCTCCATGTTAACTAGATCCCTTGGGGGATTGTATGCACACTGGGGCCTGAAGAAATTTGTTCTAGAAAATAGTTTGTGGCACTCATTCTAGAAGAAAGACAATAAAAACTAGGTACTGCTCAGCTTCTACTGAAGCCAATTGATAATGCTGAGGTCAAGCCTGCTTACAGTCTCTACCAATGTAGAAGGCAAGGCAGTAGCCCCTATTTTCTCAAGTTAGTGGTTTCTCTACAGAGGAAACACAGAGATGCTCTAAGGATAACCCTGTGGCCTGATTTTCTGTGAACTAGAAATTGGAATTCCCAATTGCTGTGGCTGCAGTTTTCAAACCTGTCACCAGAGCCAGGACTAAGCTCCAAGACCTTAAGATCTTGCCAGTTTCCTTTTCAAGAGCTACAGTTTTCAAAAATAACCCAGCAACAGTGCTGTGTGTATATGTGCATGTGTGTGTGTATGCGCGTCTGTATATTCATGCATTTGTTCGAGTGTATATTATATAAGATTGCATTGAGCAAGAAAATGTGTTTCATTGCTATCACTTTGCCTCCATCTTTATGCCAGTCAGAGTCTCAGATTTCTATTAGTCTCAGCAGACTAGTTCCCTTATGGCTCCTATTTTGGTTTAATAGAAATAATTGAAAATGAGAATATATTTCTGCCACCCATCAGAAGGCAAAGGATAAACTTTGAAACTGTGTCTCAAAGTGATATCCAAGTTTTCCCAGGGCCATTCTAGAGCATGACAAATCTCCTCTTGAGCATAATAATACAGGACCAGGCACATCCACACACACACACAAACACACACACACACACACACACACACACACACACACACACACACACACACACGACAGTCTCCTGGGGATATGATCCTGTAGCAGAGCAGATAAAGGTGAAAGCAAGCCACTTTGAACTTCTGTCCCCTACATGAGGCTAGAAAGAAACAAAAAAGTGGTTTTAAATCACAGTGAGAAGATCTTGGATCTAACTCAGAACTAAATAAATCCAGTGAACGTAATGATCAAATTTTCCACAGAACAATGGTATTAAGATTAACCAAGGTATTCTGCCTTGGAAATGGGTAATAGTGATCTCTTTTCTCTGTTTTTCAGAGGGAAAAAAATAGACAATCAATACAACTTCCATGTTTTCTCACTTTCCTTAAGCTTTTTGAAACTTCTTGAAGATACTCCATCTAGGATCTTGGTGTTGTTCTTAGACCAAAATGCTACATTTCATGTTTAGAGCCAGGTGACACTATTTGCATACAATGATATTGCTAAATCAATATTGACACAATAATATCTACATCCTCATCTGGAATGAGCAGTCCACGTTGCATCTGAATCTCTTTAGTCCTGCTTTTGAAAGGTCCAGTTAGATATGGAGTTTATTGTTTATTTCCACGGTTGCGAGCACTCTTCTCTCATTCACCTTCACTTGGTACTTTGATAAAAATACATGGAAACTAAATTACAGCAACCACCAGTTTCACTGTAGAATCATCCACTGAGCATCTGCTTTGTGGTAAACAGTATCCATGGGAAAATGAAGCCTGCCTTGACAGAAGATTTACTCTTGTGCCACAAGGACTCCTTAAATATCAATCTTATAACCCAAATCAGATAGGCATATCTCCTCTGTCTCTGATCCTGTCTCTTAATTTCATCATTTATGGAATGTGCTCTGCTTAGCCCTGTGCTGGCAACAAGAGGCTTAAAAGTAAGGACAACCACTACGCTCATGGAGTTGGGGAGGAGATCTCACAGGAGGCCAGTCGCCACTCAAAACCCATCCAACTATCATCCACATATATGAATTGCTTTATATGTGTATGTATTAATAATAATCAAATTATCCTAAATAAAAGCAAAAATTAATACTTATCTCTTGAAAAATAGGCTGACATACTATGGCAGAGTCTACTTTAAAGCCCAAGTGGCATCCCTTGGCTGCAGCGTTGAGTTTATGCACTGTGAACCTAGCACTCACCATAGTGTCTTTGAAGGGTGGCTTCATTCATTTATATACTCATCTGCTTTTAGCATGGGCCCATGCTGTTTCTGCTTGAAATATACAAGATCCTTTCGGATGGGAACGATCCACTTTTCTCATTCAGTCCGTCAGGCCCGTATTGCACAATCACCCACGCACTCAGCTAACTTCCCCAGATTCGTAGGGACCACCACGCAGACTTTATCTTTTGCGCACAACTTCATAGCTCTCCCCAGACGTACCAAAGATACACATCATCGAGAATCTGTAAAATATCAGACTCTCTTGATTGAAAGAAGAGCCCAAGTCTGAAATCCCGAACATTTAATAACTTAGAGATCATCAAAGGGGATGCTCCTTCGACAGCAAGTGGAGAATTTGGCTACTGGCCTTGAGAAGCAGAAAAGGCCAGGTTCCTGGCCAACTCAATGGATCATTTATGCAATCACCCAGCATGTTTAAGACAGTGTAGACCATCAAACCCAACTTTTTTAGACAAAGCAAGCTGTAGCATTACAGTTTGTTTTGCACCAAGATCCAGAACAGCTGTTACCAATTCACTGGAAGATTCCACATGTGCCCCTCCATCCAGTCCCATTTGAGAGCCTCCTCATCACTCAGCAAAACTATTGCAACAGCCTCCCCGATGCTCGCTCTGTGTCCAATCTTGCCTGACACCAGCTATCCACCCAGGAGATTAATCTTTATAAACACAGTTCTAATCACTTTATTCCTTTCCTAAACAACTTTCCAGTGACCATGCATGGCTAAGTAAATTGGGCCCAAATTCTCTAATTTGACAGCAAGGCATGTTAAGGAAGGCCACTGCCAGACTTTGTCCAGTTGCATTTCTTAATGTTTCCCTACAGCGGAACCCACAAACCAGCAGTCTATAATCATATCTAGTCTTTATAAGTATTTTTCTTGGAGGAGACTGTGTTTTTGTAAAAATCTGAATTATCTGCCAGTATTTTATTTATTTATTTATTTATTTATTTATTTATTTATTTATTTATTTACAGCTCAAATGTTGCCTCCCCTTCCGGTCCCCCCTCGAAGAGTTTTTCCCCCCCATGCACTCTCCCTTTAGCCTCTAAGAGGGCAGCTCACCCTGGTTATCACCCCACCCTGGTCTCTACAGGATTAGGCACATTCTCTTTCACTGAGTTCTGACAAGGCAGTTCTCTGCTACATATGTGCCAGGGGCCTCAAACTAGCTCGTGTATGCTCTTTGGTTGGTGGCTCAGTCTCTGGGAGCTCCCAGGGGTCCAGGTTAGTTGACACTGTTGATCTTCTTGTAGGGTTGCTATCCTTGAGGGCCTTCAGTCCTTCCCCTAACTCTTCCACAGGGGTCCCCAACCTCCATCCAATGTTTGTCTGTGAGTATCTGCATCTGTCTCAGTCAAACACTGGGTAGGGTCTCTCAGAGGGCTGCTATGCTAGGCTCCTGTCTTCAAGTATATTATAGCATCATTGATAGTATTTAGGATTGGTACCTGCCCCTGGGATGGGTCTTAAAATGGGCCAGTCACTGGTTAGCCATTCCTTCAGTCTCTGCTCCATCTTTGTCCCTACATTACTTTTAGACAGGACCAATTTAGGACCAATATTTTGAAGGACAACTCTCCTCATATTGACATGTCCTTTTTTTTCTGCCTTACCTAAACCTCCCACTGATTTCAACTGTCTTATTCTGACCCATTTCACTTATCAATATGACTTGGGTCTACAAATGTCCCCCACATCTTCCAACATCCAACCTACATGACTTACTACCAAGTTTTATTCGTGGATTTGTTCTCTCAAATGTAACTTTCTTTGTAAAGTCTTCTAGCAGATGTCAACTTCCTTCTGAAACAAGAAAGCAATAATATTACTCTAGATACCATTGTAATGTGTTCTTGTTCATGTTGTTGGGTTTGGGAGTTTTAGGGAGTGGGAGTTGTTTTGTTTTGGTGAGTGTCTCTACTTTCTACCATCTGCTTAGAAATAAGCTTGTCAAAGGCGAAAGAGGGAGATATTTAATTAATTTCTGTAAGATTTCCCTAGCTCCCTGTACACACTATGTTAGTGTTACATGGAATTTATTAAGTTCCCATTTTTCTTTGGACCCCACAGGCTGAGAGTAGTTGTGTATTCCCATGGGAATTCAAAAGGCAGACATGGCTGCGTTGGAGTCTCCCCCTGGACTTTTAGGTATTTTCAAGGAGAAAGTGAGGAGTGATGTATCAAAAAAAGCTGCTGAGGGAATTTAGGTAAATAGAACATGAACCTTTCCTTTGGAATCTTGCTGTGATCTCCAGATTAAAACACTATGGCATGTCTCACAAGGAGCAACTTGTTTAGAATTATAGGAGCCAATCTATCTCCAGGGCCCTGCTGAAAGCTGAGCATTGAGTCAATGCCAGGTAAACCACAAATATCACAGGAAAAATGAAATGCTAAAGTCCTGCCTCCTAAATCCCAAAATATCTATTTCTATAGTTTTGGAATGCCTATAAAACAGACTCTCATCCTCACCTTCCCTGAAGACCTGGAAAGATGAGCTATCCACCATCAAGATTAGAGCGTCAATTTTATGTTCCAGAAATGGATTCAACATAATGAATTTTGATTCAAATAGCCAACCATAGAATGCTGTAGAAAAAGCAGAAAGTCCCTATATTGTAAGTGTAATTAAAGTCTGCAATATTTCATGAACTATTATTTGTTATAGAGTTACTGTCAACAAGAAAGCAGAATGAATGAAGCCAAAGCCCATACAGTACTGTTGAAGGGCATCTGTCATATTGTCAAAAGTCTGTTGTAAGGTCTGTCAATCAAGTTTTAAAAAATGATCTTTACCCATGCATTAGTAAGAACCATAACCTACTATTTAAAATAATACATTAAAATAAAATTTCTTTCTCTCCATTTATCTTCAAACCATTTTATTGAATTTCCAAATCAATATTAAGAATTTTTAGCCGGGCAGTGGTGGTGCATGCCTTTAATCCCAGCACTTGGGAGGCAGAGGCAGGTGGATTTCTGAGTTCGAGGTCAGCCTGGTCTACAGAGTGAGTTCCAGGACAGCCAGGGCTACACAGAGAAACCCTGTCTCAAAAAACCAAAAAAAAAAAAAAAAAAAAAAAAAAAAGGAATTTTTATTTTACTCTCTTTATGCATGATCATGTAAGAGTGTCCACTGATGTTTAAATGGTAGATGGATTGTGTTACTTCTGGGAACTCTGCTGAGATCCTTGGTAAAGATTGGAATGTGCTCCCTATCCTAAAAGAGGCCAGAGATGAGGTGTGGAGGAGCTGATCTAAGTTAGAATTGATGGAAAGATCACTTAGGAATCCTTCTTTTGTGAACTTGCCAGACCAGTCTTTCCAATATAAAGTTAATCCCTTCCAAATCTTCCCTAGAGTTGTAAGGTCCATCCCCAAAGCGCCCCCCCCATCTCTGTCCCACAATACAGATAGGGTCTGACAGAGAGCACACAGGCATTGTTAATTTCTCAAACCATAAGAATATTTTTCCTGAATTAAGCAGAGACTCTGCTCTAAGTGTCTGTATATATTGACGTAACACTTATTTCACTACCAAAAAAACCAACAATTGTTATAAAAAGGAACTCTTAGATTGAGGTTAAGAACTCTGGTTGTCACGAAGGGCTTTGAAGTAGCCGACTTTGAGCTGGGAAACTTCAAGTAATTTTCTCCCTTTAAAACAGGGATATGAACATCCTACCTGTCTGCCAAGTGATACGAATGATATCTGTGATGTCATTACCAAATTCTGAGACTCAAGGCTCACTAATAACTTCTAGATATTATTTGCATAACAAGTTCTCAGAACTGAAGGAGAAGTGGACTATACAATACATGTTGAAGCAGAAAGTGGGTTAGCCAGGCTGGTCTTCATTCACCTTTCTGTAGAGCCTGGGGGCTATCAGGTCTTATTCAGGGTCATGTATCATTTCTTCTGACTGGAATGTCAAGGGCAAAAATAGGAGTCATTATATCATTAGTCAGTCCTTTGCACATTCCACCATCCCTTGAGTAGGGATAAAAGGTTAATTACATACATCTCTTGGGCTACAGAAATGATCAAGGCTGTCCCTGGGATACAGTTACTTCAAAAAACTAGGCTTTTGTTTCAGGGAAAATCTCCCACAGAGAAACATGGTAGGCAAAGGAGAACTATAAATAAGACTGTCATTTATGTCAATTATAAATAGATTTGTTCCCTTTTGATTAGAAGATTAATGGTAGCAGAACATCTACACTCTAACAGAAACAAAGAAAAAGTCTCTGACAAAATATTACTACATGCTGACAGGTTTGACACCTGCTCCTTCCGGAGTTAGTTTCTCTGACTTTTGCCTAAATGAAGACTTTTCTTTTCTTCTCACCTTAGAATTCAGCATAGTCTCTGAATTCTTTGCCAAGTTACCATGTACATGCAGGTCCTTATAAGCACGCATTAAGCACTTATAAGTACTTATAAGCAGTGAATAACCTGACCAAGGGATGACAGGAAAAGGGAAAGTCTACTTCTCACACCTGGACACTTGCTAGATAAAGAATGAGTTTTTCTTTCATTCTGAAGGGAGCATTAGCCAGAGGGATCACAACTCTCTGTCTCTACCACTGGTTTGCCAGTTCCTTATTCTCTGCTTGTGTTCATGAGTCATCTTTTCCCAGTGTCGGGGTGAGAAATGGCAGCTTCCAATCCAAGCTGCCTGCTGAGGTCACCCTGGGATGAGGACAAAACAGCTGGGTGCCTCTGTCCTGCTCCAGGCTCCCCTCCGTGCAATATAGTGACATGCATCTCCTCTCTGCTAGGATAAGGGGACAGGACATCTTGCCCAAGTCTATCCACCTTGGCCCATTAAGGGTTTTGACTCTAGCCACCCCAGATAGGGCATTAAAGGAGGGGCAGTTGATAAAGGTAGCCGGGAGGTGAGGGCTCAGACACTGGGCAGTGATCCCTCTGGAAAACTCATATACACCTGACATGGCTTCTTCTGGTTTCACTGTGGGAAATTTTTAAATGAATTTAACTCATCAGTTGGAAATTCACCTCTTGACAAACAGTGACCACTATGACAAAACTGATTGGGTATTGGAAATCCCGGTCCCCAACATGAAGAAATATATAAAATGGTGTAAACATACGATCTTAGAACTGCTGTGCCAGTTGCTGGGTATGACTTCTCTCTCCTAGTGGCATTGCTGAACAGCTCGGCTCCCATCGGAAAGCTGGCAAGCTCTTGTGTAACCCAGAGCCACAGCAAAGGCATTCTGCTACTGCACTTGCTATGCATTCAGGTTTTGAGTCAGAAGTTCCAAACAGGACCATTCCCCTGAAACATGAACTCTTTGTTCCTCTTAAATGTCAAAATACCTTTGAACCTTATAGTCCAGACTGTCAGATCTAGTATTTTCCTAATCAAAACCTAGAAATAGCATTGTGGGTGGCTGGAGCCAGGGCTTCCACTCCTTTTTTACCTTCCCTCCACGCCCCAAGCCAAGATTCTTTAGGCTTTGCCAGATCTGAAGTGACAAAGCAATTCAGGTCCTTATGTGGCCAGCTCTCACCTCCCTGCCAAGCATTACATTAATGGCAGACTGACTCAGTGGGACATGAAGACATGAGCCTGTGTACACCAATTTGTTCCCAGACTGTTAGGTAAATAGAAAACAGAAAACACCCTCTCATCATCCCTGTAAGATGTCTGAGCTGCATCCAATAGCCTGACCTTATATCCAGTGTTGACCTCTAACTTAACTGGCCTCTTGATGAGCAATCTTTCACCTCCACTGAATCATGTATCTTGCTCTATCTACAAACAGTTTTCATAATTGAGGATGTGAGGTCTTTTTGAAAATTATTCTTAAATAAGCTGTCCTAGAATGTGCTTGGAGACGCCATAAAGAGTGCCAAGTCCCGGCTTGTTCACAAAGGTGGAGATGGCCTTTAGACTCGGTGAAGTCAAACACTGGCACATGCCATTGGCCAGATGATGTGTTTGTCTTGTTCCTTTGGTATTGCTGTCATCTTTCAGGGAAATCTAGGAATAGCAGAAAGATGAGTTTGCCCTTTTCCTGTTGCAGGTCCTCCTCTCTGAGGATAGGGGAGAAGCCCAGCCACTCTCAGATCCTATGAGTCACTCTGAAAGGTCAATCTCAGGCTTGGTTACTCTGAAGGCAAGTTCTGTTATATACAGTGAGAATCCTTGTGTTCCTCTGAAATCCATAGCTAGTAGGTAAGGTAGAATTGGGATCTAATAAATGGAGAGAGAATGTGATGGAAGATTCTAGAGATCACAGTATAGAACATGTGGGTGGGGCATATGACACATCTCAGCAATAATCTACATATTAGGGGGCTTTGGGGAGGGGCAAAAATAAGCCAAAGACATAATTTGGTACATTTACATTGAAGAATAATAACTTACACATTCTGAGCTCTCATTACATGCATGGCACTGTTTTTGTTTTTTGGGTTTTTTTGGAGGGGTGGGGGTGAGACAGGGTTTCTCTGTGTCACTGGAGACTGTCACATGCTGTCCTGGAACTCACTCTGTAGACCAGGCTGGCCTCAAACTCAGAAATCCACCTGCCTCTGCCTCCCAAGTGCTGGGATTAAAGGCGTGTGCCACCACTGCCTGGCACATGGCACTGTTTTAAACTCTTCTGTGTATCATTTAGATACTTCATTCTCAGCCACCTCTGTAAAACAGGAAGTATCATGATCTTTACAAGTGAGTGCTCTGAGAAACACAGACGCACACAAACACCTATGAGAACATAAAAGTCTAAGTGTGACCATTGACATCTTCGCTCAGGCCACCAAACTGGCACCCACTATGCTGGTGACATTCATGTCTTTAGTTCTTTGCTCTCTCTTTCAGTTCCTTTTCTGGGTAACACCTAAGACTGAAACCATCTATTCCTTACTTACTATATTCTCATGCACCATTAGCAAGAAGCAGTGCCTTCATATTCTGGGCATCTCTTTATTTGTACATGGAAAAAATCCCCACATATACTTGTAATAGAGTTAAATATACATCTAATCATAAGTTTCATCCAGCCAGAATCGATGGCCTACTCCTCTGTATAGCCTCAGAATTCAGGACAATGTTTAACACATGGAGAACATACAATTAAATTAGGCTGAATGTCAGAGCTTCAAAGTGCTTCACTACTGCAATATGTCTTTAAGATTATCTTTTCAAATTCAAAACAAAATCCCAAAGCAAATAAATAAGTGTCTAAGCAATGCTGAGCCCTACAGGTAACTCTCCCACTCTTAAAGTCTATAACCCATAAAAATGAGTTTGGAAAGGCACAGTATAGACATTCCTGAGCTACCACTAAGTACAACCATTCTGGGCTTAGCCACCCATGGCTGTAAAAGAATGCCATTGACCACAATGCTTCTAAAGGCAAAACTGTGTCCACACATGGATGATTTGTCTCACCAAGGGCTATGGGGTTCTAGGATTTTCTAGAAGGCTTCCTCCAGCCTAATAAAAGTTCTTAGCTTCACAACCCCTCAACCTGAACAACTCTGAGGGAGATTTAAAAACATCCAATTTAATTGAAACCTGTTTTCTTTTTCCACATTGAAGTCACAAGTTTTCACAGGGTACGATGTGTTGCCAATCTAGCATTTTCCAAACTAATTCTTCTGCGAGGCACTTGCAGTTTTCTTTTTCAGGAGCATGTCCTCAAATTGCTTTGCAACATAAATGTCTCTCACTATTCTTTGAGCTATAGATGAGGTTCTCAGTAGAAAAACAAATATCAGCTTTCAAACGTACATTTCTTTTAATATTTGCCACTGGTTGTCTCAACTCAGCGAGTCCATATCAACAATTAGAATGTCAAGTGGCCTACACTGATTTCACAGTTAGTGTTCCAGATGTGCAAATCTGAGGCTGATAAGTACATGGATGTGTGAGCATCTGTCAGGAGCAAGTGCTGATGCTGAACTAAACTGCTGACATGGTCTTTGCCACAGATGCTTAGAAAAGCACAGGTAGGCTGCAGGACCATGAGACAGGGAATGAGCCCTGCCTGCTGGAAGCATCTGATTGGAAGACACATAGTACATTTCCTAGGGACCCTTTCCATCCCAATGGTTGGTACATATACATGACCAATCTCCTATTTTCTTCATCTCTTTTTTTCTCCTTATTAAGTCCTGCAGTGTATGTTGTAAACTCACTGTGGTAGAAAGTGATTTGAATTTCCTGTGGTGAGAAAGCTTCACTGTAAGGTACAGTTTAGGCTCTTGGTTGTTCCTTTTATCTCACCTTGCTGGAGGAGGCATGTTGGTCCCTATCAAGCATCAGACTTTTTGTTCCCACTTGTCCTGTGTACCTTGGAACATTCTGAGTGTCTTGTCCTTGTCATGAGAAGGCCCTCGATTCTCTAAGTGTCAAGAAAAGGTCTCTTGGCACCTTATCATGTTTTGTAAACATTATGTTTTCCATGCTCTGTAAACAAACAAGAACAATGATGATGGCAAACACTACTGCTCACTGTATTTGTTGGAGGGATTTTGAACCAAGAGCAGTCATCTCATATCCTTGAAGATAGACTGCCTATCTTCAGCCAGTGGGACTGATACACATTTACTGACCGAGTCAATCCCAACTGAGAGGTTCAATGGTTTGTCTTCATGATTTCTGGAAAAATACAAGCTAGACTAAGTGTGTGGAACCATTGATAAAATTCCATACTGGAGACTGTGACTTCACTTGATACAGCTTTGGAGTGTTTTAACCCTAGCTTGTTTTCTAACCAAAGGCTTTGTAATCTAACAAAACCCTTTTCTGTTTGTCTTTAAACACTGTTAGAGTAACTGACTACAATAGAACAAGATCCTGACTCTGTTTCCCAAGAACCCAATCCTAACTCTAGTTATCAGAGGCTTGAAAAGAAACTAACTCAATCCCCCTCTTCTGACAGCCTACCTATCCAAGGTATTATTAAAATTAGACAGAATATGTCAAAAGTAGATGAATAGATGGAAAGATAGCTATATAGACAAAAAGCATGTAAATATGGGAAAATGAAGCTAAGAGTATCAAGAAATATTGACTCAATGAACCAAATAAATTGTAACAAAATATATAAATAATTTCTTAAAATGACAAATGTATCCTTTATCTGTATTGCTCATGTAGAGAATTAGAGAGTGGTTAGTCTTAGCCTTCAAATGAAGAGTGAAGAGTAGATGGAGGACCCCCCCCCCCCAAATATCAATACTTTAGCAGGACTAACTTAGTTTCAGAGCCAATGAGAGTCCATCTGTCTCCATGTGGAACATTATTTAATGGCTTGTTTTCATTCATGACAAAAGTTGCTTGTTCTATTGGGGCAACTGAGGCTTTTGTTCTCTGCGGAATTTTCTAATTCTTTGTCATGGAAAGAGTTCATTTCGAAAATAGAAGTAGATTTGTTCTAGTCTAGCCAATGTGGCAGTTGTTAAAAAAATAAATAAAATAAATGCTGGCCAGGATGTGGAAAAAAGAGACCCTTATATACTGCTGATTGGAATGTAAACCAATCCAGACACTGTGGAAGTCAGGATGGAGGCTCCCCATGAATCTAAAAGGAGATCTATCAGGTTCAGTTATACCACTCGTGGGTATTCCCCTGAAGGACCTCAAGTCAACATATCACAGAGACAGTTCCACACCAGTGCTTGCTACAGTTCTGCTCAGTGCTTGCTGCAGTTCTGCTCACAATAGCTAAGTTACAGAACCCAACTTACATGCTCAACACCAAAGACTGGATAAAAAAATATGTGGTGTACACATAGTACAAGTAAGTTACGTTCTTTTCAGGACATGGATATAACTAGAAGAAAGTTAAGTACATCTCAAGCACAAATACCATGTTTTCTCTCATTTGTTGTTCATAGATTTTAGATCTTTAGGTACTTCATGCATGTACATATGACATAAGAGTAGAATTCAAGATGTCTAGAGGAACAAAAGCCTGATGAAGGGGAAGGAGAAAGGTACGGTGGGATAGTCAAAGAACAATATAAACATACATGAAAAATGCCTAGTTAACATGGTCCCTTGTACCAAGAATAGACACAAAGGAAACTGAAAACAAAATTAAAAAAAAACAACAAAAAAACAAGAATCTCAGAATTAAGGAGTTGGAAAAGAGCTTTCACCTCATAAAACATGTCTGTAGAGACAACAGTTGCTTCCTCTATATCCTGAAAGAGGCCTGTGCTAGAATATCTCCAGGGATGGGGACCAGAAACAACTTCACAGCCGCACCTATTCTGCAAACAGAAAAGCACATCAGTGTCGCATCACACTGGCCAGTGGGACAGTGACTCAGCTGAGTTCCTTCCCTGAACCTTCCTCACCTGCACCAGCTAAGACACTTTATTACTTCCTTCTGGTTTGTATTTTCATTATTTATGGGTTACTTTCCTCTCTACTGAGTCATAAACGCCTTGAAGATCACAGTTTTTGCTTTCACAACCATTTTCACAATGCACAGCATTGGGAATCAGTGCCCTAAATATGGCGGGCAACCAATGGTTTTGCTTGTTTTTTATTGACTGCTGTTTTTAAATTGTCTAGCAGCTTAACTCTGAGAAGGCAATTAGGTTCAAAGAAATTATGTCATGTTCACTGAGTTAGATAGAACTGGGATCCAGTAAATTTTGATGTGTTCTGTTTTTCTTTATTCATAAGTCTTTTATAATAAAGTCCATAAATTTTTAAATAAAAAGTCATCTTGTCAACATACATTCAAATTTCCTTACTATTTAATCCACTGAAAATTATTCCTGATACAGTAGACTATAAATAAGTATTTTGGAGTGAACTCTGAATGAATGAATGAGTGAATCAATGATGGCTACTCGTGGTGATTGCTGTCTTTTTCCCTGGGAAGCACAAACCTGGCCTCAGAAGCACCTGTTTTGTGCCTCCTTCTGCTCTGTTCATGTACATTGTATGTCTTCCCAGAATCTCCATCCTAATTTAATAATCTAATGGTGTTATGGTAACATTTGAGGCCTGCAGCCTCCCAGTCTTCTGTTCCTTTCTTCATTCAAGCGGTGAGAAGAAAGAGTGTCTTGGGATTGCTCTAGCTTCAATAAGATGAAAATACAATCACTCATCTATAAGTTTTAAGCTACATAGTTCAATACTGCTGAATTATATGCCATGCAATGCAGTTCTGCTCCATAACATCTTCAAGAATTCAGCTCTTGAGCTAGTGAGGTAGCAGATAGAAGTGCTTGTCCTGCAATCCTGATGACCTAAGATCAATCCCAAGAACCCATATCATAGTGGAAGGAGAGAACTGACTCCACAAAGTTGTCCTCAGACATTCATTCACAAGGTGCTATGGTATATGTGAAAACACACACACACACACACACACACACACACACACACACACACACACACACACATACACCATAACACATGAATACAATATAGAAGAAGAAGAAGAAGAAGAAGAAGAAGAAGAAGAAGAAGAAGAAGAAGAAGAAGAAGAAGAAGAAGAAGAAGAAGAAGGACAACAACATATTTTTTAGATAAAGATTCCAGTTCTTTCTGCCATTTTATTTCACCATCCTGTGTTATATTCCTCACCTACATGGCCACAGATGCTTTCTGGGCATTCAACATAATAATCATGCTGTACCTAAAAGAAAGATGACACAGAGAGGAGAGGGGGGGGAAGAGAGAGAGAGAGAGAGAGAGAGAGAGAGAGAGAGAGAGAGAGAGAGAGAAAGTGGAGAGGATTCCTGGTTGACCTTTAAGGAAGAATTCCAATGCTCTTACATGATGCTTTCACTTATATTCTTTTGTGCAGAACTTGAGAAAATGGTCAAATGTAGCTGCAAGGGAGCCTGAAAAATATAGTCATCTTCAGATTAGTAGTTCTATTATCACAGAAAAAAGTAGGAAAGCTGTAAGAATAAATCTCCTTGGTTTCTTGATTATATGAGTTGGGTGCCCAACTTTGAGGCACTGTAAAGTCTGAAGCCACTCTCATGTTAGTCAGGTCTTTACTTACATCTTGTCTTTTGGCATCATTTATTAAGCTGTGAGATTTCCAAAGCTGTCAAAACTTGAAGCAAAACCTCTTTCTAAGGTTCCTGTGGCATGATATGGGACAAGTTGGTGATGCCCAGCACAGACAGGCAGAGAGTAGAGTCTCAGATCACATTTATCACTCTTATAATTCAGCCTGCATGTAAGACTGGCTTTAAATCAACCTGGGCATGAAAATATTCATGAAGTTCCTGACAGCTGTGTTTCTTGAGTAATTTCACACCCTATCCATTCACCAGATGCATTTGAGCAAATGAGCAGCTGCTAAAGAGAGTGTGGTGTCCTTATCCTCACCTACCCTTTCCTTCCCATCTTTGTTGAATGCTATTGAACCAGGCAGAAGAAACTAATAATCTTCTCAGTGGTATAAGAAATAATTATTGGGACCAGAAATATGCAAAAAATGAATAGAAAATTGTACAGGATAGGGGAGGGGATTTTCAGGATGCCAGTAATATTCCTTTCCATTTCATCCTCTTTATCCAGCCAAGAAAACTAACGCAGGCAGTCACTATAAAAGAGTAAGGAAAACGTACCTTTTAAACATTGTTTATTATGTCACGTCAAGTAAATGGTTAAGAGGTGTAACCAGATTTTGTCCCCCCCCCCCCAGTTTCATGCTAAATGACTCTTAGAGAATGTTCTAAGAGGCAGAAAGATCTTCCCATTGACCTCTAGTCATTTCCATTGACTTGTCAGGAAGTTTCTCCTTAAGGTAAGATGCAATGTAGTAGAATGAATCGGTGCTTAGAAGGATCCTAACCTGAGTTCTGGCTTAGCCATTTAATAGACAGCTGAGCTGGTGACATATCTTTAAACTTTTTCTAAGCTTCATTATTCTCAACAAAAGCTGAGGCAAATAATGGTTTCCTTATTATAAGATTCTTACATGAGATAAATAATACAGCCATATCTAAATCAGACATTAGTCTCCTCACGTCACAGCCCTGTCCAGTAGCTACTTATTATGGCTTATGATTTCTCTCCATTTCCTGTTGGTCTTTCTTTAATCTGAGTCTTTGCATTTCCACTCTTCTGGGACTGACATTCCATTGCCTCTCTCCTTTACTCTAAGTTCACCCACTTAATTAATAGGAAGGAGCTGGCAGGAGGAGAATCACAAGTTGTTGACATCTTGAAAGAGGTGGTAGAAAGTATAAAGGGGTTACGAGACCTGTACTAGGAGACTTGGAGCACTAGATCACTTGTAGAAAGAAGTTACATATAGATGTCAGACTTTGCGTCTGGATAAACAAGAAGTAATGGCAAGTGTAGAGATCTGACTTGGGTCAACTTGGCTTTAATTGGAAGCAAAGATGCTGCTTTTGATTTTATAGATACTGAACCACAAATAATAGACAATCCCTATGGGTCATTAGGATAAGAAGCCAAAGCTGAAAGAGGGCATCATTGAAGAACTGGCTTACAAGTTCCACTGTACATGCATCAGCTACTGCACAACCTTCTACTCTACTCAGCAAACTTGAATAAATTACTTTTTTAGTGGAAAAATGGTCTGGGGAGATAACTTCAGCTGGTAGTATGCTTGTAGCACAAGGATCCAGATCCCCAGGGCCTATGTATAAAGCCTAGTATATCAGCATGTACCTATAACCTTAGCCCAAGGGGCATGGGGTGTGGCTCAGACAGACAATCCCTAAAGCTCATTGGCTAGTCAGCCCTGCTTAACTGAATCAATGAATTTCATGTTCAGTGAGAAACTTTGCCTCAAAGATAAAGTGGAGAGCCATTAAAGAAGATTTATGGTCTCTGCATATACATAAATACACTAACTGCATATAACACACACACACACACACACACACACACACAACTTTTTTCAGAATAAATTAAAATTAATATTACCATTTTAGAGTCCCAATAAGATTGAGAGACTCAATCATATGAGTGATCTTCTAAGCAAATTCATCATTTGGACCATCAACTAAATATCTACCCACTATTATTTTCAAAACCATAAGTTCACAGAAATATATTGCAACTGGTACTAAGACTTTCAGTGCTCTTATTCCAAATGGCTCCCTTGTATTTGAGGATAACAGCAATGCGGGTAGTAATTCTATTAAAATGTGTGTTCTCCCTTGTTCACCATCTCACTTCTAGCTAAGCTACCAAAGATAGGATTTTAGATACTTTATCTTCATCAAAAATATTCCTTCTAGCTAATGTACAGACACAGGTTAACAGTAGAACTTGTGGGTTAAGGGGTTTACAATTCAGTCCAATGCAGAAAGAACCAACTGTATTCCTTGAGAGTTTTTTGTTTGTTTGTTTGCTTTGTTTTGTTTTGTTTTAAGTTCTTAGTCTGAGCAACAAGGGGACAGATCCAAACTGGATCTCAAATGTTTTGGCGATCTGGCAACCCATGACTATGTCCAGTTGCACCCACCTTCCAATCCCACACAAGATGGAGAAGTGCCTGCTGCAACGTGTTAGGGACCCCAACAGGACAAAAGCTGGCCTCTCTCTGTGGGGGCTGCAGAAGGGAAGCAGCTGAAGCAACACTATCAGTTTCCTTCCAGTACTGAAAAGAACAATTGAGCTCCTCCCAAGGGAAGCCATTCAGAGTTGGACAGTGTGGGGTCTGTCCTGTGATGGGAATGGAGGATTACTGAAGAACAGGGATGCTTAGTCACCACAATTCTCTAAACACAGACTCAAAGATGGATGGAAAGCCAACAGGTCCTTAGGTCCAGTCCCCTGCCTCTATCTAAGCCTTCCAAAGCAGATGGTAGTCATCCTACATTTAGAGATCTCCAGGGTAGCAACCTCTTCCCACAGGCCCTGGTTCAACATGTTTGCCCTGTTTCATCAAATTCTTCCTGATTTTAAATGGAAATGCATTGGGTGTAGATAGAACCTGCTTCTCCATGTCTGATCTTCAGCGCATTGGATGTCTGGTCCTCAGGGGAGATGAGGATCATAACCTTGCTTTTACCTTGCCACTGTGATTAAGTAACCTTGCTTAGCCTTGTCTGTCTAGGAGACCTACATCTTAACTTTGTTGTCCGTCCAGTTAATCATTTTTTTTTTTTTAAATCTTGCTGGAATATCTCCAGCTTTTCCAAATGAAACTTAAAAATAGAGTGAAATCTAAGTTCCCACTCTAATTAAAACCTCAGGAATGCCAAGTTTTGTGGAAAGATAACTCTCTAGGCCTTCATTCCATAATCCCCCTCATGAGCCTGCTTCATATCACAGTGTGTTGTACTTTCTTGTTCACCCAGAGCTCACAGATCTTTTGCTATAGTGCTTGATACGGTGCTTGCTGCCAGATGGAACCTGATTCTGGCCATTTTAAACAGTTTTCTGTTTTCAGTGAATCTGTATTGCAGTCACTAAAGATCTCTTTACATTCTAATCCTACCTTCAACTGTTCTGACGATCTATTTCCAGACTCAAGGCAATCTGACAACTATTCTTTTCTATTATTTGTCATGAAGGAAGGAATCAAGATTTACACCAATCCTGTGAAGGACTGGAATATCACTCATTTCTCCCATTCCCCCAGGAACTTGATTTGACCATGAAAAATAGTGCCAATCACCCCTCTCCATTCACTTAGGCAATCATCATCTCTTGAGCACTAATGATGTCTGCTGGGGATGCAAGTATAGACAAATCAGCTAACCTATCCATTCATGAGCCCATTTACCCATGTATTAAAATGGGTTCATTCAGCAATGACTCTCTGCAGAGCGACTCTGACTGGTGTGGCAAAAGGCCTTGGCTTCAGAGACCTCACATTCTAATAGATTTGAGGGCAAAAGGAGACTAAGTACAAGCCAACAAACAAATAAATAAGACCATATAGAATTTTGTTAAATGCCTTGAAAGAATCGACCAGATAATGGAATTGAGGGTGGAGACTGCTTTTAGATAGGGTGGACAGTAGGGCCTTCTTTGAGTAGAATGTACTGAAGACATTACAGCCTAAGATAGTTCTGATATTCTGAGCCAATCCCCTTTAGCAAACTAACCCTTCTGTTTTCTCTGACCCAGAATGTTTAATGGGAGGTTAAGGTTTGGTAACACATTGTTCCTTGGCTAATTATTAACACACCTCGTGGATTCTTTGAGAACTTTTAATCAAATGTGATAAAACGGGAAATTTGAGATTGCTCTTGGAAAAAATGGGAGCATGGTGTCATTAAGTGCAGAACAAGTGACTTTAGTGTCATCAGATAGACTTCTTCATCAGGGGGCTTCCCATGAGCTCAGAACTCTCAACACATATTTTCAGCCCATCTGAAGATTTTTGCATGGAATATCTTGAACAACAAATACTCTTTGATGAGTGCTGACCTAAAGAAACATCTTGCATCTTTAGGTGTCTTTTAACAATATAATTGGCATCAGGGATATGGTTCCTGATAGGCAGGCAAGTCCTGGATGTCTGAAAAAAGATTGTAGTGGGAGACAGAGCATTGACTACTTCAGTTCCTCTGTAAGGCTGGGCCTGCACTTCTCCAGTTTCTTTGGAGACTTCTGAAATTTTTAATTTCTTCTCTATTAGAAAATCCACAGACATGTATTTATATATCATGCAAAGGTCGCTGGCTATTGACATAGACCAGCAGATTTCTAAGGACCTGCCCTTTGCTGTAATTTGAATAAGCCTTTGATTTCAGATCACATGAGCCTCTGGGTCATGATTCTTAGTAGCCTTTGAACATTTTGGACCAGGCAAAGTGTTTGACCACCCTTCAAAGGTTTTCCAGCCATGGTGCAGTACCTGCGTTTTAAGGAAAGCTCATCAGTATTTTCTGTGCCTGTGGCAGGTCCTCCCTAAAGGCCCTTGAAAGTTTTGTAAAAAAATCAGTAAAGAGGATGGAGAGTATCTCAATCCAGAAATGCCAGTTATCCGTGGGGATACATAACAGACTTCTGGTTGAGGGAATGAGACCACTCCCACCTTACCCATCCCAGAAACAGATCTTTGAAGAAGATATGTGAAAAGCTCCAGAGAGTCAATGGAAGGTGATACCTAGGAAAAGAATGATTACAAACTCTAGTTCTTTTTTTTTTTTTTCAAGAGGAAAATGCAAACTGGACTTGAAGGAAGTTGTAATCATCACACCAGCCACAGCTTCTGCCTCGCTTCTCCATTCAACCAGTTGGGAGCTGCTACCCACAGGGCACTATTTGGCTTAAAGCTATGGGAAGCTCCAAGGAAGCCTAGTGAGGCAGGCTTGGAAACTAAATAAAGCATCATTTGTCCCTCCCTGACACTTCTCCTTCTCGATTCAAAGCAATTGAATTGATGAATCCTGCTTTTGCAGCAAGACCTGTCCTAAGCCTTGCTTGAGACATGTTGATAACTATGAATATAGGTTGCTTGGCAAACAGAAAGTTGTAATTCTTCTTTCTGCACACGTATACATCCTCTAGTCTGCTGCCCCTAGTTGGCTCTGTAAGTGATCTTTAATGGTGTGTTCCTTCTACTCCCTTTTGCTCCAGTTCTGAATGGTCCCAAAAGGATGTTTTGATGATACAGTTCTGAATGTGTGTCATAAACCTACTGCACTTTTTTACTTCTCTATACAACCCTAGGGGATAATAAAGGTGGGAGGCACAGAAAAGGGCATAGGTTTGGGTGAATCCTGTCTTCTGGGCCTTGTTTTACAATTGAGCAGGGTGGGGTGAAACACCCGCTGTAGAATTCTGAAAGCTCAAAAACAAATGGGACCCAGAAAAGCAGTGTTCAGTATGAGAGGGTATCTCTGTGCTTCTAGCTTTCTGGTTTGGTGAGGGGACTTGTTAAGGCTCCAATTTCCTACCCTCAGACACAGCGTCTTGTCTTCAGGTACTAGCTGGAATCCAGACCGACACAGATTGTGAAAATAAAAAGACCAGCGAAGGGGGAAAGGTCAACATATGGTTTTTGTTTCATTTCGTTTTTTCCTTTGGAAGGTTTTGATGGGCTTTTTTTTTTTTTCTTTCCTCTCTGATTTGCAATAAAATTGGTTCTGCTACCAGACTAACATATGGATACCTTTACAAGGCAATCATCAAAAGAGATATGAAAATACTCTGGCATATTTTAAATGTTTAAAAGAGGTCTTTCTCAGTACTGCCATTCTCAATGGCTCCTTCTTTCCTTCTTCTTTCTGGGTCCTATCCATGTCTAGGCATTATCCAGTGCCATTATGTGACATTATCCAGTACCACACAGAAGCAATGGTTTCAACTGAGAACTTGAAAATGTGAATTCTCAGGCACTAGGTTAGACGAGCTGAAACAGAAATCTGAGACATGGCCCACTGGCCCATATTCTAATAGCCCCTCCAGGTGATATCAATGCAAGTTTAAGTTTGAGAACCACTGTGCGTGTTCATTGTGTATCTGGGATGTCAGGACTGCCACATATTTATGAGCGAGATATCCAATCCATCTCAAAGCTTTGAGGGCAGGAGTGAGAATCAAAAGCCTGACATTTGAGGGCAAAGAAACTTCCAGATTCATCCACCACTTAAGCTTTGGCTTGTTCGCCTATACAGTGGGGACAATTCTGGGTATTTTGTGGGGTTGTTGAAAGGGCTAAAGGACAGAAGACCTGTGACAATGATTTGTACTGCCAGCCCTTCTCCAAAGAGGGCTGCAGAGTAAGTTGACTGTATGGATCGATAATGCTGACAACATTATGAACTGCAAGTTCCAGGAGGTGAGGACGAGGGACAGGAACTGTCTGTCTCCTTTGTCCTCTTCTGCATTCGGAGCACCAAGTCCGGGTACATAATGGCCGATCACTGACTCTTTGCAGAATGACATCAACTAAACTTGTCAAGTACTTACTCATGCATCCATCCCAAGCCTTGTGAGGTTGCTGTCTCTTAGGATGAGCCCTGAGAGGTTCAGTAGTTTACTTGTGTCACATGGCTTGATGCAGTGGGACCAATGTCTTTTTTTTTTTTTTTTTTTTTTTTGGTTTTTTCGAGACAGGGTTTCTCTGTGTAGCCCTGGCTGTCCTGGAACTCACTCTGTAGACCAGGCTGGCCTCGAACTCAGAAATCCACCTGCCTCTGCCTCCCAAGTGCTGGGAGTAAAGGCGTGCGCCACCATTGCCCGGTGGAACCAATGTCTTAACTTGAAAAATGTTCCACATTCAAACCAGCTTCCCACAGAATCTCACTCTCAAGTCATCATGATGATGTTTAGAAAAGTGATCTGAGGTAGCATCTTTCGAGTTCCTGCTGTATGCCACCTGATACTCCAGGCTCTCTCTGCACCTTAATTTGAAATTCCCCACAGAGATAAGTACTATTATAATGCCTTTAACAGAATAGACCTCGAGATACAGACACTAGCCACAATACTTGGAGGTTTTTGTTTGTTTGGTAGTTATTATTGTGAGTGGTGGTGGTAATGATGGTGGTGATGGTTATATGTGAATTATATAAACTCAGACCCAGGACTACACACAGCCAAGGCCAGAATTTTATTGCTATGTCCAAACCTCAGTTCCTGACACTAGGTTTCTTCTTTCTAATGCCCACATGTTTTTCATATTGCTTCTCTTTGTGAGCTATTTGTGTACCAGATTTGTCAATACGGGTACCAATGAGCATTTAGGAAACGCCCACATAGCTGACATGATTTTAGACCTACAAGTACATGGATGACATTTCTAGTTTTAAGATACATAAAACCAAACAAGTGGGCTAATCTTCAAAAAGCAGAAGGTAAAGGCAAAGAAACAGTTAAATACTGCTTGTCAGTTGTTTTACATGTTCAGAGAGGTTAACGGAATTGAAATAGAGCAGAGTACACCCCAGGACCCAAAATAACTTTCTTGTGCTATACTGAGACTTAAACACTTTCTCTGAATTAATTGTCACTGAACTGTTGATTGAATTCAGCATCCCTGCACCACAGTATCCAATAAGATTGCCATAGTCACTAGGGTCATGGGTGCATCGATCTGTCATAGCCTTCATATTTTTTGCTGAGAGGAGTGTCTAGACTGTAGACAGAATAATAAATATGGTTGCCCACAGATTTTTTTGTTTAGATGGGAAGTTAAATCATCAGCATCTTATGTGCCCCCCCCCCCAAAGAAGGTTGAACAAGAGCCCAGTTTTCCAGGGAGCACCTCAGCTCAAAAGAAGCATAAAAACAGCACCTTTGTTATTTGGGAGGGGAAAGTCCACTCCTTCCCCTGGGGTGGCGTGTTGCTGTGGCAGCTGTGACCCTTGAGTACACCTCTCTAGAGAAGAAACCTCATAGGTGCCTAGTGCTTTTGAAAACTGAGAAGCAGGATTTCTTGTCATCTATTTCATTTCCCTTGGTTTTTCTCCTTCTTGGTAAACCTTTGAATGCCAAACTCAGGCTTGGTTACACCCCATGTTCCCTTCATAAGAAACAGCACTAGTAATTGAAAACAGAAAGTAGTTCCTTTATTCTAATTCATGGGACACAGGTACATTTCCTGTTTGGGCCCCACCTTAACTTCTCCTTCTGAACACTGGGAGAAAATCTGGAAACAATCATCTGCTTTTAGGACTAAATTCTTTCTGGTTCTTATGGTGAAAAAGCAGTCTGTCATCAAAATAGGACTGTCAGGTAATATCCTTAGATCCGACAACTCGATTTCTGAACATTCATTCTCATGGATGATCTTGGAGTACTCTTTACAAAACCACCTAATTGCTGCCTTAGTTAAAACAATAATAAAGTGAAAATAGCCAAAATATATAGTAACACAAAAATGAAGGAACTAAGGATGATAAATCTGCCCAGTAAAATATTCTGCAGCTTTAACATTATGACTATAAAGATCAGGTGGCAACATGGGACATGCTTGCAATAAAACATTATTTTAATTAAAGAAATGCAACATTACATTTTGGCTGTGACTGTAGCTTTATCATAATTATCTACCTCTGGATGAGAATGAGGAAAAATTGCAAAAACATTGGTAATGCAATTTGTTGGGATATTTGAGTCATGGGTGAAATTCCATTGGTTCGCTATTGGTTAACATTTGAAATCCAGTAGGATTGAAAGCGAAATTGTCCAGCTATATGACGGAGCTGAGTTTCTCTATCTGAGACTGAGTCTTGACTTTATGGATGAGATGTGAGCATCCAATGTCTAAGCTATGTCCTTAGCAGCAGAAGTTCAAAGACATCTCTCCCAGGGGCAAAAGCCACACATTCCTTTTGAGAACTCGCCCCAATGCCTAGGAGAAAAGTGTTCAATGCAAGTGCTTGAATACTTGAGTTGAAGGCTCAGCTTAAAAGCCCTTCCTATGCCCTGCACTCATTTCACGTGGTATGCAAGTCTCACTAATGGTTATCTCACTTGGAGCGTAGTCCCAGGAAGGTGGCTTGATTCTGCTACTTAATAAACCAAGTTACAACTTAATCTTTGTAAATCTCAGTTTCCAGATATGTTAAATGGATATAAGCATAATGTCTACCCCATGTAGATACTGTAAAATATAAATAAGACATACAAAGTATTAAGACATGAAAAGTTTAATAGAAACCACTTAAAAGGAAGACACTGTTGGCTATGTGTTGTTGAAAAGGCTTCGGTTTTTCTAGACATGACAAAGAAAACAGTGTTTAATGGATTGGATCTGTCTTTTTATTATGCCCTTCGGCTCACTCGCTAGTGGATTTCCTCTAGGTATCAATCTTCATCTGTGTTCTTGTTTCTATGGAAGTATTGTCTATAGTACACTCTATAAGCTGGGTTAGAGAATTTTAGGCTTCAGATTAAGTAACATAGCCTCCTTAGCAACTCTAACATTTGAAGAAAGGCAGCATTTCAAGTTAGGTAGAAGGATTGGGGCCGTGCAGCTGGAGACGCCTCAGATGACTAACCCAGATGGGGGCTGTGTGAGGACTCATATGCCAAGAGCCACAGCCAAGGGCAAGAGAGAGAGATTTGGGTTCAGAGAAGAGCATTAGGCCATGCACAGCCTGGAAAAAGAAGCAAGGGGTGATTTGTGGCCTGTTGAGCACAAAGGACAAGGTTTGGCCAAAGAAGGCACGGATGTTGGGAAGAATGTGAGGAATTTATGACGGGTCATCGTCCCACTGCAAGAAATGTCTGCCAAAGGCAAGTCTCCATAGACCAAGTCTCTCGTTCAGTGAGAAGTAAGAGGGGCTGAGACTCAGCAGCTGACCTTTATCTGAGTATCTTCTTGATCCAGAGCAGAAACGACAATGAGAGACTGTGTTAAGGGGGAAAAGGAATTGGTGAGCCTTTAGAAGAGATGGAAGTGTTCCTATGCCATCCATTTCCTGTCATTCTCATCTTTCAAAGTCATCTTTCTGCCGTGACCCAAGTTTATAGTCCAGGTGTGTCTGATTTGAACATGAAGTGATGCCCACAGCAGCTTCATATCCTTGAGGCCTGGGTTCCCAGTTTGTGGTGTTATTGACAGGTGCTTGGACAATGAAGACATTAGCTTCATGGGTGGGTGGATCTGCTGATGATACCTACATGGACTAATAGGGAGTGGGTCGTGGCTTGAGGAAGGGGGTCACTGGAGCATGCTTTTGAAGGGCGTATCTTATCTATTCATTTCTCTCTTTCTCTCTCTTTCTCTCTCCCTCCATCTCCTCCCCTCCTTTCCTCTTCCTTCTCCCTCTCCCTTTCTTTCTCTCTGTTTCAACATCCCTCTATGAGGTAAAATATATTCCCTCACCATACCTTCTGCCTTGACCCAGAACCATGCTCAAAGCAACTCAGCAAGCTAATCATGAACTGAAACCATGAGTCAAACTAAACTCTTCCCTTCCTGAAGTTGTTTACTTTGGATAGTTCATCACAGCCATAGCAAAATACCTAACACAGTGAAGAATATCTGAGGTGTCTCTGCCCATTCTTAGCAGAACTCCTACTATTGGAAGACAAAAGCTTCGCTTGTTTCCTCTATCTCTACTGTACGGAAATGACTAGGAGACCGTGAGGGTCAATTCTTCTCATTAGCTCATTTATAGATGTCGTTCTCGAATGAAAACGCATGTATTTATCATGGTGGGGCCTGTATAGACCATGTCCATCACAGGTCACTAGGCTTTAAACTGTCCTTTCTACCTACATGAGAAACTTTGTGTGGGTTTCTGAGGAAAAAAGTCCTGAGAGGCAGGCTGAAAAAATGGAGTGAAGGCTGACCTGCTGCAGGACCATATATCAGAAGAGACCATTAGACCCCCATTTTCTGCTAAAGTAGGGACAGAGTTTATTATACTTTAGTCCCCCTGAAGCTTCTCTAAACCGAGATCTAAGCTAAAGTGGGCAGACGGAGGCAGTCAGGGAACCACAGCAGTTGTGCTGGCACAGTGTCCCTGCCTCAAATGTTCCTCCCAGCTGTGTATCACGTTAGGTCTCACACTGCCTTCTCTCCATGGGGCCAACTCATTCGGCAACTGTGAATAAGTTGCAAAGAATTGGAAAATGACTTCTGAGGCAACGGTCTCCAGTTCTCAGAAAGGAAATTCACAGAAGTGAGTGAATGGTCAGAAGGCCAAAAGGCCATTGCCTCAGACCATGTCCCAGGGCAGAGTGCTGGGGCCATTCTGGGTTTAGGCTTGTAATAAAAAAAAAATACCCCCAGCACTTGGGAGGCAGAGGCAGGTGGATTTCTGAGTTCAAGGCCAGCCTGGTCTACAGAGTGAGTTCCAGGACAGCCAGGGCTACACAGAGAAACCCTGTCTCGAAAAAAAAACCAAAAAAAAAAAAAATTATATATATATATATATATATATATAATTTTATATATATATATGTATGTATGTATAAGTAAAAATGTGATTTCTCTATCTAATATCACAACCCCAAAGTGGTTTCTTTATGCTGAATTTAGTAAAATAATTAAGAGAATGGGGTTCCCCCCCTTGGTGGAGAATTATATTTGCTAAAAAGCGTTTAATGAGTTTTGGAATGTAGGCATGAGATTGGTCCCAGATGAAATAAAGATGAGAACATCTTCTAACTTGGAGTCAGGCAATTACTTGACTCTCTTGCCCTCCCTCTGTCAGCCTCCCCCCCCCTCCTTGTTCACAGTTCACCTCCTTTGAATGTGGCTAGGTTGGGAGTGTAATGGCTCAAAGCTAACAGTCTCCGCAATTGCCAAAAGTTCACCGAGAAATCACTTTAGTTGACTCTGACTTTGTCGTAATATCTAAAGACATTTTTTTTTCCAAAATGCAAGAGTTTGAAGAAAACACAGAAGGTCTCTTGTTTATATTTACGAAATCAAATGTTAGGGAGAAGAGATAAGAACTGTGGCAGAGAAAATTAATGATCTATCAAGTTCACTTTTACCTAAAATGCCCTAAAATAATGTAATTATTTATTAATATGTATTTATAGTAGAATATCTATTATATTTATATACTATAAATAATCCATTTGGCTTCACTCTGCATGCATGCTTGGTACTTTGACAAATAATAGATTATGGCAGGCTTAAGAACTTCTTATATACACATCAAAATTTTAGAAACTATAGAAAAAGTTGGCTTTACAGACAGAGAGAGAAAGAGAGAGAGAGAGAGAGTAAAAGAACAAGAGAGAAGAAGGGAAAGAGAGAGAGAAAATGAGAACAAGGGGACACTTGGAAAAACACATTACCTACTGTTGTCCTCTGGGACAACATGGCAGCCTGCCTAGCAGCCCATTTATACTATCTAAGGTGAGATACTACAGATTGTCACTAGTCTTTCCCAAGGAAACTGTGTGTGCCCACCTCATAAGAAGGCAATTATCTCATAGAAGGTCCACACACCATTGACAGACATTATGGAAATTGGGGAGTTAAAACGCCCACTGAGTACCAGGAAGTTAAGCCTTCTAATCAACCATATTAATATCCTTCCTGCCTATTGCAGAGGACCACTTATCACCTTCTGAAGAAGAAACCTTATAAATAATAATAATAGAGTAATAGTAAAATAATAGAATAACAGTAAAAGGCCGGTTAAAGGGTTGCTTTTGGTTTTTGGGTTTTTTTTTTTAAAGGGCCAGAGAGGTGGCTCAGCAGTTAAAAGTACTTAATATCCTGGCAGGGGACCAGGGTTCCATTCCCAGCACCCCATTGTGGCTCACAACTGTCTGAAACTCCAGTTTCATGTGCTCCAGCACTCTATTCTGACCTCTGTGGGCTCCAGGCATGTTTGTGTGTATACATACATGCAAGTAAAGCCTTCATACACATAAAACAAATCGATAAAACAAAACGGCTCTTTAAAGAATTTCAGGAATGTTTTTACAAACATTCTTCTTTATGCCAAGACTCATTTGCAAATCCCCAATGTAATAAGACACACCCTCTTTGTTAACTTCTTGGTTAGTGGTATGTAGTTAGTTTCTTCCTATTGTCATCAACAAATAACTTTCTAGTGAGTTCTTTCCTATTCTTCTAACTTACACTTGAACCCTACCTCTAAAGACCCAACAGATTTGCCTGTCTTTGTCCCTTAATAGAGCATCAGAATTTGACATTTTCTTCATTTTTTTGGCCACTCAGCCTAACATTGGTCTTAACTGTCCTTAAATTGAGCTGATGAAACTTGCTTGTATCTAAAACTAATCAGAGAAGAAAGAAACTTCTGGTTCTCTTATCAGACCCGCCTTACTTCAGAGAGCATTCATGTACCATATGTAAACATTATCTAGCCACAAAGTGGGAAGCATAGCCCACCTGACTCTGTGAAGAGTCGGGGCTTCCGTGAGGGTGCCTGATGCTACCCCGAGTTTAGTTTGCTCATGTGAATGAATCTCTGAGAGTCTGGTGACATGTGAGTCCATGAGAAGGTTGTAAGGCTGAGATCCAGTATTGCTCTCAATATACCATACCTCCACCTTCCTCTCGCCTGGCTGTGTATGGCTCAGCACTGGGTGCTATAGAAACACTCTCTGGGATCTTTCGGCAGTGTTGACATACCAGAATGGAAGACTGTCGCACACAACCCAACTGGCATCTCAGTGCACATCGGGAATTTATTTATGATGTGTAACACCCAAAGTGTCCCCTCCTGCCCACCTTCCTCCTTTCCTCTTCCTTTGTGTGTTTCAACCTGTCATTGACTCTGGCTGCCTTTCCTCTGCCATAGTGCCAAGAGCTGTTTCTGCTGCAGCGAAGGCTGTCTTCCAACAGTTTCCTCTCGGGTGCAAGCCCGGATGCCCATCTTTCAGGGTCTCCACCTCTCAAGGCTCTCCCTTCAGACATGCCAGACTTCCTTGGCAGCTATCAGCCCTTTACCTTCCATACTGACCGTCACCGCCGCCCCTGGGAAAATGTCCAGATGGGCCCCATACAAAAAACAAACAAAAGAACACACCCTCCCCCCAAAAAACCCTCAGAAGCCTGAGTAGAGGAGATTGATAGGAAACAGGACCCCTGAGAACCCAGGGCAGGTGCCAAGTTGCAAAAAAAAAAGGGGGGGGGAGGTAGAAACGATAGACTCTGGAGTGAAACTAAAAATAAAGAGTGTGTTTTAATACCCCACAGACACCCCACGTCTGATTCATCTCTCTGTGGCACCAGAAAGAGAGGTATTGTCCTCTAATCATGAATGCCTTGTGTTTTGACTACAAGGCTCCTATCACAGCTAAGAGGAACCAACAATAACAGTGTGTGTGAAGGAGATAATCCTAACGGCAAGGCTACGATCTCCAGATTGGAGCCAGACTCTCCGACAACTTTTGTCTTGATGTTTCAGCAAGAAAAAAGAGAAGGAGGACGCTGAGGCTCAAAAATGTGGCTCAACTCTGCTTCTCATTCTTTCTCTTAGAGTTTCTACCTCATCCAGGCCCAAGTCCGAGATGAAGTTGTGATTAGCAGTCTGGTAATCCTGGATGCTTGGTGACTATTCATTCCCAAAGCAGACTTGACAGGAAGGAATCCCTAGTTTTCAATTATTTGAGGAGGGAACTAGTATCTAATTCCTAGCCTACCATGAACTCAGCACGGCATGAGCTTCCCTGCCTGATAGTCATTAGTGAAAAAAATAACCCCAAATGGCCTTCATGATTGAACCAAGAAAGGCAAACTTAAGGGTGGAAAGAAAGGTGAGAGACACGGGAAAGAACAGTATCTGAAAGTGTGGTGCTAACCTCTCTGACCCTGTGTTCAGCCCACACCCATCTCATGCCTTGAAATTTGTTTTGACATAAGTTGGATATGGAAGTGCAACGATTTTAACTAGAAGATTATTTGGGAGAAACCAAAGGCAGCAGTAGGCAAAGATAAATATATCTGGCATCATGTTATTAGACCTGCTGGAGGATCCAACAAGTCAGGGTGGTTTATATAACATAAATGTTAGCTATCCTCTCAAGGGAATGCTTACTTATTTACCTAGGTGCAGACAGCCTTGTCTATCTTGAAAATCTGTTTCAAACAGACTCTCCTTTGGGGAGGGAAGGGGGGGTGCATTCTAAATGGGAAGTGAGGAAGACAATCCTTGCTCTAATCACTGTGTTAATCAACGTGACCCAATAATGCAGATAGCCAATATGTATGTAGTTCACTGCCTATCAGTCATTTGGCAAAGAGCTCCTTAATACTCTCAGAATTTCTAGGGGATATTTTTGGTATAGCAAGTCTACTTATGAAGATCTGAATCTTAGATTGGGTCCCATCCCAGTGCTGTGCAGTTGAGTAAGAGGCAGAATCTAAGTGATCTGATTCCATAACCTGGGCTCTAACTACTCATTCCCTGCCTCCATCATTGGTGTGACAGGCAGGCATTACTGGAAGATCTCAGATTCAGTCATGTGTTGCAAATGGAAGAAATCACCTAACTAGTTAATGGTAGCTAACTTACATCGAGCGCCCCATTGAAATAGTTCCAACATAAAAATGACCTCTTGGTATTTGATTACCTTTCACCTTAGACATTGATAAACCAAACTGTTCCCTTAGGACAACAGTTCTGTGCAGGGAAGCACTTCTCTTGCCAAAGTATAATTTTGTTGGCTCTATCTATCTCCTTCAAGCCTTGGAATAAGCCCCAAACTAGTAAATTCTGCTGTCCTGGCAAGATGCCCTTCCTCCAGGGCATTGGATCAGGCTAAAGTAATACATCACATTGCTTCCCACTCCGTCAGCCCGTTTCTCTAAAGAGTCTTAAAGCAGTAATGTTTCTGCTTTGGATCTCAGTTGCTCTTGTGCCTAAGTATTGCACCTTAACTCTCTGACCTTTGAAACAAAGGGCACCCGAATAGTATCCTTCCCATACCTGCCTTGAGTCAGGGCTGTCAGAGAGAGAGAGAGAGAGAGAGAGAAAGAGAGAGAGGCTCTCAAGAAAGGTTCACCCTCCTGATGCTTTATTTCATTCGTTTTAGACCCAGAGCTCCATAAACATTGACATGATTGGGTAACAAGGAGACTTTGGTCTTTGGCATTATAGGGATTTAGTAGATGGGAAAGGGTTGCTGAGTGGTGAGGTGGGGTGGGTAATATAGGGTCATGATTCCTAGAAAAGATGACCTCATCCAACTGAGAAGTAGTGGGACTAGCAAAAACTGCCAATTAAAAATTAACATAGGCCAAAAGTGAAATCGATGCCTAAATTTGATAGGTTGTAGGGACCGTTTCTGACACAGTTCACAGAAAAGAGAACATTTTCTCAGTGTGCACTTTTACAGATGCCAAAGGTCAAGCTTTGGAAAGATCCTTCCACAGACATGCAGGGCTGAACACAGGTACCTAGAGAAGGCTCAGTCAGGCATTATTTGTAAATATGGGATTTAATCCTTCTTCAAATAATCCTAATTTGAAAAACTTTATATTGGTTATGATTCACTTTATTTTCTAATACATATGAGTGTATATAAGTACAAACCCATGCTATTGTAAATAACTAATGATAGGCTCAGCAATGAATTCTCTTTGTACATTTTTTCCTAAGCATATAGCCATGCATCCTTATTAATTTATTTCAATTAAATGAGACTTTACTATAAAGTGTTTAAAGGATAAAATACTGACTCTCAAAGACATTAAATGTAAGTACTATGGATTCAGGAAATATCAGCCATACAATGTTTCATCCTAGTTTTCCTTCTATTAGGAATTATGAAATGTGTTGGTTTTCCATATAATCAGAGTAGGAAAGATTGGAAAGCAACTTCCATTTATGCAAGCGAAGATTAAAATGTTTCCAGGAGTTGCAGTCCCAGCACTTGGGGGTCAGAGCTCCTGTGTTCAAGGTTAAGGCCAGCCTAAGCTATGGCACAAAACCTGTCTCCAAGAAACAAAGGGAAGAAGGATGGAAAGTAAAAGGGGAGGGGGAAGGGAGGGAGGAGGAGGAGGGAGGAGGTGAAGGAGGAAGAACATTAAAATGCTAAAATGTAAGGCTAGGAACTTAGTTCAGTGGCTCACTGTGTATTCAGCATGCACAGGGTTCACAAGACAACAAAAGAAATTTCCCTGGACAGCTGTAAGGTCGCTTCTTATATAATTTCCAGAACCTTCTTACTAATATGCAATACAAATTGATGTCAACTGAATTAATTTCTATTAGATAACTTTCTCATAGACAAACACAGACTTAAGAGTTATTCTGTATTGTCAGTGAATCTAGAGATTGGCAAAATTAATAATAATAATATATAACTTATATAAGAAAACAAAGGTTCTGGCTTCTACGGATCCTAACTGTGATACTTGGTTGTATAATTAATCTTCAGCTAATAAAAGTTAAGGGCAGATTGTTTATTATCTAACAATATCATTTATATTTTCTATCAGAAACATTACTGAGAAATTTCTAGAAATCGCCCCCAAACCTCAACTTGAATTTTCTTGCCTCTTCATCCTGTTTTTAATTTTAAAAATCTAAATTTAATTTATAAAAAGAACGACTCTACTTTGGCACCTCTTCCTTCTATTAATTATGATTTTAGAGAATCATTGTATTCTTTATAATCCAAAAAAGGAATAAGGATATATCTGCAAAACTAGATATGTTCCTAATTTGAAAATGTTTGCATTTGTCATTACTTAAATATTGATGTAACAAATCAATATTTTTCTCCTTCCAATGACAGTTTTAAAAGCTTTCTCAATAATCAGAAGGGGAAATTTCACAGAGACTCAAGGTAAAGTGCTGTGTGTCAAGTACAATTCCAGAAACTGATGAGAAACACAGATGTGTGTAGGTTGGTAGACATAGTTTTACTCCTGATTAATGGCCACAGCTCTTTGCTCTAGAAACGATGGCCCCAGTTAAATCTCAGAAGTGCACGCTTCTCGTCAGAGAAGGAGGAGAGTGAGTTGCTTGCATCCATGACAAAATGTGATACTCAGCTAATTGGCGTGGTTTTGATGATACCACAGTTCTGCCCCAAACCCTTGTAACTAGCAAGTTTGCCCTGAAGATTCTTGAATTATTCCACTGACCATGCATTATTTAAAGGGAAGTGCTACTATTCTACAGGCCATCTGTTTAACCATTGTAAGTCTCTCTGTTGGCCTATGTTATGATTAAATATTATATCTACTCATAGTCGACTCAAAAATCTAGGTTAAGTGGTGGCCAGCTTGTCTGGAAAGCTGCCTTTAGTCCACATGTTAGACAACCTCTGAACCAAAACTACTGACAAAATAAATATATTATTATAAATCTTCTCTTTTTTTTCCTTAGTTTATTTTTTTTTATTCACTTTACATCCTGGTTGTGGTCCCCTTCCCTCCTCTTCTCAAGTCCCACCCTCACAAGTCCTTCTTCTCAGACAAGGGGAAGCTCCACTTGAGTACCCACCCACCCTAGGACATCAAGTTGCAACAGGACTAAGTGCCTCCTCTCCCAGTGAGGCCAGACAAGGCAGCCCAGCTAGGGAAAGGGATCCAAAGGCAAGCAATAGAGTCAGAGACAGCCCCTACTTCAATTGTTAGGGGACCCACATGAAGACCCAGCTGCACATCTGCTATAAGTTTTCAGTGTTAAGTCTTTGTCAGCAAAACATCTGCGGAATGTTACACAGTCAAACAGTTAAGTAGATAGACAAGGTTAAAGATTGTGTCTCATTGTAAAAGGTACTATCCCAGTCACCTATCTTTTACTGTTGCATTGGCTAAAGACAAGTGATGTTGAGTGTTCTGGAGAACTGACATGATAATCAATTTCCATCTTCTAAGCTTAAACATATTTAAAGCTCTTTCTTGAAGACAATGTAAGTGATCCCAAGTAGGCTCAATAAGTAGCCAAGATTTTCTATACAAGATCTGGCATTGAAAAGACCACACCAAGCATCTACTTTCCAATATAGGGCTCTGCTCCTACAGTCACCCACAGTGTACAGCCTTCACTTAGCTGCTTTCTGCAGTGGAGACTTTGTTACATTTCTTTACCTTATTTTTTGGTAACAAAATGTTTAAATTTTTTATGCTAAGACAATTTTGTTTTCTGTTTACCTGATAATTCTCATTGAGCCAATCAGAATAAAATATGTAACAGGAGTTTTTAAAGCAATGATGTAATACCTAGTTCCACCTCATTACAAAAATAACCAAATGACTAAAATTTTCTGTAATCTAGATGTGATTAAGAGATTCGTTTATCTCAAAAAGGTACTGGGGATATTTGCTTGATTGCCCAGCTGATTAACTGTATTGCATTAGTTTTCCTATTTTAGACCACAACAGTAAATACTTTTATTAGGGTTCTTAAAACAAACAAACAAACAAACAAACAAACAAACAAACAAAAAGATGTATAGGAGGTTGTTGAAGAAAAACCTAAGACTCTGACATACAACCACAGTCCCTCAATTGCTGAGAAATGGCTGTTAAAATCAAGCCTATAGGAGACTTCAAAAGATAGATTAAGCTTTAAGCAGCAATAGGTAAACATTTGCTAGATTCATAAATTTTGAATAAAGTACAATGAGTCCATTGTAGTCATTATGAACTGGCAAAGACAAATATCCCTTTTGAATTGTGGTAGCTAGAATGAATATAACTGATTGTTATATTCATGGGAAAATCCACATGTGTATATTACTAATCCAATAGCACTTTTTAAAAAAGATACAGATGTAAGAGAAGATCAAAGTTCTTAATTGAACATTATATAAAAATCCTAAAGCTCTCTGCTTCCAACTCCATCAGTCTGTGACCTGGAAAGCACACAAACACTACACCAAATTCTGAGCTCCTCTGAGAGAGTCAGCAAACTAGGCACTAAGCACTGTGCCGTTCTTGCTGTGGTAATGATCACTGTTCATTTCATCTTCTGAAATGGTCTCATGGCTGTTGAGAGTCACCAAGAAGGGTGACGCAATACATGGAAATGATTTGGCTATCCCAAGGTAATAGCTGGTACCTTTCTCTTGGAGCAAGCAAGGATCACAGAAGTAAGGCTAAATGAGAAGGACTTCAAGTGGAAGTCCCAAATAGGTCCTAGAATTCCCCCACCTATCTCTCTCCATTTCCAATCTATAAGCCTGAGTTGTGAAAACAGTTATATCTGAACTAGCCAAGTTTAGAAGTTTCTGGATGAACTCCTACAACCCTAACCCCAAACATCAAATAACTATTCCATAATCCACAACTGATTAAGAAATCAGATTCTTAAGAAATCAGGCCCTTTAATAAAATATACTATTAAAAAAGGACAGTCATTACGTGAAGGTTACTGTTGTGACAGGTATAGCAAAAGAGATAGGCCTCTTCTCTCCTTTGCCCCTACCTGCAAAGAGAACCCAAATGGATCCTCTAGTCTTAACTGGTTAGCCAGTGAGAAAACTAGGCAGAAGTCCTTCATGGATTACAAGAGCCATGTGCATCAATTTGTGTCTTTCCTCTAATTTATAATCCCAGGAAAAGATTATTAAAGAAAAAAAATCAGGAAAACAAAAAAACATTGTTTACATTGCCCAGGGGACTAGCCAGTTTGAACTTGCCAGGGCCTGGCTGGCAAACAAAAGCCCTGAGTCCAATTCTATGTTAGTCTTTCCTCCAATAGGCAGTAAAAGTGTTGCTGAGACTCTATTGGGACCAGCAGCCTGGTCCCTCCCAAAGCTTACAACCATGAGAAGCCCACAGGGTCAGCTGGGGGGGGGGGAGAGAGAGAGAGAGAGAGAGAGAGAGAGAGAGAGAGAGAGAGAGAGAGAAAGAGCAAATCCTACTCAGAGAGACCACAAATGAACCCTCAGTAAGTTACTACCTCCAGCTGCCCTGAGAATAAACCTTCCTTGTGTGAGGAAGCAGCAACAAGGTTCCTGTGCCAAGCATCAGGAAAACATTTGAGTTCTTAGAAGACGCCATGAAGAGTTTGGCCTCTCCAGCACTGAGGCAGCCAAGCTAGTGTGAACGTGGGCTATTGCCATGGTCCTGATCTCCCCAGTGAGGAAGCTGAAAATATAAAGACTTTTATTTTCAAACCCCTATTCTTAAGTATTATGTCATTGCCTATGTGATGATAAGTCTTTATTTAATGCCATGCCTTCTTGGGTTGCAAATTAAGACTATCAGGTTGTTAATTGATCTTGCGGTGTATGACTCTCTCTCTCATAAAAGCCTAAATATCTAAGGAGAGATGGTGAGCATCCTACCTGCCAAAGGATGTAAAGGAGATGAGAACGGACCAAAGTTTTATGCCCCTATCTAAGACAACACAGCTTCACATTTCTTTGTGAATCAGAGCAAATGTTGTCCATACAGTACTGTACCAAAGCCAGAAAAAGTGTGGTCAAAACCAAGATCAAATCAACCCAATACCTACTTGGCCAATAAATATGTCTAATTGATGTGCAAACATCAAAGTAGGTTTGATTTCTGCAATTTCTCTGCCATTTAGCTCTGCCAGTCTTAGCCCAATAGTTTCTTCTTTAGGAAACAGAAATGGTTGCTCCAGGCTTTCTGGGGCAACCGGGCAAGCCTCTTCCCCACTATTATTGTAATCAGTTCTGAGTTTCCAGGGGTCCACATATGGTCAATAGCAACAATGAATTTTTTATAGATCATTTAAGATCTTGGAAAAGATCCTCGGCAGAAACAAACTAGTGTGTAGTTAAGATCTCTTCCATAGCAGGTGCTATACATTACTTTTAAAAATACGTTATTTCATCATATGCTCAATTCTGATAAGAAATATGTCATTGCCTATCATAGAGTTAGATTGAGACCTACAGAGCTTACGCTGCTTTTCTGGGGTTATACACCAACACCAGTATTTTCTGGGCTCCATAAGGTCTTTGGGCTTAACAGCAGGTAGATTAGAATTTGAATCCCAACTCCACCAATTACTTCAAACACTGAGTCTTGGTTTTCCCACCAATAAAAGAAAGATATATGTTTTGACTTCAAACTTTGCTTATATGCTATTTAATTTACAAGAGAAATAGATGATAAAAGAGCAGCTGAGCTGCCCTACATGTAAAACAGTAGGCATTTACTAAAATGATTGAGAAGATCCAGTTTCCCAGAACCATGCACCAAAGGGGGTTCTTGCTCAAATGTTTGAGACGATGAACAACCTAAATACCTTCAGTTGATTGTTAAATGGTATGTATGTATTTCAAAGTACCATACTGTACCCTCCCAATATTACAATTACCTTGTCAATTTAACAATAAAACAATATGTTTACAACATTTTAAGAAACTTGATCTGTGATTTTGTTTTAACTAGAACTCTTAAAAGTCTCTCAACTAAGACAATAAGAAGGAAGGTGATAAGACTGGACATAGACAGAATCCTGGAATATAGGTTGAGAACACGGAAGACTTAATACAAATAAAGTGCATGAGAAATGAAGTCTTACTCATGAGTATGCTATAACTCCAGGGAACATACTGGAATCTAGAAGAACGTTTGTGGTCAAGCATATTGGAGACACTTTAAGAAAAGGGTGACATGTTGGAGAAGTACATAGATTTGATGTGGGAAGAAGAAAGGCATCGGGGGCAAAATGAAAGTCTGTCATCATAGGCACTTCTAACACCAGGTCATTCTGATTTGTGCAGACAAGCCCACAGGCTATGGCTCCAGCATTCGGAGGGCACCTCAGACAGGCATTGTGGATGAGTGTTGCTTTCGGAGCTGCGATCTGAGGAGGCTGGAGATGTACTGTGCCCCGGAGAAGCCTACAAAATCAGCCCGCTCTGTCCGTGCCCAGCGCCACACTGACATGCCCAAGACTCAGAAGGTAAGCTCATGTGGGTGAAATGTAGTCATTCTTGAGTATTCTGTTATATGTGGTGCAGGGGGAGGGGACAAATGGAAATTCTGCCCTAATGTCTCCTACGTGACAGGTCAAAAAGTCCCAATCCTACCAGTAGGATGGCTTATGGGTCCACCCTTCAAATCACTCTCTACTCTGAATTATCTTTTCCACCTCCCTGGACAATATGACACTTGGAAGATAGTAGAAAACCAGGACTAAACCTGTGAAAACTCAAGTTGTCCAGTGAGGCCGATTGGCCAAATAGGATACTAAGTCTTGGCTAGCAATAACATTGTGATAAAGACAATGTACTACTCCAGGTTGCCAGAATTTGGTAAGTTGACATGCTCTAAGATGTAGTCCATGTACAAGTGGAATACCTGCACTGTTAGGCAAAGATTAACATTTGTCATAATTGTATCTAATAACAAAAGTTGCAAGTCCTGGGACTCTACAATGGCTCCAAATATAGACTCCTTACTGGGACCTATTTGAAATTCTCAGCAGCAATTATAAATTAAAGAATAATACACTGAACATGGACATACTCTGTTTAGCTGTAGGAATGCTTAGATGTTTCTAATGTTTAAAATACAAAGCATCCTGCCTCTGAGCGTTTATTATAAAGCAACCTGAGGAAGACCATCTGTGCCATCAGAAACATATAAAACATCTAACATATGTTAGCCACTTGATACACTTGTATATGGTGAATGAATGAATGAATGTATTAGAATCTAAGTGGAATCATAGTCTCCTTATATAGAAATAAAAAGAAGATAAAATAGAAAGAAAAAGAGAAAGGAAGAAAGATAAAGAAGTAAAAGATTCCTTTAAGTGTTTTGAGGCTTTTTTTTTTTTTTTTTTTTTTTTTTTGGAAAAAAAAAGTGAACATGTAGAGTCTATCACTGAAACAAAACTAACATTGTGCAGAAAGCACAAGATAAGAGACCCAAAAGTTCACACTGACATGTTTGCTGCTTCCTGATCCTAAGCCAAAGCTGAAAATGGCTGAAAAAGGACCATGGGGTCTTAGTGGAGACATCACCCCAGTGAGTCACCACAAAGGATTTGAGGGGACTATTCAGGACTTGATGTAGACAGAACACAGTAGGCACAAGAGTCAGGGAGAGTGTCAGTGTGCGAATTAAGGGAAAGGGGGTGTTCTCTCTAGCCGAAGAGGAAGTGGGTATGAGAGAAGAGACCCAAATCTCTGGCATGTCGGCTCTGGAGGCTGAGGTGTAGACCTGTCTCCAGCAGCAAAGCTGGCTCCTGATTTCTATGGGGCCCAGGCATTCTGGGCTTATTCAAAGACCGTCTTCAGCACAGGAGCCACCAGTTCTCAATGCAATTATTTTTGTGATGTTTGCAGTCCCAGCCCCTATCGACAAACAAGAAAACGAAGCTGCACAGGAGAAGGAAAGGTGAGCCAAAGACATACCCAGGAGGGAATGGAAGCAACTCAGAATATCAGAGGGTCCAGAGAAAGGAGACTGAGCTAGGAACTGTGAGCAAGCAGGCAAAGAGGAATGCCCGGGGACAGAGATGAAGGAGGAGCAGACAGCAACCCAGAAAAGCCACAAAGGAGCTGGAACAAGGCAGTCCTCACTAAGCTAGATAATGTCTGGGATGGAAGTCTGGGATATGGCACTTGTACACGGGAAGAATGGCACAGGGAGGTGTAACACCTCAGAAAGGGACAAGTGACAAAGATGGGACATCATCAACAACAACAAAAAATAAAAAACGTGCCACCAGGACACGCCTTCCCTTTCTTAAAAATATAAATCAAAGAACTATGCAAATAAAGAACGCATCTTCAGTCTGCGTTCCAAAACTCATACAAGTCCGGTATAGAAGAATTGCCCATGTCAATATATGGTCAGAGTTAAATATTAGCCCTAAATTCGCAGCAACACTGTATTGTGTCATTGAAGTTCCCAGATTTCTGTCCTGAATTTCACTGGTGGTTTTGCTTCTTGGTCAAGTCCAGGGTATAGGCCAAAGAGCATTGAATATTTACAGAAAGGCCTGTGGGGTAACTTTTAAAAGATCACTGAACTTTTATTTTGTACTGAGGTATCAGGCACGAAGATGTATTAGTTCACCATGGCTGCCATAACAAAGCACCACAGACTAAATAGCTAAACCCACAGACACATTTTTGCTCTCATAGTTCTAGAGAGTGGAGGTCCCCACTCAAGGTATCAGTGCTTTGGAGGCCTCCTTCCTGTGTCAGTACAATCTTCCCTCTGTAGGTATCTCAGTGTCTATATATTGTGTTTTCGTTAGGATATCAGTGAGACAGGATTGGAGTTCACCCTAATGGCCTCATTTTAATTTGATGACCTTAATACAGACTCTATCTAAGTGCACTCTGCTTTCAAGTTGCTAGGAATTGGAACCTTTTTTTTTTTTTTTCTTCAAGACAGGGTTTCTCTGTGTAGCCCTGGCTGTCCTGGAACTCACTCTGTAGACCAGGCTGACCTTGAACTCAGAAATCCGGAATTGGAAACTTAAACATGAATTTTGGGGTAGAGGGTAGCGGTTAGCCCAAATGAACATAGCTGATATCAAGCTATAACATTTAGTTCTCTCTTCTCTCTCTCTCTCTCTCTCTCTCTCTCTCTCTCTCTCTCTCTCTCTCTCTCTCTCTCTCTCTCTCACACACACACACACACACACACACACACACACACACAGATGCTGAGATCTTAAATCCTGTGAGATTCTTCGTTAGAAAACCCTCAGGACCGTGCTGTTAGTGATGGTAAAGGCCTTGGGACATTGGTGAGATCTCTACTTGATCTCTAAGCTTCTTCTGAGCATCAAATAACAACTATCAAGTGAACCAAGGGAAAGGGGAATAGAATTGAACATGGGGAGTCTCCCCCAGTTTAATATTTGTCTGCCAGAAGAAAGCTTGCAAGTGCTGTCAAGAGTGCTGAATTTTCTGGAGAAGGTGACAATCAACTCACAGAGAAGAAGGTGGGTCTCAGTGACCTTTGCAATCACTACAAGCAAGATTGTCATGGAGCAGAAAGCAAAACCTCTAAATTTGAATTCCCACACCAAGGAGAGTGTAGAAAACAGAACACTGCATGCTAACGATGACCCTTTGGGGTGGTAAAATGACGGAAAGCCATAAGTAAGACATTTCATCTATATAACCTACTTCAAAGAAGACCTGGTGTAAAGAAGCATCTTTTCTGCCTAGTTCTTCCTGTTCCTGATTTTTTTCTACTCCAGGATCATGTTTTCTCTGTGGCTCACTGAAAATCTTGGATGTCCTCAACATTACAAAGGTGTTTAGAGCTCAAGATAGGATTGAAGATTCAATGAAAAGTCTGTGTCAAAGCCCCCAATGAAAGCGAGTATACTTCTGTTACCATTGCAAAAAGTATTCCTAGATTATCAGAAGAAGCTGTGTTCTATTAAGTCAGCACACTTTAGGGACAGACTCAGGCAAAAGCCGTCACTAATGCCACCGTAATCTGAGCCTTCAAACACAGACAGATCTTGAAGCACCCCAGTTCAACAAAAGAATTCAGAATCTATGTCCTATGGAGAGAATTGGGCGGCTGTATCTAATTATAAACCTCATTCGAAGAAAACTTTAAGTGATAGGACTTTCTAGTTAAAATAATTTCTCACAGCTCTGGACTGTGTACTGAAATATATTTCTTTGTGAAATATGTTTTAACCATTTAAAAGCAATCCTTAGCATGCCTACATGTCATTGCCATGTAATATAAAACATGAAAACATAGTCATTGCATTGTTCTTTCATAAAGCATGTTTCTTTACCTATGATAGTGAGGCAGTCACAAAATAAATCAGAAAAGGCAAAGGAGTTTGGCTGACACCTCACATATTTGAAATTTAGCTCAAAATTGAAATTGTTCAAAGACTCAATCTGACAGTTTTTGATTAGCTAAATATGTCACAGCGAATGTTATTTACCTGGTAAGCGTTTTCTTGACGGCCACAGAGTATAGATCCTTCATAATCCCCACAGTTAAGCTTCAAGTGTTTCTGTTGAGGAAAATGGATAATCTTGTGTAAAACTGATTAAAATATGTAAGGAATCACAATTCTGAGACAAAATTCATTAAGGGCCTATGACTGTAAATGTCTAAATGAGACATAAAGTTTACAAGTTGGAGAAAGATAGTATCATCGAGAACACAGAACTGGGTCAGACTTCCTTGAAGCAAGTCAGAGCTCTTTGTTTAGTTGTGTACTCGTGGGCAAACTGTCTATCTCACCTACTTCTCAGTTGCCTCATCTCTCAAACATGCCAGCTCTGAATCGATCCCATACTGTTGTGAAGACATATCAAAAGTATATACAGGCATATCTGTATTTGCATATATGTATGTGTGTGTGTTAATTATACATATATATAGTATAGGTGACTCAAAATAATGCTTACACATAATATAAGCACTATTGAAATGCTAACAATTATTACTGAACTTCTGGAAATTGGAGCAACAGAAAAGTCTCCTGAAGTAGAAGTGTCTCATATTGCCAATAATTTTAAGCCAAAGTTTAACAGTTCCAACAATATACATATTCTTCAACATAAGACAGAAGAGAGTTTAGTACTCTAAGACTCCTCCCAACCTGGAAAATACCTGATTCTGTGACTAATCCCAATTAAAATGGTTAGTCCTGCTCTTCCACATGGAGAACTGTCTATATTTATTTTAAGGCCATGTCCTAGTCAGGGTTTGTATTCCTGCATAAAACATCATGACAAAGAAGCAAGTTGGGGAGGAAAGGGTTTATTCAGCTTACACTTCCACATTGCTGTTCATCACCAAAGGAAGTCAGGACAGGAACTCAAACAGGGCAGGAACCTGAAGGCAGGAGCTAATGCAGAGGCCATGGAGGGCACTGCTTACTGACTTGCTTCCCCTGCATTGCTCAACTTGCTTTCTTATAGAATCCAGAACCAGCTCAGGGATGATATCACCCACAATGGGCTAGGCCTTCCCACCTTGATCACTAATTGAGAAAATGCCTTACAGCTGGATCTCATGGAGGCATTTCCTCAAGGGAGGCTCCTTTCTCTGTGATAACTCCAGCTTGTGTCAAGTTGACACACAAAATCAGCCAGTACAACTGACCCCTTGTCAACTTGACACACAAACACATTACCATTAAGCATCAATCCTTACTTTCTTATTCATCCCCAAGATCTAAATAGCTTTAAAACTCCCACATATTAAAGAAGTCTTTACATATTAAAATTTCAATCCCCTTAAAATATTCAATATCCTTTAAATATTAGAGTCTTTTTACAACTCAAAGTCTCTTAACTGTAGACTCCATTAAAGTACTTTCTTACTTCAAGAGGGAAAAATATCAGGGCACAGTCACAATCAAAAGCAAAATAAAACTGTAACCATCCAATGTCTGGGATCCACTCACCATGTTCTGGGCTCCTCCTAGGGTTTGCAAGGGTCACTTCTCCAGCTCTGCACTTTATAGCACACACCTTGTCTTCTAGACTCCAGCTGTCTGTACTCCACTGCTGCTGCTGTTCTTGGTGGTCATCTCATGGTACTGACATCTCCAAAACACTGCTGTCTTCCGCTGTAACTAAGCTTCACCAACAGCCTCTCATAGGCTCTCTTCATGGTGCCAAGCCTCAACTTCTCTGCATGACCCCTTCAGTCCTGGGCCATCAACTGCAACTGAGGCTGCACCTTCACCAATGGCCTTTCATGGCCTCTTACAGTTCCTAGCCTCAGCTGCTACCCCTTCATGTTTCAAAACCAGTACCACCTGGGTGACTCTTACATATTACCAAGTCTGGCCACCAACATGAGGTACAACTGTGGCTGCCGCTGGAACACAGCTTCTCTGTGCTCACAGGAAACATTTCCCAGAAGATTTCACCTTAGTAATGCTGGTCTCTTATTAATCACTACTAATTTCTTAGCTCCTACTGACCAGCATCAATAGACCCAGTAATGCAAAGGTTTCGCTTTAGTAGTTCTGGTATCACAGCTGATTTCTTCAGTCCCAGCTAACCAAAACCACAGAATCTTCACAATCAAAATAGCAATGGCCCTGATAAGAGTCTTTAATCTTCCCTCTGAAATTTCACAAGCCAGGCCTCCATCTTCTGCACTGTTCTCAACATTATCTTCCAAGCTCCTACACAACATCCCACAGAGCTCTTAACACCCAGTGGCTCTTCTAGCCCAGAGTTCCAAAGTCTTTTCATGGTCCTCCCAAAAGCATGGTCAGGTTGTCACAGGAATACCTCACAATGCTGGTACCAATTTGTCTTGTCAGGATTTGTATTCCTGCACAAAACATTATGACAAAGAAGCAAGTTGGGGAGGGAAGGGTTTACTTTGCTTACACTTCCATGCTGCTGTTCATCACCAGAGGAAGTCAGAATAGGAACTCTAACAGGGCAGGAACACGGAGACAGGAGCTGATGCAGAGGCCATGGAGGGTGCTGCTTACTGACTTGCTTCCCCTGCCTTGCTCAGCTTGCTTTCTTACAGAACTCAGGACCATCAGCCCAGGGATGGCATCACCCACAATGGGCTGGGTCCTCCCTGCTTGATCACTAATTGGGAAAATACCTTACAGCTGGATCTCATGGAGGCATTTCCTCAACTGAGGCTCCTATCTCTGTGATAACTCCAGTTTGTGTCAAGTTGACACAAAACCAGCCAATACAGGTCATATAATAAACTTTTCAGAAAGCCATTATTTTCTTCTCAACCAGTTAAAATCAAATGTAATATGTGTTATCATTCCATGGTGCCCGGGGACATTTTAATTGTAGCCTGAATTCTAGATCTTGCTAGTTTTAAGTAAAACTGTCAAAATAAATAGAAACATGGGATATTTCCAGGCCCACAGAGCTTTTGGGACACGTTGGTTCCTTGAGTAGCTGATTTAGTGCTTTTCATTGGCATTTGATCTTTCAACTGTCTCTTTAAAACAAGCCAACCTCATATAGCTTCGAATGTGCACTGTTAAGATGTAAGGGGTGGTAAAGGAGACAAAGAAAATCTCCCCAAGAGTAACTCCTCTTCTGCTAGCATCTCCTGACCTCCAAGCAACAGTGGAAAGGAAACAGGCTTTCTAAGGTAACACAGCCAGCAAGTGCTCAAGTCCATAAGAGTCCATAAGGAGGATGGAGGGAAGACTAGTCAATGTATTTGCCTGGTAGAAGAGAATCAAACTTTTCTGAAATATGTAATAGATAATTCAAAGCTGACTCTTCAGCCAGAATGAAGTTGACAGCCTGAAATTAACGTGGGGGCTTTTGAAAGCAATGGGAAGATTAACAGGTTTTGATCAAACACAATCCCTTGTATGAGTTTTAGAATGTCCACTATACACTTTACTGTAAATATCACTTCTGGATTGAAAGGCCAGTTATTGGTTCCCTTGACCCAAGCAAGAAAAGGCCTCCTGACACTAGTTAGAGAAGATTCTTCAGGAGCCACCAAACATGCAACAGTGAAGTCAGCTTCTCTCCCAGGGGCCTGATTGAAATTGGAATTCTTCCCTGAACCCATCTCTAATGAGATTTCTCAACGCCATTGGGTCTCATCCAGCAACCAAGATATATAATTTAGAAATGTCAACTTAGGTTTACCCTCCAGAAGACAGAACTAGATGGAGCAAAGACTGGGGAACCGGTGTGAGGTAGGGCAGAACAGATCTGTGAATCCACGCCTAAGGTACAGCACCTCTAAGTAAGTTCTCAGCACACCAGGCACTCAGAAACAACTCTGAATCCTACTGGATGAGTCACAAGAACTCTCCCCATCTCCATTAACCATTATGGTTATAGCTTTAGAAAGCATTGGTCAAGAGATCTTAAAATATAGAGGGTTGCTTGTTAGAAATGAGAATATTATATGTACTTGCAGCTGATTTTAATTCTAAATACCTTTGGTAGGAATTTGGAATCTGTAATTCACTCCAGTAAACAGTCTTGTGAGAAGAGAAAGAGTGTGTGTGTTCAAATGAACACAAGTGTATATGTATGTTTATGATGCATGTGTTTATGTAGCTTTGTTTAACCCAGGAGGGTTTGTGGGTAAATGACTCCAAAATCATGGGTAACTACCAGGGTGCTTTTTTTCAGTGGATGTAAATTCCTTTGTAAATATCACTTGTCATCCACAAAAATCTCAAGATTCCTTTGTCTTCTGGGAAATAAAGGGAATGTTTTTGGATGGGCAGAAGGAAATTGGTCTTGTTTTCATGGTATCTTTTAGGGAACCAGGGACTTCAACCAATTCTCAGTTAATGTACAATCTATAGATTTCTCGTATCTGTGGGTCTTGGTAGTTCCCCATAGAAAGGCGTTGCAGCTTGAGACACTTGGTCCACATCTAAATCTTGGCTTCACAGATGGGTCCATACATCCAGTCAATGTTCCTTCCACCAACCTGTCAGAGATTAGAGACTATTGTCCATAACTACCCCAGGCTTCCTCTCGTTCTTTCCCCTTTCCTTTAAAACATTTAAAAATTATGTCTATTCATTCTGGAAGAGGGCATATGCCATGGAGTGTATGTGGGAGTTGGAGAACAACTTCCCACAGCTAGGTCTCTCCTTCTACCATGACATTCTTGGGGATCAAACTCAGGTTGTTAGACTTAGAAGCAATTTCCTTTACCCTCTAAACCTTCTCGCCAGGCCCCCACTCTTTCTTAGCCGTAAGTCTCTGATGCCCTCTCCTCAGTCCAGAACACCCATTTTCATTCTCTAACAGTCTAAGCATGCTAGCAAATATTCTTCTCTTTGTGAAAATGGCTCCAAAGTTCCCAGAGAAAGACCAAGAAATTTAAAATTTTTTTAAATCAAAACTTAAACTGGCTGAATGGCCCTGACTTCCAACCAAGAATTTATATGCCAAAAGTTTTTACAAAATTCTGTGTAAAGTCTAGAAGCGTTCACATGGAGTTTTCTGTCTGGCCAACACCAAGAGGTTAAGTAATCAAAGACCAACCAGGCCTGCCATCTGTGAAAATATGATGGGCTATTTTCACAGCTGTAGATAGCAATGATGGCAGGACAAAAAAATGTCAGATAATTAAGAGCAAGAGTATGGCAGGTTGGGGGTTTGGAAAGATTCCTAACCATTTGACAACTGTGCTCTTGGAAAGAGGTGATGCTGATGTCACAGCAAGGCATGTTTAAAAGATTATGGACCATTGAAATCAAGAGAAAAAAGAGCATGTAAATGAAGAGGTATAAGCATGGCATCATTGTTGTTCTCTTGACAGGATTAGCTGTCCAGGTTACTATCAGATGCTCTGTTTGTCTCTGTGAATAATCTTCATATTCTTCAAAAGAATATGAGACTAGGAGTTGAGGTGCTTCGAGCACAACCAATGGTTCTAAGTCTGTTAGGCTGGATGAACCACACTTGGAGACTGTTCTGCCTTGGAAAACCACTTGGCAGTTTCCATGTTTGCTTTTGTATGTTGAGGGTCCGGTCGACCTCAAACAGATGCCAATCACTTCAACCTGTCACCGTGTTATTTTGTTCATCCTAAAAGTTCAGGAGAGTCTTCCAAGCTTCCAAAATTTCTCCCAACTCAGTGAGAAGGAAAATTCAGAACACAGAGTTTGAACGTTCGGCCCAGATTTGTCACACATTCAAAGGCTGAGAGGAAGAGGATAATGCCCTTTCTTACTAACCCTGAGAACTCATCGCCAGTGCGTTAAACTGACACCAGAATAATTTTCAGAGCCTTAGGTCCCACAAAGACACCGTGATACAAATTAACACATATATACTAGCTCAATGTTAGCCTAATCCATATGCCAGCTGGAACAATGGCACTGGGAAAGCATACGGAAAGACATCAAAACTGGTCCTCAGGTGAGACATGCAAACATCAGTCACATGAGCAGAATCAGGTATTGCACTTTTGAAATGTCTCAATGAACCCTTTCAGCAATTCCAAAATCAAGTACCTCAGGGGAAGATAGTGTGGCTTAGGTTAATTTGTCACCACCACCACCACCACCACCATTATTATTATTTTTGTCATTGTTATTATTGCTATTGAATTTATCACAAATAAAAATACCTAAGCAACTTGTCCATAAAACCCAGTCTAAATAACCTTGAACCTGCAGGATTTTATGACATTCTTCCAGGATGTTAAAGACAATATAAATATTTTCTGCTGCCTAGCCAAAAAATTTCTTCAGTATTTTTTTCTTCTTTTATTTCCCTCTAGCCTTTAAAACCATTTACCAGTGGTTTCTTACATCACAAGATGGTTCGCTAGAAATCAAATCAGGTAGCCATTTGCAGAGTGAGAGAGTTGTTAAATCGGGCTGAGATAAATCAGAAAATAATGGGAGGAAGAATGCAAGTTCCTTGACTACTGAGCATGCCTACTTATTTATCAGACATTGATTTATTTCTTCTTTATTTATTATCATTTATTAAAAGAGAAAAGAAAAAAAAAAAAAAAGAGCTGTGGGCATGCTCTCCCAGCAGTCGAGAGCACTCTGCAAATCCAGAAAGTAGCTAAGTTGGCCCATAATCAGCAGAAAAGGAGGTAGCATTCTAGCATGGGAAGTACTCTGGTAGTAGGAACTGTTAAAAAGTGGATAATAAGAATAGCTATGCCTTCTGGTCAGGGCCAGTGCCCTAAGCAGACATTGGGTGAGAACTCTCCCAGGCGTTCTAACACACCCAGGATCATAAGATCAGAGGTGAAGAGGACTCAGCATCTATCCCAACACTGGAAGTAACTGGGACCAGTGGGATCCAGTGACCCAGGAACCCTGTCAGACCAGTGGCACAGTCTCCTACCAGTCTGGGCCAGTGCCCTGAGCAGACCTTGGGCACGAACTCCTCAGCCAGTCCCACAACACCCAGAGGAAGCTCAACTCCCAGGTGCTCTAACATGCCCAGGATCACAGAATCACAGGAGCTTGGTCACACCAGGATCTCAAGGTCACAGAGGCACTTGACTCCCAGGAGCTCTGTCACACCCAGGATCTCAGGATCCCAGAATTACAGGATCCCAGAGACAGCTGGTCTCTGAGGAGTTCTGACACAACCAGGATCACAGGAAAGACAGGCTCCAGTCAGATAAAGGGAGGGCAGGTAGCACTAGAGATAACCAGATGGCAGGAGGCAGGTGTAAGAACATAAGCAACAGAAACCAAGGTTACCTTGCATCATCAGAACCCAATTCTCCCACCATAGCAAATCCTGGCTACACCATCACACTGGAAAAGCAAGATTCCAATCTAAAATCACTTCTCTTGATGATGATAGAGGACTTGAAAAAGGTCATAAATAACTCCCTTAAGGAAATACATGAGAACACAGATAAACAGCTAGAGCCCTTAAAGAGAAAACACAAAAATCCCTTAAAGAATTACAGGAAAACACAACCAAACAAGTGAAGGAATTGAACAAAACCATCCAGGATCTAAAAATGGTAACAGAAATAATAAAGAAATCACAAAGGGAGACAACCCGGGAGATTGAAAACCTAGGAAAGAGATCAGGAGTCATACATGCAAATATCACCAACAGAATAAAAGAGATAGAAGAGAGAATCTTAGGTGAATCTTAGGTGCAGAAGATAGCATAGAAAACATTGACACAACAGTCGAAGATAATGCAAAATGCAGAACTCCTAACATAAAACATCCAGGAAATCCAGGACACAATGAGAAGACCAAACCTAAAGATAATAGGTATAGAAGAGAGTGAAGATTCCTAACTTAAAGGGTCAGTAAATATCTTCAACAAAATTACAGAAGAAAACTTTCCTAACTTAAAGAAAGAGATGCCCATGAACATACAGGAAGCTTACAGAACTCCAAATAGACTGGACCAGAAAACAAATTCCTCCTGACACATAATAATCAAAACACCAAATGCACTAAACAAAGAAAGAATATTAAAAGCAGTAAGGGGGAAAAGGTCAAGTAGCATATAAAGGCAGAGCTATCAGAATTACACCAGACTTCTCACCAGAGACTATGAAAGCTAGAAGATCCTGGGCAGATCTCATACAGACCCTAAGAGAAACACAAATGCCAACCCAAGCTACTATACCCAGCAAAACTCTCAATTACCATGGACAGAGAAAACAAGATATTCCATGACAAAACCAAATTTACACAGTATCTTTCCACAAATACAGCCCTACAAAGGATAATAGATGGAAAACGCCAACACAAGGAGGGAAACTACACCCTAGAAAAAGCAAGAAAGTAATTTTCTTCCAACAAACCCAGAAGAAGATAGCCACACAAACATAAAAATAACATCAAAAATAACAGGAAGCAACAATCACTTTTCCTTAATATCTCTTAACATCAATAAACTCAATTCCCCAGACAACTGAGAGTTAACCAACCTTTGGTTAGAGAATATCAATCAGTGAAAAGTTATCAATTTGTCAACAGGAATGTGGTTACCACTAGAATGCATTAAGCAAAACTTAAGTATTTTATGTTTAACAGATTATATTCTAACCTCAGACAACTAGGTGAAGAAAAAACTTTCACAATAAGCTGAGATCTAGTTCAAAGATCCCTGGCAGGTTTTTTTGTTGTTGCTCTGGGGTTTTTTGTTTGGTTGTTCTTTTTGTTTTTTTGTTTTGTTTTGCTCAATATAATGGATAGTTTTCACCTGAACTCATTAAACTACTCTTTAAAGAAAAAAAAATCAATAAAATAATTCCTAATGATATTCTGATATACTCATAAGTCACTGCCTTATCCAGTCAACAGAGAGGATTTCTCCAGAAGCAGATGGAAATGCAGAGAGGGAAATATTTTAAGAGTCAGAGGGGATGGAGAACATCACGAGAACAAGACCCTCTGAATCAACTAAGCAAGATGGATATGAGTTCACAGAGACTGACACAAGTACAGGACCTATGTGTCTACAACAGGTCCTCTGTGCATATACTATAGTGATTAACTTGGTATTTTTACTGGGCTCCTAACAATCAGAACAGGTGGATCTCTGACTCTTTTGACTGATCTTAGGATCCTTTTTCTTCTGTTTGGTTGCCATGGCCAACTTTGATATGAAGTTTTGTTTCACAATATTATATTTTATTATGTCAAAAAAAAAATAAAGCTTTAGTGAATCACTTCATCATAAGCCTACATGGGAAGTGCTATCATTTTCCCTGCTGTGGAGATAAGAAAATAAACTGAGAAAGGCTAAATGCCTTGTCAAGATCTTGCTCTCATTTGGCCAAGTCAGGATAGACACCCTGGATGGATCCAACATGTTAATCAGGCACCCACTATATCCTTTACTTCTTAGTTACCATAGATTGTGCCACAGTCATCAGCATAAATCCCGAGACAGGAGAGGGTTATGTTATATTTTGCTTTGCAAACAACAAGTGACCATACAATGCGCTGTTGACCTAAACTCTCCCCCATTGTTTCCGCAGAAAAAGTTAAATCAATATAAACCAGAAGCCACATTTGCTATTGGCTTTTGTTTCTCAATCACCCTGCTTGGGTTTAGGGAGGATACAGAGATAAAAGAAATATGTCCCCTAGTCTCAGGGAGCTTCCCTTTAAGTGAGGAGATAAACATGTTCAGAATTTACTCGAAAACATGTCAGTATTCTAACAAAGGTAGGCACCCCAAGATAGCACACAAGCCAGACCAGAATAGTGTTTCTAAGAGCCACGTTCACAGAATGGATCTGAACCAATTGTCTCTGATAGTGAGCCTCCTTGCACACATCTCCCTATGCTAAATAAGTATGCTAAAGTTAGAGCAGCCAGTCAAATGGCTTGATAACATCAGTGTTTTTACCCCCACTCTTTCAAGTTATAGACACTATAGAAGAGGCCAGAACAAGTCAGTGACTGTCCAAAGTCACGTAACTCTTGTGAGGTAGGGAGTCTGCAAACAAAACTAGACATGTAAGCCCATGGCTTCTGGGAAGACAAGCAAGACTTTATTAGAAGATGTACCTATGTCAAAGAAAATAGGACATTTAGTAGTTTGGGAAAACCGTCAAATAACAACAGTATCTGATCCCAAGAGAAGAAGAGATAGAAAGGAGCTCAGGTTGGACTGTCTGAGTCTAATAGCAGGTTTAAGGGCAGTGTAACAACCATCGGGGAGTCTTTAAGACAAAGTTGGCCACTGAAAATGGATATTTTTCAAGAATGCGTCCAGTCTTGATATTCCCACTACACTCAGACACAGCTTAAGTGAAGTGTCAGCCTGGAAGAATCAAAAATGTCCAATGGAAAAAGTCATGGGGATGGAGAGGAATAAATATGATTTCCACCACAATAAAAGAGGAAGGTAGTGTCTAGGAAAACAGCCAGAGACTAGACAAAGTAACATCATGTACCATCTGTCCACACCTGTGCCTCGCTCTTAAAGAGTCAGCCATACACAAGAGGAGAACGGGGTCTCTTGAAAGTCCCATCCTAACACACAGAGTAGATCTCATGATAGTCACTCAGCTTGGCTACCAACAAAGAAAGGCCAACTGGACTGTCCTAGAATTTGAACTTGGGATTCCTTGAAGTCAATAGATGTCAAAACTGATATACCAAGACATCTGAATCGCTCTCCACAGTGCTGTGTGTTCCCCAAGTCAATCAGAAGAAAAAAAGAACTACAGCATATGCTTTCAACAAGTAAAGAGTTGCTGTCTGGGCCACCTGTCAATCATCCGCTGTTCTTTCTTCTTCTATTTGCCCTTCTGTGGAGAAGGTCAATGCTGAGTTAGTACTTTGTGCTGTAAATAAGCGCTAATGTTCTATGCCAGACATTATTTCCCCAGCACTTTTTATAGGATACCAGGCCCTTCATAGACTATGCCCTACAATACTTAACTTGTTTGCAGTGGGTGGAAGAAGGAAACACAGTCTATTGAAACTACCGAGGCTTCCTTCCTGATTTAAAGAGTCTATCATCTTTCTTTTATATTCTGCCCCCTAGGCAAACCCCCACCCCACCCCCAAAAATAGGCATGGTGGAAAAATCAGAAAGTCATAATAGCCAAGGAGATAGCTCTTGTTAACTGGAAATGCTACATTTCCAGAGCTCTATAAACAACCATGCGAATGTGGCCTAGCTGCCATTGTGGTCAGGAAGGACACCCACCCTGTTAGCTTAGAGTCCTCTACCCCAGACATCCTGCCTTCATTCATAAACCAGCAGGGGTGTTGGACAACTGATTATATCATAGGCTCCCACTGTTAGAGATCTTGAGACCCTAGGGTTGGTTTTTTTTTTTTGTTGGTTTTTTTTTTTTGTTTGTTTTTTACCTCTTTGGAGTAGTAGGTAGCAGAGTAACTAACAGATCACCTCCGGAATCAGAAAGTACTTCCATAAATTTAAACCCAGCTTACAGTTTAACTGTAAGCCCAGCTTCACTGTAAGAAATAAGCAATTCTTTTTAACCCTTTCCATCTGCAGATTCCTTAAAAGTCAAATGACCATGATGCCAGTGCCCGTCCTGAGTAAAAAGTTATGTAGAGACCGTGTGTGACATAATCCTTAGCATGCGATAGATGCTCCAATGAAGATTAATGTCATTTCTTCTCTTGAATCTAACAATCATCTTAGAGGAATCTAACAGTTCCTCTGCAGCCTTTGGGGTGTCACTAAATCTTAGCAAGCCTCAGCCTGGAAGTGGAGTGGACACAAATAAGTCACCTTGCCAAAATGGATGTGAGGATCCGGTGAGAGTATTCACTCAACTGGAAAGCCTCAGCAGGTGTCAAATAAGATTCTTGTGACGTTTATCGCTAGTAATCTCTGAAGATCTTCACCCTCAGAGGGTCTATGGGTAACTTTTTCAGGGGAAAGTGTGAGAAAGAAGAGAGTAAATGGCCTTTATTACAAATTAATCCCTTCCCCAGCTCATTCCTTAATAAGCTGGTTAGCCCTTCTTTCAAGCCTCAGAGAGCTAGAAAACCGGCATTTTTAAAATATAATAATAATAATCTTACCTTCTCTGGTGTCAATTGGAAATAATATTTACTCACTACTGTTTTCCTTTCAAAAAAATCTGTCTAGTTGCACACTAGAAACAGTTTCAGCTGCTTTGTTTGTTTTGGACAAGCTGCTGAAGTGAAAAAAAAAAGTTTTTGCTTGGCTGCATGTGAAACTGTTTCATAACAGTTCACAAAGTGCATTGAAGGTGAGTGCCAGCTCCGAGGACGGCCGCTCCTACCCGGCCTCCATTTGTAGCCTATTGTCCAGGGTAGCCAGCAGAATTAAATTAAGACAATGAGCAAAGCAACAGATGCAACTGAGACCAAGTCTCTGAGTGCTTTTGTTCTTCACTATCATTGTCTGCAACAAAGAAGTCACATGTGAGAGCCTGGGAAGGGAGCCAAGTGCAAACCAGACTACACAGCTGGTTTTAAATGGGTTCTCTGAGCCTGTGTGCCTGGGAAGCATGCTACTTAGAGCAGTAGTGGGTGAGCTTCGTCTCCTCTCTCTCTCTCTCTCTCTCTCTCTCTCTCTCTCTCTCCCTCCCTCCCTCCCTCTCCCCCCCCCCCTCAACTGAGACAGACCCATGAGATAACCACCAGGGTACACATCTGTTCAACCTTACCCTGCCTAACTTCTGCTTTCAGAGAAAAAAAAAAAAAAAAAAAGACCCAGAAGATAAAGATCTGTAAATGTCCAACCTAATCTCATCTCCACACTTTTTTAGCTGCTGTACAACCCTCATGAGTTTAAAAAGTAAAGTACAGAGGATACCTAGACATGTTCTTTGACGAATTTGTAGCTCAGCTTGAGAACTGGGGATTCAACGGATCCCGGGATTTCTCTCACTGTTACCAGTTCCTTCTTGAACTGGTTTACTGTGCACATTCTTGACTCCCCCATTTTTTATTTCTAAGCTAGTGTGCATCTTAAATAGGAAAGAAAATATTCAAATTCAAATAAGTATACTTCCTACGTGTTAGTTCATTCAGTTAGCAGTTTTGTAGAATAGTGCTGTCTTTAAAGCTATTGCAAGCTCATGGGGGAGATAAACAAATGAGCCCACACGTAAGGTTTCAAATGGTTTACAAACTTTAATGACCCCATTCTTCCACCACAGATATCTTCCTTTCATTTTCCTAGGGGAGAAAATGATTATAAGAAGCAGAATAAGGAACAAAAGTTCATCCAGAGCTTAGTGTCTAATGCTTCACCCAGCAACAAAAGTGCATTAAGTGAACTTTATAAGAATTGCATGCTATATAAAGGGAGGGTCTCAGGATTTTTAACTGACAGCATTTCAAGGTGCTCTTCTCAAGGCCCCACTTCCTACCGGCCTGCTTCTTTTACATTGGCCATGAACCTGTTACTTTAAAGAGTATTTTTTGTATAACGCCACCTTTCTTCTGTTCTGTCAGTATGATAATGACCATTGACTCACACAGGGATTGTTTCCTTTCCTGTTTCATGAAGGACCCAGAGGCACAAAGCATGTTTCTGTAGTGCTGATCAACTTGTATTAGAAAACTCTCCACATGCCTAAGAGTCTTGGTTGATAGGTATTGATTCATATTGGTTTGTATTGGTAGTATTCATCAGTATTAGATCTGCTCACCCTCCCTAAGTCTAAAGTCTCTCAGTTCCTAACAGTATTGAGATTGAGTGGGTGGCATTCCCTTAGGCAAGAAAAAGTTTGGCAATTCTGAACGCCAGTGTGAGAATGACAGGTTTTGACAGAAACATGTCCCAGGAATAAAAGCTACTGTGACTTATGAAGTGTCATTCTCTACCTATAACTGTCTACTGCATCCTCCTACAGAACACCTCCGACTAGAGGTAAGGTACCTGCAACATCCCAAGTTAGACTCAGCTTTAACACTCATGAAGCAGATGAGTCTCTGCTCTCCTAGGACTTCTGTTCTAAACAAAATTCAGATTCCTTCAGTAACATCTTTATCTGTTGAGGAAGTGATAGGCATATCAACTCAAAGACATTGGCATTTGGGCCTTAGGTGTGTTACTTTCTGATTAATTTGATGTGACAGGGCAGGGAGATATCTCAGTTGGTGGAGAGCTCAGTGTTGAAAGCATGAGAACCTGAGTTCAGAATCCTAAGCATTCCAATAGAGAACTGGCAGCCAGGCATTCATGCTGAAAGAGTAACGGTAGATGCCCTGAGCTTACTCTTCAATGCTCTAGTCATATTCAGTGAAAAAAACCTGTTTAAAAAAGGACTGCAGCTCCACAGGTGTAGCTACATACACATCTACATACACACCCACAATACACACACCCACACACACACACACACACACACACACACACACACACACACGAATACAAAGATGACATGAGAAAGAAAGGAAATGAATAATAACATCTAATGCTCACGTTAATTAGGTCTCTGGTCCAGAAAAGGACCTTTATGAATGCCAAGTTCTCACTCGTATAACAGATACTATTGTTCCATTTTATGGATGAGGAGACAGTCACTTGAGCAAGTTCACATGGCCGGAAGTAGAAGAGGGTAGGGAGCTGAGCTCAGGTCAGACTGTTGGGATTTTTACCTGATTCCCTAGTCTTCTGCTGCCTCTCTCCGTAGGGGGTAGGAAAAAATACAATTTAAAACAACATTTCCTTTTTATAAAACACTAGTGTAAAACAATGTGTAACAAGACAATAGAGGTAACCCCAGAGTCTGATGGGTTTGTTGGTTTGGATTGGGTTGGTTTGGATTGGGTTGGATTGGGTTGGGTTGGGTTGAGTTGGGTTGGGTTGGGTTGGGTTGGGTTGGGTTGGGTTGGTTTTACTCACTGGGAAAAATATGCTTCCAGTCAGAAAGTTAGAATTCTCAGCATCTCCTTCTTGTGAGTGAATCTGGGAAACAGGCACATAGAAAAGGTAGCATGTTGGTGTAACTATAAAGCAATTGTACCTATATATGGGAGCTCCTAGAGACAGGTCAAGTTTGGTTGAATTGTTAACTAAAGACCTGTCCATCTGCATGTTTCTCAAAGAATTCAAGACGCCAAACCCTCCTTAAGCTAGGTTGGTAAGGCATAAGTTACAAAGGGCTGAGGGTCAGTGTTAGAAATAGCTGGCATAGTACCTAGAAAGAATCAATACTGGTCTCCTACAGCATAAGAACAAAGGGGAAGGTGGTTATAAATTCCAAGAATTTGTTGTATATCTTGTAAAGAACTACAAGAGAGTGTGAAAGCTAGCATCATAAAGAAATAATGAATCTGTAAAGGTATTGAAATATTACTCTGTTTTGTCATTGCATATGTGTATGGAGTTAATTATCACACAGTGGCTAAAAAAACCCAAGGGATAAATGAATTGTTAAAAGACATAAATGGGTATATAAAACCACAACAACTTAATGGCCCCTTATCTTTCTTATTTGCAGGAAGTACATCTGAAGAACACAAGTAGAGGAAGTGCAGGAAACAAGACCTACAGAATGTAGGAGGAGCCTCCTAAGGAGCAGAAAATGCCCCGTCACCGCAGGGTCCTTTGCTGCTTGAGAAACCTGCAAAACATTGAAACACCTACCAAATAACAATAATAAGTTCAATAACATTTCAAAGATGGGCATTTCCCCCAGTGAAATATACAAGTAAACATTCCAACATTGTCTTTAGGAGTGTTTGTTTAAAAAGCTTTGCACCTTGCAATAGTGGTCCTGGCGTGGGTAGATTGCTGTTTATCCTTTATCAATAACATTCTATAGAGAAAAAAAAAAATATATATATATATATAATTATATCTCCTAGTCCCTGCCTCCTAAGAGCCAAAAATGCATGGGTGTTGTAGAGATTCAGTTGCACTAAATTCCTCTCTGAATTTTGGCTGCTGAAGCCGTTCATTAAGCAACTGTGTAGAGGTGGTTTATGAATGGTTCCCTTATCTCCACTTCCCACATAGCTCAAGCTGCTTGTTTTACAGAGCCTAATAATCTTGTCTAGCTCCATTAGCCCCACCCTTTCCTAATATTTGTGTTTGTTGAATTTGGCCTCCTCAAAAGCAATAGCAAATAAGTAGTCAAGTGGCCCACCAAGTTTTAACACACCTGACTCCATCTGTGGCATTTGTACCAAATATAAGTTGGATGCATTTATTTTAGACACAAAGCTTTATTTTTTTTGACATCGTGTTTCAAGAAGAAAAAATAGAATAACAATAACTACAACGTTGAGGCCAATCATTTTTAGGTGTGTGTTTGAAGCATAGAACGTCTCTTAAACTCTCAATGATTCCTTTAAGTGATAAGTTAGTATGTAACCTAAGTAGCAGTTTCTCTCTTTTTTATTTTTTTCCATATAGAGCACTATGTAAATTTAGCATATCAATAATACAGGAAATATCAAACAGTATGTAAAACTCTGTTGTTGTTGTTTTTTAGTACAATGGTGCTATTTTGTAGTTTGTTATATGAAAGAATCTAGTCAACACAGTAAAAGGAGAAAGCAAAGCAAACGAATGAAAGCCTGGAGCCTAAGATGACAAAATGAGGAAGGGAACTGAAAAAAAAATCCCTCCTCTTGGGAGATGCAAAGGCCTCCCCAATCATGCCTTCCAAGAGGAACTTAAGATATAAATCCATTAAGACATAATTACTTGTCAAATCCAGAGAGAAAGCTATGGAGTGGGAAAAGCAAGAGGCTAGGGGTTTTAGGAGTCCTGGTTTCTTTTTATCACCGAAGAAATAAGTATTTGCAACCTCGGTCACAAAAAATCATCACCGTGTGACCTCAGTCAAGTCACGCCACCTCTCGGTGCCTCAGTTTTCCTCATTTGCACAATGGGGGCAATATGTCATCTACCTACCTCAAAGGGGTGGTATGAAGATTAAAAAGTAGACCTTCAGATTTTTGTTCTGGGTTTCTAGGAGGGTGCAACGTCAGAACCCTTGAATTGCTGGGACGCAAGGAATTCTGTAAATAACCCATTAACAACGTAGCTCCAAGGATCACTCATCTGTCACTGGGATGCCACCATGATATCCAAGTTCTTATTGGTAAAGCTGTGCAACTAACTAGTGACAAGCTAATGACTCAGTCTCTCTAACGCATCACAAAGCAAGAGATTTGCAATTTGATTTTACTTCTGCATTTGAGCTTATGACTATAAACACAAGTGAAAAGAAAGAAAAGAGGAGAAAGAAGATCCTTGCCAATTAAAGGATTATTCCATTTATCCACTCTCATTAATCCTTCCAGTCACTTAGTATCTAGAAATAACTCTAGTATTATCAATAAGACTCTACTCAGTTTGCCAAACACACTCTCCTTCTCCTTAGCATATGACGAAAAGGCCCTGACATTCTTAAATTTTGAAATAGTATCTATTACAATCACAAGTTGCTCTACTGGATGTAGTCTTGCCCTTGCTTGTATATGCATGTACTTTTTTTATTTTATGAAAATATGCTGGCAAAATTTGCTACTTGAGAGGCAAAATTTTTCCTTCTCAAGCCTGAGGATCTCCCTAGTGTCTGCTTAGAAGGGAGAATCCAGCTTCCTGGAGATGGATTGGATGCAGTCAGCTGGGCATTGATAACCAAAAACATCTAGGAAATGTTTTCTGTTTATGGAGCAAGATTGTCTCCCTCTTAAAAAAAAAAAAATTCAATATTCACATCTTATCATCTGCAGCCTTGATTCTCTTTTGCATGCTTCCTTAATATTCTTATGAAATGTATAAGAAAAACTAAAAGGACACCCTTAGCTTTCCTTCCACCGGGTTGCCTCTAGAATGTCTGGGGAAATGCAAAAGGTGCTGTCCAGTGAAGCCCTCGAAACGATTGCACTTAAGAGCATCAGGGTGCTGAACGTTCCTGATCACTGTAGAGATGTAAATGGAACAAGGGGCCAGCTTTGCCCTCTACCAGCTTCCCCAGAAGGGTGCAGGGAAAAGTGGGGCCCTCTCACACCCTGGGTGGCACTTCTGACTTCTAGTTCTTGTTCACAGTGTGTACCTTTTCAAATTGGAAATTCCCAGAAAATCACATAGGCAGCCTTCTCCAGATCTGTGGGCTTCCTGCCATGGTTGGATTTGGTGATTCCAAGTGTCTCTCACATCTTTACTTCACTCAATTCTATACACAGTCAGAAATTCTCTCAATGAGGAAAGCTTAAGTATGCAATCCTTTATCCAATACCTAATTCTTTCCAACTGGATCAGAAATCAAGTAATAAAAATTAATTGTACTAATTAATCATACTAAAATATCATTGCACTTTTAAATGAATGAACACTGTAAGAAAAATCGACATAAACTCTGAAAGCCAATTGATCATTATATGATGAATCAAAATGACTCTAGGTTGATAGAAAGGGATATTTAAAATTTTACAACTGGAAATTTTGTAAGCTTTGCTGTGGAGGTAAATTGTTTTAGTGTCTAGGAATGGAGCATTTTAAATAAATTTACAAAAGAACTATAAAAATAGGTAGGAAGGAGTTTTCATTTGATAGGATTATTGCTGATTTACTTACAAAATATTCAATACCTAGGTCAAATGCTGATCCTGTTCTCTAAAGAATATCAAGAGCTTGAACATTGTAAGACGAATCATTTCCACTGAAAAAGTTAATGCTTCTCTCTATTATAATCCATTTCCCTGGGGTAAAAACAAACAAACAAACAAACAAAAACCAACACCTTTTTAAATACTCACCCAAATATACCTACCCTACATGTGCTTTTGTGTGCATGCACATGCATGCAGACAGACAGACAGACAGACAGACAGACAGACAGACACACACACACACACACACACACACACACACACACACACACCCCTATTTACCCTAAGAGTAAGAACAAATAATTTCCTTGAAAATCCTATCTTTTAAAAAAGCAAATGTGCCCCTTTAGACTCCTTCTCCTTCTTTGAGTATCAATGGGAAATGTGGTATGTCTGTGTAGATGAAACTATCTCATACCCCATGGCTCCAGGGTTTCTGTTCTGGTTTGTGCACTTGGGAGGATGCGCAGAAGACAGGATGCATTGTGTTTTGCTTTCCCCTTTACTGTTTGGCCAGCTATGCCAATGTGGTGCTATTGTTTCTTTAAGAAAGTACTTGACTAAAAAAAAAAAAAAAAAAAGAAAAAGAAAAAAAAAGAAAGCATAGACATATTTTTTTAAAGTCTAAAAACAACAGTTCTATCGTAGATGGCTTAATGAGATAGCATTAGATCTAGCCACCACCCTAGCTGTCACCTTTCACCTTCGTGTCACTCACGAGTATTGTTCACCAAGTTGTGAGTTTGGGGGTTCAGAGACAGAGGATAGAAAGTTTTAAAGTTAGATGGCTCAATTATTTCATTGGCTCTCAAATTTAACAAAGTTAGCATTACTTTACGCAGTCTGAAATATTGGCCAATAACTTGGAGTTGGGGGAAAAAACTTCAGGCAAATGGCAGAAGAAGATAATTAAGTTACTTCTTGCTTTTTGTTGTTGTTGATTGTTTGGTTTCCTGTTGAGTTTTGGTTAGGGTTTTGGTGTGGGTGGGTGAGTACATGTGTGTAAGTATGTATGTATGTATGTATGTATGTGTGTGCGCGTGCGCGCGTGCGCGGGTTCCACTCAAAAACAAATACTCAGAAAGTGGAGAAAATACAAAGATTTTAAGATCATAGACTTACCTTCTACTAGAAACAGCTTCTGCCACATCCTCTGGGGGAGGCACTGATTTCTGGCTGGGGAGGCTGTTCTTCCATCAGAGACCTCAAAGAGTGGCCGGTCTCCTAGAGTGGTCATGGCTCTCATTGGGAAAGGTTGGAAAGAGTTTCCTTATGAATTGGGCTTATCTACTAACAAAGAAAGGGAAGATTTTATGAGAAATTGTTAAAGAAGATGGCTAATAATCTGTGAAGATTTTGTTCTGTTTTTTTGTTGGGTTTGGATTTTGATATTTTACTTTATACAGTCTTTATGAATGGAAATCTTAATGGTCAAAAAGACTTGGTCCTTTTTCTCTTTCATGACAGAATGGAAGATGACAAACTCACATAGACTCTTTATAGACTGGCTAGAAAAGGTGCAGTTTGACTTATTGAATAAGACCATTTTAAATGTTCCTTTCTATTTTCAATCATAAAAGATTGTCTTAACTTATTAGCATAGGTCCTTCTCAAATGAATGAGCATTCCCATTCAAAGCATGGGGTTTTCCATGTTTTCAAAACATGAATGATTAATATTAAGGAATTATTTACTTCAAAATACAGTAGAAGTGTGAGTCTCTGTTCCCACTCCCCACAAAGATCATTAAGTCCTGAATCCGAGGGGGGGATACTAAGGGAAGTTTTTGTTGATTGTTTTTGTTTTCAACACTAGTGCTTAATCCTATAGTATACAGATTTGCTTCTTGCTATTGTGATATTCTGTAAGACTTTCCTGTTAGGTATTAGAAATTGATACATAGATACCTTTTCTGTGTGGTTTCTATTTAAAAGAAAAGAGATAAGACTGTCTGAAGCTTAAATGCATAAGGTACATGATAAAGATATCACTTTAAATAACCAGCCAGATCTGGTACAATCCTTTCTTTCTTATCATTTTAAGGAAAACTTTACCAGATAAGACAAAGGCCCAGGGGACTTTTCAAACTGTCTTTGTTCCTCCAATTCATTTTTGCTGGTGGTGATTTTCCCCCAGTGTCTGCCTCAGAATCTTTTAGAGGCTGGCCAGACCAAATCTGACAACTAAAGAACTGTCTTTTAAAACACACATTTCACATGGTCCCACTTAATGAATGATTACACTTATGTTGAACATGATTTTTTTTTCCCTCCGCTTATTTTTTTTTCTGTCATTGATAAGGGTTCTTAAGGAGAAAAACTCATTAACAAAAAGCGAGAACACATACCAAAAAAAAACCAACCAACCAAACAAAAAAACCTAAATGTCACTGCCCAATTGAAATAGAGCTAAAATGGAAATACTTTCTCCTACTTAAAACCCAGACTGAATCACCTTCAAGATGACCTTTTACAATCTTTCCAATTTGCCTTTGTTTAAACTGTCTGGGCCTAAAAGCAAGCATTATTCATTTTCTCTTGCCCAAAGTGGACTTGTGTAAAGTAGGAAAATTAAAAGAAACTGCTAAAAATCCCTAACCACCGGCTGACCCCACTCACTGGTCACAGCAAAGTCTCCTGTTCATCGATCACCTAAGCCCATTTCGGTTGAATATTTACATTGTACTTACTGCTAAACACACCGCAGGAGGCTCCATCCATCTCCCCTCTCTGTGTCTCTGTATCATCAAACCTTCCAAACATCACGCAGTGTATATTCAGTTTACATGAATGCTCCAAATAGTATATCAGACCTGATCTCTTTTTGTTAAAGATTTAAGGAGCTATGAGAATTTGGATTACAACGTGCATTTTGCTTCATTTATTTTTATCATGCTTAAAGGCCAAGGGTGATGATTAACTTACAGACATTGAATTAATTTCCCTACTGAAACCTGAAAGTAATATTTGGTCATTCATTGTAAACATCTTCTATCAAATTAGTCCTGATTGTATTTGAAGTGGTTATTCAATTCATTTATGGCAAAGCAATATCAGCCCTAATGACTCCTAAAAAATGTAACTAACTGAATCATTATCTTACATTTACTGTCTAGTAAGCATATTTTGAAAATGTATGGCTAGAGAGTCATAATAAAATGGTATATCTTTCTTTAGTAATTACATTAAAATTAATCATGTTTGATTAACTGGTTCCTTTGGTGTAGTGTGTCATTTCTTAACGTGTCTACTGTTATACTGCATTTTTCTTAATGACAATGATTGCAACTCAAAATAAAACTAATCATTTATCATAGAGATATTTTATAGAACTTACAGATGAAATGATTCAAAGTATATATAAGAGATGTATGGATTGTATAATATATGCATGAAATGAGGTAGGTGAGAATGACACCTTTGACTCTAACCCAACAGTGAGTTATAATTAACCCATGATGTAAGCATCTGGGAAAATCTTTCCATACCAACAGATCTAAATACATCCTATAAGGACCAGACACAAATAATACTGGGTGCACTCCCATACAAAAAGATTTTGTAAGACTATGATTTCTCAGCATTGAATTGTTTCAAAAAATCTGTTTACTGGATACATACCACATTATCACACTCGCACAAATATTAGTACTCTTTACTGAATTCACACCACAGTATCACATTTGCACAAGTATTAGTAGAAAGACAAGTTAGAGAGTACAGAAATGTCCCTTCTGTTTAAAGGAGTCCCGTTCTATTTCAAATTTTTGTAGGCCTACCTTTAAGTCTTTGGAAAGTTACCCAAATGGAAATAGGAGTCATGAGATCGGTCCTTGAATTTAAGAAAGTAACGCAGATGTTTTCTCTCATATTGATCTACATACCATTAGTAGCTGATCTCAACTTGACTCCCAGTCTTTGTTCCTTTAAAATTGCTGTGGATTTTCCACTAACACTCTGCAGCTCCCTTCCAAATCCCTGATGGGTTTTGTCTCCTGCGGCCGTAGTCTTCTATGTAGCTCTGTTCCTTCCTCTACCCGGGATGATACCTTTCCCCTCCATTCACATCCATCTAACCTAGTCTTCCCTTTTACTAAAATGGCCTGTAGATAATGACATGAGACGTTATTAGGCACAGGGTAGAGCAGGGTTTCCAATTCGACACTAATCATCATTATTAATACAAACCCATCAAGGAATTTCTGACTGCTCACAGGCCTCAGTGTAAAACCCCAGCCTATTCTGAAACACTCCCAGGAACTACAGGACTTTCTATCAAGCCATTCATAAGCTTGCAAGAAAATTCCATCTGTTCCAGGAAGCAGTCTTCCTCCACAGCTTTGCTTATATATGAGCAGACTCACTTACTTTTTTTATTGTTGACTATGTCAAAAGCTGTTATCCTCCCCAAATGCCAAGGAACAATTCTATCCTTGGAGAGATCTACAAGATCATCTAGGCCAAACGATTACTTTTCTTAAAAAATAGTATTCCTTGCTCTTTGATGAGTATCAGTGATCATTACCTCTGACTACAACAATAATGATGGCTAATAATCATAAGCATAAGCGCCTACTGTGATCTACCTATTCTGTTTCATTTATCATTGGGGAAAGCATCAAGCTCCATGATGAACTCTAAAGACTAGGAATGGAGGTTCAGACTCACTAATACACTAAAAGTCAAAGGCAGGCAAAGGAGACCTGAATACCATCTGAAGACACAAAACTCTGCACCATCATTACATACATCATCATTCCATATTCAATCCAGATGCAAATGCAAAAACACTACAGCACACTAATTGACACTTCTTATTCAAATTTTGTTTTCCAAGTAAGAGGAAGAAATGTAGCTACATAGGTCTTTGAGTAATAAGCCATACTAGGGTATATAATCAAGATAAATAAGCATTTCTGCACAGCAGCCAACGTATTTTCCCTCTTTCACTTGTTTAGGCTACAGTGTTAAATCTTGATAATTCATGGAATGGTGTTTGGAAAATACAAGGTCAAACCAATCTCAGGAGATGTCAATGAGTAAAGTTATGTCTTAGACCCTCATATAGTCCAGGAATAAACAATTCATACACAAGGAAATGTGTAATTTGGTCATGAAGACTTTACCAGAAGCCTGGAAATAATCCATCTGTTTTTTTCTTCAACAGTTTGTCAAATGTGTTGAGGTCTCGATGGCAGATGGTTGAATCAACCAAAGGTTCTGGAGAAAAAACAAATGTCTTTATAGCCTGGAGTTTCATGAAGTCAGCAAACCCATACTTCTTTCCTTCCAACTCATCTTAGTTAGGTCACGTGAAAGGTTCCAAGTGTTTGAAAAACCTATGTTGGCACTCAGAGTTGTTAATTATAACGGAATTGTTATTGGCATTTATTGGGCAGGGACCAAGACTTCAGACATTTCATAGAAATGATAACCTGTTTATAGTCATCAAAGCCTAGAATATAACTTCTACTTACTATAGATTGGAAGTGTTTTTCCATGGTGTTAACTTAAGCTGAATACTACAAGGGTGAAATTACCATCTAATCAAGGGAAGGCCACACCATCCAACTTTACTAAGTCTTACCCACCATTTTGGAAAATAACAGCCATATTGGCAACACTTACTGGGTTATTTGAAGTCTCCATTCTGTACCAGTACCCCTCTATGCCATTGTAGTTCTTTGTATGGTTACAAACATTGACAACTTCATTGTATTTTTCAGTGGAGTGGGGTCAAGCATTTTCATCTTGGGCTTGTTTTGCTGTACATTCTTTTTTCTCTCTCTACAATTGCAGCCCACGCATTATTGCAATGATTCTCTGTAGAAATTCTGTAAGCTGACCTTGTTTCACTTCAGAACGTTAACATATAAAAATAGTCATGATTAAAGGAAAGACTGTGGTTCTGATAAAGCCGAAGACCCCGGGGACTATGAATTATGACTCAACCCATAGTGGAAGATGTGTTGTGCAGTATTTGTCCCTAAGCAGTGATGAATCTTCAGTGCGGAGCTGAGCTGAAAACAGTCTCCTGTTTATAGATAGAGACTAATTCTCCTTGGGAGCCAGCGAAGGATAATGGTTCTAGTTAATACAACATCTGATTTCTAAATGTTCTTTCCTTCATCCTGTAATGGGCTGAGATGACTTGGAAAGGAATACAGCAATCACTGAAAACACAAACAGGTGTAAATTGGATTTGAAATGATTGCTACGGTGCATGATTAGCAGAATTTGCCCTTGGGTTTCAAGTAAGGTAGGGCATGTTCATCTTCTTGGCTTAAAGGAAGAGTTAGATTTGAGTTACCATTTCCTATCTCAGTCTCACTTTTTAAAATTAATGGCTCCTGCCTACCCCCAGCATCCTCAGAAGGGACAGAGGACAAAGCATCCTCCAAATGGAAATTTGAGGCTGGGGGCATAGGCTCCAGCTATAGTGACTTCTCTATTCAAATGCTATAAAAGGACCCTAACATTCCATCCCATAAACATGGAGCTACTCTTCCCAATCTCAGATCTCTAAAGGGGGTGAAAAGAGAGTGAGGTGGGTTTTTTTTTTTTTTTTTGAGATACTGAAGGAGAAAACAGTAAGAGAAGCAGAGGCACTGTGCAAACTTGTGTCTCCCTGCTTTATTTGGCTTGGGACCTCTACTTTAGCCACCCTTATGTAACCTAAAATACGCACCATTAGAACTACCCCAGAGTCAAATTTCTCTTTATTTCTCTCTGCTTTAAAGGTCACTTGGGAAGAGACATTCCTACCCTATTCCCGCAGCCAAACAGATAGTTCTCTTAGACTGTGAATGCTGAGATGCTCTTCTGTATCTCTAGACCCCACTGCTTTGGTAAAAGCTTCGGGAAAATAATTTACTACTAATTGTGCTACAATGTGCTGGATATTTGTTTGCCCTCACAGCTATTTCTCAACACTTTTTAAAAAATCTGTTCCCATAAGGAACTATATTTCATAGCCCCTCTCATCTCTGGTTAAGTGTGGCCAACAGGAGACATTCACAAAAGACGGTGGACGTTAGGAAAGAAAGCAGCACGTTTCTCCCTGTCTATCTTTTTCAGAATAGCACCTGCTTGAGTAATTGCAGTTCTCTCCATGCTCTTTGCGTCCCAGAATAAGAAGTACATGTATCTCCTGATAGACCTATAGCTATCCTCATTGCTTTCCCAGATAAAAAGACAGCTCTGCTCTGTCTCTCTAGCCATGGGCATGGTGGTTCATTGATGCTTCTGCATCTTGAGGTTGTCATTCTCCTTTCCTTGACTATTCACTTCCTTATCACCTACATGAAATTCTCTCTTTACCTAAGATAGTATCTGCTATTCCTCGGGGACCTACACAATAAAAACAGAAACAACAGGAAGGGAACAGGAAGTGCTGAGAGCAAGCAGATGGTGGGGTTCAGGTGTGGCTCCAACATTTTCACCCAGTTGCTTTGGGCAGTTCCATGAGACTCAGTTTCCTCTTTTTATAAAGTGGTAATAACGCATGTCTTGAGTCAGCATGAAGATTAAACATTGTCATCCAGTTGCTGCTACATGTCTAACCTAAGGCTTGCTAGTTTTCTGGAACTCCAAACAAAGTGAGCAGGGGCTGTTTCTGATGCTTTTACCTTCTTTAGGGACCCTTTTCCTCCTGCTGTGTTGCCTCTTACATCCTTAGTGGTACCTGGTCTTATTTCATCTTGATTGGCCATGTTTGGTTGATATCCCTGGGAGACCTGCCCTTTTCTGAAAGGAAACAGAGGAGGAGAAGTGAGTGGGGAGGCAGGAAAGGAGGCTGGGAGGAGAGGAAGGAGGGGAACTGTGGTTGGGATATAAGATATGAGAGAACAAATTAATAAAATGTTTTAAATAAAGATAGAAATCAGAGGATAATGACATGGGATGAAAAGAATCTTTAATAGGCTAAAATAAAGATATTTGAAATTCTCAGCATCACTAAACAAGGAACAACTTTAAAACACACGTCAAAAGTGTCCCATAGTAAAGGGTATCTCTTTGAATTAAATACATTAAAGTTATATGGAAAACACGGCACATTGTTTTAATTATTCTTCTCTTTGTAATTTCTCTCTGGCTGTGAAACTACTAGGCCAGTCAAGCACTCATCTCCTCATTAGCTCTTGCGTATGTGACTCCAGGAGTTAACTATTTTCTCTTTTAAAGTCTATTTTTATTGTTGAGAACTTCACACAATACATTTTGATCATGTTCCTTCCCATTCCAACTCCAGCTCCTCCCAGATCCACTCTCACCTTTGGAACCTCCTCCAACTTCACACCCTATTTTTTTTTTTTTTGATTGATTGGTTGGTTGGTTGGTTGGTTTCAATAACCCATCAATTCTAATTTGTGCTGCCCATACACTCATGGGTGTGGGGCCAGCACTGGAGTGTGGCTGGCTTACTCTACTAAAGAAAACTGACCCCCATTACCAGAAACCACCAACTGTCCATTTCTCCTCGGCTAGCAGTGGGGGCTGGTGTGCCTCTTGCCCTTTTATGCTGGAATGGTGACAAGCTTTAGCTTGTGCAGGCGACCACAGCTGTGGTGACCTCAGGAGTGCAGCAGCCCTGCCATGTCCAGAAGACACTGTTTTGTTCCACTCTTCCCCAACCTATGACTCTCCCAATCTTTCCACAATGGACCCTGGACCCGTGTGCAGGGATGATAGAAATATCCCATCTATGGTTCAGCACTCCATGGATGCTTCTTTTATACTTCAGCCAGATGTGAGCTTCTTCTCTAACCACCATCTACTGCACAGAGAAACTTCTTGGCTAAGGTCTGAAAACTACACTAATCTATGATTATAGAGCTACCAATGTAAAGGCAATTTGATTCATTTAGCAGAATAATGATAATAGGTTCACTCCTGAGGCCTGTGAGCTTCACAACCATGGGTTCCTGATTAACAATGTAAGGCATGTGCTTTCTCTTGTGGATCAGGCCTTAAATTTAATCAGAGATCAGTCGATCACTCCCATTCCACTATTACGCCCAGGGGCGTATCTTGATACGCCCATCACTATTTGCAGCTCACGAGGCTTGCAGCTGGGTACAATGGCTAATGACCCCTTCCCATCCCCCAGCAGTGCACATAGCTCCTTCTAGTAAGTGAAACTGAGTAACAGGGAAGAAGTTTCCTTGTCAGTACCAATTTCATGTTTCCATGCCCTGTGACTAAAGTGTGAGGTGTCTTCAGCAACAAGGTCTTACCATCATGTTCTTGTGGGAAACTAAGATCAATGGCAAAAAGCCTGCATCATTTGGGATGCTCCTGACTAACAACTTGAGAAAAGGTACCTGACACCTGGCACTGGGTTTTTTATTTGGAAACTTATGGCTTCTAGAAAAAGAGCATTGTCCCCTGTGTAGAGCAACTCCAATTAATTAGTTATTTCATATAAATTATTAATAAATTATTTTCATATTCATTATTTCATATATATGAAGTTTATAAAATATAGGTTTCCATATGGGCTTTCAAATATTCTTAGTGTTAGTTATCCTGCCCCTTTTGTCCTCTCCCACGCCCCCCCACAGATGAGTCATAGGAACAGGAAGGTGGGGACAATTGTCCCAGGCTTCATCATCACCACCTCTCTTGCTGTTATCAAGAATGAGGAAATTGTCAACTATGGTGGCATACACATTTAATCCCAGCCCCCAGGAAGCAGAGGCAAGTGGATCTCTCTGAGTTTGAGGCTCGCCTGATCTGTATAAGTCAGTTCCAGGACAGCCAATGCTATTCAGTAATATGCCTGTATACAAGAAGAGAGCATGAGGAGTAAATTAAGTATCTAATATTCTCACAACAGAACCCTCTCCATTGGCTTCCTTTTGCCTCTCCCACGCACAGACTGACTCATGACCCCAATTTTTCTAACGCTAATCAGTGCACCACCTTTTCTCCACTAATCTGATTCTCCTTGGCAACAAGAGGGGGGAAGCTAGTATGCATTCTTGTAGCACGAAGCAAACACAGACTTCCAAGACAGGCATTTTCTTGGAATGCCATTGTAGCTTTTCCTATTTCCTCACCCCAGTGCAGGTAACAGAGAGAGCTACAACTATTCAGTATCATGACTTTGAACTTCTTTGATGGTGTCAGGATACCTCATATATCACCCAAATAATTGTTCCTGACAGTACAATCAATTCAAAAGAACAATGTATATAAATCAGGATCTTCTTGTTCTGCCCAAACACATAATTTTTTCAGCCAGTTATATTATATTCATCAGCACATAACCATAGTTATTCTGCCTTTTACATTTAGGCATCTATTCTACAGTATAATATAAAATATTAATCTTTTTTTTAGTTACCTGTTTAATGACTATACAGTGGTATTTGGTGGTCTAGTCTTTTACTCCTCAGTCTTAGGTGGTATAATATTCCCCAGCATGACAAATTTTAATTTCCTGAAAGAAAAGGCAACATGTTTTTAAGTCCTTCTTAAACCATGAAGAGTTATTCTTATGTGCATATCAAGATGTATGAAATATTCTTCCAAATCCTTGGGAGGATCATACCTGTAGGACCCTGCAATGTATCGGTTGGGCAGAAAAGTAAGTTGGGAACCTCTAAGACTGATTTTTGAAAGTGCAGCATCCACAGAAACAGGTTCAGACACTACCCCAGCAAGTCCTTTTAATGGTATATAAGGCAGATGTGTTCTGGACACTCATCTCAGGGCTAATTTATAGATGTCATCATTCCTTTGAAAGACATGGCATATTTGATGCTGTATCCTTGTATGACCACTGCACAAGATTTTTGGATGTGAGTTTGTTTTTCTCAGTAAGAGCAGCCAGAGAGCTAAAGTGGACTGGTACAGTATGGAAAATATTGTCCGTGAAAGGCTTGCTTACAGTCTTTGGGGGGGCACACTCACACTCTGCAGGATTTATTTGTAAATTGGAAAGCCAGCTCTCGAAGTTAAACTAATAATACTCCAGCAAGGGTAGAGACACTTGCAGTAAAGGACCACACCTCCTGGATCACCACATGGGACCAGGAAAGGCAGATGGGAGTGGAGGTGCACGTGACGGATCCATGTGCATCTGGTTCTGATGCTGTCTCTGAAAATGTGATTCCCCCAAGAGCCTAGTGAGAAAGGCAGATTGTGCTTCTCAAAGAGGCAGCCCAGATAAGCCTGTCTGAACCTGTTATTCCAGTGGCTTTAATGGACCGTACATGACCACTCTTTCCTTCTCACTAGATCCTCTAGGGACAATGCTACATACTTCTGAGACAAGTTAGCTGGGATTAGGGGTGAAGTCTGTGAACCATGCAATGCTATGCTCCTCTTTCTGAAATTAACTGGCCCTTCTGGGGATCAAACCCATGACCTTGGGCTCGTTAGCACTTTACTTCAACCATGCCCAGAACAAATACAAGTTTGAAGCCAGAGGAACATCAAACCACACATAAGAATGTAATCAATGGAGCCCCAGGGAAACATAAAGTAAACATGTTTTGTATAGGCAGAAAGAACAAAAGGTTTGGGAAGAACCTGCGTTCTCCGACTCCCTTCCTGCTCTCAAGGCTTCCTGGAAATTCCCACTTCAACATCTCCCAACACTTTGTCTTCAACCCATTTTCCTCTCTCACTGTCCGCCTTGGAAAGCAATTTTCTATTTGAAACCTATAGCCTGTGGCACCATCTCTCAGTAACTAGTTCAGAACCTTACACAAAGTTGTCCTTCACAGTGAATTCAACTTTCCGATACACATTTAGATTAAATCAGTCCAGCGAGGGAACCGTTTACATACCTGTCATTATTTCTGCTCCCGTCTATCCACCAAAACATCATCTTAATCCAACTCTTGTTGCCTTCTAGACAATTGCGATAACTGCCTACCAGCTCTGCTTTCTCCAATTCACTGTGAAATCAGTCACAAAAGTCCCGCTTAGCACAGCTCAAATTCTGTTATTATCCAATGGCTACTATTCTAGCTTAATTCATTTTATTTCTTCAGTATCTATTATATCTTAACTCTCCATATACATCCTGCCCTGGCATGTCACTTTACCCTGCCATTTGTCTCCTTTCCCCTTTCCATGTATTCAAAGGCCAGCCTTTGAAGTAGTCATTTAGACAATGCACGCTCAAATTGGGCTATTCTAGGCTACTTCAAAGCCAGTGGATTCTTTTTCTGTTGGATTCCTGGATCCCATCTTATCAAGAGTCTAGCTCTCCATTATCTAATGCTGGATTGCTTTGTTCTATGAAATTCCTCTCTCCGAATCACACTATAAATTCGTGGAAGACAAAGATTTGGCTCTTATGTCATAGGCAATTTTGGAGATCTCATATATGAGATGTGATGTTCTAAAACTGTAGGTACAAGGCAATCAGATTTCTATTACAGTCATATAGAGATGGAATGGACAATTAGAATGGTACATGAACAAGGTTTGTGTCAACTTTTTCTGCATAGATGTGAAAAAATGTCAGTTCTCCCAGATAGGGCACTAATGACAGGCCAAGAAAACAATTGCGCCCATGTCTGACGTGGTGAACAAAAACTCCAAAAAAGGCTACTTAAGGGAGCATGGGTAATTTACAGGTGGCTAAACTACAGAGAAACCTCACGGCACCTGTCAGTAATTGTTAAGTGATCCCATATCCTCAGGGAGGTGACGGGCTCTTCCTAGAGCTGCCTTCTTAGTCACTTCCTTAGTTGTCTCCTGTACTGCTTCGTGAGCCCTCGGTCCCCTCCATAGAGGAATCAATCTTGTCAGAATCTCACATGAAAAGTTGGGATTACAACCTCTCTGATTTCAAAATAATAATAATCATGGCACACCCAGAGAACAACAGTCTACAATCAACCAAACAAGAGGACACTAAGATTAAAAAAAAAAAAAAAAAAAAAAAGTGAACCGAATTACTATTAATTCACCTCTTATCTGATCCAGGCAGTATAATAAGGAAAGTGAATGCTTCAAATTCTGTGTGCTTGGCATGCACGTGCTCATTGTTTATATGTAGGGATACATGTGTGCACATACTTGTACACGCCAGAGTTCAACCTTGGGTGTTGGTCTTCGGTAGCCATCACCTTGCTTTTTGACACAGGACTCTCACTGGCCTGGTACTTGCCAATTAAGCTAGGCTGCCTATAAAGTGAACCCCAAGAATTCACCTGTCTCTGTCTCCTTAGCACTGATATTACAAGCACGCACCACTACGTCTGGTTTTATGGTAGATCTGGGGATCTAATGCGGGTCCCCATGCTTGGATAGCAAGCATTCACCAATTGAGCTATCTCCCAGCCCCAGGAGTTTTGCAAAATAAATGATTCCCCCAATTTGACTAGGGAATATCATCCTATTACCTAGGATTTTTCCTTCCATACAAACCTTGCCAGCCTCTTTTGAAACCCTGTCCCAATCTTCTGTGTAGTCACCTTCTCCAGTTCTAATAACATTGTCCGATACAGTAGAAATTGCATTCTCAAAATATGGCTGGTGCAAACATGGATGTGCATGATTATAAAATACCAGATTTCAACAACTTGCAATGAAAAATGACAATAACAACAACAACAAAGTGGCTTTTCTTGGGGACGTGTGCATAAATGTCTGGTCACTACAGATAAGCAATAAAGACAGACCAAAGAAATAGCCCCATGGAAGTCCAGCTTATGAGTCCATTGGGATTATTTATTTACAGAATCATGATTGACTCAAAACAGCTGCCTTATCAAAAAGCCTGTCCCATGAGATTCACGAAGATGCATCCCTGGAGCACCCCTACAGGACTTTCAAGCAGTTCAGCTGGTCAGGGATTATTCCTTCCCTACCAGTTGTTTCTACTTATTTAACCTTTGGGTATAAAAGGATGACCTGGAGGGCTTATAAGTTTCAGGAACTTCCTGTGAGTTAGGAGTTGTTTACTTCCTTAGCCTTACACAATTTCTTTACTTTCTATATCTTAATAAACTTCTCTTTCGTATGGAATGTTTCAATTAAGAGAAAATTGCTACATAACACTAATAATTGTGTATTGGAATGATATATGTTAGTTCTAATGAGTTACATTATATTGGTAAAATATGTTTCATCTGTCTTTGTTTAGTTTTACTTTTTTAAAATTAGCAACTAAAATGCATTACATGTATCTTATACATTTTCTGTTAACATTTATGACTGTATCTCTGTGTGGGAGTATAGGTGTGTTGAGGGCACATAAAGCATGTACCACATGTGTACTGGAATCAGTTCTCTCCTTCCTCCATGTGAGTTCAGGGAACTAAACTCAAGTCATCAGGCTTGGTAACGAGTGCCTTTAACCACCACACACGGCCATCATTATATTTCTGTCAGATATTAGTCACCTAGACTATCTGTACACCATTGTGATGTTGAGCATTACAATGTGCCATCATTCTGATGGTCTGGACCGACACGTGGTAGAACTGAATGTATCCTTTCTCTTCTCAGGCCCACATTACATGTTAGCTTCCCTACTTCCACCAAAGACTCTTTTTCAATTTTTCAGATTTAGAAAGTCCTAAGTCTTTATTGTTTTTCTTTTCTTTTTTTTTTCCTCCTTTTTTATTTTTGATACTTTATATACATTTCCAATGTTTCCCCTTTTCTGAGTCTCCTCTTTGTATACCCCCCATCCCCTCCCCGACCCGCCTCTAGGAGGGAATTCCACCTCCCACCCCACCCCCCCCGTCCACCCATCCCCATTTTCCCACCTTGATATTCCCCTTTACTGAGGCCTCTAACATCCTCAGGCCCAAGGGCCTTTCGTCTCTCCCTGATGGCCATCGAGGTCGTCCTCTGCCACATATGTGGTCCAAACCATAAGTCCGTCAATGTGTATTCTTTGGTTGGTGGTCCGAACTCCAGGAGGACCGGGGGA